>OY728123.1:434499351-435699351 GCA_963277665.1 Viscum album | reverse complement strand
TCCCTCAAAATGTCTTTAAACTGACCATCCTGAGATGTATCTAATCTTGTGAATTTCTTTTAAATAGTGACTCTTTTCAGAACGGCGGGAGTTAACATTTCTCCAACATATTCACACACAAAATCACCCTTTGACATATCCTACAATGTCTTCAGACCCCACCCTCTCCCCTCAGCTGTCAAAAAAACCTAAAAGACAATGGCTAGCAATGATCATTCCAAAATGCATTTAAACTGAAACCTTCCAGAGAAAAATAGAGTACAATACCTGCAAGTTGTAACTTAGGCCGCTTTGCACAAGCCGATTTCCACATTGTTTGTAGCAACCACATTTGCTCCAACACTCTAATGATCTTCATTGCTTCATGTATTTTATACTCTTCCAGAAACCCTTCTCTAAGAAGGTCAACTATCGTGTATTCATACTCACCTTCAAATGTGACGTGTACGAGTCAACCCCGCCTCAATCTGAGGCCTGTTGTGGCTGACACAACTCCAAGTGCCTCTGTTTTGTTCAAAATGGACTTATTTTTAAGTGAGAAATCAACAACTGACATACGGGAAACCGACCAAATGCCTTCGGATTGTGTTGACACTTTAGGACAACGATTCATGGGTTATATGTGATGTGTACGACTCAACCCCACCTCAATCCGAGACGCGGTGTGACCGGTATCACTCCAAGTGTATGTATTTAGTTTAAAATGGACAATATTTTACGTACATACGCCAAACTGATCTAACGGCTTCTGATTGCATTGATACTTTTTCACAATGATCAATGACTCATGTGTGACGTGTACGATTCAACACCACATCAATCCGAGGCCCGGTGTGGCCGACACCACTCACAGTGTCACTGTTTTGTTAAAAATGGACTTAATTTTAAGTGAAATCAACAACTGACATACGGCAAACCAACCAAACACATTGGGATTCTATTGAAACTTGAGGAAAACTATCAATGGGTCAAATGAGACGTGTAAGATTCAACCCCGCCTCAATCAGAGGCACGGTGTGACCGGTATCACTCCAAGTGTATGTATTTAGTTTAAAATGGAAAATATTTTACGTACATACGCCAAACTGATCTAACGGCTTCTGATTACGTTGATACATTTTCAAAACAATCAATGACTCATGTGTGACGTGTACGATTCAACACCGCATCAATCTGAGGCCCGGTGTGGCCGACACCACTCACAGTGTCACTGTTTTGTTAAAAATGGACATAATTTTAAGTGAAATCAACAACTGACATACGACAAACCGACCAAACGCATTTGGATTATATTGAAACTTAAGGACAATAATCCATGGGTCAAATGTGACGTGTACGAGTCAACCCCACCTCAATCAGAGGCACGGTGTGACCGGTATCACTCCAAGTGTATGTATTTAGTTTAAAATGGACAATATTTTACGTACATACGCCAAACCGATCTAACGGCTTCTGATTGCGTTGATACTTTTTCACAATGATCAATGACTCATGTGTGATGTGTACGATTCAACACTGCATCAATCCGAGGCCCGGTGTGGGCGACACCACTCACAGTGCCTCTCTTTTGTTTAAAATGGACTTATTTTTAAGTGAAATCAACAACTGACATGCGGCAAACCGACCAAACGCATTGGGATTCTGTTGAAACTTAAGGGCAATGATCCATGGGTCAAATTTGACGTGTAAGAGTCAACCCCGACTCAATCCGAGGCCCGGTGTGGCCTACACCACTCAAAGTGCCTCTATTTTGTTAAAAATGGATTTATTTTTAAGTGAAATCAACAACTGACATACGGGAAACCGACCAAACGCCTTATGATTGTGTTAACACTTTAGTACAATGATCCATGGGTCATATGTGACGTGTACGAGTCAAACCTGCTTAAATCCAAGACGCGGTGTGGCTGGTATCACTCCAAGTGTATGTATTTTGTTTAAAATGGACAATATTTTACATACATACACCAAACTGACCAAACACATCCGGTTTCTATTGAAACTTAAGGACAACGATCCATGAGTCAAATGTGACGTGTACGAGTCAACCCCGCCTCAATCCGAGGCCCGGTGTGGCCGAAACCACTCAATGTGCCTCTGTTTTTGTTAAAAATGGACTTAATTTTGAGTGAAATCAACAACTAACATACGACAAACCAACCAAACGCATTCGGATTCTGTTGAAACTTTAGAAAAACGATACATGGGTAAAATGTGACATGTACAAGTCAACCCCGCCTCAATCCGAGGCCCGGTGTGGCCGACACCACTGATAGTGCCTCTGTTTTTGTTAAAAATGGACTTAATTTTAATTGAGAAATCAACAACTGACATACGGGAAACTGACCAAACGCATTCGTATTCTATTGAAACTTAAGGACAATAATCCATGGGTCAAATTTGATGTGTATGAGTCAACCCCGACTCAATCCGAGGCCCGGTGTGGTCGACACCACTCAAAGTGCCTCTGTTTTGTTCAAAATGGACTTATTGTTAAGTGAAATCAACAACTGAGATATCCACCTCACATGTAGTGTAGACCCTCCCCCAAGACTTGGCATGAATTTTTGAGATACACAAACATGGGGTGGATTACATGGCTTTCCTACATGGAATATATCCCACTACACGTCTTTAATGAGCCAGCTACACAGTTTATCCCTTGTACAGATACACAGGAAGAATCACACGAGATCGACGTCATGTACTAACATAGGGCAAGGGTGCATAAGAGGACACAAGATCAAAGGGTAACACGTATATGTTTTTTAACATGCCAGGTAATTTCCTATTGATATGACATGTATATTCACACAGGCAGCTGAACATTGGAGTTACCCAGGGTAAAGCGACAAGGCATGTGACCCTTTAAGTGACACATAATTTTATGTACCATGATTGATCTCTTTGAACACTATATCAAGGACACATTTCATTAGGGTTGGCTCCTATGATCCTTCCTACGATGGTTTTGGTATATTTTCCGACTTATGGTAGTACGATCGCTTCAGTAGGACATCCTAGACATAGTTGGAGTCTCTCTGAAAGTCCTGGAGTGATATCATATATCTATTTTTGAGGTCCAGGTAGAGTCATGTATCAACGCAACCAATCCTACCAGACATCGATCCTATATATAGAATGTTAATCTTGATGTCTCATTACAGTCCCCCAATTTATGATATGTTACCTTTTTTGTATTAATATACATAATTACTAAGGGTGATGGTTGGGAGAGTTAGGATATCCTTTTTATGTATTGCATAATGATTCAAGGAGCACGGGCTTTGCACGATTTGTCAAAACCAAGTGGCAATCCAAGGAGAAACAATGCATAGTGGAATGTTCTAGTATTTATCTTCTGAGTTGTGTAGGAATATTTTGTGATACTATGTGATGAGGTAGTTTTGGTTTCTGGGTAGATGGTATCTAACTCATGGTAAGAACACTATTTGGTTGGGTTGTGATCGGTTGATGACATGCTTGTGGTTGATATACTGGTTTTTGTGCAGGTCTGTGGTTGATATACTGGT
Organism: Viscum album; assembly: GCA_963277665.1. Lineage (NCBI taxonomy): Eukaryota > Viridiplantae > Streptophyta > Magnoliopsida > Santalales > Viscaceae > Viscum > Viscum album. Next base: position 435,695,818 of record OY728123.1, on the reverse strand, counting down.
TTTTGTGCAGGTCTGCTCAGCTGGCTGTACTAGTGCAGGTTTTTTATTAGTAGCAGGCAAGGATTTAATAGCGCTTTTTTAGTGCTGATAAAGGTGACATTTAACAGTGCTAAAAAAGTGCTGTTAAAGGAGATATTTAACAGCGCTAAAAAAGCGCTGTTAATGGAGATATTTAACAGCGCTAAAAAAGCACTGTTAAAGGCAACATATAACAGCACTTTTTAGCGCTGTTAAAGGTATCCTTGAACAGCGCTTTTTTGGCGCCATTAAAGGTGACATTTAACAGCGCTTTTTTAGTGCTTTTAATGGTGACATTTAATAGCACTAAAAAAGCGCTGTTAAAGAACCCCCCCCCCCTTTATCAACGCTTAGCTTTACAGTGCTTTTCTAGCGCTGTTAAAGCCCGATTTTAGCGCTGTTAAAGCCCGATTTTAGCGCTGTTATTGCCCGTTTTTGTAGTAGTGAGGTCCAAATTTGGTAAATAGGTTACTATTATTTTTAGACAATATGGAAGTATGTTCAGTAAACATTTTATTTGCCATGGTTTAATGGTAAATCTAGTAAATAAGGGTACAAAATAATATTATAATAATATTTAATTTCCCTAACATGTGTCTTAACCCTAATGGATTATACCTTTCTAACCATGCAAATCCTTAGGTGGATTTTGTGACCCCATGGAGCCCCTTTGTAGTGAAATTGACATTTTATAAATATTAATTTAATTTTATGGAAAATTTTACATGAACATATATCTTTCAGTAAAAAAAATTTATATGGGGTTATATAAGTGAACTTTATGACAATAAATAATCATTAGAAATATAAATTTTTTTCCTGCATGATGGTATTTTATTTATAAAGTTTATACAATAAATAAATAAATATAATTATGACACAACATTGATTTAGTGATTTCTTTATTAATAAAGGATTACAATAAATTATATTTTAACTGATAAATAAATGTATTTTTGTTATTTTGATATCATCCACGAATTTTATGGATGTCAGTTACATGGTATATTTTTATTAATGATGTTTTTTTGAATGAATCAAGTTGATACGGTTTTTAAAAACTTTCATGATATGAATAGTGTCAAAATTGACATAATTCATATTTTAAAATATAAATTTTTTTATTAAGTGTTATATAATAAAAATATATATAATATTTGCCCAAATAGTTTTCATAAGTCTAGAATTTATTATTGAGTCTTTAATTAGATATTTTTCATGTTTTGGTAACTATTTTGATTCCCAAAGTGTTAAATATTTGATAAAAAGGTTAGAATAAAAAAGGGTTAATTAAAAAATATAAGTATTACAAAATATCAAAAACCTCTCCAATTATTAATGGATGATTTTATTTAGACTTATATTTATATAATATTATAATTTATAAAGTTATGGACCTTTTGAAATGGAAAATAATTTTATAATAAAATAATACATTCAAACGTTCCCAAAGAGCCCCTCATCCCTCTTATAAAATGGAATCACCCCTTTACCTTACTCACACCTCTAAATCTCCCTATACTCATCAAAAATCTGACTAAATAAGCATAAAAAAGACTCTATTCCTCAAAGAATCCCTAATTTAGGCATAAGGCAATTCAATAAGGCCTTTCAACTTATATCGAATGGAGTTACCCGATTTAAGGTGGTGTCTTCTTTCAATCTTCTTCCAATTATTTTTCTTCTCCAACCCACTAAACTCGCTTTTTTAAATTATTTTATAACAGAACAATTATATTAAATATACTTTGACTTTTTTATGAGTTGTATTAAAACTACACTTACACACACCTTTATCTAATGGATCCGAACATACTGTTTCTGTGTACGGAAAACTGTTGCCTCACGAAACGATGATGGTTCAATTTTTCCCTACCACATCTCTTGGTGGAAATTATGATGGAACTATATTTTTATATGGTATATATTATATTTATATTTTCTCTATGATCCTTTATTATTAATTTATAAAATACCATTTTGGATTCTATAATGTGTAAATGCCATAATTTAATTTTGACAAAGTGCGGACTACCGCCCCTCAAAGTGATATGAGTCATTCATGATATACAAGGAATGTATAATGTATAAAATTAATGAACATAATTAACATATATAACATAAATATTACACTAGAGTTATTATATACCTATTTATCATTTGGTCTCCATTCCACTAAAAAAGAAGAAAAAGAAATGAAAGTAGCGTTCATGAGTACGTACGACTTACTGTCTCTATGAACAGTGCATCTTATTTTCATATATCCAAATGATATGTAATATTCTAAATAAATATATACTTGATATATATGATATCTAAATCATTATTATCATTCTGGATATAATTTACTTTTGACCACATGGACATTTTGTAAATATAACAAGTTCATTTTTTTCTCAAGTCCCAAACAACGACAAAATGTCTGATATGAACTCAAATAATTAAATAATTGTTATAACATGGTAATAAGTGATATAAAAGGAATAATAAACTTTAAAAAGGATCCTAAGAAAGTAAGAAATCTAACTTATTTTTATTATTCATAATGAACAAGGAACATATGCAAAGAGTCAGACACAATGTAAGGGAACCTTTCACCGTCATCTTTTAGTCAAATACTTATTTTAGGTTATGTCTTCTAATTTACTTTCCCTTATATTGGGATATGTTATTCAATATCCTGATTTATTTATATTTCATTTCCATGTAATTATATACCCTTTTCTCTTCCGTCAAATAATATTTGGAATTTTAATGTGACACTGTTCGACTGTTGTATTTTCATAAGGGAATACGTCTCAATCTCATTTTATTTTGGAATATCTTGATATTGTGCCCCTTTATTATCCTATAAGGTGTATATATCTTCATTTTTTATATAATATCATGAATATACATATTCTCATGATTTCATAGGTTTTTTTAATTTTATTCTTTAATTATTTTTATTCATGTATTTTCTCAAGTGGTAAGGGACACATTAACTAAAACATTATTTTAAATGTTTTAAAGATTTATTATTTTAAATAATTATCATTAATGTGCATGTTTTAAAAATGGTTTTACGGATTTATTTATATGAAATTTAATTTTTTTAAATATTAATTCCTTTTATGGTTTAAAAGTGGTATGGGACACATTGATTAAAAAATCGCTTTATTAAATGTTTTAAATGGTTTTGTAAATCGATTGACTATTTCAGTATATTGTAATGTTATATTGTAAATGGAATGTGGAAATGTTATATGTACTTTATGATTTTTATGTGTTATGAATATGTTATGGTTCTTGGTCATTCTTTACATATATAGGTGATTCAGTGATAAACCTAGCGCAGGTGAGCCCGAGATAGCACTCCAATGCATTGGGTAACGTGACAGAGGTAAGCATTAATGTTTCTCCTTAGAGTTTTGGGGAATATACTATGATGGGTATTCCAATAATAAATTCTTATGTATCTGTGAAATCTATAATGTAAGTATTATATGGATGCTACAAGTTAGATTTATGATTTATGATTTATATGTGTTATTCATTAATATTATGATTTTGGGAGTTATGTTAAATAGATTATGTTTTATAATTGAAAAGTATAATTTCATTTATATTTATGTATTGACGGACTAATTTTTACTTTCCTTTTTTTATAACCCTTAATGGGATTTTTATGCTCATACCATGTTTTTGAATTTTTTTTCATAGGGTATAAGGAAGGTAAAGGGAATGGAATAATTCCAGAAGATTCATATCAAGAAAAAAATTCTTGTCTATTTATGGATTTTTATTATTGTGAAAAAATAGGATAAAGTAAAAGTGTCTACTTTGAAATATTTTGAGATGTAATGTTATTGTTAGGGCCTAATTCTCTAAAACACCATTCCTGAAAAGATCCAAAATGTGAATTCCCAACATAAATCTAGAATATGTAATGTTTAATGGTGGGGACTTATAGTTGGTTTCAGAGGTCGGTTTAGATAACATTAAATTTTAGGGTGTTATATGGGTGTAGGTAAATGATCCAATATACCCAAGAGGGTTTTTATAATATTGTATATTTTGGAGGGTTAATGTAAAATAGTTTGTTTGAATAAAAACCTAAACAATGGTGATATAATTAGGTAGATGTATTAGGGTTATAGAAATGTTTTTTTATCTTTACCCTATAGTGGATTCATTTTTAATAATAATTCATTTCAGGTTTAAGTGTTGATTATTTTCAGAAGATTAAGGATCATTTTCAAGATGAAAGGAAAAATATCTTGAACAATCTTCTAATCCCTCCATCATGATTTGATCATCACTATTATAGAAAAATCATGTTGAATTGATTTTGATAGATTCTGGAGTATTCAAATAACCTGAAAGAAATTGTTTGAGTTATCCAACACTAACTCATTTATAAAACAATTTTATGGGTCATGGTATCTTTTTAAAATGATTACAAGTTATCAATTTTCTCAAACTCTATTGAAAAGTTAAATTACAGAAGTGGAGAAAACGATTACTTTTTGAAAGTATGAAAACATGTCGAAAGAGAAAAGGAACATTCGGATGATCCTAATATCGTGATTCAAAGTATAATTTATATTCTTATCCACAAAGAATGAAGAATATTTGGATTTATATTTATAAATTATTTGGATATTCAATCTACTGGAATGTTTTATTAGGAAAGGAGTTATAAATGTATCATTAATGGATTATGAAGAGTGCTGAATGAGTTAGAAGTCAACGTATTAGGGATTCAAGCATTATGATTGATTGTAGTATGATGAATTGTTTAAAAGTATTAACATTATTTTGATAATGGGATTACATTGGGAAGACTTGTTCTAATACGTGTATCCCTGATGTTTGATATGTGTAATTTTTATTCAAGGTATAATTACCTTTTTGTGTGGAAAAAATGGATAACCTTAGAAGTTCATATGATCTTTTTCTTTGAGGCGATTAAAGGTCATTACATTTTGGGATGAAAAATTAATGGTATTAGATAACCTTTGAAGATAAATAAGGGTATGGTATTTTTTGAGAAATTATCTTATTTTTTTAGAATGTTGTAAGAATGATAATGTTTCAGAAAAAGGACATCCCACATGATTGATGAAAACCTGTAGCATCTAGAAAGGCCTTGGGAATCAAACCCACAACCGAAGGGTGACAAGGACACATCAACTACCACCGGACTAAGTGATTTACCTGGTTAGTATGAATAAATATTATTAGTTAAATGATTTTATGGATTAAAAATATATTGATTTTGGGAACTTATGATATATCAATTTGATATCTTTAGTATAGGAAAATGATTTGGGGATTAAGTGATAACGGTTATTTTGGAATACGTTCTCTCTTTTGGGGAACACTATATGCTTAAGGAATACACAATACCAAGGGATTTCAATTGTGGTCTAATGGTTGAAATTTTATTTTGGAAGAATCTACGTTTATATTGTGGACATATGGGAATTTTGATTATCAATGGAAATAATTAACCTATCATATAGAATATTTGATTATATTAATTACACTTTAGTTTGAGACTTAATGAGTAGTCGATGTTATTTAGAGAAAAATGTTAAGATTTACTGTGGAAGTCTATGTGATTAAATCCTTTTGAATTTTGGGTTTCAAACTTAGTTTGGATAATTTTGAGTAATTTTAAGGATAATTTTTTATGGAAGGGTCTTTTTTGAACATTGGGAACTGTATGTTGAATTTTGGAGAATAAGAGTAGTATTACATTTTCTATTGGATTATCCTTTTTAGGGATTATCAAATCTTGTACTAACTATTTTAGTTTTGGTTAATGAATAAAGAAAATGGAAATATATAGATCATCTTATGAGGATAATGTGACTCTCTAGAAGTTGATTCTAGCACATCAGATGATACCAAGTTATCTTAAATACTCATCGTTTGGAGAAACGATGAGTTTGAGGTAGAAATTTAGTAAACAATGAAGGTCTACATGACAAGTAAGTATGTTTCCATATGTTCTTAATCAATATCATAAATAACTTCTCTATCATTATGAAAGTTAAATTAAAATAAAAAACATTCTTTTAATTTTCCTCTGGGGGAATCAAATACCCTTTAACCCATAACATGTTGGTAATTTTTGGGTGGTTAACTTTCTCTTAATCATGTCTTCAATTACTCTCCATCAGAACTTAATACTTAGTTTCTCCTCCATATCCATGTTTTACTACATGGAATCATAGTATGTGTTTTCTCAGATGACCTTTTTACTTCTCATTATTTCTTTTAAACTGTTAGTTTTATTGAGTTTTATCCGATGTGGGACATTAAATGAAGTTTCCAAACCAAAATTTAAAAGTGTGTGGACACAATTTCCAAAAGGGGAGAAGGATGTAACGAACCAGGTAGTTATAGAATAAATTTTTTTTATTTATATTAATACTTATGAATAAGATATTAATTTTAAGTTAAAGAGGACACCTTTAATGATTGCGTAATCAACATGAAAAAACATGCTTTTCTGAAATCATATGTTTCCCACAACTTTGAGTTATACTAAAAAATAATATAATAATAATAATATCTTAAATGGTAGTTAACGCCTAGACATTGCATTAGAGGGAATTAAGAGAAATAACTATAATATTATCACACATGTTTGTTAAATTTTTTAACATTTATCCGATAAATTTAAGATTCTTAAAATAAGAATGAATCTGATTTTAAGCATAAAACCTCTAATATTTTTAAAAGGTGAATTTACCACCTTTTAATGGAGAACCCTTTTTAAATCCAGTTTTTTTCAATATTATATTTTATATTTGAAAAAACTAAACTTCTTCTTTAGAATCACAACATTAAAATTTACTTTGGATGAAATTTTGGTATTTTTCAAATAAATTTCATTTTCTAATGAATAGTGAAAAATACTAAATTTTATTTTAAACCTACCATTTCAACTAATTTATTTATATAGTTATATTTTACTTTTAATTGGTTATAAAGTATAATTGGATTATAATTTTATCATTTAGTCCAATTATTGACATTAGAAGTAATTTAATATTTTAATTGGACATAAACACATGCCAATCTTTTTGTAGTTTTTACTTCTTAAAAGCACGCTTTTTATTTTTGAGAATGAAAATTAATTTTAAATTAATTTCTGCAAACTTTGTGTTTTGAATTTGGAAAAATGGATTCCATATTTGGAATAAAGATTTCCAAATTTTGTAAGTAGGTATCTTTTATTTTTATACATTATGAATAATAACTTCAGTAAATATTTTACTTACTGGGGTTATAGGGTAAAAATGGTAAATAAGAGAAACAATTATATTTTAATAATATTAAATTACCCTAACACATTTCATAACCCTATTTGATGATATATTTCCAATAATGATCATACATGGGTAGATTTTGGTACCCCATGGAGACATTTGTAAGTGAAAATGACATTTTATAAAAAATCATTTACTGTTAAGGAAAATCTGACATAAACATATATTTTTTAGTAAAATATTTTTAATATTGGGTTACAGAAGTGATATGTTCAACTATAAATAGTCATAATAAAGATAGATATATTTCCTACATCATGATATTTTTTTATACTTATTATAAGTTAAATAAATAAATTTAATTATGAAACATTAGTGATCTAGTGATTGGTTCATTAATAGAGGATTCCAATAAATGATATTATAAATTTAAAAATAATTGAAATTTGTATTTTTATGTCATCCATGAATTTTATGGATGATATTTACATTTTATATTAGTATTTATGATGTTTATTTGAAAACATAATGTTAATATAGATTTTTAAATTGTCATGATCTGAATAGTTACAAAATTTGCATAATTCAAATATTAAAATATAAAATATTATACTAAATATTATAAAATTCAAAAAATATAAGATTTGTCAAAAACGTTATGACATGTATAAATTTTTTTATTTACTCTTTAATTGGTTATTTTACTTGTTTTGGTTTCTATTTGTATTCTCATGTGTTAAATGCTTGATAAAACAGAAAGAGTAAAATTGGTTAAATAAAAATGATATAGATTAAAAAGTATCCAAAACATGTCCAATTATTATTGGAAGATTAAATTTTGACTTATATTAATCTAATATTAGAAATTAATTTGTTTTTTATCTTTTGAAACCAAAAATCATTATACAAAAAAAATACTTTCAAACTATCCAAAAGAGCCCCTCCCCTCTCTTATAAAAGGGCATCACTTCTATCCCTTGATCACACCTCCTAAGACCCTTGGATCATCCAAAATCTACCCAAATATGCTCTAAACATCCCTAGATTCCACGTAGAATACATAACATAGGAAGAATGAAATTCAAGAAGTCTTTTTAGCTTAAATGAAATGGGGTTACCCAATTTAAGGCGATGTCTTCTCTCAAGCTTCTTCCATTTATTTTACTTCTCTAACCCCTAAACTCTATTTATTCTATTATTTAATAACAACACCATTATCCTAAATATAATAAGATTTTTTTATGACATGGATTAAAAGTAAAATTACACAAAGCATCATCTAATGGATTTGAACATACTATTTCTGGGTACAACAAACTACTACCTCACGAAATGATGATTGTTCAATTTTTCCCTACCACCATTCTTGGAGGAAATTATGATGGAAATACATTTTCATTTGGTATATATTATATTTATATTGGCTCTATGATTCTGTATTTTTATTTTATATAATACCTTTATGGTTTCCATAATGGGTAAATATGATAATTTCATTTGAGGAAGTGCAGACTACCACCCTCTCAAAGTGATATGACTCGTTCATGATATACATGGAATATATAAAAGATGAAATTAATGAACATATTTAACATATATTAAATATATATTATAATTAAGTTATAATATCACTAAGTATAATTTGGTTTTCATTCCATTAAAAATGAAAAGAGTAAATGAAAGTAACGTTCATGCGTACGTACAGCTTACCGTCATCTTGAACGGAGCATTTCATTTTCATATATCAAATTGATCCGAACTATTATAAATACTTATATACTGGATATATATGATATATATGATATCTAAATCATGAATATAATTCTGGATATAATTTAATTTTTACCACATGATCAATTTGTAATTATAACATTTTCATTTTTTGACTCATGTTCCGAACATCGACAAAATTCATGATATGAACTAAAATATTTAACAAATTGTTATAACAAGGTAATAAGTTATATAAAAGGAAAAATAAACATGAAAATAATTCTGAAAAAATTATAAATTAAATTATTTTTATTATTTAGGAATAACAAGGAACATACGTGATGAGCCAGACATAAGGTAAGGGAAACTTTCACCATCTACATTTAGTCAAAGACTTATTTTTTGTAATGTCTTTTGATAATCTATATATATCATTGAGATATGTAATTATGTATCCTTATGGATTTAAATTTTATGTCCAAGTGATGAGATACCATTTTCTCTCCTATCATCTCATTTTTTTGAATTTTAATTTGATGCCATTTGGCTGCTGAATTTCTGTAAGGGAATACGTCTCAATCTCCATTCATTGAGGAATATCTTGATATTGTTCAGCATTATTATCCTATAAGGTGTATATACTATAGTTTGACAAATTATATCAAAAATATCCTTATTCTCATGATTTCATATGTTTCATTTAATGTTATTCTTTAATTATTTTTATTTATGTGTTTTCTTAAGTTGTAAGCGATACATTAGCTAAGACATTGTTTTAAATGTTTTAAAGATTTAATCTTCTAAATATTCATCAAAAATGACCATGTATTAAAAATGGTTTTATGGATTTATTTATATGAAATATATGTTTTTAAAATATTCATTCCTTTTAAGGTTTCAAATTTGTATGATACACTTTGATTAAAAAATTTCTTTATTAAATGTTTTTAACGGTTTTGGAAATGGATTCACTATTTCAGTATATTAAAATGTTATATTTTAAATGGAATGTGTAAATTTTATCTTTAATATATGATTTCTTTATGCGTTATGAATATTTTATGGCTCCTGGTACTTTTTTATGTATATGGGTGGTTCTGGGATAAACCTAGGGTAGGTGAGCCCAAGATAGCTCTCCAATTACTGAATTGTGTAACGTGACGGAGGTAAACGTTAATGTTTCTCCAAATATATTTATGGAATATACTGTGATGGGTATTCCAAACTTTACTCCCTATTCATCCGTGAAAACTATAATGAATGTATGATATAGATTCCACAAGTTAGCTTTATGATTTTCAATTTCAATGTGTTATTCATAAATCTTATGATTTTGTGAGGTATGTTTATGAGCTTATGTTTTATGATTGAAAAGTATGATTTCATTGATTTGTATGTATTGATGGACTATTGTTTTTATTATTTATTTTATAACACTTACTGAGCTTTTTATGCTTATCCCATGTTTTTGAAATGTTTTTCATAGGGTATAGAGAAGGATAAGGTGATGGAATAATTCAAGAAGATTTATATCATGAAAAGAAAATTTTTTTATTGAAGGAGTTTTATTATTGTGAAAAAATTGGATAGAGTAGAAGTGTTTACTTTGTAAACTTTTGAGATGTAATGTAATAATTATGGCCGAATTATCTAAAACTATAATCCTGAAAAGATCCCCAATGTCAATTTGTGACATAACTCCATATTATGTAATGTTTGAGGCTGGGGTCTTCCAATTGTATGGTTATAAAACTATTGAATCTGTCAACATATTTTGTGAACATTCTATTTTAGATATGGACGTCATTCATCCCTTGACATGAATGGATTGGTTAATTGAATTTTAGGCTCACATGAATGGGTATTCTTAGAGAGTGTATTATTCATATCAAATGATATTTTTTAGTTATTTTACTTAAACATGATCTAGATAAAGACGTATCATGAAATTTATTCTCTATGATTAGAAACAACTCATATCAATTGTTAGAGATCACCTCAGTTTCTTTTGATACAAATAAAAATAGATATTGTTTTGGGGAATATTATGTTGATACCTCAATAATTCTTCAAACCAAATATCTAGAAAAATAGTTGAAAGAAAAGTGAAATTTCAATTGAAATAATACAAACAATAATTCCCATATCACTTTATAAATATAAAATTTCAGTAATTTGATATGTTTTTATGAAGAATATTCTTTCCATTAACTCTATGGTTATATTTTTTTAATTTATATTTTTCTATTTAATTATATTAATTGAATATTATTTGGTAATAAAAAATAAAAAATATTGATTCAACTAATGAAAAATTGTTCTTCCATTGTAAAAATTGCTATAAAATCACAGAAAAATAAATTTTATACATCATATATGATTAAATCCATTAAAAATAACAAATTAAATATTTAAATGAATTTAAAAATAATAGTATATATAGAACCATGAACTCCACCAAAACACTATCTACTTTAATATTCACTATTATAAATGCAATACAAATACTGTGAAACAATAATAAAATGGTAGAATTTATGTTGCAAGTCCTAAATTGAAAACTAAGAAAATGGTAAGTGTGAATTCAACAATTTTATTATGGATTTACAAATAGAGACTAAATATAATAGTTATAAATTTATTAGTAACCAATATTGTCATTATAAACATGATCATTTTTGATATAGTAATTATAGAAATGTTTGTTGGACATATATCCAGTACGTATACTAAATTTAAATATTATTATTTTTAAAATTAAAAATAATAGTATTCAAAATGAAATAAAAATATAATTTTAAAATATTAAATATATATATATGTGTTTGTGTGTGTGTGTGTTATGTATAAATTTTAGTATTATTATTACCAAAATATAATATGATGTTTATAAAAAATTTAAATAAACATTATAGTATAAATGGAGTAGTAAATTTAAAAATTAATATAGAAATAATAAATTTATGTAATATTTTTAAACTATATTTATTATAAAAGTAATATTTGTTTTTTTATGAACCCTTTAGTTAAATATTTTATATTTTATCCTGATAAATTAAATTGGAAACATTTAAATAGTAACATATGTTAAATAATATATTAATATAATCTAATTTTTAAATTGATGTGAAATAATAATAATAAAACATAATGGTAAAAAATTCAAATTTCAAAAAATTGCGATCCTTATATTTTATATTTTAATTCTAAATATAAATGTATTATATATTAAATTTTATTTATATAATAAGTAAAAATTTTATGGCGCGGCGGTAGGCTGAGGTTTTCTCCTCCTTCAACAATGGTTTCTACGGTTTTGATCAGTGATGAATTCATCTTTTCCAGACTATTTTAATCCTAATGAAGTCTTCATTGGTCCTAAAAAGTGATGTGATGATATTCTACATTCTGATAGTGTGGCGGGGGAAACAGGGTCTCCAAAGGGGCTACTGGTAGGAGGTAGTCCTCCGTTGTGACTTGGTGTTGGGCCTTCTAAGGTGGACATGCTTCCGAAAAGAGGTGTGAATCATTTTTTCCCTGGTCATCGAGATGTGGAATTTGTTTCTCGTAATCTGATATCAAGGAATGAGGCATTGGCTATTGTAGGATCTAATGAGCAATTCTTCGAATACCGGATTTCTGCTTGTAATCATTCCATCATTGGTCGGATTAGCTCGTATGTTTCTAATTCGGGGAAGCTTGATGATTTATAGAATCATTTAAGGCAGATATGGGGTTCCATAGATTGGCACATTGTCTCACTGGGTATGAATTTCTTTTATCTTAACTTTAGTTCCAATGAGCATAAAATGAGGGCTTGAAGTTATGGCTTCATTAATCTTAAGACTGGTATTATGAGATTCCAGAAATGGGATCCATGGTTTGATCCCTTTCATGACAAGAACACCATTGCTCATTCCTGGATACATGTGAAAAGCCGAAATTCGGTCTTTTGGCATCCATACGTCCTCTGGGATTTTTTCATGGCTATTGGAACTCCTCTTAAACTGGACAAAGAAACTAATACCATGAGGTATGGTCATTTTTCTCGTATGTTGATTGAGTTTGACATGTTGTAGCCTCTTGTTGAGATTATTTATTTAATTTCTGGTGATTTTAAATTTGAACTACGCATTGAATTTGAACATGTTCTTGAATTCTATATGAATTTCTTGACTATTGGTAACATTATGGATAAATCTCATACTAGTTTAATGTGCTCAAACTGTAAAAAAATATGGGCATCTTGATGAAAAATGTAAATTCAAGTTGTCATCTGTTTACACTTCTAGGCCTAAACCAATGGTTGTGAATCATGGTCCTCATGAGGGTGTGCCAGCTCCTGCCTCCCCCATCAGAGGAACTTCACTACCTGGTTTTGGTAGTGGTAATGTGGAGGAAATTCCTCCTTCATATACTGAGGATCTAGCTTGAAGAAATGACAAGGATGCTGGAAATGGGTTTGCTCCCTTTGCTCCACTATTGGCTCATGGGATGAACCTAATAAATGGAGTGATGCAGTTAGTCGTGACAATGAGGTGGCCATTGATTGTGCCTATTTTCTAGAGGAGAAATATATAGTTAATTGTAAGCATGACTCAAATGCTGAACCTTTTGTTCCTGTTGGGAATCATTTGTCCTCTGGTATGAATCCTGCCCCTGAATTAGAGGGTCTAACGGGGGCCGATGTTCTATCCATTGAAGTGGAAACTAAGGTTGTTGATGCTCAGTCTGTTGTGGCTCTATCTAAGAACACTGCTGTTACATTTGAGCTTGTGCAGGCCTCTATTGTGGCTGGTCTCAGTTTGGAGCATCATTTTCTGAGCGAATCTGCACTACTGTCTGTGCAAGATCTTGTTTCGTCTGGTCCTACTACTACTCCTGATGTGTTTCAGGAGCAGAATTTGCTGGTTAAATCTCTTTTTGTTTCCACGACTCCTGGAAATGGAGATTTTTATATCAAGGAGCATCATGCCACTAAGGAGAAGTCTTCTCCTAGTAGTGTCCTGCCTTTTGCTGGAGATGTGGGCTCTCATTCTGGTTTGGCTCCATTACAAGGGCCATCAAATGAGGCTGTTACTGGTGGTATTTCGGTGAAGCATAATTTCTTCACTATTCTGGATTCCATTAAATATCTAGAAATTGAAAAAGTTTACATGGAGAGAAGGAGTCTAAAAGGTAAGGAATCGTTGTCTCCTATAGTTACTAATGACCCTGGACCCGAGCAGGCTCCTTCTGGAGTGGTGCAGACCGATGAGCTTGTGTGGACTGGTGGAGTGCGGACGGAAGAGGCTCAAGAAGTGGCTCCGATGGTTGATGTGGATCACAAAGAGGATGCAAATGATGGTATGGTGCAAATAATTACTAAATGTGAGGACTGGACAACTCATAAATAGTGGAAATGGGGAAGGAATTCCAGAGGTAGAGGCAGGCCTCATGGATAGGGTCGGGAAAGAAAAGGATAGTTTTTTCAGATGCTATTTTATTGTATTGATGGGGTTAATCCCCTACTACCTAATTTTTTTTCCTATGTATTGTTTACTTTATTAATAATACATTTCATAGGCCATGGGTCTTTCCATGGTATACTGTTTGCGGTATGTAAAAATTATTGTTTAAATTGATTTATGGTGAAATTTTTATATTTTTATGAATCATATGAATTTTAGGTGAATAGTGAAATATATCGTTTTGTAGCAACCCACACCATAGTATCCTAGAGACATGAACCGACATTATTAAATTGGAATATATGAAAGATTCAATTCCAAAATGACAGGATAGTATAAATGTTTTTGAAAACCATATTTATACATGATACCCACACTAAATTGGGAATAGAAAATAAAGAAAAGAAAAAGTAAAATCTCAACGACCTTGAAACTCATTCCAATAAATCATCTTTATATCATTGATAAAGGAAACAAAATAAGGGCGAGCATAAATTTTCTTTAAGGGTTATGTAAAAAATGAATCTATCATGAATAAATAATTATAATCAACATGTAATAATACATCACTTAACATATTTTCCTTATATACAACTGGAATATTCCTAGTCAATATGATATGGTAAATAACTAAAAAACATTCTATTTAATAAATAAATTGACAATGAAATGGATTAAAAGATAATTTCAATGAAAAATATAATGTACTTTAGTAATAATAGAATTATCTATATAATAAATGATAAATTATTTGATTCCAGGTCTCTAGAATAAGAAACATTCTACTGTCAAGATCTATCTACTCAAAAGTTAAAAACTACTATTAGAAACCCATTTAATTTGGAAACTGATTTGTCACTTGTGACTAATCAATTCACTGGGGGGGAAATAATTTCCATTCCCCACATATCAAAACATATCCAAATCATTCCTCATATCATAGAAAATAAATTTAATTCCATAACACGATTACTTATCAAATGTTCATATTGAGTAAAGTATACTAATATAAAAATATATTACTTGTAAATAAAATATATTTCAAAGTAAACACTTCATGAATAAAAGGAATAAAATTTATTTACTAATCATATGTATCAAAAAAAATATAAAAATATAAATATATATATGTAATTTCTAAAGAAAATTGATTATAACAAATTCATTGTTTCAATTAAAAGAAACCAATCACAAAAGAATGTGACATTTCACAATAACTTTTTTCTCTTGGTAATTTTAAAATAAAAACCCCTTGGATGAAATAATTAAAATTTGAATATAAAATACCCTAAAAATGAATTATTCATGATACTAAAAATCAAAGCTAAGTATATAAACCATATAAATGTTAGTAAGTGCATAAGAATAAATAATTCACAATGTAATGTAAATTGAGATGAAATACGTTACATTACACTTCATATTGGTTTAAATTTTTTAGCCTCATGTATAATAGTATTAAGAATGATATAAATTTATAAAAGAACAATATTAATATATATAATACCATATATTATCATTTTATAACATCTTATCACCTCTTTTTAAATAATCATTCATTAATTTTATTGTTTCAGGTGTTAATTTACTTTTTTCATAGTATATATTGACCTGTTATTTTCTAAATCATCTTGTGTTGATGATTACTTCATCATGTAGAAAATAATAATCATGATTTAAATATAATGTATTATAAGTACATATGTATTAATATTAATCAATAAAATTTGATGACTAAAAATGAAACACACAATTCGTGGAGATAATAGGAAGAACGTACACATTGTCATTGTATCCGTTTTCTAGTTGTATTGAAAGAATGTAAAGTAAATTATACATATATATTTATATTATTATTAAATTATAATTTGTATTTCATATATATTACATAAATTGACCTTAACAATCATTAAATTATTCCATGCAATGAGTGAAAGAATAACATCACTTTGCCAGGCAGTAGTGAGCCACACACATGAACGATGTCATTGTTCTCAAAAAAATAAAAGTTATAAGGTATGCATTATATAATAATTATAATTACATAACTACAACAAAAATATTATAAATATGATATATAATGACTATATTTACATCATTATTTCTAACCGGGAAATGTGGTAACAGAAAAACGAATGACGTCTGTTCACGAGGCGGTAGTTCTCCATTCACACAAATGATGAATTTTAAACCATTTTATGGAAGTGTGTAAATATTTAGGTCTTAAAATTAGCATAAAAACATATAATTGTAATTATAATACATATTTAATTATATATTAATTATATAAAAACAATTTAATGTGTTTTAGATGGAAATAAAATAAATATAATTTTAGAAAACATTCCCTCTTCTTCGGGTATCCTCCTTAGGTGAGCCCAAATGACTTCCAAAGATGTAATTATAAATATTAAAAGGTCTCCCAGATGAGTTTATGGATGTTTGGGACTTATTTGGTATATTCATTGAAATTCCAATGACGAATGAGTGGTGTGATGGGTGGAGGGTCGGCCTTTTATATGAGGGGGAGAAAAAACACTTTGAAGGTCTGAAACTTTTTTGTTTTGAATTTGGAAAAATGGATTCCATATTTGGAATCAAGATTTCCAAATTTTTTAAGTAGGTATCTTTTATTTTTATACATTATGAATAATTACTTCAGTAAATATTTTACTTACTATGGTTAAAGGGTAAAAATGGTAAATAAGAGAAACAATTATATTATAATAATATTAAATTACCCTAACACATTTCATAACACTATTGGATGATATATTTACAATAATGATCATACTTGGGTTGATTTTGGTACCCCATGGAGACATTTGTAAGTGAAAATGACATTTTATAAAAATTAATTTAATGTTAATGAAAATCTGACATAAACATATATTTTTTAGTAAAATAATTTTTATATTGGGTTACAGAAGTGATATGTTCAACTATAAATAGTCATAAGAAATATAAAAATATTTCCTACATAATGATATTTTTTTATACTTATTATAAGTTAAATAAATAAATTTAATTATGACACATTAGTGATCTAGTGATTGGTTCATTAATAGAGGATTCCAATAAATGATATTATAAATGTAAAAATAATTGTAATTTTGTATTTTTATGTCGTCCAAGAATTTTATGGATGATATTTACATTTTATATTAGTATTTATGATGATTATTTGAAAACATAATGTTAAGATAGATTTTTAAATTGTCATGATCTGAATAGTTTCAAAATTGACATAATTCATATATTAAAATATAAAATATTATACTAAATATTATAAAATTCAAAAAATCTAATATTTGTCAAAAAAGTTATGACAAGTATAAATTTTTTTATTTACTCTCTAATTGGTTATTTTACATGTTTTTTTACTATTTGTATTCTCATGTTTTAAATGCTTGATAAAACCGAAAGAGTAAAATTGGTTAAATAAAAATGATAAATATTAAAAAGTATCCAAAACATGTCCAATTATTATTGGAAGATTTAATTTTGACTTATATTCATCTACTATTAGAAATTAATTAGTTTTTTATCTTTTGAAACCAAAAATCATTTTACAATAAAAAAATACTTTCAATCTATCCTAAAGAGCCCCTCCCCTCTCTTATAAAAGGGCATCACTTCTATCCCATGATCACACCTCCTAAGACCCTTGGATCATCCAACATCTATCCAAATATGCTCTAAACATCCCAAGATTCCTCCTAGAAGACTTAACATAGGCAGAATGAAATTCAAGAAGTCTTTTTAGCTTAAATGAAATGGGGTTACCCCATTTAAGGCAATGTCTTCTCTTAAGCTTCTTCCATTTATTTTACTTCTCTAACCCCGAAACTCTATTTATTCCATTATTTAATAACAACAACATTATCGTAAATTTAATAAGATTTTTTATGACATGGATTAAAACTAAATTTACACATAGCACCATCTAATGGATTTGAACATACTATTTCTGGGTACAACAAACTACTACCTCACGAAATGATGATTGGTCAATTTTTCCCTACCTCCATATTTGGAGGACATTATGATTGAAATATATTTTCATTTGGTATATATTATATTTATATTGGCTCTATCATTCTGTATTTTTATTTTATATAATACCTTTATGGTTTCCATAATGGGTAAATATGATAATTTCATTTGAGGAAGTGCAGATTACCACCCTCTCAAAGTGATATGACTCGTTCATGATATAGATGGAATATATAAAATATGAAATTAATGAACATATTTAACATATATTAAATATATATTATAATTAAGTTATAATATCACTAAGTATAATTTGGTTTTCATTCCATTAAAAATGAAAAAAGTAAATGAAAGTAACGTTCATGCGTACGTACGGCTTACCGTCATCATGAACGGAGCATTTCATTTTCAAATATCAAATTGATCAGAACTATTATAAATACTTATATAATGGATATATATGATATATATGATATCTAAATCATGAATATAATTCTGGAATAATTTAATTTTTACCACATGATCAATTTGTAATTATAACGTTTTCATTTTTTGACTCATGTTCCGAACATCGACAAAATTTATGATATGAACTAAAATATTTAACAAGTTGTTATAACAAGGTAATAAGTTAAATAAAAGGAATAATAAACATGAAAATGGTTCTGAAAAAATTATAAATTAAATTATTTTTATTATTTAGGAAGAACAAGGAACATACGTGACGAGCCAGACACAAGGTAAGGGAAACTTTCACCATCTACATTTAGTCAAAGAATTATTTTTTGTAATGTCTTTTGATAATCTATATATATCATTGAGATATGTATATATATATCCTTATGGATTTAAATTTTATGTCCAAGTGATGAGATACCCTTTTCTCTCCCATCATCTCATTTTTTTGAATTTTAATTTGATGCCATTTGGCTGCTGAATTTCTGTAAGGGAATACATCTCAATCTCCATTCATTGAGGAATATATTGATATTGTTCAGAATTATTATCCTATAAGGTGTATATACCATACTTTGACAAATTATATCACAAATATCCTTATTCTCATGATTTCATAGGTTTCATTTAATGTTATTCTTTAATTATTTTTATTTATGTGTTTTCTCAAGTTGTAAGCGATACATTAGCTAAAACATTGTTTTAAATGTTTTAAAGATTTAATCTTCTAAATATTCATCCATAATGACCATGTCTTCAAAATGGTTTTATGGATTTATTTATATGAATTATATGTTTTTAAAATATTCATTCCTTTTAAGGTGTCAAATTTGTATGATACACTTTGATTAAAATATTTCTTTATTAAATGTTTTAAACGGTTTTGGAAATGGATTCACTATTTCAGTATATTGAAATGTTATATTTTAAATGGAATGTGGAAATTTTATCTTTAATCTATGATTTCTTTATGCGTTATGAATATTGTATGGTTCCTGGGACTTTTTTTATGTATATGGGTGTTTCTGGGATAAACCTAGGGTAGGTGAGCCCAAGATATCTCTCCAATTACTGAATTGTGAAACGTAACGGAGGTAAACATTAATGTTTCTCCAAAGATATTTATGGAATATACTGTGATGGGTATTCCAAACGTAACTCCCTATGCATCCGTGAAAACTATAATGAATATATGATATAGATTCCACAATTTAGCTTTATGATTTTTGATTTCTATGTGTTATTCCTAAATCTTATGATTTTATGAGGTACGTTTATGAGCTTATGTTTTATGATTGAAAAGTATGATTTCATTGATTTGTATGTATTTATGAATTATTGTTTTCAATATTTGTTTTATAACACTTACTGAGCTTTTAATGCTTATCCCATGTTTTTGAAATGTTTTTCATAGGGTATAGAGAAGGATAAGGGGATGGAATAATTCAAGAAGATTTATATCAAGAAAAGAAATCTTTTTTTATTGAAGGAGTTTTATTATTGTGAAAAAATTGGATAGAGTAGAAGTGTTTACTTTGTAAACTTTTGAGATGTAATGTAATAATTCTGGCCTAATTATCTAAAACTATAAAACTGAAAAGATCCCCAATGTCAATTTGTGACATAACTCCATATTATGTAATGTTTGAGGCTGGGGTCTTCGAATTGTATGGTTATAAAACTATTCAATCTGTCCACATTTTTTGTGAACATTCTATTTTAGATATGGACGTCATTCATCCCTTGACATGAATGGATTGGTTAATTTAATTCTAGGCTCACATGAATGGCTATTCTTAGATAGTGTATTATTCATATTAAATGATATTTTTTAGTTATTTGACTTAAACATGATCTAGATAAATAAGTATCATGAAATTTATTCTCTATGATTGGAAACAACTCATATCAATTGTTTGAGATCACCTTAGTTTCTTTTGATACAAATAAAAATAGATATTTTTTTGGGGAATATTATGTTAATACCTCAATAATTCTTCAAACCAAATATCTGAAAAAATAGTTGAAAGAAAAGTGAAATTTGAATTTAAATAATACCAACAATAATTCCTATATCACTTTATGAATATAAAATTTCAGTAATGTGATATGTTTTTATGAAGCATATTCTTTCCATTAACTCTATGGTTATATTTTTTAATTTATATTTTTCTATTTAATTATATTAATTGAATATTATTTGGTAATAAAAAATAAAAAACATTGACTCAACTAATGAAAAATTGTTCTTCCATTGTAAAAATTGATATAAAATCACAGAAAAATATGTTTTATACATCATCTATGATTAAATCCATTAAAAATAACAAATTAAATATTTAAATGAATTTAAAAATAATAGTATATATAGAAATATGAACTCCCCAAAACCACTATCTACTTTAATATTCACTATTATAAATGCAATACAAATACTGTGAAACAATAATAAAATGGTATAAGTTATGTTGCAAGTCCTAAATTGAAAACTAAGAAAATGGTAAGTGTGAATTCAACAATTTTATTATGGATTTACAAATAGAGACAAAATATAATAGTTATAAATTTATTAGTAACCAATATTGTCATTATAAATATGATCATTGTTGATATAGTAATTATAGAAATGTTTGTTGAACATATATCCAGTACGTATACTAAATTTCAATATTATTATTTTTTAAATTAAAAATAATAGTATTCAAAATGAAATAAAAATATAATGTAAAAATATTAAATATATATATATATATGTGTGTGTTTTTGTGTGTGTGTTATGTATAAATTTTAGTATTATTATTACCAAAATATAATATGATGATTATAAAAAATTTAAATAAACATTATAGTATAAATGGAGTAGTAAATTTAAAAATTAATATAGAAATAATAAATTTATGTAATATTTTTAAACTATATTTAATATAAAAGTAATTTTTTTTATGAACCCTTTAGTTAAATATTGTATATTTTATCTTGATAAATTAAATTGGAAACATTTAAATAGTAATATTTGTTAAATTATATATTAATATAATCAAATTTTTAAATTTATGTGAAATAATAATAATAAAACATAATGTTAAAAAATTCAAATTTCCAAAAATTGTGATCCTTATATTTTATATTTTAATTCTAAATATAAATGTATTATATATTGAATTTTATTTATATAATATGTAAAATGTTTATGGCGCGACGGTAGGCTGAGGGATTCTCCTCCATCGACAATGGTTTCTACGGTTTTGATCAGTGATGAATTCATCTTTTCCAGACTATTTTAATCTTGATGAAGTCTTCATTGATCATAAAATGTGATGTGATGCTATTCTGAATTCTGATAGTGTAGCGGGGGAAGCAGGGTCTCCAAAGGTGCTACTGGTAGGAGGTAGTCCTCCGTTGCGACCTGGTGTTGGGCCTTCTAAGGTGGACGTGCTTCCGAAAAGAGGTGTGAATCGTTTTTTCCCTGGTCATCGAGATGGGGAATTTGTTTCTCGTAATCTGATATCAAGGAATGAGTCATTGGCTATTATAGGATCTAATGAGCAATTCTTCGAATATCGTATTTCTGCTTGTAATCATTCCATCATTGGTCAGATTAGCTCATATGTTTCTAATTCGGGGAAGCGTGATGATTTACAGAATCATTTAAGGCAGATATGGGGTTTCATTGATTGGTACATTGTCTCACTAGGTATGAATTTCTTTTATCTTACCATTAGTTCCAATGAGCATAAAATGAGGGCCTGAAGTTATGGTTTCATTAATCTTAAGACTGGTATTATGAGATTCCAGAAATGGAATCCATGGTTTGATCCCTTTCAGGACAAGAACACCATTGCTCAGTCCTGGATCCATGTGAAAGGCCGAAATTCGGTCTTTTGGCATCCATACATCCTCTGGGATTTTTCCATGGCTGTTGGAACTCCTCTTAAACTGGACAAAGAAACTAATACCATGAGGTATGGTCATTTTTCTCGTATGTAGATTGAGTTTGACATGTTGTAGCCTCTTGTTGAGACTATTTATTTAATTTCTGGTGATTTTAAATTTGAACTATGCATTGAATTTGAACATGTTCTTGAATTATATATGAATTTCCTTACTATTGGAAACATTATGGATAAATCTCATACTAGTTTAAGGTTCTCAAACTGTAAAATATATGGTCATCTTGTTGAAAAATGTAAATTCAAGTTGTCATCTGTTTACACTTCTGGGCCTAAAACAATGGTTGTGAATCATGGTCCTCATGAGGGTGTGCCAGCTCCTGCCTCCCCTATCAGAGGAACTTCACTACCTAGTTCTGTTAGTGGTAATGTGGAGGAAAGTCCTCCTTCATATACTGAGGTTCTGGCTGGAAGAAATGACAAGGATGCTGGTAATGGGTTTGCTCCCTTTGCTCCACTATTGGCTCAAGGGATGAACCTAATAAATGGAGTGATGCAGTTAGTCATGACAATGAGGTGGCCATTTATTGTGCCTATTTTCTAGAGGATAAATATATAGTTAATTGTAAGAATGACTCAAATGCTGAACCTTTTGTTCCTGTTGGGAATCATTTGTCCTCTGGTATGAATCCTGCCCCTGAATTAGAGGGTCTAAGGGGGACCGATGTTCTCTCCATTGAAGTGGAAACTAAGGTTGTTGATGCTCAGTCTGTTGTGGATCTGTATAAGAACACTGCTGTTACATTTGAGCATGTGTAGGCCTCTATTGTGGCTGGTCTCGGTTTGGAGAAGCATTTTCTAAGCGAATCTGATCTTCTGTCTGTGCAAGATCCTGTTTCGCCTGGTCCTACTACTACTCCTGATGTGTTTCAGGAGCAGAATTTGCTGGTTAAATCTCTTTTTGTTTCAACGGCTCCTGTCAGTGGAGATTTTGATATCAAGGAGCATCATGCCACTAAGGAGAAGTCTTCTCCTAGTAGTGTCCTGCCTTGTGCTGGAGATGTGGGATCTCATTCTGGTTTGGCTCCATTGCAAGGGCCATCAAATGAGGCTGTTACTGGTGGTATTTCGGTGAATCATAATTTCTTCACTATTCTGGATTCCATTAAATCTCTGGAAATTGAAAAGGTTTACATGGAGAGAAGGAGTCTAAAAGGTAAAGAATCATTGTCTTCTATAGTTACTAATGACCCTGGACCCGAGCAGGCACCTTCTGGAGTGGTGCAGACCGATGAGCTTGTGTGGACTGGTGGAGTGCGGACGGAAGAGGCTCAAGAAGTGGCTCCAATGGTTGATGTGGATCACAAAGAGGATGTAAAAGATGGTATGGTGCAGATACTTACTGAAAGTGAGGACTGGATGACTCTTTAATAGTGGAAAAGGGGAAGTAATTCTAGAGGTAGAGGCAGGCCTCATGGATAGGGTCGGGAAAGAAAAGGATAGTTTTTTCAGATGCTATTTTATTGTATTGATGGGGTTAATCCCCTACTACCTGTTTTTTTCCTATGTATTGTTTACTTTTTTAATAATACTTTTCATAGGCAATGGATTTTTCCATGGTATACTGTTTTCGGTATGTAAAAATTATTGTTAAAATTTATTTATGGTGAAATTTTTATATTTTTATGAATCATATGAATTTTAGGTGAATAGTGAAATATATCGTTTTTGTAGCAACCCACACTATAGTATCCTAGAGACATGAACCGACATTATTAAATTGGAATATATGAAAGATTCAATTCCAAAATGACAGGATAGTATAAATGTTTTTGAAAACCATATTTATACATGATACCCACACTAAATTGGGAATAGAAAATAAAGAAAAGAAAAAGTAAAAGCTCAACGACCTTGAAACTCATTCTAATAAATCATATTTATATCATTGATAAAGGAAACAAAATAAGGGTGAGCATAAATTTTCTTTAAGGGTTATGTAAAAAAGGAATCTATCATGAATAAATAATTATAATCAACATGTAATAATACATCACTTAACATATTTTCCTTATATACAACTGGAATATTCCTTGTCAATATGATATGGTAAATAACTAAAACACATTCTATTTAGTAAATAAACTGACAATGAAAGGGATTCAAATATAATTTCAATGAAAAATATAATGTACATAGGAATAATAGAATTATCTATATAATAAATGATAAATTATTTGATTCCATGTCTCTAGAATAAGAAACATTCTACTGTCAAGATCTATCTACTCAAAAGTTAAAAACTACTATTAGAAACACATTTAATTTGGAAACTGATTTGTCACTTGTGACTAATCAATTAAATGGGGGGAAATAATTTCCATTACCCACATATCAAAACATATCCAAATCATTCCTCATATCTTTGAAAATCAATTTAATTCCATAACACGATTACTTATCAAATTTTCATATTGAGTAAAGTATACTAATATAAAAATATATTCCCTGTAAATAAAATATATTTCAAAGTAAACACTTCATGAATTAAAGGAATAACATTTATTTAATAATCATATGTATCAAAAAAAATGTAAATATATAAATATATATGTAATTTCCAAAGAAAATTGATTATAACAAAGTCATTGTTTCAATAAAAAGAAAAAAATCACAAAAGATGGTGACATTTCACAATAACTTTTTTCTCTTGGTAATTTTAATATAAAAACCCCTTGGATGAAATAATTAAAATTTGAATATAAAATAACCTAAAAATGAATTATTCATGATACTAAAAATCAAAGTTAAGTATATAAACCATATAAATGTTAGTAAGTGCATAAGAATAAATAATTCACAATGTAATGTAAATTGAGATGAAATACTTTCTATTACACTTCATATTGGTTGAAATTTTTTAGTCTCATGTATAATAGTATTAAGAATGATATAAATTTATAAAAGAACAATATTAATATATATAATACCATATATTATCATTTTATAACATCTTATCACTTCTTTTTAAATAATCATTCATTAATTTTATTGTTTCAGGTGTTAATTTACTTTTTTAATAGTATATATTGACTTGTTATTTTCTAAATCATCTTGTGTTGATGATGAATTCATCATATAGAAAAACATAATCATGATTTAAATATAATTTATTATAAGTAAATATGTATTAATATTAATCAATAAAATTTGATGACTAAAAATGAAATACACAATTCGTGGAGCAAATAGGAAGAACGTACACATTGACATTGTATCTGTTTTCTAGTTGTATTGAATGAAAGTAAAGTAAATTATACATATATATTTATATTATTATTAAATTATAATTTTTATTTCATATATATTACATAAATTTACCTTAACAATCATTAAATTATTCCATGGAATGAGTGAAAGAATAACATCACTTTGCAAGGCAGTAGTGAGCCACACATACGAACAATGTCATTGTTCTCAAAAAACATAAAAGTTCAAAGGTATGAATTATATAATATTTATAATAAAATAAATACAACAGAAATATTATAAATATGATATATAATTACTATATTTACATCATTATTTCTAACCGTGAAATGTGGTAACAGAAAAACGAATGACGTCTGTTCACATTGTGGTAGTTCTCCATTCACACAAATGATGAATATTAAACCATTTTATGGAAGTGTGTAAATATTTAGGTCATAAAATTAGCATAAAAACATATAATTGTAATTATAATACATATTTAATTATATATTAATTATATAAAAACAATTTAAGGTGTTTTACATGGAAATAAAATAAATATACTTTTAGAAAACATTCCCTCTTCTTCGGGTATCCTCCTTAGGTGAGCCCAAATGACTTACAAAGATGTAATTATAAATATTAAAAGGCCTCCCAGATGATTTTATGGATGTTTGGGACTTATTTGGTATATTCATTGAAATTCCAATGACGAATGAGTGGTGTGATGGGGGGAGGGTCGGCCTTCTATAAGAGGGGGAGAAAAAACACTTTGAATTTTTGAAAAGATGTTTGGTTTGCCCACATTTTTACCTAACAAGAGGATTCAGTGATACAAAAAATTAGACTCCTGAGATATAATGTTAAAAAAATTTCCATCCAATGTGGTTTAGACACATTTTTCATCATTATTACACATTATATTCAATGTTTAACCACTAAGAAAATACATTTTTCTATTAACCACAATAATTAAATATAACTATTATCAATAATCACATGTGTAAAAAATTATTTTGACCCTATTATAAATTATAATTATTTATTATTATATACATGTGGTCTATTTTTCAAAATGTAATTAACACAAGTGGAAAATAATAATGTAAAATTAATCCCGCAAACGAGATGAAAAAGTTTGTTTTTAAGTGAAAATGTTAAATAGATTACTATGTTATTATTAAAAAATTAAATACAAAAATGATTCCAATTAACTAAATAAGATTTATAGAATTATATTTTATTTATTTTTACAATGAATAAAATTTAAAATATAATTTAATATTAAAAATTATTTTATTGAAAATCTGTTTTCTTTTTAAATTTAGTATTTTTAACTATTTATAAAAAGTGAATGTTGTTAGAAAAAAACCAAAAAATCACTCTAATATAATTTATAATTTTAAATTTTCATAATAAATTTTAATTTTCAAAATTAATAATATAATAGTTTCAATATTAAGGTTTAATACAAGTGCGCTAATAAAAGGCGAAAAAACTGACATTAGAAATATACAACTTTTTATAAGTAAAAATAGACTTGTTATTATTTTAATCCTATCATATCAAATATATACATGTCAAAAAAATACACCGAATATATAAAAAATAAATTTTTATAAGATCAAACAATAATAATAATTAATTTAATTAATTAATACTTTAATAATTTCCCACAAATAAATGTTTTTTAAAACATTTCCTTTATATTTAATTCGATATTATATTTATTTATAATTAATTATTAACCAATAAATTCAAATAGATAATTTGATATGTTAGTTATTCCTATTCATAAATTCCAATTTAATCTCTTGAATATTATTTTCATATTAAATTATGATTTCAATAGTATATGGTAAAACTTGGTCTTGTGTGTAATGCAAGCCATCAAAGAAATACTTGCTAAGTGAAATGGAAGATAAATTCAGTATTGCATGCATTTTAAGCAATATCATAGTAGAATCTATTTAAAATAGTAAATATATTTCAAACTAATGAGTTGTTATATTCCATTTTACCTTTTATTTTCTTTTTTGATACGCACTATCAAAAATAATATTCATATTTTAAAATTTAAGGCTATTAGATTGTCCCCACCTAAAATAAATTTCATCCTTGAAATTTAATCTCAATCTATGTAATCCTAGGTTTCATATTTATGAATTAATTTATCAGAAATCCCACATGATAATAGTTTTAATATTATATCTTCTTAACAATAGATAATGCGATGTATAAACATCCCATTGAATTACAAAAAATGTGGTTTCCATGTAGCAGGATGTTGATTTTAAGTGTAGATATGTTCTTAGAGGAAATGAATAATACTAATAGATTTATTGAGGTCATTGATCACATTAAAGTGAATGATCAATGGAATGTGGAGGGTCTCAAATCCATGAATCTAATATATGTGAAAAGGTCCCTGATATCATTTAAAATGACGGGAATGTGATATAATTTTATTTCAAGATCATTTTTCGTAATGTTGATTATTTATTTTAATTCCTAAAAATATAAGGGAATATACTTATTGGATATTTTTTATATTTCATAAGAATAATTTTTTCATTTGGTTGTTCAATGATTTATTACATCAAGAAACTAAAATAAAAAAATTAATTTTCTATACTTGAGAAAATAAAATTCACTCTTAATAGATCATAAGGTACAAGAAGAGTGAAACATATTTCCATTTATATATACCTACTTTGGAAAACCAATATGGTTAATTCATTCTATTAAACTAAAAATTAATACCCATGGTTCATCATTAGTATTTATTCATTTTTTAATTAAAAATAATGACAATTGAACTAGGACATCACATACGTGAGTGGTATGTATGAAAACCCAACCGTCCTTTCAACATGGGTTCAAGCCCACCTGCATGTCGGATGCGATGGGTTGGAACCCTTTATGTGGGTTTACTTTTTTAAAACTATATTAATATAATTCCTATAATGCTACCAAAAATATAATTGACATCCTTAAAATAAATTCAATCATATAATAAAATTTTTATAATAGTTTTTTTAAAAATTATTTTCATATAATGTATAATAATATTATTTGAATATAAATAAAATGTAATTATTAATCGTATTAACCACAATGGTTATCAATAAATTTAAACAAATGTCTATAAAGAGTATTTTAATTATTCCACAAATCACTTTTCCACTAAAACATATAATACTAATGGGTTGTATTTCGATAAATTTGTTCCAAAATATCCCTAAGATTAGTATAATCCCATCATATGAAACCTAAATAGAGATGTTTAAGACATTGAACATATGATCAAACTTAAACTCAAAATCATGATGGTTTCCAAAACTATTACAAGAATACACATGTGATTCATAATTTTAACACTATCCTTAGATCCTTTTAGATTATTGTAAACAAAATACCATTGAAAAAACAATTCTATAATTTAATTATTGAATCCCAATACATAAATAATTAGTCCATTTTAATTTTTAATTGGTCCTTCTTTAGTCTAGGCTTTAACCATAATATAATTTAGAGGATATCTAAATAATGAAACCTCATATTTAATTTAAGGATCCTTCAGTTTAGCATCATTCATTCATTATCATCATCAATTCAAGTCCTTCATATTAGAATATAAATGAAATGTAAATTATCAAAATCATTTCCTCCATGATTGTAAAACCAGGTGTCCTGTAAGGACTATTATCACATAAGGTGTTGTGCTCGAGTCAATCCATACACCTCCTTTTAGGAACTATTACCCATTGGTAAATATTTTCCTAAAAAAAGTCAAATTGTTGTATCCAAAAAGAAAATTATTCCAAGGAAAAACCACATAATCACCATCCTATAAACACATTATGATGTTCTTATAAACTAATCCTGTTTTTTCCATCATTAGTTTCTTTACCAAATTGATTTTTTCATAAATCTTGTTCCATTGGATTCTAATAAACTTTCTCAAAAATATAAAATAGTGACCCCAACCCTTGTAGCATAGATCCAGTGTAATGTTTTTTAACAATGTCATTGATAAAAGATTCAACTACTAAATTATAGAATAGTTTAGAAGTTTTGGAAAACAATTTTTTAATATGATCCCACAATATATTGGAAAATGAAAATAAATCATAACAAAGTAAATGTAAAAAATGAATGAAACTCATTAAAAGAATTAGTCTTCATATCTTGGGAAATTGATCAAAATAAAAGTGTATTTAAATTCACCGTAATTGTTTATTACAACATAATGTATCATAAATAAATAATCATTATCAGTATAGAATGTTTGATAACTAAACAGACATTCCACAAAAATATCTATATAAGGCATAATCAATATGTGAAGGTAAATAATTAAACACATTTCATTTAACAAGCAATATGAGAATGAAATGAATCCATACGTTAGTTGAATGAATATATATCATGGAAAACAACAGTAACTAAAATCATAATGTATGAAATGATTACTTATTTTAATTTATATATAAGGCACATGAAATCCACCACTAATTTGGTCATGTAATTTGTCTCCACAGATGTTTCAAGGCCCCAAGGGGATATATAAATATTGGGACCCACCCATATCTATATTCAAAAATAATCCCTAAAATCTATATCAATCAATATAATTTATGAATAATATTCCTTACTAAATATCCGCATTGATTAAAGGATAAAGATTTATTAATATTTCTCCAGTTAATCAAATAAAAATCAAAGTAATCACCATATGTAATAACGGTACATGGTTTAGGCTATAATAATATCCATCATATTTGAATATGGTTATTTATTATAAAATTAATTTCTAATAAAAAATGGTTATAATAATGTTATTTTTTTATGTGATAATTAAAAATCACAAAAGAAATTAAGAATTCACAAGAACGTTTATCACTTGGTAATTTTCAAATATAACCCCCTTAGATGAAATCATTCAAATTTAATGTTAAAATACAGTGAATAATGTATAATACATGATATTGAAAATAAAATGGGATATATATATTCAATGAATTAACAGGAATTGGTGCGTAATAACAAATAAGTCCCAATAGAATGTAAATTTAGATGAAAACCCTTATATTATGCTTCATTTTTTAACACTAATTAACCATATGTATAATGATTTTATGAATCTTATTAACTTATAATATAACTATATTGATATATTTGATAACATATATGATCCTTTTATTACATTTTCCCCACTTTTTTAATAATGTAATATTATTTTCATTATTTAATGTGTTAATGGCATTGATTTGAGGTATGTTTTAACTTGTTGTAGTTTTACACTAACATAGATCTATATTTTATAATACCAAGAAAATAAATCTTGATTTTAAAACCAAATATATTTACAATATATTTATTTATATCCATCAATTTGTTTGATATGAATTGATTTACACCGTTCATAGAGATGGTAGGTCGTATGTACATCTGACCACTATTTCCATTTTATTTTAATATTGAATGAAAGTAATGTAACTGACAGACATATATATAAATATTATTATGCTCTCTTTATTATTTCATATATATATATATAATATTTTTAATTAATCCATCTTTAATACGTTTGATGAAAAGTGTGAATGAATCACATCATCTGACAAGGAGGTAGTCTATCATACACACGAACAAAATTTTCATATTCTGAAAAAATTAAATGTATGAAGTTATGTTTTGTATAATTAATACAAATTCCTTAAGACATCATTGATATAAGAAATATCATAAATATATAGTATTCCCATCATTATGAACAACCATTAAAGGTGGTAATGTAAAATTATTAATAACTACTTGTGAGGTAGTTGTCCGATATACACATAAATAATGCTTTCGTAAAAAAATTTGATGGAAGTTTATGTATTTGTAGGTAGTAACCTTAACATAAATAAATATCACAATATTTTTGATAATTATTTTATTAAAAAATTATGACATAAAAATAATTTATAGTATCTCATAATGAAATAAAATAGAAATTCTTTTTGAAAAAGTTACTTCTTCTCCGTGTATCCTCTGTAGTTTTATAGTAATGCCTCTATAATATGTATTTATTCTAATGATAAATCTTATAGGATTAAATGTGTAAACTTGGGGATATATTTTTAAATTTATTTTTTTAACCAATTTCATTTGAGAGTTATAAATAAGGGGGAGATGAGGTGGGATTTTATAAGTCAGGGGAGGAAAAATTTGGAATTTTTGAAATGATGTTAGATGTACACACATTTTAAACGAAATATAAAAATTAAAAAAGTAATTTCTATTTGGGGAATGATATAAATATTTCTATAAAATATTTTTAGAAATTTTTTGGTCATTCTTAAACATTATATTCTATGTTTGACCACAGAGTAAACACATTTTCTCTCAATCACTATAATTAATTTTAACTATTTTCACTAATGACATTAGTAAAAAATTATGTAGATCCTATAATAAAATATAATGTATTCTAATGAAAAAAATTCAACCCATTTTTCCATATATTGTTTATACAAGTTGAAAGAATTATTTTATAATTTATCCCTAAACGGTGTGAGAAATAATTGGTTTTATATCTAAATAAAAGATAAAAAAGATTAAAATAACCAATATTGGATTAATAGATTTATATTTTATATATTTATACTTGAAAAAAAATATTAAAATATAAATTAACTGTATAAATATTTAGATGAAAAGTCAATTTTGAATTAAAATTTAAAAATTGTCACTATTAATCAAAAAATAAAACTTTTCAAACATATAGAAAAAATTCACCCAAGGATAATTTTGAAGTTATTATTTAAAAATTGATGTATAATTTTTCAAATAAATGGAATAAAGCTGTCAAAATACAGTTTCACAAACATTGTACCATTCAATGGAGGAAATATCCATTAAGAAAAAATAATTATGCATAAAATGGGATTTGTTATTATCCTGTGCTTATCAAATATATTGTATGAATATGAAAACATTATATTGAATATATAATATATATATTTAATTATGATTATCCATTTATATTAATTAATTTAATACATTAATATTATACATCTTCGTCATAAAAAATAGTTTTTTATAGAAACATTACGTTTATATTGAATTGGTTTATATATTTACATCAAATTAATTCATAAAAATGAATTTAAAAATATATATTTATAAGTTTTTATTAATATTAATAAAATCCATTTTAATGCCTCAGATATAATTTTATTTACTCATGATATTAATTTTTTACTTTAAAACATAGTCTTATATGAAACACAATTCATCAAAGAAAGTAACTATTATGTGTAATGCCAGATAAAATTGGTGTTTTGTAAAGTGAATGATATATCATAGATTTAATATATTTAAAAATTCATTATATTTTAAATTATTTAGGTTATTATCTTCCAGTCTCCTCTTGTTTGTTTCATTTCAAACATGCTATAAAATATGATATTCATATTTAAACAAATCAATTTGTTATAGTTTTTACTAATACTATGTCTTTTATGATATTATTAGTGTATAAGTGTTCCATAAAAATTTATAAACCAATTTTCTTATAAAATAAATATATTTTATAATATATCATAAATTTTAGAATATTTTTTTTCAAGAATCAGCGATATGTATAATGGGACCCAATTAATATATTTCTCAAAATTTGTTTGAATAAATTATAAAATTATTATTTGAAATTTTTTTTTTAATAATTTAATAACGTGAATCCGAAAAAAGGGATTGATTTTTTTGAATTTGTTGCTTCAAATTACCTAATAAGTACGAATTTTTATTATAAATATTAACTTTACCTTAGTTAAGAAATAGTAACATTGAGAAAAGAAAAAATGGAGAGAGTAATAATTTAATGGTAATATTTTATAAAAATGATTACCACAATTGTGAAAAACTATGTTTATGAATATATATTCCTACCTCTTCCCAAAAAAATTATTTAATTTTTTAAAATTCATTTAATGTGAATTCACTTATTGAAAATGTTTCGATTTTAAAAAAAATATGACCCCTTTTCATTTGTAAAAGGGTATATCCTCCCCTAAAAAAGTTCCACATAATGCCATATTTTATTGAAAAAAAATCCCAAATATTTTTTAAATATTCATATATAATGTAAAGAGTATTTTGTATCATGAAAATAATATCTTTTAGTGTTTTAAATCACATCTAGAAAGAGATAATCCCATAATTGAGGTATATATACAAACCACTCTTCCTTGTTTCTATTTGTTTTTGAATAATCCATCCATAATAAAATTTATTCATAAATATCCATATTATATTTATATGTTATTATAATTATGGAAGAAAACATTAACAAAATTTCCCCTTTCCATTTTCAAAAATGGAAATGTGAAATGTATGTATTTGTGGAATATCACCTCCATTAATAAATGAGTTCATCTTACTTCACCAAAAAAACTAGATAATCCAAAAATTGAATTAACTATTTAATTATCATCTCTATAAATAAGTTATTCTTATCTAATAATAAATTGAATTACATCTATATAATTATTCAGTGGAAATAAATTCATCATCCATGTGTATGTGCAGGCTTCCTCCACCACGGTATTATAGAATAAATTCTTCATTAATTTATTTCATGGATCGATCAGAGAATGGTATTAAAGGATCAATAAACCTATTAAGATATTAATAATTTTCTTGAAGAAATTTACCAACCAGTGTGATTAAGAATGAATAAACATTAGAACATTAATCAAATTAAATTGGAAAAGTAAGAGAAAAACAATTAACTCACAATATTTAACTAATACTTATCAATAAATTATTCTCCTAATTATTTATAACTCCAATAAATATCACTAATATAATGTATATTATATCATTGAAATACTTTTATAATTATATTATTACTAATGATATCACAACTATTGATTAGAAATGTTTTGTTTATTTATGGTTTAGTTTGGCCACCTATTTGAATCATCCTATGAAATTTCATTATGGATAATAATTATATCATAATTATATTTATAATATGAAAAAAAATTGATTATTCTTTTGTTTGATTGGGTTTATATCAAAATTTAAGTCATTAACTATGAAAAATCCCATCATAGGGTAAAAATAAACAAAATATGCTAGTTCCCAATTTCATTTTATAATAGTATGAACAAACGACTCATGTAAATAAATTTAGTCTATAAAAATTGTTATAAATAATCCCAATGAGTAAAATTAATTATAAAGAAATTAGGAAAATTATATGATGATCAAATACTGACACTGCTCATATTAAACTAGTATAAAACATTTTATTTACAAACACTAAATAAAAGAGAATATGTAAAAAACTATCTAATAAATATATAGATGGAATTTTTTTTAATATGGAATAAAAATGAATATTTTTTTAATATTTACCTTGGATATAATTTATGTAAATAAATCTAATTATTATGGATGGTTGGTGTAGGTGATAAATGAATCAGAACTAGTGTGATGTTTTTATAAATTCCTCTATTTGAGACATAGTTTTTATTATGAACCTAATTTATTTTTATTGGTGAATATACTACATAGTTGAGGCATTATATTCAAAAATTAATATTATTCATGTTTTGTTTTGACTGATTTAATTTTTTCTCTTTATTGGGGCCATGATTTAATTTTTTTAATCTAATAGTGTTTTCATTGTGTTATTTCTTGTTTTTTGAATTATATTTGTTCTTATTGAACATAATTTTTATAATATGGCTATATTCTTACCAATTAATTTATTATGTTGCAATTTCCAAAAAACATCATGGTATTTTAATTATTTACACTTAAATTTTATTTCATTATCTAATTACTTCATGAACTATTATTTTTATAAGGGACTTTGGTAGATTATGTCTTATTTCTAGAGTTTTAGGAATTCTTTTGATCTTTAAAAATAAATCATATTTATTAATTATTTTAAAATTTTAAATTATTTTCACCTATATATTTATAATTAAATTATTCCTTTTATTAAATGTTTTCTAATTTATTTTCCTATAAAATAATTTTATATTCTTAGCTGGAATGATTGAACTTTTCTTAATTGGATATTTGTTTCAAGTACAAGTTTTAACCATCTAACATTTTTGTTCATTAATGCTTTCATAAAAAAATACTGCATTAATTTATTTTATATTTTTATATTTCTTTTTCCACTATGAAATGATATTTTTTATTATCTCTTTCATCAGAGTGGTGGCTTTAACATAGGTATTTCGAAATATTGAAAATGGATTTCATTAATGAAAAAATATTTATCATTGTTTTCCATTTTCCTCATTATATAAAGGGATATATTTTCTCATATTTAATATATTATAACCCAAAGTATAAATTATTTTAGGATGATCCCATTTTTTGTGATCTTATTATTTTAATTAATCAGACACAATCAAAACCAACATGGCTCGAACCATAACTACCTCAAGACCACTGCCATATCCCTTGGGATGTCAAAAAGTGTGAAAAGGAATATCTAATATAGGAGACAATTTTATAGTGAACCATTATAAACACTACAAGCCCTATCCATGGAAATTTCAATAGGATTAATAATAATAAAATATACAACACCTAAATAATAACCATCCATGTAAACATGTAGATATCAAACTGGTAAGAATGTATAATATGAAATTTAAAAATTCGAAAAAACATTCCCAAAAAGAAAGATGTCCCAACTAGAAAAAATTGGAAATAAAATGTAATGAGAGGCCTAGGCTCTAAATCTCCCAGACCTAACAAACGTATGAGTAAAATTTTTTCTGTGTATCCCTATCCTCCTATGTAATTTCTATTGGAATGTCCTTCCTCTTCGTATTACAAGACATATGTGGGAAAATCCAACATAGGGCTGATTATATCCCTACCCAACTAGATACACTGAATGATGAAGGGGAAGCAGTAAGAGACATGATATGAATAGATATCTAATACCATTTGAAAGAGAGTAAAGAAAACCAATCTATGGGGATATATATTCATAAATAAAACCTTGATAATAGAGAATTGATTTTTTTGTTTCCTAGATCATCCCCTTAAAAGAATCTCGCATCAGTTCCAAGATGATCTTAAATGATGCCCCATATATTGTGTGTCTAAATAGTAGAAGAATCCAAGTCAAGACACACCTATCCAAACTTTTTCATAGTCTAGAGAGATTAAGCTATATCTTAAGGAGTCATTACTTAGTATAATAGGAAGGTGTAACCATGATAATTAGTTGAGGACCCATTGCCTAACACCGAAGTAGTGTTCCACTCAAATAGCAGATAGAGGACCCATTCATTGTCCAAATAGGAGGGTTCCACTATAATGGTTGAGGACCAATACCATGAAATCACATGATGTTCCCACAAAGATAGATAGAGGACCAATCCCTATAAAAACATTTCTCCATTATATTGGTATAGGATGCATTCCATGTCACAAAAAACAACCACTCTAATATATAGCTTGAGGATGAATTCCCTTTCATAGTAGGAGGGTTTCACTCTAATAGTTTATAGATAACCCGGGACAAATACTTGATTAATGTTGCAACTCTATTTGGTGAGTAACAACACCCTATCACTATAGGAGGGTTCCACTCAAATTGATAAATATATGACCTATACCCTGTCCCATTAAGAGGGTACCACACTATTTTCTCTCATGAACCAGCCAAATCACTATTGTCAACGAGTATCACCTAAAAAATCATCATAGTAGTAACATCATTCATAATATCTCAAATTCCACTAAAAAGGACACCATCATATTCTATAGGTAAAAAACTGGGGATTGGCTACACACTATCCCAAATACAAAACCAAATGAAGGAGATATGAGAAGTATAATACTACTCAAGAAAAATGTGTGTACATGATTTGTAAGGGGACCTGCACGAATGGAATTCCCACCCTAATGCATGGTCACGTACCTTCTAGTATATAGCCTACCTCCCATGTATCCCAACAAAACATGTAAAGGGACAACATGGAATGTATCACCAACTTGGTGTCATTCCCATGCCCATATCTATGTCTGTTTAATCATGCTCGAGCATGGTTACAATAGATGTTGTGTCCTATATCACAGGGTCTTGACCTTTTCCTCCAGTACATGTTTGTGTTTTCAGGTTGTGTTCTATTACATGAAATGTACATGGTCCTGCCCAATCTCATGTACTCCGAGAATACATGCTGGGTCACCATCACTAGATCACATAGTTTTTGGGGGTCCCACTCAGTGATTGTTATTATTAATATTGGGAAACCCTATCCTTAGTATCCAGGAGCTTCAGCCCATGAATTCATTAGACTAAAAGACATGTAGTTCATCTTTTCAATGAAATATAGATCCATTCAACATGTTCTAGATCTATAATTTCCCCTATGATTTATGAATTTTGACCACCCAAAATAGGTGGAATCTATATCTAGACATTGTTTACATCCATCTACTAGCTATAATATCAATCCCGATCCACTTGGAAGAAGACCACACACCCTAGTCACTCATCTTATTCAATGATAATCAATTCCAGATCCATGAGATTCATCACTCATATCCTGCAAAGAATATCAATCGATCCTATAATTGCTGACCTCTATGGTTCATTTTAATCTTCTTGGAATAAGATGGTATGAACGTGATGCATCCCTCACGACAATGGCAAACCCATACTATACATGCCAATAGGTGAATATAGCAAAATACGATCTGGGAAAAAACATAAACCAATTGTAAAAAATTATTTCCAATGATTTCTGGGATATTGTATTCAAATTTTGAATAACTAGGCTGAGAGAATATGGTGTAATAGCGTAAATCAAATAAATAAATTAAATATAATACCTAGGTCCATGAAATTTCTCAAAATGAACAAATATTAAAGGAAATGAATATATCATGCCCAATAATCTCATCATATTGGTATAAATACACATATGATGAGTCTTTACTATATAATAGATCATATGATAATGATTAAAATTCATAAAAATGAAGTAAAATGATCATTGGTGTTCATAAAGCTTCAATTTTCCTCGATCTAGTAACTGATCTTCTCCCAATCTCGAAGCACCGAGAATCATGAGTGGAAATCCCCTATTAATTTTCCTATGGTTATGTGGATAACCCTGATTATCCTCTATAGAATAATTTTTATTGGTGTCTTAGGATTATTTAATTTCAATTTAATAATTAAATAAATCAAATAAATTAATTTTAATTCACCCGCCAATGGTCTCTTTATCATAACAGTCTATGCTAAGAAAATGTAGGTCGTGCCTTGGGAAAAACACTCATTATTAATTAAAATGTGATCTCATATTTTTTTATTTGAGATTCTGTTTGAGATATATCCAATTATATATTAAAAACATATTTATGTGACATAACATATATTTAATGTAATTAAAAAATTATTTCTTGGAATACTAGGGCTCAAAATTGTGTGTCGTCTCAATTCATGGTTATGAAAATATTTCTAGATAGTTTTCATAATCTTAAAAAAATAGTATTTTTATGTTATTCCCTCATTAAATATTTTAAGCCTTAAATTTCTTGGCCACTAACTAAAATATCTAAGTCCCAAAATAATTTTCCTCTTCAATCTCAGTCCAGCATAAGTTTTACCTGCATGATCTCTAGTAAAGATCATCAAATAGTATGATGATGATAGTATATTAGTAGATATTATTATACAAAAACTCTACCCATGTCAATTGATATTTCCAAGTCTATCAGAAGACTAACATGCAATCCCTAATCAAATTCTCAAGAACCTAAATTGTGCGCTCACTCTTCCCATCTGTATGGGAATGGATGGTTGTAATGATCCTCATATGGTCCCGTATTTCCTCTTGTAGGCCTCTATAAAACTATGATATAAACTGTGCATCATGTTCGGAGAAAATCTATAGGGGAACCCCTGATGATGAATTTATTTTGACGTAATGGAAATTCTAGGATTTAGAAAATTCTGAACTCAACATGGTGGATGAAAATAAATACTATTTCAAATTTTTTATAATCTATCAAATATATTATCTAAATAACAGATAAAAATATATATATTTCTTTTTAATGGGTTTTATACATTTCAATAAATACCAATGTTATCTTAAAAATATATCATATAAATATATTTTGAAAGTGGATCAATACTATTTATAATTTCATAAAAAATTCATTTATAAGGGAAATGTTGAGAATAAGATGACGGTTGATTATAATTTGGAATGCACAACCAGATAAAGGCTGGGAAAAGTGGTCTTCTATAAATAAAATAAATTTTGGAATAATTTTCCAAAGGAATTATTTAATTGATTGGTAACATTATTTATATATTGAAATAAATTTTAATAATCACATGAATGAAGGAGTTTTAAAAATTTATCAAAGTGTAATGATTCTACCATATAAATATGTGTCATTAACATTATCAATCCACTATGATCCATCAGAATCGACTATATAAGAGGTCTAAAGGTCAATTTCTGGATATTAAAATCAAAATAGTTTATGTCAATGATACATGTTCTCTAGGTACAGTTAATATGATTTTACAGTCATATTTATATAGTCCATTATTAATTTTTAGATCTACATTATACCTTATATAAAAAATGATTGAGATTAAAATATAATTTCTTTTATTGCATTATTGAATGATTTTTTTGTGAGAATATCAAGTGTCATTATAATTGAATAACATATATATCTTTTAGTTTTAAATAGAATTTGTTGTTATTTACTA
Source organism: Viscum album (assembly GCA_963277665.1). Classification (NCBI taxonomy): domain Eukaryota; kingdom Viridiplantae; phylum Streptophyta; class Magnoliopsida; order Santalales; family Viscaceae; genus Viscum; species Viscum album. Next base: position 435,654,999 of record OY728123.1, on the reverse strand, counting down.
TTATAAAATATAATTATTTTTCTATGGTTTATTTTGAGGGATTAGATATCAAATAATACTGTGATAATTTATTATTGATAGAATAAGTTTATTTATTTTTATTCAAATATATTATTACGTATTCTCATAGTTGATATTTCATTTCATGAATAAAAAATAGTCTAAAACTGTGCAGCTGATCATAATGAAATCAGTGAGGATGAAATGGATAATCAATAATCTATACATTAAAATAAGATATTGACCATATAAGTAATCCCATTTTACATGAATAAATTGATATATTTATTAATAAATTATAAGTAATTACTACTAATGTAAAATTTTAAATCATTATTAATCATAACCATGATATAAAACACAAAAATTCATCACCATATTTAATGGATCTTATTTAATTTGCTAATATAATGACAAAATTATAGTATTTTTTTGATAAGGGAATTATTTTTCTATGTTCCCCACTCTATGGAGAACAAATTATTATTTTGAAGAAGAAAGATAATTCAATTAGGTTATTAATGGATTGTAGAGAATTTAGTGGAAATTATATAATGAAAAATATTTTGTTGACTCACATTGATTGCCTTTTGGAATAAACAACAATATAAAAAATAGTTAAATTTTATTTAAATTTTATAAGTTATCATCATATGAGTTCTATAAATATACATATCCTAAGGATAACATTCCAAAATAATTATAGTCATTATGAATTTATTATGATTATTTTTGAGTTATAAAATTAAACTTCGATGTTTTTGGATATCATTAATGTGGAGATCAGTGAGTGTCTCGATAATTTTATATTGGTAAGAATTTAATTATATTCTTCTATACTATCTGATTTATGTGGATAAAAAGAAATTTTAAAATTATACTTGTTGTCAAAAGGAAAATTTCATTACATGGAGAATTTAGTAAATGAAAATTATTACTTAAACAAGTTTTTTACCAGATCCATATTATACCAAATGTATGGTGTATCTATTAACACAAGAAGAACAATAACAGTTTTATACTATAAAAAACCAAAAAACATATCTAGAATATATAGTTTATTTTTATTGATTAGATACAACCTTTTGGTGGATGAATAATACACCCCATTAGATAATACATTAATTGTGTTAATATGTAAGGAGGTAATATTAATTCTGAATTTTTTTTTGGAAATATATATTAAGGAAATTAAGAAGATGATTAGTGAATGAATGTATTTTTTTTAATATGGTATAAAAATGTTTTTTTGGTTTTAGGGAGGCATCATATTATTGATTTGAATATGATATAATATAAAATTAAATTGTTGTGGAATGTGAATCTTGAAAATTAAAATCTCATGACACTTGTTATCCAACAAAAAAATTTCAATTTCATATATTCACCTTCAAAGAAAGAATTAATATACAATCTTTGTTGTGTGAAATATTATAAATACACTAGACAGAAGAGTTTGAAATATATATTTACATTAAAATTTATAAATATAATGAAATAGTGATGGGTGAAATTACTATAGGGTTAGGATTGTGCTTCAAATTATAATTTTATGGTGGAAAAAATATAGAAGTGGCATTGAGTAGAAAATATCATTATATTGCATCAATAATAAGGGTGGATAATGATCTAATTCTTATGTATTTTAAAATAATGAAAATTGGTATGATAATTAAAAGTGAAATATCTAATATAATCTAGGAAAATAACCAATATTCATTATTTTAGAGAGTTAATAATGGTAAAATATTATGGATCATCTATAATTGAAAATGGAATATGTGGTAACTACGATTTTTCAATAGTTTAACATAGTTGAAGAAGGAGTTTTATTGTTTAATAAAATGAATCCAATCTATTAATACTATATGTAAATAAGGATCTATTAATGGAATATAATTAGTTAAAAAATGTATACATTATGTTTGAACCATTATGTATAGAGATATCAAACTGTATTTTTTAGGGAGAATATATTTTGATTTCATTTAGATTACATTATAAGATATTTAATATGATAACATGTGAATGAAAAGAACATACCAATGGAATTTCTAATCATTTACTTATAACTCTATGGAATAGGGATAATATTACCATGTATTTCATTATAATTCATCCTAGGGTATCTTATTGGATTAATGAATTTTTAGTAAATGTAGATCATCAAAAAAAATATAGCACATTTCATACAAATTCATGTATATTAAACGATTGATCATATCATTAGATTAGACATAAAAGATTATGTGAGACTTTATGGTATTACCATATAATTACTAGAAAATTATGAAACAATATTTCTATCATATAAATTTACGATTTTTCTTAAGACATTAAATATAATGTTTAAATATAGAACCTTGTACAATCATCAAACGGATGGAAAATAATTAATGGTTTCTTAAACCTTGTAGGATATTATAATATTATTCACTCCTATCCTATATGGATGATGTTTGAGATTTCATTAGATAAAAATTACTGATAATCTATATATATTTCACTATATAATTCCATATATGGATGGAGATATTAGCCTCAAACATGATAGAAAAAAATAGTGAAATTAAGTCACTGGATGAAAAAAATAAAAGGTATATTACAGAATGTAAAATATATCTATAAACTTATGGAGTTTACATAGAGTAAAAAATGATTAGTTGGGAACAAAAGGAATGATATTGAAATATAGTTAGCTGACTCATTCCACTAAACCATATCTCCCTATAAAATTCTAATGAAATTTAAAATGATTAAATAATGTGTTCAATTTATATTTTATGGTTAAACATATTTTTATCTATATTAGAAATCGAATGTATCTTAGTCTAGAACAAAACAATTTATCAAGTTCATGATGAACTAAATATATCACAATTTTAAATATTTCATACTATTATTAAACATTTTTAAAGGTTGATAATGTTTTATTAAATCTACATAGATCATATAATTATGAGAAAATTTTGAATATTCATATATGAGTGTATATTCCATGAAATGAGATCACTCAATTAGTGAAAGTTCCGTAGAGGAATCTCCCGCCGAAGGAAACAATAATGGAATCTATGTATTTAATGAAAAAGGATTATCTATATTTTTTTAATATAATGTTTTTTATTTTTGAGAGTTAAATTATTTTAAAGGGGAGAATGTGTAAATAATTAAATTCAAGTACAACATTATCTGATTTTACTTAAAAATGATGAAATAAAAATATTTTATATATAATTTAATAGAACTATAATATATATGAATAGAATATGAAAAAATAAGAGTCATCACAATATAAATCCTCCCATTATAGTATAATCTAAATAAATATCATATATAATAAGTATAATATAAAAAAATAAATTGGCCCCATAATTTACGTTTTTAATAAAGTTGAAATTAGAAATAATATTTCTTGGAATTTTATGAATGATTTCATAGTATGTATAAGTACTTATGGTTTCTCTATTATTATAGTTCATTATAACCATTGATGAAATCATCATTAGAATGTGACTATTACGATTATGGTTTGTTAATTGAATTGATAAGAGTTATTTGATATAGAATGGAGGAACAATTATACAAAATATTAGGAAGATTCTTTATGTTGAATGTTTATTAGATATTAGGATGGTTCATGTGTCACTACTATTTCACTTGACTAAGACTAGGTTAACCATCAATAATTATGATTATGAAAGAATTTCCTACAAGATATGTTCATGTTTTTATAAATTTCCAAAAAATTAATGATGATTGAACAACCCATGAATGAAAAATCATTTAAAAACCAACCCTTAAAGATTTTATTTCTTTAATAAGGTGAAATGTTCCATGGTGTTTGGTTGTATTGTTGTTTAAATTTTCATAGTAATAATAAGAGTTTCGTCTAATAGTACTTTTTTATTTAATATATAGAATTAGTATAATTTAATGTTTTAAAACATATAAGATGATTTTTGAAATATGAATTTTGTATTTCGAATCAAAATGTTGAAATTATGTTAATGGAAAAAGTATTTAATTGGTTGTAAAATATTAGAATGATATAAACAAGTGAAAATGGTAAATTTCATTAAATATGAATACATATATATATATATATATGAATGCCTATATATTTAAAATTTTGTTATTATGGACCAGGTTTTTAACTAATAATTATATTACTGAATTAGGCAATGTTATGGTGTAATATTGGGGGTATTCGGGCACTTATGAAAATTGAAAATTTTAAATATTCAAAAATTTATTCCCCAATATTCAACTTACCACATCGTTATATACCCAAACCATATTTTCATTTTTCTACACATCATGTTCAAATTCCCACTTCATTAATCGATCATAGAGTCTCCCCAATTTATCATTATTCAATACACAATAGTTTGGTTAGGTGTAATGGTTAGATCCATTGTATGAATATTATTTATTATCAGGGTCATTTTTCATTTTATCCAATTTTATAATTCCATTATTTGTTTTCCCTCTATTTTTATGATTCTATTAGAATTTTATTGATCCCTCAATTTTTTATATTATTCCTATGAAATCATATACATGTGACACCCACATAAACTCAAATTATCCTCCAATCATAATTGATTTCAATGTTAATAATCTATATTGAATCATGAAATTCAATATATTCAATCATCCAAAAATTATTATACATTCCACGTAATTAGGGATTTATGGATACATTATTTAAATGAAGGATAAATTTACTATTAAAAGTAATGGGGATATAATTTTTGAGCCACTATAACATCCTATGTTAAATAAAAATGAATATGTAAGATTTTTACATTTGAAATAAATTATTATGACTTGGAGGACTCCTGTTACATATACTTTTCTACAACATGGAGCTTATATTGGCTATCTATATGAATATATTTTCTATGAAAATTATAACATAATTTTTTTTTCACATGAAGAAAAACTATATTTAAGATATGATTTATCCATAAATGGAAATTATGAAAGTATTATAAAATTTATATGCATTCACCTAATCACTTTATGGTTTCATCAGTATCTCATCTTCATTGAATTTATTAAGTGTTTGAATATTTTAATAGAAAAAAAATAATATGAATGAATGTGTAGAACTAACATATTTCTTGAAATTATAAATTATTTAATGTATTAAAAGTGAATAGAAAAAGTAGCTCATTTTTTCTGATTAACTATTGTGAAAATGATAGTATACGATTTGTATTTACAGTTTTCATTAATGATTTTTTTGTTTTTCGTCGATAATGACCCACGCAATGGTATATTTATATTTTTATTATACATGTCTCGTGTACTGCATAAACTAGACTATTAGTCAAAGGTTGAGTGTATGCCTATATTCTTCAAAAATAATATTTTTAATCTTCATTTCTTATAGGAATTGTTGATCTTGATTCAATATTTTCCCCACACATTAATGATTTCCCAATTCTATTGAGAATTTTTTCATTGTTGATTTCAAAAAACAATTAACAGTTTCTCAATTGAATTTTATTCCACAATAAAACACATCATTTAATTATTGAGTTTAGAGATGAATTATTATATTATTATCTCATGTATTATTAGGTTATTAATATTACCCAATCTAAATCGTCACTATAAGTGTACATGACACTATTTCCTAGAGCTACCATGTATAAGATTACACATGTTATTCAGAGAATTATCTTATGGTTATAATATAATATATCAAACATCAATAAAAGTTCTATAAAAAATGGAGATATATAAATTTAATCCCTTATTTTTTTCATACTACTAAATTTATTAATCTTCTATTTCATTATTCAAGTAATTCCTATATCAAAATTATTTTGGATAATGGAGGAATGTTAAAAAAAATAATCACATTTCTTAAATCCAATTGATAGAATATATTATATCATTTTTTTAATTCATGATTAATGATCCAAATTAAACATATTATCTCACTATTAAATAAATTACCAAGATCACAATATTACTCTTAGTGAATTAGTGGATTGAAAATAACTTTTCTAATGAATTTATCTATTTCATCACTATTTGTAAATTGAATATTTCCTCAATAGTATGAGTTAGTTTTCATAAAAACATTTAAATCAGAGTTTCTCCTCCAAATATATGTATTTAACATTTAATTTATTTGTTATATTTTATAACTTGAGTCAATTACGAAAGTTCCACCATGACTATTTTAGAAAATTGTGCAATCGCGTGAGTCATCTCATTTAGAAGGTCATTAAATTTACTATACCATTCATTTAGTACATAATTCATCCTATTTTAATATATTTTATTAATTAAAAAAGTAGTCAATATCAATATATAGCTATTTAATACTATAAAAATAAAATTATTAGTTTACAATATTAATTACATAAATCAGTAGAATATCTTAATTTATCAATTAATATATTTTAATCCTGGTTATTTATGGGGTATTTCTAATATTGAAATGTACCCTAATGCCGCAAAATGACTAGAATTTTTTTTGATACAGTAACACCCATATGTTTTAATAATTTTCTTAAATTAGTTATGGAATATATCACATATAAAAATACACCAACATTTATTTGTAATTATAATTTATTTGTGAATTTTGATACATAATAAAATATATTAATGTAAATTTTTTAATATTTTTCCCCATATTCATAATATAATGATTTATTTAATCATTATCTTGTAATATCATGTTATACCCTTGGTATAATTCTATACCCTCACTTCCACTATTTTCTACTATTATAGAACATGAATTATTTATAGCATACCATTGGGGCCCCTCCATACTTTGGGGGAGTGTAATAATTTTTTTATCCCAAATAATCTCCCACATAATTTTGGATTTTAACTTTGTCTATTTTATATAGATTGATTCTACCATAGATTTATCAAGTGATCAGTTTTTGTAAAACTCTATACGGTTTTTGGTTAATCATCACATTATTTTGATCTCTATAATAATGTTATCAGAAGAATATTCCATGTTTTTTTAGCTCATGTTGTGAGACTTAAATCCCCATAGACCAGTAGTCAATTTTTGTGAGAAACATTCGAACTAATCTAGTATTATTTAAAATCATGTTTTGGTGCATCATGTTATTCCTTTCCAGACACTTATATGATTTTAATGTTGATATAATCTGTTAGATTCTTGGAATATTAATGAATTATCAACATGATATATTAGATTTTTATTATATTTCTTGTCTTTAAATGTTCCCATTAAAAAGGATCCCTAGAGAATTGGTCCAGATCTTCCCAGGATCCCCCATCCCCCATTCTTGAATGTAATGATTATTTGTTTTCATGGAATCCCTTTTGGTCACACCCTTTATTATGATTTCTAAATATCCATCTTGAGACCCTATTATGTAAATTGTTAGATATTAAAAAAAGCTCTTATAATATGATAGACTTCAGAAAAGGGATAAATCGTGTATATGTGATTTGATATTTATTAACAATAGAATTATTAATATTGGAAGTAATTCAATATGGGTCACTAATTTTGTATATGTCATCGACGTCATCTAGTTATATCATTTCTATGTTTTTGTGAGATCTAGATAGCAGGATATGTGAAGATTGAAATTGATCTTTGTGAATAATTTAGTACACTTTAGTCTATTTTGTTTACAATATAAAAGAATGATGTGGAGCACATGAGCCTTAGCCCAGTTGGTGAGGTATCCTTTAGTTCAGCCGTGAGACCCAAGTTCAATACCATGAAGAGGCATATTTTTGGTGGTACTGTAGTAGTACTGTATCAGGCACTATTTGGTATTGTAACAGCTAGAACTATTCACCGTGGTCCACTAATTTGGACTTGGAGTCCTTAAGGCCTTCAGGCCACCTAGGCCTTTTGGTAAGTAAGGATTTCAGGCCACCTTTAAGGACTTCAGGCCACCTCAATGCCTTTAGGTCTGAGGTAGTTACCCCCGACAGACTCTTCAAAAAAGATGCAGCCCCAGAGGAGGATATAGAGAACGAACACCCACTACATCAGAATGAATGGATTTGGAATAATGAGATGGTATGGCTACGCCATCGGGACTATCCTGGGCTTGCATGGGATGTTTATCTAGATGGCCATGCGAAGGTGGAGAGCTACCATAATGATGCAATGCTGGTGAGGGGAAGTTCCTTGTTGTTATAGTCTAGTTGAATTCGCTAAGACCTTCAGGTCATGTAATGTCTCTTAAGCCAATGGTCCATGTAATCACTCAGCCTATGGGCCTTGTAAGGGTTCCCCTTTATCCCTTGAATGGATTTTATCAAAAAATAAATAAAATATGAAGGCCTTCAGGCTATTCGGGTAGTGGAATGATGTTGAAAATGTGACCCAACATTCTATTAGTAGTGTATATGAGAAGCCAATATATCATTGTCCTATATTGTATGAAATATCATTTGTATCTCAATATTCACCACTGATGATATTTTCTAATTTTTTTATCTATAAAAATTCCATAGAGTGTGGTTTTAATGGAAGATCGATATACTACTCCAATATAAACTTGGTTGAAGGGACAATGAGACACTATGTTTCTTATTATAGGTAATCATCCAAGCATTATTAATATCCTTAATTCTTAATAATGATCAAGAACCTTAATATCAAATTGTTTTTAACATGTTCATTAGGATCCCATGAGGATGTAAATTCTATGAAATTATTTGAGTTTTTATAAAATGCAATGTTACAAAATTAATTTCATTGAGGGAATATATATATATATAAATAAGTGAAAGAATAAAAAAACATTTAATGATAAATATTAAAATATAAAGAGATCCTAAAAATGTGATTTGACAGCCTTATCTTACTGAATGTGAAATTTAAAGCATAAGATCAGTTTCATCCGATTTTGAGAGACAAAAAGTAGAAAAATACTATTTATTGATCCAATGCATTACCTATTAAAATATAATAAATCTAGATATGAACTATTATTCCAATATCACTAAGAATATATCCAACATGTTATTAGGGAATATATAACAAATGATAATTAAAATAATCACAGGATATGAGTTGGAGAGTGAGGGTGATCGAAAAATGTATTCTTATGTTGGATGATTTCCCCACAACTAAACATATAGTTCAATGTCACAAATCCGTTGATCATGGATAGATAATTCCAAAATAGGGTTCTAATGATTTTGTAGTCCCATGTAATAGGAAATCAAACATAGGACTAGAGGAATCTTACGGAGGTAAGAGAATATAGGGAATGTCCTAACACATGCATTATATTTAATAATTATATATATAGAGTAGAATTTTTGAATTGAATTTATCATTTAAGACTCATGGAAGGATATTAAAAATCTATATATAAAAATGATTCATGTCAACATAGAAATATTACAAAATAAAGTAACCTATATAAAATTTAATATTCAACCTTTTGGTTTTACATTTGGGCATATCCATATAGAGGATTACATTACAAACATTAACACGATAACCTCTGGCATTAAGGATCTCACCCATAATGAGTCGAAAGGTTTTTTACTAGAACTTACATAAATAGAATGTTTCCAAGGAGTAATGATTTTTTGAAGAAGGATCAATAACTCAATTTTGAGGTATGTTTTTAATTTTCCCACATTTTTCATGTTCCTATTTAACCAATAAAGCCAAATTCACTTGAAATAGGAATAACTTAATTTTTTTTGAGGTGGATTCCTTACAAAAATACATAAAAGAAATAATGTTTTAAAATTCCCTATAAGGGGATATTTAAAATAATATTTAGGATTACATATCACGAGAGTAAATATTTATAACACAATATTATAAAATAGGAGCACCATATTTAATCCTAAGAAATCAATGTATTATAGAAATGATATAACAATAAAAATTAAATCATAATAATTTGGGTAAACCATTCAGATTATATAAAAAATATTATCTGATTCATTTTAATGATATCGAAAAATTATGCATGTATAAACCCAAATTATCATTAAATATTTTTATAAAAAATTTCCCCCAGATTAAATATTCAAAAATTAAAATAAGTTATGTTTTGATGAAATTAAGAGGGAATATATATGTATAATTACTAAACACAATGTGAAAATGAGACTTTGAAATGATAACAACAATTTTTTCTCTTATCATTAATGTATCATATTATGTTGATATTTTTTCACATTAATAAAATAATTTAACAATGTTACCAAATATTTCTAGTAATAAAAATATATAGCAATAAATAACTATTTATTAATTCATCTTTAATATGAACAGTTTATGAAAAATAATATTTTTTAAAACCAGTACAATATGACACCTTAATGTAAAATGTTGATTCTTTTTCATATATATATTAATTTATTAATAACATGAATATAATTAATTATTTAATTTTATATGTTAATTTTAATAAAAATGTTATTATTGAAATATTACTATTATCATATTGTAATTGATGTTTTATTAGTGATACTATTTTAATATATAACCTTTAAATGTAATGTAATAATTTATAAAGTAATGTGATATTTCATTATGTATATACGAGTATAGTAATGGTTAAATGATATATTTAATCCAAAATAATATTTTTGGGGTTTTTAAGTCATATAGTAATTAATTTTTTGGATTATTTATTTTCACAAAATTAAATGTACAACTTTTTTACATTAAATTTTTACATTTAGAATGATATATATCATGTATTAATAGGAAATTACATTATAATGATTTTTTATATTAAATTAATACTTTTCCCAAAATTATATACTCTCATTTTTTAAAATATGTTATCAAATTAAAATAAAGTAGTTTTAATGAAATTAATATGGAAATTAATGTCATATTTTTTTCCATTATGAACAATGATCATCACACCAAATTTTTGAATAATTAATTTATAAAATATTAAATTCCCATAAATAATAGATAAATTTTATAAAATAGTATTCATTTTTTTAGTCATTGTGATTCAATTATCTTGGGATTATTTTTGGGTACATTATTAGAAAAAAAAAATTGAACCGTGAAAACAACAGTCTTTAATTATACTGTATTTTTTATCACATAATAATGATATAAATATAACTCAATAAATTATATTATATATTACAAAACATATAATTTAGTTATTTATTAAAATTATTCTAAAAAAAGAGAAAACATCATATAGAAATCATTATAGAAGTTTTAATTACATAATTTTTATTTTATTCAAACTTATATTTTTCAATTTTTTATAATTATTAATATATTAATTAAATTTTAGTTGGTTTCAGTTATGTAGAGAAGTTAATTAGATGTAATATTTATATCCACAAATAATAATATTTCACAATAATTATCCATAAGTATATTCTGGATCCAAAATAAAATAATAATCAATATTTTATCTGAAGAATACTCTCCCCCATTAAAATATTAAAATAAATTATCCCTAGTTCATTCAAAGTCTCAAAACGTATTTCTTTAGAAAAAAACTTTTTAAAACATTAATATAAATGTTCCAATCAGCCTGTTTATTCTAAATAACATATCACTGAGGGATTTTTTTTAATCAACAAGAGGTCACTCAAATAGAAAGTTAAGGGTTTCAAACTACAAACATCCCTTTTTAATTATCTACATCACTAGATTATAAAATTTTTTCTCATAATATGTATCTTTAAAAATTTAATTTTATTATAATAAATTATTTTTAAAAGAGTCAAAAAAATTTCCCATTCCATTTAGTTATTTTAAAAACATTATTCAACTGTTTTGGTAGTAAAAACCCTATATTTATTGTAATTTACATTAATACCTTTCTAGAATAATCATAAAAATTAATGTCTAGATTTAATTTAATAGTAATAATAAAAATTTTTTTCCTATATTATTCATGAATGACATAATATGCACCATATTAGTGATATAAAAATTAAATGAACATATTCATTTATAATTGTTTATAAGAAAATACTGAGGATGATTACATAATTATTACTCTAAAGTAATTAGTTTTCTCCCTTACTTATGTAATGACATGATCACTATATATTAAATTTTTTAGCTAATGTAATCACCAAAAAGACCAATTGTTTTTTCAAATCAATATAGATTACAATTTATGCAATGAACAACATCAAATATATTACATAAGAAAAACGAACACTGAAAATGAATAAACAATGATAATGATTAGAATAAAAATAATAATATTTTTTAAAAAATATTGAATAATTGTCCAAAACGGATGAATATAAATTGTATCTTGACTACTAAGGGTTCTAACAAACATATAATGAAATATTGGACTTTGGGTAATTATTTTCATCAAAATTTTATTTTTTTCCCATGTATCGATTTTATATGGTCTATCTTATCAAATATATCATATATATAATTTTTTAAGATTTTGACATACCAGTTTCGTTTTTTACTTAATTTTATCATTTTTCTCATTACCCCAAAATTAATTTCACATATCTTATCTTACCTTATTTTTAAGGGTTACATCATCATCTTTTTTCCTTATTTTTTAGAAATAATTTTAATAACCTTTTTCTCTAATAGATATATTCTTAATGTTATACTATGTATATGATTTAAATTGTCCTATATCATAGTTTTTGATATATGGGTATCATAAAAGTCATTAACTCTTATTCTATGGAAATTCAAAAACCCCCGACATGAATTTTATTTATTATGTTATAAAACATCACATAAAATACCTTAATTATATTGACAATATGATATAAATATATCATATTTCATATATTATAACATAAAATTAATTTAGGGGGCATAATGCTAAAAAATTTAACATTAGAATCAATTCCACTAGGAATATTACAATTATTTTTGATATATGCTTATTTCATCGACTACGATTTATATATTATTAGAACAAATTTACCATCCAATATATTGTCACATAGTACTCATCCAATCATTCAAATATATTATCATAATTTTTTACTCATAATTGTACTTCAAGGGATCATATGGAACTATTGGTATATACTTGGATTTAGGTAATACTATTAACTTATTATTTTAGTTTTAAAGACTAGTTGATATATAAATTTTTAAACCAGATTCCCTCAATGAATTACCAACACCTCATGGAATAAAAAAATCATTTTTAAGGAGACTCAATTTATAAAAGAATTTATTTTTATTGGATTACATTATTATATTTATTTTTTATAGAACATGGTTAATTATGTTTTATATAAAATATGTTGAATCATTTTCTTACAAAATAAAATCCAAATTTTTTAATTTAATTTTTATTATATTTTTCCCTTCAATAAAATATTTTCTTACAATATAAAAAAATTAACCACCAAATTAATATAACTAAAAATTTAATGAATCATCATCATTTACAATTTTATATATGTTTTCATAGATTCATGATTATGTCGAATAGAATATGAAAATAATAGAAAAGAAAAACCACCAAAGGAATGGTGAGTATTTTTTAAAAAAATTATTTATATTACAAACCAATAATTTTAATTTAATTATATTTTTATTCTATTTAAATTTTAATACAAAAAACCATTTTTAAAATTTATCTATTGTAATGTCGTGTTATGGTGTAATAATCAGTGTTTTTTAACATTAATTATTTAAAAAAATAAAATGAATATGATATTGTGTTAATATATAATGGAATGCTTCTAAAATATGATAAGTTGAATCTATAATTTGGAATGATAATTATTTTTATAAATGAAGTTCATTTAAATTTTGAATAAAATTATACTATTTTATAATTTAATGATGTAGATTTGGATGAATTTAAAATTTTAAATAGTCAATATATTCATGGGATTAGGTTATTGAGTAAACAATATGAAATGAATTCATCAAATGGGGTTTAAAAATAATTTAATTTAATTTATTGAACATTAGGGACCAATTGTACACAAGATTATGTAAATTAGTATACATAGTGTATGAATTATATATGTAATTTTAATTGAGGTGGAATATTTTTTTACATCTAATGGTTTTTTATTCCTTAAAGACATTAAATTTCCATATTAGAATGCACAAACAACACTAATAAAGGGGCACTGAAAAATCTCAGATGGACATCCCTATATTCTTGATGATTCCCGTATGAGTGAATGGATGAATAAAGTCATGGAGAAAAATTTTCATGTAATTTAAATCCCTTTGTTTATGATGAAATCTATTGAAAACCCATCAACAGTTTCCCTTATAATGGGCCTCTAAAAATTCTATAAACATAAATTAGGAGGCCTAAGGGACCTTAAAGAAAATAATTTCAATTTTTTTAGAATCTATATAATAAAAAATATATATCCACATCGAAAGATATTATTTCAATCATGAGTCATATTATTAGTGTAATATAATAAAAATTGTCTAATTCAGGAATAAGAAAAAAACATGAATTTATACATTATGTACTCCACCGCAACACAAAAAATGATTCTTTTTTTAAACATTACACCAATAACCTACTAAACCAAGTCAAACACCAATAAATAATTTTGAATTTATTGAAATGTTATGTTTTGAACAAATACATTGAAATTATTTCTATGTATTTGGGATGTGTCTGAGTATTAAAACCTAGTAGGATTTTCCCATTATCATCAAAAATAATTTTCTTGTTGTGATGAAGTGGATGTGTGATGAAAATATAAAAAAATTGAAACATTTTTGTGTAAAAAATCCACAACGAATCCAAACATGACTTGTACACACAATAGAACACGTCTTATCACATTACATCAGAACACCAAGACTCATTACACCACCTACTTTGTCCAATGTTGGAATTAATAGTTCCCTATCAATAAATTATGTATATGAACCATCTCCTAGAGAAATAAGATAGAACTATGTACTAACCAATACCTTCTCATTCCCTATAAATTAACATATTTTTTTTTTGATTTCATGACCTCTATCATATATACACTGAATAAATTAAGGGATTCTATCACATAATGTCACTAAAAATGTCCTCTTACACAACCGAGGGTACACATCAATTTTCACATCATTCAATTTAACACACCATATCAATTAGTTATCATCAGATATAAAGATAATGGAAAATACAACCTTTATCAATGGATTCCATATATAAATATCATGTTCCCAACTACCTTAATAATAAAAGAAAAAAATACACAATATGAGGTCACATCATATACCACTACCCTATCAATTAACCTGGTTTTTCATAAAAAATTACATTCCACATCACATATTTCTACACTATAACCTATGTTTAGGCCTCATAAATTATCACACACCTCATCATATACCTCCACTATTTTACACAATATGTTGTCTTATACAACATCACATCCCAAAATGTTCCCTTATATTTGGATAAGGAACAAAATGAAATATTTATCTCAATCATAACGTTTTGAGAGATCCTAATAACTATGAACACATTACATCATAGCATAAATCGTAATCCTCTTACTTTATACATTCATTAAACCATAAATACTAACACATAGACACTTAGGGAGTAAAAACATTGAAAAATAATGCCATTATTGATGTTCAAGAGTTATCTCAACATAAGATCATAAGAAAAATCTTCCATAAGAATATAAAGTAATAATAACCCAATTAAACACCTCTTGGTTACAATAATACTAATTTTTCATGAATTCCACAAATATAAGAATGATAGATTTATCTTATAGACACATATTCCAAACCACTTGGTCTCTAATGACTTATATTTTCCTAAATAGCTAACTCTATATACAATTTACCCAAGTAGGAAACCTAACCTCACTATATTTTACACATTATTTTTATAATAAACAAACTCCATTTTAGCCATATCTACCCTCTAAAGTTTCAATAATGGAATACCTTGGAAATTGTGAATTGGAATTTGGGATAGAAAATGAATTTACCTATTGACTGAAATCCTAAAGAGGTGATAGGGGATTGGGTGTAGGTTAGAAAAAATACTTACAATTAGTCGATCATAGGGAGACAAATTATATAGAATATATATAAATATTACCCAATGACATTACATTTTTTTATAATGAGCTTTTAATTAAATGGGTGAAGGTTTATGTGTTTTAACGTGATGGGATATAGTTTTTTGAGTCCATCATTGCATGATATTTTTAACATAAAATTCCATGAATGTTATGGTTATGTTATTATGTGACCCAAAAAGAATATTTTGTGGTTAACTTAATGCTTTTGTGGAAATGAACCACACTATGATTTATATTGAATTTATCTTGTGTGTTTTCCAGGAGAGGATTCATTCTATATACTAGATGATCATTCCATTACTTTCATTGTCCAATTATGAATATCAAGTTTGATTAAATTAAAATTATTAGGTGATATATATTAAAAGTGTTTATTTACATCCATTTTGGCCAGATCTTGTGATATATCATTAACATACATTCTTCTCATTACATTATTTATTTTGATATATTTGTATCATTACTCATTATAAATCAGTTACAAATAATGTTTATAATCAATTGAATTAGATAATTTTCGATATGAGTCTTTTTTAGTATTTATCATTATAATCACTATTTTTTTTGATTTCATTGTATTATAGGTCAATCAAATAGATATTCACAGTTAGTGGAGTTTAAATAACTTCCACTATGTGATGCATATATTTTACCTATGTTATAAATGTATTGTATAACAAGTGGTAAATATGAGGGGTTTGGTGTTTTTATATGTATCTATAATATTAACCATGTTGGGATTTCATAGGTCAGATTGGATAAAAAAATACTTAATGGGTGGGAAATTAATGGGGTTATTATTGGAATGGAATGTCATATTTAATATGAAGTTTCATAGTTTTCCAGGTGTGTCTATGGATGTTTTTATGTTATTTATGATGAAACATTTAATTCCATAGAATTGTTTAGGGCGTTGATGATCCACAAATATATCTTGAAGCATTATCTGTGTGGTTATGGTGGTTCACAAAACTTTTGGATTAATTTGTCAGTGTTGCCTCTCCCGATGAGGGATATGGACATAGAGGTTATCCACACACAGGACATAGAACATGAGATGGTTGAATCTAATCATTATTGGTTGTGACCTACATTGATTAAGAAACATTGTGTGATGGTGTGGATAAAATGTGTAATTTACGTTCACATAATAGGAGGAAAATGTTAGTGGTATGTGAGACCAACAATTTTTAGAATAAGACTCGCACATTATTTTGGGGATAATGTACTGAGTAATCAACAATGGACACTACTGTATATTGGGTTATATGTGATATAGATATGGAATTTTTAATTTTATTTTTTCAATACCAAATTTATCATGGTAAAAAAATTTATATGTATTTGGCACGCTAGGATGAATCAAAAATGTTATATAGTTACCTATACATGTGAAAAATTTAATGTAATGAATTTATGAAAGGAAAAATGATATTATTGATGAAATATTAGTAGTGAATAAATTCAATAAAGAATATGTTAAAGCTTGTAAATGTGCATGTGGGATTAGTTAATCAGGATTGTCCCATGTAACACCCATAATC
Source organism: Viscum album (assembly GCA_963277665.1). Lineage (NCBI taxonomy): Eukaryota > Viridiplantae > Streptophyta > Magnoliopsida > Santalales > Viscaceae > Viscum > Viscum album. The sequence continues at coordinate 435,637,441 of OY728123.1, read as the reverse complement.
TATTTACCATGTGTGTTTCAAAGTGCCAAATGACCTATTGACTGACTCCCCATACTCAAGTGATTGTTTTCTATCGGTGAGTTTCTAATGATGACATGTGTAGACTATAATAATGGTAATCATATCCATACACAATTATATAACACTATATGGATATTTTTGACTAAACATCATAATGTAGAAACATAAAAATAATTTTTTAATAGATTTCATGTTAGGACATAAAATTAAAAACCCAATAGACCCCCAATGTGGTAGTTTAACATGTATAAATAATATATTTGGAATAATATAAATAAATAATATTGTGGAAGATATATGGATTTCTTCCTAATACTATATCCATCTCATAAATCTAGGATCCTTAAGAACCTTCCATTGTTTCCTTTCTACTATTTGAATCCCTAATCATGAAGTTTATACATACAATGAGCTTTCTATACAGAGTGTTAGTAAAAACCTTGTAAAACACCAATGAGGAAGCGTTAATATATTTGAACATGTATATAGAGTTTTATTTCATGATCGAGATATAAATGAACTGATATATATATAACCAATCATATGTTGAGTGATTTTCAGGTAACCAATTTTCCATAAAACCTAATGGAATAGTCATTAGTGTTATACTAGAAGAATTTCCTATGTTGTCAATGTATAAAGTAGACCATGATATGGGTGGGGATCCACCTTAAATGTTAATACATATTTAAGATATAAGTAAAAACTCCATTCCATTTAATAAGGTCATTTCATACACATATCCTGTTACTGAACACCCCTGGTCGACCCCAAACTAGTCACCCGAGCCGATCCGGGGCCTGGCTCGAAGGGAGTTCCCAATACGCACAAGCAGGAAAATGGTGATGGGAATCCATATAGTAAACACAAGGAATGATTCTTCCCAATAATAAATTACATAAACTAAAAAGAGGAAACACAAACAATGCATCTCGATATATATAAATATTGAAACCGAATATATTTATATGTTAATCTAAAAACACAACCACTCTATAACAAAACCCAAACTGGACCTACTGACCATAACTTATCCATATGAAGTCAAGGGTAACCCTCTGATGACTTGAATAACCATCATCCACGTTGTTGGATACCTTTTAGAACCTACACCAATGTCGACAAATAAGAACACATTATAGGTGTGAGTTTTTAAACTTAGAAGGCATTCCCAAACAATATATTTCCAATGAACATCCATTAAAATAAAAGAATCGTGATCTCTATGATTGAAATATAATATATTAGATAAAATTCATTCCACAGACGTTTCCAATTGAATACCAATCAATGTCCCTTGACCTTTTAACACTAAAAATCCACACTTTTTTATCATGGAGGAACCACATGCCTTTTAAAAGAGGAAGATGATGTTCCATTTATAAGGGAAAAAATGAATTGTAAAAATTTCAGAAACCATTTTCCACAAACACATGAAAACAATTGTTTATTTTTAAAATAAAGCCACACTACTCAAAAAGTAAGCACAATGATTATACAATAATGGAAATTGTAACAAGAATATAAGAGAGGACAACAAAAAATGTACAAAAATCATTTTCTATTAGAAACTATGTGAAAATATAAATGAGTGAAACATATGAGATTTTGAATAATCCAGAACATACTATAACTGCTGACTCATCATAGAAATCATGCCTCACTCAATGAAATCAATAATTCCCACATCTCTGGACAAACCCTAGATGATATAGAATGTGGTGTACAATCTCATATCAACAATTAAAAAATATATCCCCTTGTATGATACACTAGAGAGTGTGTAATCTTACTAGATTATGTATCATTATTTCTAAATCTACTCATTATCGTATGTCCCATGTTGTGATTTGTAAATAAGAGGGTGAGCCATTCGATTCCAATCGAGCATAAAATCACATGCACGCATATATTAACTCATGTAATGAGCATCACCTGTGTCACCCTAAAGAACATCTTGTTTCTATATAACTCTTAGGCCACAAAGGAGTCCATACATAGGATATCCCAATACACACAAGGTAAATGGGTCATAAGTATTCCACTGAGAAGACATCGTACACATTAAATATTTATATAACATGGCCTAATTATTTTCCAAGGATAATTTTCATGTTAAACACTTCCATAATATTTTTATATTTATAAATTGACCATTAAACATTCTTCACAAGCTATCACCTTAATAGAAAAAAATTCACCTTTATAAAGGGCTGTAAACGAACCATATGTGAATTCAAAATCAATTAAACACCTCTTTGAAACACTCACATCACTCATTAAAGAAAATTTCATTTTTATAAAAATTCCAAATGAGTTATTAAGCCCAATCACATGTCTAATAATTCATTAAATTCAAATACACCATTATTTTAGATCCAAACCACTTTAAAACCAATTTTAGGATTCCAAACCATTAATCCACATATACAAATTATATTAAAATTCATACCATTATTTATATATGACAAAGCACATAAAAAATCTATTCAATCATTTAATTAAACTCTTGATGTGAAATAATTTTCAAAATAGTTCCATTAATAACATAATATGGATGAAATCACTACATTAAACACTAAGAAATATTATAAATAATCACACAACACTATTTAACATGCAAGGTTCAAAAATAATGAAACTAATTAATCTTAAATTATAAAGGCAGTTGAAAAAATGAAGCTACCTAAAACACATGATGCTACAACAACACATTCCAGGAATCACAACACGTGGCTTCTAAGAACCATAATTTATGAAGAGGAACCCTAAACACAAAAAATGCTATAAAAAATTAAGGGAAATTAAAACAATCGATCCACAAGACCTAGGAAGAATGATATCTCAATATAAAATGGTGGAAAGAGGAATATGGGGAAGAGATGGTAGAATTTACCATGTAGAAATCTTAGATCCACACCAAGGGAGTGGAATGAAGCCTTGGATAGAATGGGATAATCTCTCTTTGGGATGCACAATCTAGGAGTGGAAGGGGAGGAATTTTTTATTTAAAATCCCTAGAGAGTAGGGTTGGAATTTCATAACATTTTTGATCTAGGTAGCTTGTACAGTTTGACCTCATGGTTTACCAAAAAGTGTGCCAACCGTGCACCCCTTAATAGACACACCTGGGCATCAACATGGGCCAAAAACACAGTTTTTATACCATTCACCAACCATGTAAAATTCCACTATCCCAAGACAAAACCTCCTCAAATGCCTACCATGAGGTTTGTTATATTAGGAACAAGCAGTGTGATATACTTTTTCCACTAACACGTAAACTGAATCAATCCTTGGAGAATGCCACATAGTATACCGAAATAGTACGCTACCATGAAATAAATAAAACATACCAACACTAAAAATTAAAACCCATCACACCCAAAATCTGAGATCCAAACCAAAGGCCAAAATATAAACTCTAACAAAGGTAAAAAACAATATATGGTGTGATAATTATCCCCACCACAAATTCCTTATACCCCAATAAATCCACCACATCCTTTATTTGATCTATAAAAATCTAGAGATTGCAAAAATTGAGAAATCTAACCTCTTAAACCAAACATCTCAATTACATCCAAAAAAACAAAAACCTCCAGATAAAACAAAACAAAAACTATTTATAGTGAAATGATGGGAAACTTGAGCCATAAAATCCAAAAATATTTTTAGAATATGAAAATTGGGATTACTGCAATGAATCATATTGCACACACAAAATGAAGAAACACAAAATGAAACAACTTCAAAAAAAGGCACTTCCTACCAGACTGAAGTTAGAAATTAAAAAACATTCTCCACAATGGAGGCCAGAACGGACTCCCCAACATTAGAAAAAAACTGACACTGGTAATATTTATAATAAAACTCAATGAGAACCAGAAATGGTATCCCAACCATTAAGAACCAACTATATTTAATGAATAATGAAATATAACAAAATTTCCACACATGAGCCAGCTAAACCCACCATATGGTGTCCATCTAAAAGAAATTCAACGCAAGTGGAATCTAATCGATGATAAAGGAAAACCCCAATGGAAAACATTATTTTTTCTTCATTCCTTCAGAGAAGACAAAACTAGAATGATGTATCTCACACACTTAAGATTTTGAGAATTGCACTAGCTTCCATATGGGGGATATAGATGAAGTCTTGATGTTCGAAGCATCTCCTTCCTCATAGACAAAAGATATAAAACAATGATCATGAAGAAAGGAATTCATGAATGGATAAATATTAATAATTTTCCAAGGGAGAACACAATTTAATTTAATCTTATGTTCTCGGGATATAACCTTCATACCCCTACATTATAGAAAAAGAAAAACACCACTAGGGACAACCACCAAAAATGAAGAAAAAAATAAAACACAAGTGGACTCTAAATGATGCTCAAATAACTATTTAATAATACAAGCTATCCCCACATTGCATCCAGGAAACACCCCTGCATAATTGTTTAAAGTGGATAGGCACCCAGAAGCAAGATAGGTCTTTGGTGTGCATATACACAAGGACCTCTTATGATATGGATTTACACACAAATGACACAACACTATTCCATTCCTATATTAATCTAATAAAAGACATAATGGCCTTTTAATTCCACGATCAGTTTTAACGTCTTCCATCTACTTCCCCCCTTAACTACTGGAATTTTATTCACAACTTCGATTAATGGGGGGAGGGATTGAAACCTCAGGCACCCCATACACCACATATTCAATATGATAATAATTTCTTAACTATGTCATCAAAATAAATTAGATTTAACTTTAACACATTTAACTGATGACCAGGATTCATCCCACACTCAAAATCATGAGCTTTATAGTAATCGTCAACAACATACAACATGTCATATGAAACTAGGTATACAAAGGGAGGATAGAACTCTAAGATGGACACATCACCCTGCTACATAAAATACTTATCCATGCTCTTCCATACCATTATTATCTCATAATAATAAAATTGAATCAAGGAATCCATAAAGAATTCCAATGTGAGATTTTTGCGAGGATTATTCCAAGAGAATAACTTCCACCACTTACGAGATGAACCTTCATTCATAAATTTAGAGAAAAAGGTAATTATAGACTTGGGAAACTCAATGAGGCTTTATATCTTTTGATCTTCCACATCCACTCTTCATATTTTACAATATACTCTTGAACATAAAAGAGTCGAGGATTAATCATTTGTAACACAAGAACAAAATCCTTTTTTTGATCATCTGAAAATCCTAGTAACGTGGAACCACCTGTATCTACACAAAAAATATATGTGGGGGAAAACAGTGGATAACACAAAATCTAAGATCCAAATAAAAATTGACTCAACAATAAGAGTTCTCTAGATCATAAACCATATAAACAACACTTACAAAATTATAGGAATGAAGACCACACAACCAAAAGATATAAAGCATCCAAATATTCCACATGATAACACTTTCAAGAATAAAATAATGTCGGTGGATTTGCACACTCACCAATGGTATTTCTTAGAGTCTCAATCAAAGGCACATTCTCGTGTAACCCTGAAACCATCAACTCTTTCCATTTTCCCACATACTCATGTAATGTTTTCCACAAACATCCATGAATGAGAGCACCATAGGAGGTACCAAGGGTCCAATGAAAACATTCCATTTAAAAAAACATTCCTGAAAAATTTCCTGATCTCAACTAGCATTAAATTTAATATTTAATAAAAACATTAAAAAATAAAAACTATCGAGTCAAAACCATTTTCAATTACTATATTTATATCCATTTCCTCATGTTCAAAAATAAAAACACATTAATTTTCATCTGAGAAACAACTTAATCTCATTAAAATCATTTTTCAACAAATAAATGTTTGTAAATGCATCAAAAATCATTTTATTATAAACTAATATCTTCTCATGTAAATTAATTTATAAAATACTTTTTCATAATAAACCACCACTTTTCCAAAAAACAAAAAAATTACTCAAAAATAAATTTATAAAAATACATTTCAAAATTCCTTCTTCAAAATGATTATGAAAATACAATTTTCCACTTTCCAAAAATGAATCCATTTCCACTAAATCCCTATTTTATCAATTCCAATATATGAGTTTTCAAAACAGTTTTCAAAATCAAGGAATGTATATAAAACTCACAAGGGAGAAACTAGTATTTATGGTTAACTTGACCACATTGTTGGTGGCCATATGCCCCACTATTTTGGAGAGTATTCTATGACCCCATCCTCGGATCCAAAAGTATTTCCAGGACCTATTATATTATGTAGAAAACTTACCTAACTCCCATTTCATATCCCAAACACCAAACAACCACACAATCCAAAAAGAACAAATAAAACCAGACATCCGGTGGAATCACAAGGATTGCTACAAAAGGTGTTGGCTAAGAACCCTCTCATACATACACCCCAAGGTTCTAAAAATCCTACTCTAACTACCATGACATCCATAAATAACATAGTTTGTTCTAAAAGTAATTACCTCTAAAGACATAGCTTCTCTAATACTATTTTTTCATGAACCAACCTGGTTCAACCCAAACATTTCACACAAAATGATCTCTAGCATGGCCAAAAGGGCATTCTTGATCCCCACAAACTAGATTCTAGATTCCGGAATCCAAAAAGTACATAAAGGTAATGATTCCACCCTATAATAAATTTAAAAAAATGATCAACTGAATGATAACCAAAGAGTCCCTATATATATATATTCAAACTGAACATATTTATATAATAATCTAAAACCAAAACCACTAAAAAAACTGAAACTAGACCTAATGACCATAACATATCCATTGAACCGAGGGTCACTCACCGACACCAATAACATCCATCAACGATGAAAATAATTACCAATATGAACCAAAAATAATGGATAAAAACATGTAATAACTGTAGGTGTGAGTATTAAAACTTGGTAATAATTCATGGAAAATATATTCCCAATGCACATCCATTAATATAAAAGAAACATAAAATCCAAGTTTGAAATACAATATATTAAAGTAATATATTTCCCAAATCCATTCCAATTCAAAACAAATGAATGTTCATTTCTATTTCAACTCATAAAACAACACTTTATTACCAAGGAGGAACCACATGACATTTAATGTGGGAATGCGACATTCAATTTATAAAGGAAAAAAGAGTGTAATAAATTTCTAAAAAGTTCTTCCATAAACACATGAAAACGATTTTTCATTTATATAATAAATGAACTCTACAAAAAATTAAGCATAGGGATTATAAAATAAGTGAAATGGACATAAGCATATAAGAGTAACCAATAAAAAATTTACAAATCTCTTTCAATGAAATCATATAAGTTCCAATAGAAATTGGTGAAACATAGAAGATCATGAATAATCTAGAACATAATATAAATGTTCACTCATCCCAAAAAGCTTGCCTCACTTGATAAAATAAATAAAATCCTAATTCCAGGCCACACCCTACCTAGTACAGACCAAGAGGAACAATCCTATATCAATAATAAAAATATATATCCTTATTCTATAGACCACTATCCAATGAGTAATCTATCCTATGCATCAATCATTCTTAGAAAATTCACTCATTATGCTAGGTTCCCATGATAATATGTGTAAAGAAGAGGGTGTACCAACAAATTCCAATCAAGCATCAGATAAAAATAACACATATATTAACTCAAACAAGAGGCATCACCTAATTCACCCTAAGGACCAAACTCCTTCCACATAACTCAAAAGCCACAAACAAGACCATTGAGATTATCTACCATTACACACAACGTAAATGAGTAACAATTATTACATGATGAGGACATCCTACCCATTAAATATTTATATGACATGGATATGCAATTTTTGAAGGAGAGTTTTCTTTTTGAACTCATCAACTAATTTTATAAAAAAGATTCCAAATATGAAATTAATATTTATTTAAAATAATTTTCAATCCTCTTTTAAACACTAACATCACACATTTAATCCAAATCCATTTTATACAATTGAAAAATGGTCCATTTAAAAACATTACAAGACAATTTTTTCTTAAAATACAAATTCCCATTTTCATTAGTTCCAAAACCACATTAAAACCCATTTGAGGAACCCAAATAATAATTTCAAATAACATAATTTTATTTCTAAAGCCAAATCATTATTTATATATCAATAATCAAGTGAAAAATCCAACCATGAATTTAATCGAACACTTGGGGTGAAATATTTATCAAAATATTGTAATTTATCACATTACATTGATGAAAACACAACATTTTACACTAAAAAATAATTTAAATAATCGCGCAAAACTATTTAGCATATGGGGGAGGTGATAAAATAAATATACCGATGAGTCTAAAATTTTAAAGGAACGTGAAAAGGAGGACCAACATCAAACTCACGACATTTCAACAACGCACACATGAAATCAAACCAATTGGGTTCCAATAGCCATTATCTATAGATCAGAACCCCAAACAAACACAAAAAATAACATAATCTTGTGGAATAAAAACCCTAGATCTACATTAGATAGGAAGAAGGATATGTATTGTGAAAATGGTGGGAAAATCACAAGGTTAAGGGAAGAGAGGATTTACCTTGAATAAATATTATATCCAGCGAATGAGAGGAGAGTGGTGGCTTGGAGAGTATGGTAGGGGATCCCTTTGGGTCGTAGGAACCAGGAGAAGAAGGGGGTATTTTGGGTCTAAAATCCTGATTAGGTATGGTTGTAATTTCCCAAAATTTTAAATCTTGGCAGTTCGCATGGTTTGGCTGAATTGTATACCAAATTGTGAGTCCCTTTTTGGACACACATGGGAAACCACATGGGAAAGCCACATGAATTTCAAACCATATTCCAACACTGAAAAATGCCGCTATCCTAAGAAATTACCTCCCATCACGATTTCCACACAGTTTGCAAAATTATGTGAAATCCATGATCTATGCATCTCCCACCAACCCATAAGTTTCAAGGTTTTCTTAAGTATTCCACATTGTTTACCCTAAAACTGCACAGAATATCCTCTAAATAAAACCATCATGAATCACAAAATGAAAACATTTCACACCTAAAACTCAAGTATTAAACCCAAGGACAAAAGATAGACTAGAACATTGGTTATAAAGAAAAATATAGTCATGAAATAGTTTGTAACAAAAAACATATATCAACTAGAAAATCCCCCATGAATGGGCTTCCACAGGGTGAGATTTGGGAAAGTTCCACAAGTCACCTGTATAACTGATGAAATATAAATATACCACATTGAAGAAATAAATACAAATATAAGAGACCTACAGAGTATAGAAACACTAGTCAAACTAGAATAATAAAATAGAATAATTAAATAATGTCTCCATGTGACTATCTGTTACCACCAATTCATCCCATTATGAAGCTAATAGAAGACAACATATCCTAGATTGATATATGATTCCCTTCTCTTTAACTGAATCTTTTGAATCATTTTCAACAGCCGCGCAATGAAAATGGTTGGGTGTGAGAAAATATCTATATAGGATATCAAAAAAGAATATATATATATATATATTAGTGATAATATCAAGAATACCATATTTCTATCATTAAAAGGAAATAAAATTAATAATAAATTTTCCAAAATTGAACTATTTGAAAACATTCCTTTTTTCTATAACTTCATACAATATTAAAAAAATATAGGTTTATATCCTATTCAAAATAAAAATGGTAATATAAACATGTGAGAAAATACCCATGAAATAAACTGTCATGTGATAAACTATTTATAAAATAAAAATCGCACCATTTCCTTGAACAACCAAAAAGGATCAACATGAAAATATATAAATTCTATAATTTAGAAAAACATTCACATATAACCTACAATAGGAATGATAGCAAATTATTTACCCTTAGAAAATGGATACTAAAAACCACTTATTGAACATAGAATGATAAGGAATAGAAATAAAAAACATACCATTGAAATAAAACACCAATTGATCATGAATATGAATAAATAATATAGCTCATGTCAACACCAAGACTGAAGAAAATAATGAAGTAGATTGACTAGTTACTAGGGATATTTGATGTAATAACCACTTGAATCAAACCCCAAAAATATAGATATAGATGGTGGGATATATCTTCAAATCACCAATAATAGGTGTAGGATTAAAGAGGGAATTATTCACATCAAAGGGTAAATGATTCATAAGTGCAATGCATTTAAAACCACTTGTGCAAAGGAATTAACATCGAGAACCCCTTTCCTGGTGTGAAATACCATGAATTATAAATAAAACAAATAATAAATTTCCTTATATTAAATTATATCATTATTTATTTATTAACATCATGTAAATTTTTCATGACCTCTATACATTTCAATCTATTATTATGCAACACATAATATTTCATGAAATAGATTTCCATCATGTAATCCAATCATAATGTTAATCTATAACACATGTAGTGATCAACCCAAATTTATATTGAAACGACATGAACCCAATCATAATGCTATCTAGTCCAATGTGCCACCCTTTAAATCAGTTCAAACATTTATATAGATACCCCATTAATCGATAAACATATATCCCAAGAATTTAGAACATTTCCACAATAAAAGATATCTATTACAAAGATTCCAGTAATACACCAAAAAAAGGGAAACCAATTAAAGTGTCAAAGAATACCAAACTGAAGGAAACAAGTATTTAAGATATCCCCATCATAAATGATTAACATTACTTGAATGTCCTCATGATCATCGACTCCCCAAAAGTGGAGGTCACAACTTCCTAATTTAGAATTCCTACTCGCATGTATCATGGATATACCATCCACACTTCCCTAGTAAATAGAAAAATGTAATAATTTTACCACATACTGCATTCTCCCATGGATTCATAATCAAATATAGTTTCTCAACTATAGTGATGTTATGCTCAAGATTGACATAATCCCATTTAATAACATGGGAAGGATCTAGTTTACACCTCCACTACTAAGAACCATGAAACTAATCATGAGTGGATGTTAAATGATATTTTAAGACCAATAAATAGGTAATCATTTCCAATGAACCAATAATCTCAATGAGACCCAAAAACCTTGATGCAATATACACTAAATTGGCAATAAATGATGTCCAAAGATAAGTGAAACTCTTTGAATGACCTGATCACCATCCTCAAACACCAAAATATGGTGATGATGGTACCCCTATGATTTATGATGACTTTGTGCCATAATAAATCACTACTATATTTAAAAACCCCTCTCAATAATTTCTATATCATGTCATGGACCAACCAACATCCTCTCTCCCAACTATTCCAAGAATAAGGGGGATTTACAGAGCCACCTATACAAGGCCTTTATTGGAACCATTTTGATCAATAAATGATAAATATTTTTATTGGAAGTCTCACCTAAAAGAAAATACTTTTCCAAAAAACCACTGAAATTAATCACACTAGCCTATAGTATATCCTCAACATCTTGGATATGCATGTTTGTCCATCTTCAAAGAGATGTTATTATGTTCTCAATAACAACTGGGAACCCATATTCTCCTTTAAACCATTCAAAAACTCGGATAAGAAATTTTTTTTCCTTATTGTAAATATTCTAATATGTATCCATATAATTTATCAAAATATCTATGGAATACAATTTAAAAAGTTTATTCATCATCACTATCTCATTGATAGGGAGAAAATGTCCTAATTTCTTATGTTAATCTATGATCACCCATATCAAATCCTTCCTACTAAGAGACTTCAATAAACCATTGATGAAGTCATTATAATTATCGACCGATTTCCATATCATATTGGATAAATACATAAAAAAACTAGTCGTTCATTAGTGTTTATCCTAAACTATCTAAAAAATACGACCCTGTGATTCAAAATCCATAGTCAACCATCTCATCCCCAGCCATTAATACTGAAATCTAAAAGAATGACACGTCCTGCTAGTACATGGTTCATAGACTAAATAGAATGGTGTCTACATTATATCAAATCCTAACTTAGGTAAAAAGGAACAACCAACCTATTTTGATAACATGATGTTCCACTGGGAGGCTGAGACCACTAAACCAATGTCTCCCCTCCATAAAATATTTTACTAATCCCTGGAACTCAGGGATATATATCATCTATTGCTGAACCATCTCATCAAATAATGAATCATCCTTCATCGAATCCAAGCATACCTTCCCATAATCTTATTCAATTTAGAATATAATATTATTAAAAAAATAACTCATTAGAGAACAATCCTCATATAATTCCATCATAGATTGTGTTAGTAATTATCTTCTCAACACACCAGTGACCTCATTCCCATTCAAATGAGTGTAAGAAATATTAAAATAAAAATAATAGAGATACACCACCCAACATCTTTATTTAATGTTTTTATCCCTTTGAGTGAAAATATCCACGAATCCATTATTATTTGAATATACCATAAACAAGTCCTAAAAGAGTTTTTGACTTCATGTTTTGAGTGTATTTTACTAACTACTGGATCAATTTCAAGGGTAGTGTATTTCTTCTCATGAGAGCATAACTAGTAAGTTCTATAGGCTAGAACATGTCTCTACAACATATAAAATCACCCAAAACACAATCTATAAGTATAAAAAACACTATAATTAGAACATAAATATAGAAGAATCAATACTGAAATTGAAGTCAATCACACCTTTATTTCCTCAAAATATATCTGACATTTTTAATTCCACTCAATCATTAAACACTTATGGGTTACCACTATCATTAAATGAGGAAGTTTGGAGAAGTCAAAAAAATTCGAATACTAACCAATCAACCCTATGAATATTCAAATGTCCAACACTTTTATAGGCTACTCTATGTAAATAACTGCTCATAACTTGTCATTATTCCCAAAGATACCCTAATAAGATATAACATTCCTAAGAAACATTACTAATTTAATAAAAACTCAATTTTGAAAATATTACCATAAAAAAGATCTTCCCTCGATGTTCTTTGAATGATTTCCATATAGTGATTATGATTATCCTCTAAATTTGAGTAAACCAAATTAGTATACATGAACAACACAAAGAAATAGTCCAAGAACTAATGAATTATCTGATTGATCAACTCCTTATGTATTGAATAAGTTTCATTTAGTCCTAATTGGATATCTGGAAACTCAAAATTAACATAATAGATCCAAAAATGTGGTCATGTGAATATCTTCTTCTCGTACTCTAAACTGGTGGTACCATAACAGTTGTTTAACAATTAAAAACCAATCAACTGCTAAAATCGATCAATGATACTATCATTCCTATGCATGAGATATATTTTATTGGAGGATTCATGATTTATCATCCAATATTCAATAAAATATTTGTGGCTCCAACCAACCTTCATAGAAAATAGAATAGGTGAATTATGATATGACATACTAGGATGGATAAATATCTTAGCCTCATGATCCAAAATTATTACCAAATTTACTACTAACTCATCTGGAAACATATGGTAAAATAGAGTAGAAATATGAATCATACTAGATGGTAGGTTAATAGTAAACGTGACCTCTCTTTGGAGATTAAAACTAGAAAAGTCATACAAAAGGACCTTAGGGTAAGAACATACAACTATATATAGCTTACTAACTAAACAAGTGTCAACATCATAATGAATCATCTCTAATAGCATTCACATTATTACGCTAGAAAAATAAATAACAAGCCCCAGACTTCATAATGTAGAGTATTACTTAGCATGAAAAAGATGAGTGACCTCATAGATATATAACAACTAAACCAGATCGAGGAAACATTATATGTAGTCCTTAACACTGATTATAAAATCTATACTGATAATTATGTTGAATATGTCATGATCAGAAATAGATAAGTCTCAATACACCTCAAGGTCTTCTATAGTCACTTGACATTTTATGATCATTAATCCATTTTCATGGCTCCTACAAAATTATATGAAATGATCCAACTAGAAAAGACTAAAATCCAAATCAAATACCTACATGTCAACCAGTTTTGTTGATATAAATGAATGATTAGACCATGTATCAAAAAAATACAGCACCTTAGAAGTCAAAATGAAAACATTACCACTAAATATGTTTGGTCATACATTATATTACTAGTAGTTATACTCCATCTAATAAATATGTCTAGTCTCAAATATTCTTTGAACTTTTATAACCACATGGAAATCCCCCTTAACCTCAGGATAAGACCCACCACCCATAGAATATTTTGAACACACAAATGAGCCCTTGATGAAATTGGATCATGGCTTACTAACTTTGGAATTTCTATCCCTAGAATGTTTTAGGTGGACATAATGTATTTAATAATGAAAACAATTTGGATCCTCAATACATACTGTCATGGTACTATTAAGAATCCCACACTAATAGAAAACATCCTACTACCGTCCAAAAAATTCCCTTGAAACTATTCCTGAGAAAAATAAAACCATTAAGAATCAATTTTTTTCCTAGATGTTACACCTCGGTTAATGAAATTTAAAATAGAATCTCATGCTAAAATAAATATTCCCAGATTCATCAGCCTCTATCAAAGAAACTTAATCAACTACCTCTAAAATTTCTATATTTTTCATGAGAATCAATATTATCTAAATATCGATACTCAATGAAAAATCAGCCTGTTGATCCTTCAGGCTATCATTGGTGATTTTCAATGACGAAAAGTTCCCAAAATGGAAAAAATGGGTTTAATTCTCCCAAATGTTATGCTCTCCCAACTATATTGTAATAAAATATTTCATCATATCTGTAATGCCCTGACCCCAGTTACCCGGATTTGGTGCATTATTACATTACATTGGCATGATCACAAGAAAGATCAAATCTCGAAAGACTGATTGGTTTAGTAGCCTTGGAAACACTATATATATTCATAAAGTTTTACATTACATCATAAAGTGAAAAACTACTACAAAAACATAGTCTGCATATTCCACACTCATATCCCCACATACTATCCCTGGAGGTCATTCATAACTTACTTCTTCACATCCTAGAATAAATAAAACATAGAAAAGGGGTGAGCTCAAACGCCCAGTAAGGATAACAATATAGCGGAAACTTTTAAAACTAAGCATAAAATTTTAAGGCAATGTATAACTAAATCAAAAGCCTTTTAAACTTGAACTTAAACATAGTATGGAAAAAGTAAAATGAAATAATTCCATTTACTTATTCACATGGATATTCTACTAATCTAATAATCACATGAAATATTAATAACCACTTTCATAATGATGGAAAGCATAATGCCAGACTATCATAACCACATAGCCAAGGCCTCATGCCAAGACTACAAATAAGATTTTTCCAAGGCCTTGTGCCAAGTCACTAGTTTGTCTCATGAGATCTACCGATGCATCGAGGAGCTATAGCAGGCTCCACCCGTCACATATTAAGACCAATGCATTCCCATATGAAAATGTTTAAACATAACATAAACATTCGTATTAAAACTAGCATATGAAATGTCAATACCTTCACCATAAACTATTAATGGTATAAAAATAGCACATCCACAGTCAAACATATCACAAAACCTTCAATACAATATAGAAGTTTTGTATCATAATAAATCAACTTCAAATAAGCATAAAATCCATCAAAGGATGTTGACATAGATGAAATGAATACTCTTTTTAGAGAAATATATAATTCTATTTAAGAGTCATATATTAATAAAATAAAAAAATTTCATTGAAAATATTCTTATAAGCTTGTAATGGAAGCTTCGACGATTTTATAACGGCGGAAAATAGCTGCACCCGCCGTATAAGTTAAAAAAACATTCTTACCTTAATTCTGTCGAAAAGGTTGAAAAGCACCTTGTTTGGAAAATAACGGAACGATTCCTTTATAAAACTCTTATAAAAAGTAAAACAAGGGTATAAATGACTTTAACCCATATTCTTTTAAATAGTAAAAATGTTTTGAAATACATTTTTAAGAAACATGGATGTGGATGATAAAGAGATCCCATTAGATTATTTCGTATAAACAACCTCGAATAATGAAGAGATTGTGAAATAACACTTACCTTGTACTTTTAATTTGTTGGGGTAGGTTAACCTACTTTATAATGGTGAAATAATTGTTATTATATTATACAATAATCATATACAATAATATGATATCATATATGATATTTTAACATTGATTTGTAAATAATATCTTAGTATTATTATTGTTTCGGGTGTTAACTTACTAATTTTATTTTATATGTTTTGTTACATAAGACATGTTTTTCATGGGTAGGTTGTATCTTAATCATATCCAGAATGATATAAAGTCCTTAGATACTATTATTAATGATCAAATGAGAATTATACTTGAATGGATATGATGGAGAATGAATCTCATCGAGTTCATGGAGACGGTAGTCCGTACGTACGTACGAGCGACAATATCATTCTTTTTTATATTAAAATAATATATAATTGGTTGGTATATCATATATACAGAATAATTATCATGTTACATTTATTATTTACATGAATTACACATCATTATTATAACCATCCAAATAATAATTTATTGAATAACAATTACACCACGACGTGGAGACGGTAAGCCGTACGTACGCATGTATGGTGACATGTTATTCAAAGGATGGATAGAATACGGAATATGGTTGTACAATTTTTATAATAACATCACAGTATGTATATGATACTGGAGTTATTATTTTAGAATGTTAATAACAAAGGAATAAGAAGTGGAAGAAGAAAGGAACTTGGAAAAGGGTGGTGAAATCATTACCTCTCCTTCGGGTTCTTCCTTTTGATTGGATCAAAAGGGATCCATAGGTTGGCTTTATGATCAAAATAAGGCCTCTAGAATGTAGTTAGGGATGTTGGGAGAGTTTTTGGGTAGATAATGGCCGAACCAAAAGGCTTTTAAGGTGTGAAGTAATGAGAAGGGGGAGTGCCCTTTTATAAGAGGGGTGAGGGGCACCTTTGGAAAATCTAGAAATATTAATTTATAATAAATTCATATTCGGTTTCTAATGGCTACAAAGTTGATTATTCAAAGGTTAAGGTGGGGATAGGTCTAAAAATATTCATCCAATTGAATTTAGAAAGGTTTGGGTTACTATATTAACCTTATGTTTTAGTTATAATTCTTAGTTAATTAGTTTGACATTTACCATGTCACTTTGTATTTTTATATTATATAGTTAATAAACATACTATATACATCCAAACAACCCCCCCAAAGTGGTCCTATAATGATACACCTATCATTATATAAGTATCTTTTCCGAACCTTAGATTTTTAGAAATTTAATATCAATTAATAAAATAATATTTTTTTAAAAAAACTCTTTTATGTCAATTTTGACACTATTCAGTAGTTGATTTTTGTGAAACTCATAACAGAATGATTACTTCGAAAATATTTAATTAAATCATTCCTAACATGTCATATTAACTTAGAAAATAAGTTTAATTCATAAAAAGTCTCAAATTATATTTATTTGGGTATTTATAATATCAATTATTTTAATTTGTCACTATTATGGTAATTACTGCATCATCATTGTGTCATAAATAAATTAAATTTTTTAAAGTCTAAAAATTATAAATAAAATATCATTATGTAGGAAATATTATTATATTTCTAATGAATATTTACAATAGAATTTATCTTTTGTATCACCCTATATTAAAAATGTTTTAGTAAATAAATTTTGATTTTAACTCTTTTAACTCTTCTTTGAATTAAATAATAATAAATGTCCTAATCTAATCCAAGTGGACCTAAATGATAACATTTTATTCATAAGGTTGTTTTTTTCGAGATAAACTTGTCCAATAGAATTAGGACATGTGTTTGGGTAATATTAATATCATTTTTACCCTTAATTACCCTATTTACTTTTAACTGTGGTAAATAAAAGTAAAAAGTTACTAATCACCAAAAATTATTTTCATCTCATTGAACCACATTTTACTTCTTGATAATAACCATGTCTCTCGGATTTTTGAAATTCCATTCACAGAAGCGGTAAAATTCAGTTTTATGAAAAATTCAGTTTTTTTAACTACAACTTAATAATTTCACTATTCATCAAAAATTGAAGTTTTTCAGAACAATGCCAAAATTTCACCCTAAGCTATAATTGATATACCAAATTCAAAAATGATGTCTATTTTACAAAATTACAAACATATAAGTTGCATTAATTAATTTTATAATTAATTCCCGTTGTCACAATAAATAGCGTGTTTTTAAGAAACAATATACATCAAACGATTGACAATTGTTTAGGTCCAATTTCAAAGTGAAATTAATTATAATGAACAGAATTGGATAAAATGGTAAAAATATATTCTAATTATAATTTAAAACCACTCAATAATATAATTTATCACTATAAATTATTTTTATTAAAAAAGTCGTTTTTAAGTAATTTTTCACTATTCAAAAAAATTGGAAGTTCTCAGAAAAATACCAAAAATTCCTCTTAGGATAATTTTGATATTCCGAATCAAAAAATGAAGTCCATTTTGAAATATAAAATATATATAATTTCAATAAGTAGGTATTACTATTCATAACTTCTAGTTTGATCGGTTGTGGTGTGTGTTAGAACTCGATGTTGCGTACAACACACGCTATCGCATTATTCAAAGAGAAGCGTACCGTAGAAGCTTGGGGTGTTACATTCTCCCCTCCTTCAAATAATTTCATCCTAGAAATTTCTAGAAGACTACCATATGAAAAGACTTGGGTGGTTTTTTATCATAAGTTCCTTGGGTTCCCAAGTTTCCTCTTCTATCTTATGGTTTCTCCATAAAACTTTTACCAGACGCGTCATCCGGTTTCTTAGTACTTGTTCTCTCATATCAAGAATCCTGTCGGGCTCTTCACAATAAGATAGATCGGGTTCCAGTTCCAATTCCTCATAGGTGAGTACATGCATTGGGTCAGGCATGTATTTCCTCAACAGAGATACGTGGAACACATCGTGAACTTTGGAGAGACTTGGCGGCATTGCCAATCGGTAAGCTACAGCCCCAATTCGTTCTAGAATTTTGAAAGGTCTGATGTACCTGGGACTCAATTTACCTTTCTTACCAAAACGTATGACTCCCTTCTATAGATATACCTTCAAGAAAACATGATTACCGACTTGAAATTCCAAATCCTTCCTTTGATTATCAGCATACCTCTTCTGCCTACTTTGAGCTGATTTAATGTGACTTTGGATTACCATCACCTTTTCCATCGTTTCCTCCACCAGTTTTGGGCCTACAAGTTTTCTTTCACCAACATCATCCCAACAGGTTGGTGTACGACATCTCTTTTCATATAACGCTTCATATGGTGCCATCTGAATACTCGAATAGAATCTATTGTTATAGGAAAATTCTACCAGAGGTATATATTGATCCCACATACCCTGAAAGTCAAGTGAACAAGATCTCAACATGTCTTCTAAGGTTTGAATAGTTCGTTCTGATTGTCCATCCGTTTGAGGGTGGTAATCAGTGCTCAAATGAAGTTCAGTATCCAGGGATTTCTGAAGACTCTTCCAGAATCTTAAAGTAAAACGAGGATCATGATCAGAAACAATCGATAGGGGTACTCCATGAAGTCTCACAACTCCATTAATATATATTCTTGCTAGATGTTCTAGTGGCAAATCTTCTCTTATAGCAAGAAAATGTGCTGACTTGGTAAGACGATCAACAATAACCCATATTTCATCGTTCCTTCTAGGATTCTTTGGTAGCCCCATGACAAAGTCCATCGTAATATTGTCCCATTTCCACTCCGGTATGGGAAGAGGTTGCATGACTCCTCCAGGCTGTTGCCTTCCAGCTTTCACTTGTTGAAAAACCATAAATCTTGACAAAAAATCAGAAATCTCCCTCTTCATGTTGTCCCACCAAAAATGTTCCTTCAAATATCTATACATTTTGGTGCTCCCAGTATGTATTGAGAAATTGGAACTATGAGCATCATCCAGCAATTCCCTTTATAGATCAGGTATATCAGGAACACAATGTCTCTTCCCGAATTTCAAAATTCCATCTTCACACACAAAGTCTCTCAATCTCCCATCATTCACAGCTTTAATCTTCTTTTGAAATTATTCATCATCAGTCTGAGAACTCTTAATTTTTTTCTAGTAAAGATGGTTTAGAAACCATTTGAAAAAGAATTGATGTTTCACCTTCCCTGGTTATTCCCATGTCCATCTTCACTAGATCCATGAAAATTGGATCACTTTTAATTCTCATATTGTTCAAAACTCCATGGTCTTTTCTGCTCAAAGCATCTGCCACCCTGTTTGCCTTCCCCGGGTGGTAGTGTATCGTGCAATCATAATCCTTGATTAATTCAAGCCATCTTCTTTTCCTCATGTTGAGTTATTTTTGTGAGAAAATATACTTCAAACTCTTGTGATCAGTATAAATCTCACATTTTTCACCATAAAGGTAGTTCCTCCTTATCTTCAAAGCAAATATCACAACTGCTAACTCGAGATCATGAGTAGGATAGTTTTGTTCAAGAATTTTCAACTGCCGTGATGCATAGGCAATAAACCTATCATTCTGTATAAGAACACAACCAAGTCCTTTCTTCGATGCATCACTATAAATAACGAACCCATCATTCCCCGATGGTAGAGTCAATATAGGAGAATTGACTAATCTTTTCTTCAGTTCTTCAAAACATTCTTCACACTCTTTTGTCCAAAAAAATTTAACCCCTTTACATGTGAGCTTCGTTAATGGGTTAGCGAATCGGGAAAAATTCTAGACGAAACGTCAATAATGACCTGCTAAACCAATAAAACTACGTACCTCAGTTATATTCGTAGGTGCTGGCCATTCTTGGATTGCCTTGGTCTTAGAAGGATCAACAGAGATTCCATATTTAGAGACAATATGGCCAAGAAAAGAAATCTCATGATGCCAGAATTCACACTTGATAAACATGCCATATAATTCATGTCTTCTCAGAGTCTTCAAGATAATGCGCAAGTGATTTTCCTGATCTTCGTAGCTTTTTCAGTATACCAAGATATCATCAATAAATACCACCACAAATTCATCGAGATATTCCTTGAAAACTCTATTCATCAGATCCCTAAATATAGACAGTGCATTAGTCAATCCAAAAGGCATTACTGTAAACTCATAATGCCTGTACCTGGTTTGAAATGCTATCTTCGGAATGTATTCCTTCTTCGCACACAACTGTTGGTATCTAGATCGAAGGTCAATCTTTGAAAACTATTGAGATCCATGCAGTTGGTCAAATAAATAATCAATGCGAGGTAGGGGATACTTGTTCTTTATTGTTATGGAATTAATCTCCATATAGTTGATATATAACCTCATAGATCCATCTTTCTTTTTAACAAACAGAATAGGGGCTCCCCATGGAGAAACACTAGGGCGAATAAATCCCTTATTACATAATTCCTCTAGTTTTTTCTTTAGTTCAACTAATTATACAGTGGCCATTCTATAAGGGGACTTCGATATAGGACTTGATCCAGGAATTAAATCAATGGAAAACTCAACTTCTCGTTCTGGAGGATGTCCAGGTAAATCTTCCGAAAACACATCTACATATTCTTTCACAACAGGTACATCCTCTATTTGAACATTCCTTTCCTCACTCACAGTCATTTCATTCTCTTCCTCCCCAATAATTGAATTTAGTTGAGCTACTAGGGGTGGATATAGATAAGAATTAGGTGGTGACGATTCTTCTCTAAAGATAAGGTGTTCCTTATCATCATCATCAAGAATCGTAACCTCATTCTTTTTACAATAAATATTCGCATCATAGTCCGAAATCCAGTCCATACCGAGGATTATATCAAACTCAATCATAGGTATGATGATGAGATCAGCGGATAGAGAACATTTATGTGCTCTAATGGGGACTGATTCAAAAAACATTGTTGCAATGATACTTCCCATAGGAGTTTTAACTGACAACTCCCTTGTTAAATCAAATTGGAAATATCTAATTTTCTTAGAAAACTGGGAAGATATGAAACAATGCGATGATCCAGAATCTAATAATGCATTTTCTAAACTTGAGGAAACCATTAAATTACCTGTCACCACATCTTTTGGAGCTTCTACCTCAGCAGTAGTGATAACATAAGCTTGGCCTTGATCCCTTGGCCTTTTCTGAGGTAAGTTCTCCTGACGCTTAGGACATTCATTTTCATAAAGTCCCATCTCCCTGAAATTGTAGCACTAAAAATTGGTAGCACCCTTATTCCCTTTGCAATCACGAGCTTGGTGGCCTTTTTCACCACATTTGTAACATACGCCTATTCCCTTCAAGTAAGTACCGGGGTGTTTCTTCCCACATTTACCACAGGATGGATATTCAACCTTACCCTTCTCCCCCTTATTTCCATTCCCAGATTGATAAGCATATCTCTTCTTCTCTTGCTTTTCTTTAAAGTCATAAGACTTTGATAATTCTTTCTCTGTCTTGATAGCACATGAGACAATGTCTTCATACGATGAGAAGGATTGTGAGAGTAATGCTCGATGGAGAAATGGTTTTAAACCATCAAAGAAACAATCAATCTTACTTCTTGGGTTACGTATATAATCTCCAGTATACCTTGCTAACCTTGTAAAGTTAGCCTCATAATTTGCGACATTCTCATCCTCCTTTTGTCTCATACTCAGAAATTGCCTTTCCATATCTTCTCGATGGTCACGAGGAAAGTATTTTTCTAAAAATTGATCTTTGAACTCCTCCATTCAATATTTGATACTTCATCATCTTCCTTCGTGTTTTGAATCAATGACCACCATTGATCAGCATATCAAGTGAGGCGGTAAACTGCCATGATAACTTTTTCCCTTTCACTACTCCCCAAAGCCTGAAATATTTTCTCTAGGGAAAATATCCATTCCTTAGCTACTAAGGGATTCGTACTCCCATTGAATGTTGGTGGTTGTTTCCTCATGAAGTGATCTAACATTGATACTCCATGTTGTGGACCAGGGTGCTCCATACGAGTAAGGTTATTATTCATAACCTAAGTAAGTTGTCCCAGTATAGTGATTAGCTGATCGGCACTAGTTACATCACCAGCTCCACTATAATTATCTTGAGCAGGGGGGCAATCCCTACATAGAGTGTGTGTACTGATACAGTTTCTATTTCTTCCACTAGGCGCCATTTCAAAACAATGGTATAATGTAGATCAATTTATGAATCAAAATACATAATCCCATACTTAAAAAACACTTAACATAAATTGAACTATTTATGGATATAATCCATAATCATAAAATTGTTTTATTTGAGGAAGTATATACTCATAAACCCTTCATAATGATTTGTAAAGAAAATGAGAGTTATCCTAAGCATATCCCCCGGGAGTGTCGTAACCAAGAGTGCAGCAAGCCCCGTTTTCGTGCACCAGTTCCCGTTCGAGTCTTGCCCAAAGCGGTGTTTTTGGGTTTTACCCCTAGGTACATCTGGGCCAGAGCCGCCTCTACCTGCTAGTATCAAGACAGGGATGTATTGCTAGGAAAACTCACAAAATCTCTACAATACCAAAATTCGAGGAAGTTCTTCTATAATAATAATCAAAGTCCATCTTAAATCAATGTTCTCTAATAAGAGTTTATCTAAATATAGCATCCAAAGAAGGTGCTAAACATTATTTGATACCAACTGTAACGCCCCGACCCTAGTTACCCAGAGTCGGTGCATTATTACATTACATTGGCATGATCACAAGAAAGATCAAATCTCGAAAGACTGATTGGTTTAGTAGCCTTGGAAACACTAGATATATTCATAAAGTTTTACATTACATCATAAAGTGAAAAACTACTACAACAACATAGTCTCCATATTCCACACTCATATCCCCACATACTATCCCTGCAGGTCATTCATAACTTAGTTCTTCACATCCTGGGAAAAATAAAACATAGAAAAGGGGTGAGCTCAAATGCCTAGTAAGGATAACAATATAGCGGAAACTTTCAAAAATAAGAACAAACATTTAAGACAATGTATAACTAAAACAAACGCCTTTTAAACATGAACTTCAACATAGTATGGCAAAAGTAAAATGAAATAATGCCATTTACTTATTCACATGGATATTATACTAATCGAATAATCACATGAAATATCAATAACCACTTTCATAATAACAGAATGCATAATGCTAGACTATCATAACCACATAGCCAAGGCCTCGTGCTAAGACTACAAATAAGATTTTTCCAAGGCCTTATGCCAAGACACTATTTTGTCTCATCAGACCTACCGATGCATTGAGGAGCTATAACGGGCTCCACCCATCACATATTAAGTCCAATGCTTTCCAATATGAAAAGGTTTAAATATAACATAAACATTCGTATTAAAACTAGCATACTAAATGTCAATACATTCACCATAAACTATTAATGGTATAAAAATAGCACATCCACATTCACACATATCAAAAAACCTTCAATACAATATAGAAGTTTTGTATCATAATAAATCAACTTCAAATAAGCGTAAAATCCATCAAAGGATGTAGACATAGATGAAATCAAAACTCTTTTTAGAGAAATATCCCTTTCTATTTAAGAGTCATATATTAATAAAATAAAACATTTTCTTTGAAAATAGTTTTATAAGATTGTAAGGGAAGCTTTGAAGATTTTATAATGGCGAAAAATAACCACACCCGCCGTATAAGTTAAAAAAAATATTCTTACCTTAATTCTGTCGGAAAGGTTAAAAAGCACCATGTTTTGAAAACGACGGAAAGATTCCTTTATAAAACTCTTATAAAAAGTCAAACAAGGGAATAAATGACTTCAACCCATATTCTTTTGAATAGTAAAAATGTTTTGAAATACATTTTTAAGAAACATGGATGTGGATGATAAATAAATCCCATTAGATTATTTCGTATAAACAACCTCGGATAATGAAGAGACTGTGAAATAACCCTTACTTTGTACTTTTCCTTGAATGGGGTAGGTCAACCTCCTGTATAATGGTGAAATCATTGTTATTAGATTATATAATAATCATATACATTAATATGATATCATATATGATCTTTTAACATTGATTTGTTAATAATATCTTAGTATTATTATTGTTTCAAGTGTTAACTTACTCATTTTCTTTTATATGTTTTCTTACGTAAGCCATGTTTTTCATGGATAGTTTGTATCTTAATCATATCCAGAATGATATCAAGTCCTTAGATACTATTATTAATCATAAAATGAGAATTATACTTGAATGGATATGATGGAGAATGAATCTCATCGCCTTCGTGGAGACGGTAGTCCGTACGTACGCACGAGCGACAATATCATTCTTTTGATATTAAAATAATATATAATTGGATGGTATATCATATATACAGAATCATTATCATGTTAAATTTATTATTTACATGAATTACACATCATTATTATACCCATCCAAATAATAATTTATTGAATAACAATTACACCACGACGTGGAGACGGTAAGCCGTACGTACGCACGTATAGTGAAATATTATTCAAAGGATGGATAGAATACTGAATATGGTTGTACCATTTTTATAATAACATCACAGTATATATATGATACTGGAGTTATTATTTTAGAATGGTAATAACAAATGAAGAATAAGTGGAAGAAGAAAGGAACTTGGAAAAGGGTGGTGAAATCATTACCACTTCTTCGAGTTCTTCCTTTTGATTTGATCAAAAGGGCTCCTTAGGTTGGCTTTCTGATCAAACTAAGGCCTCTAGGATGTAGTGAGGGAAGTTGGGAGAGTTTTTGGGAAGAGTTTGGAGTTACCAAAAGGCTTTGACGGTGTAAAGTAATGAGAAGGGGGAGTTCCCTTTTATAAGAGGGGTGAGGGGAACCTTTGGAAAAGATAAAAATATTAATTTATAATAAATTCATATTCGCTTTCTAATGGTTCCAAAGTTGATTATTAAAATTTTAAGGTGGGGATAGGTCGAAAACCATTCAACCAATAGAATTTATATAGGTTTGGGTTACTATATTAACCTTATCTTTTAGTTTTAACTCTTAGTTAATTAGTTTGACATTTACCATGTCACTTTGTATTTTTATATTATATATTTAATAAACGTACTATATACATCCAACAGACCCCAAAGTGGTCCATTAATGATACTCCTATCATGATATAAGTCTCTTGGCCGAACCTTAGATTTTTAGGAATTTAATATCAATTAATAATATAAAATTTGTTTTAATAACTCTTTTATGTCAATTTTTAAACTATTCAATAGTTGATTTTTGTGAAACTCATAACAGAATGATTACTTAGAAACAATTTAATTAAATCATTCCTAACATGTCATATTAACTTAGAAAATTAGTTTAATTCATAAAACGTATCACATTATATTTATTTGGGTATTTATAATATCAATTATTTTAATTTTTCACTATTATGGTAATTACTGCATCATCATTGTGTCATTAATAAATTAAGTTATATAAAGTCTAAAAATTACAAATAAAATATATTTATGTAATATATCTTATTATATTTCTAATGAATATTTACAATGGATTTTATCTTATCTATAACCCTATATTAGAAATGTTTTAGTAAATAAAGTTTGAATTTAACTCTTTTAACTCTTCTTTGAATTAAATAATAATAAATGTCCTAAACTAATCCATGTGGACCTAAATAATAATATTTTATTCCTAAGGTTGTTTTTGGTCGAGATACACTTGTCCAATAGAATTATGGCATGTGTTATGGTAATATTAATATCATTTTTACCCTTAATTACCTTATTTACATTTAACCGTGGTAAATAAAAGTAAAAAGTTACTATTCACCAAAAAAAAATTTCGTCTCATTGAACCACATTTTACTACTTGATATTAACCGTGTCTCTCAGATTTTCAAAATTCCATTCACAGAAGTGGTAAAATTATGTTTTATGAAAAATTCCGTTTTTTTAACTACCACTTAGTAGTTTCACTATTCATCAAAAATTGAAGTTTTTCAGAACAATGCCAAAATTTCACCCTAAGATATAATTGATATCCTGAATTCAAAAATGATGTCTATTTTACAAAATTCCAAACATATAAGTTGCATTAAAAAATTTATAATTAATTCCCATTGTCACAAAAAATAGCGTGTTTTTAAGAGACAATATATACCAAAAGATTGATAATTGTTTAGGTCCAATTTCAAAGTGAAATTAATTCTAATGAACACCATTGGATAAAATGGTAAAAATATATTCTAATTATACTTTAAAAAAACTCAATAATATAATTTGTCAATATAAATTATTTTTATTAAAAAAGTTGTTTTTTAGTATTTTTTCACTATTCATAAAAATTGGAAGTTCTTAGAAAAATACCAAAAATTCATCTTAGGATAATTTCGATATTCCGAATCCAAAAATGAAGTCCATCTTAAAATATAAAAAATATATAATTTTAAAATGTAGGTATTACTATTCATAACGGCTAGTTTGATCAGTTATGGTGTGTGTTAGAACTCGATGTTGTGTACAACACACGCTATCACATTATTCAAAGATAAGCGTACCGTAGAAGCTTGGGGTGTTACAATATCTAACTGAAATTTATATAAGTAAAACTATTTATTTTTTATTTACATTAATGAAGTCTTGGTTTTATCCTTATGCATCATAGTATGACAAATAATGTTACGCCATATCCCTCTTTGCCCCTTGACCATCTACCTGGAAAAAATCGACCTTAGAATCCATTTCAGTCTTTTAATAACCACTCAATCCAGTCAATACATTTTTCATAATCCTAGGGTCTTTTGTTACTCTGAAATACTAGAAGATACTTCGTTGTAAAAACTGAGCCATGATCCAATGTACATCCCATGTTTCAAAAACCTATTTGGAACATAATATACATATTTTCTATAATGGCTTCATCCAATGAAAGTTCCATTGGGGTATTTTTCTATCAATCCAATCTCATAGCTTCATCACTCGAATATGGAAGTCCTCTTTTAAGAGGAATTTTCCGACAATCACATTAAAAAAACCAAACAATCATGAGAAAATTTCTAAATCATTAGAACAACTTTATGTATTGATATCAATGTTTTAAAATAATATTAATTTAATGAAATTAAGAATTATTCAAGAATAGATGGTTACATAAGATAATAATTCATCTATTTATATAAACCCTATACATGGATCATTCCAATACCCTTAACCACCATCTCTCATTCATTGACAAAATCCCTTAGAACCAATGGTAATTGAAATTCATATATGAATATAAGATCGCTACTCTAATTTTACACAGATACTACAAAAATTATGATGTTCTTTACATCTTTTAAAAAACACCAAACCATATCTAATAAATGATAATGACACATTAGGTTACATATTTTATTGATAAAAATTTTCAAACCACCAACCTAGTTCAACTAGACAAGACACCATAAATAGACCCCCACATAGTGAGATATAATAAAGAACCACAAGTCTCATGTATAACTGATGAAATATAAATATAGAATGTGGATGAAATAAGTACATATCAATGATACATATAATGTCAAACCATATTGGCTAATATATAATGATAAAACATAAAAAAAAATTATTTTCTATGTGACCATCATTAAAAAAAAATCTATCCAAATATTAAAGTGAAATATGATAAGAGAATATAGAATTCTACATGATTCCCATCACATACAATGAGTCCTAAAAAAAGGTCTAGAAACCCTGAAAGGCTGAAGCATATTGTGAGAATAGAGTCTAGTAGGATACAACTATGTAAATAATAAATGTTCTTAAATAAATAAAGTTATTGTTAAATATTTTTATAAAAAATATTGTTTATAATGAATTTTCACAAATCAAAAAAACTTCAAACAACCTTTTTTTTACCATAAATGCATACCATAGTCACTAAATATAGGAATATATCAGGTATAAATTAAAATAGGTAAACTAAAATTGTGAGACTATTTCCAGGAAATAAACCATCAAGCGATTATCCACATAAAAAAATGAAACACACCATTTAAATGGAAAACACAAATTGACAAATATGAACATGATCTAATAAAGGAATTTCCAATGAATTAATAGATGAAACTACCTAAATAATGATGTAAACCTATCCTTCTTTGATAATGGGGATTGAGAAACCATTTATCATCTTTAACAAAGGAATGATAATAAACTGAAAAACATCAATAAAAATACCTATAAATCATGAATTAAAACCACATATGTATCCTATGATTTCTCTATTAAGAAAGGAAATAAATATGGAGAAATAACAATTACAGGGGATTTGAGATACATCCACCATAGGAATCAAACACCACAATGTGAAATTAGGAAAGAGTGAGGTGTTCCAAAATCACCCAAAATAAACATTGGATTTGATAAAAAATCATGTGCACAAAATGATAAAATACTCATAAATATATTACATTTTGAACCATTGGACATAAATAATACATTTCATGAATCCCTTTCATGGGGGTAAAATCCCACAAATTATAAATATTCCCAAATAAGATTCGCTGAGTATTATAATAAATCCGAAACATTTTATAGGATTAATGTATTTGTTTTATGTCCTAATAAATTTCAATGAACTAAATGAGACTCATGACATATGATATATAACATATTCATTTTGTGTAACTCATTAACAATGTGAATGAATATAATATGTTTTCATATCCCATGATTCTATAATAACCTTCCCATTCAAAACATAGGGTTCCTAAATCTAATGGAGAACCCTCTAAATCCATATACACATTTTCGAATGTAGTCCACTAATAAAGAAATAATACAACCCCATACATTAAGTCATTTCCTTTATAAAAGAATCTATATGCACAATAATCCCACA
Organism: Viscum album; assembly: GCA_963277665.1. Taxonomy (NCBI): domain Eukaryota; kingdom Viridiplantae; phylum Streptophyta; class Magnoliopsida; order Santalales; family Viscaceae; genus Viscum; species Viscum album. Next base: position 435,607,428 of record OY728123.1, on the reverse strand, counting down.
ATGCATCTAGACACAATAATGGAAACCAAAAAAATAATAAAAGAATACATAATGAAAGGTAATGGGGAACTACATTAACCATGGATATCTTCCATAATATGATTGGTGACTTTATTGTAATACTTTAATCAATGGAATTTACATATACACAATAATGTTCCCTATCATAACATTATACTAGAATATAGACCCTCTTCTAATGGTGTATGGAATTCTTGCTCATGGTCAAATAAAATTTCATGTCCGGGTGAAATCTGTCATTTATCGAAAGACAACAATTCATAGTCATATAAAAAGTCTCCATATATATGTGTAAATATATGTCCATAAGGTCCCTATAAATAAACAAAAACAAAATTAGAGGTTTGACAGATTATTATCAAATCCATATTTAAAGAACAACATATAAATTAGAGAAAAATCATTGTAAAAATTCTATAAGCTATAAAATAATAAAAAGTAAGGCCCAACCTGAAATGTAATAAACCTAGAGTAACAAATATTTCATTGCATAAAAAAATAAATATATAAGATTTTCTATATAATGTAACAGACAACCTATAGAAGGAAAAGGTCTCACCAGCTACCCCATTCATGAAAAACATACCATATATTACAAGGGTTATCTACACTATATGAAGAAAAACCACTATGAATTTACATTAACACTTTACGAGGGCCTATGATGATAATACCTTCTCTTATTCCACATTTATGATCCAATTTAAAATATCCACTAATTGATTATACCTAAATCATTCCAATGTAGTAATATTCACAGGGACAAGTCCCAGTCCTTCATAATATAGTCTATACATTTGGGATTCAAGGGAGAGATCCTACAATGAGATAAAATCTATGAAAATCCATATAATGTTAAGTGAATGATTTTTAAGAATCATTAGTATTATAAATTAGACATTTTAATTTTTTCTTAATCATTTTAATATTATGCATGTTTTAAATAAAAATGAAAAGAAATTTTTCACCTAGATTGATCATTCATAAAAGAAGATTTTATTTCAATTTATTATTAATTAAAGAGATTTAATTTTATTAAAAATATGTGAATTTTTAAACTTATCATATATATATGTATGTTATATTTGGTTAATTTTTTGGATCTTTTTGATAATTATTATTTTCGAATGAATTTTGGAAAATAAAGGGTTTTATTGAAAACATTATTTTCATTTCATGAATATACAATATTAGATAATATTTTAAATGTTTAACCATAAAAATTAATTCCATAATTTTATATATAATAAATTTATGATCATTATAATATATTTTATGTTTGGTTTTGGTGTAATAACAGTTTAACCATAAGAATCCTATTTTTTGAAAACTATTTTTCATATCAGTTATCTTGTTTAATTTCTTATTAGATTCTACTAATTTTATGATAGTAATTTTTTATTGTTGACTAAATATTTTGAATACTCATAATTAGTATTATGTAGTATATTCAATTTATGTTTGGTAAAAATTAATTATAAAAACAATAAAACACTATTACGAGAGTTAACGATAATATCGATTTACTAGGGGGTTCATCTAATTTGATGAGAGTTAAAATGAGAAAATAAATTTTCTTAATACTATTGGATGGATTTATTTCAACCCATATAACCATTGGATGTGAAAAAAAAATTTCTAGTCTACTCTTCAATAAAATGACTGAAAAAAATTTAATCTTTTCAAAACGTACAATTGAATCTACTCTCTCACATATAGAAAGACAAAAAATTTCATATTCTATCCACGCATCAATATGAATTTTTTAAGCACATACGCAACCAAATAACTTCCTATAATACATCCCTAAATCCTAGATGTTATATTTTAGGTTGAATACCATCCTTGGAGGTATTATGATGTAATAAAAATATGATAATAAAAGATGATGTATTACTTTTAAACAAACATTTTTTTATTTCTCCTTCTACCACATTTAAAACACCAATCAAGGGTATGATATAATTAATTAATTATATCCCATATACTGAGACATTAATATATCGATTTATGAGACACAATCTATTTATTTTATTATTTAATAAGAAAAAAACCGTTATTTGGGTGTATGGTGAACCAATGCCTCTCGAACTATTGTAAATCATTTTCTGTCACCAAAACATAAGGACCTTCAAAATGATGTATATAAATTATATAATATAACTTAAATGATATTAATTAATTTATGTTTTGGTAAATTAAATATCTATCTCCTTTTTTATAATAAAACATAAAAATAAACACATTTGGCATGTGTTTGATGGACTACTCCCCATGAGACGATGTATCTGATTTTCTTTCACTTCATGAAATATATAGTTATATATGTGGATTTAATTAAAGAATAATAAAATTATTATATAATCATAATTTATGAAATATAAAATAAAACATAATTTTTTTCCCTAGTCGTATTTTAAAAATATAATCATTACACATATGTACTTGTGGACTACCACTTCTATAACAAAATTTGAATTATTTCTCATCTACTCATATTATGGATGATTATGAAAATGGTATTAATGAATAAAAATTATTTTATACCCATAAATATTAATAAGGATATATTGGAACTATAAATATATTTATCATATTCAACGTACTAATGTCATTTCAGACTTTAAAATAAATTTTATCAAAATGTCTAATATAATATTAATAGATTAATTAATTAAATGTGAATAGGTAATTAGTGAAATAAAATTATTAAAAAACATGATAAAATAGTTCATAACTAATATAGTTTTTTTTAAAATGTTTATTATATAGGTGATAAATAACATACAACACAATATTGGCTCGAGGTAAAGTATATGAAACCATAAAAACCACATTTTAAATGTGTTAATGATTTAGTCTAATCTGTTTTTACATGTTTTATTATTTTCATTTAAATATTTAGAGAAATAATTTTTAACCTAATATTTTACATCCATTTACATTTGATAAAATTTATTTTAAAGGAATCTTTTTTTTTTCATTGATTTTTTTAATTTATAAAAGTAATTATTTTATATAAATGGTAAAAATTACATTTCATTCTTCTAATAACATTATATCTAATTTTCACTTTTTTATTAGATTATATACATTCATTAATGAGAATATATTCATTCATTATTTTTTTTGCTAATTTCAAAGAAGTTTCTTAATGAAATGAATATATTGATATCCAAAAACATTCTAACTATGGGTGAAAAAATATTTATTGTTAAAAATTGAAAATAATAGTTATTATGTGTAATTTACATGATTCAGATCATAATTATAGTTTATTATGATGTTTGATACTAATATAGCACATAATGATTAGTTAGATTGATATAGATCATCATGATGGATGAGGACCATAATGCTCTCCAACACAATGTGTTTAGGGACAATGTTGACTAGTTATGAGCCCATAAGGGGATCTTGATGCTAGGTTTTCCCCTATCCCCACCACCTTCTTCTCTAACTCTATCAAGCGGTGCCCTCTTCTCGTCTTCCCTACCCTACGGCTCATGGCATGCGACCTGTGACGTTGAAGGATCATCCCTGAAGCCCACTATTTCCTGCCAGCCTTTGTATCATATCCCTTATCATGATAGGAAGTTTCAATGTTTCGCTTTGAATGTTCACGGGTTGAGTCCATTTTCTGTGTGTTTCAGCTGAGATTCAGTGTCACGCTGGGTCCATTGAGTGGTTTGCAATGGGTTTCGAGTGTGGTATCATAGGGGGCAATGATATTTTGGTTATGGGTCATTGCGAGGTAATTTATTTCAACCCTTGTTTACATGATTCATTTAAGATGTGATCTGATGTGTCATGTGATGTGATGCACATCACATCCTTTGATTCCACTGGTATTGGATCTTCTCGGTTCATGAGTTCATTTGGGTTCATACAGATTTTGGGTTTTGGGTATAATTCGGTGTCATTCATTGTTGGTGATGGTTTTTAACCCTCTAGATTTATTGTATGAATTGGGTGTCTCTGCTCTATACATTGTTTCATGTTTTTCTGTTCACTCAGCTCTAGTGTTTTTGCGGTGGGGGTGTGGATGATTTTTTTAGGGTTCGTCATTAATTGGTGAAGTTGTTTTGTGTGGTATTCTTAGTGTTGAGTGGTGTATCTGGTTTCGGTTCCAGTGACCAGCCATGTTGACTTCGCAATGGATTCAAGGTGGAAGACACTGTTTCTAGGTGTGATGGTTTTTTCAGTGCTGATTTTGTGATATATTGGTATGAATGCGTGAATTGGTCGAATGTGTTTGACCTCGGTGGTCTGCTACTCAAGAGATTTTGCGACTAACTCTCTACAAGAAATATGTTTCAGATGAGGTGCATGGAAATGGTTTTTTCAATTCCATGTCTATTCGGAATCAGATGTTTGAGTGGGTATGGATTTTTCCATCGGTTCTAGAACCATGCATTTTTTCATGGGATAACTAGCCGATAAGCTTTGGGACATAGGAATATAGTTTTAATGATTTTTGTTATTGGGTGGATCTTATCTCGTATTGTGTGGGTTGCTTTTGGTCTTGAGCTTTTGGTCTTTTGGGGCCCTTTGTTTTGTCTAAGTTAATGATTTCATGGGTTCCTCCTCACACCTTAAAAGTAGATCTATTTTAATAATAAAAAATTAATTTTCTATTTAAGATATTATTTGATTTTTACTGGTTGGTTATTCCATTGGTAAGAGAGATTATAATAGTGTAATGAAAATGATTTCCCAAGTTATATATATGATTTTTATATGATTTATATTAACTTTTATCAAACAATATTGACATCATATGGTAATATAATTTTTTTTAATGGAATGTTTATGACACCTCTAAAGGGAGAAACATATAAACTTGTTAAAATGTTCTCTGGGCATTTTAATGATTATAAAGAAGCATTTATATGATTTATTTTTTATTTATATTTACTTATGAAATGTATTAATAAATATTTTTTTTAGTGAGTTTGGAATATTCATTATTTTTTTATTTATAGCTCAATTATTTTTATAAAAAATGAAAAAAAATCATAATGAGAATTCATATTTTAAAAGAATTATTTATTTCACTATTTTTCTTCCTTATAAATGTTTTTTCTCGCACCACATTTTCATATACTATCTATTTGGATTTAATTATTTGTATGGGTGTTAATGAGTTCAAGATGAATTTTTATTGTAATTAAAGTAATATTTTTTAAATAAATGTTTGGTATTATTGGAAAAAAGATATTTATTTTATGATTCCACATTATGATGTAAAGTTTTATTATGTATGAATGAAGAACTAATTCTCTAAAACTCTATACCTATAATTACTATAGGATTGCACGAAATTGTAATCTAGATTAAATATTCAATTTATGTACTATTTATAGATTATTAATTATAATTTGTATTAGATTAATAGCTTTGAAATCATTATAGGTAAGATAAACTTCAAAAGAACCATTAAGTGATTATAATATATATATTTTACATTAGTTTTGTTTTCACATTTACCATATTACATTATCTATTATCATCATATTTATAATTAACATCCATAAAGGAAATAAGGAATCCATATAATGAAGAAACCAAGTGAAAAATATCATTACAAATAAGTAATCTAGAGTGGTAGGAATTGGAAATGAGAATTTTTCTTATTATTATCGATAAATTTTGGTTGAATGTAACTTTTTGTGGTGCCACTGGTATACAGAACCTAAAAATACCAATGAGGATCTTGTCAAAAGTACATCATAATATGAGAATACACCCAACAAGAATTAGTGGAAACTATAACATAGTGGTAGATGAGGAATATATTTCACAATTAGAAATGATTTATGTTTTCATGGATTGTGCAGAGTATCAAAATTTTAATCTTTCAAAATTATATTTTAGTGGTGAAGATGATAAATGATTTATAATACTTAATAATGGTATAGAAATAGAAGATACTGACACCCTGGAATTGGAGGCACTTATGAATATTTTAATTAACAAATATTTTCCTATGGATTTTTTACACATTACAGATTAGAAATTGCTAAAATCAAAGGAAAAAGTAGGGGGATTTAGTAACTTCATATAAAAAACTACACTAGATTAGAATTGTAGAAAAAAATTATATCTAGGATCATGATTCTAAAATTATTATGTTTTAAATAATATTAAATTTATGATACCAAATATCACCATCCTCTCATAATTTTAAAAGTTATAAGAATATTTATCTATTTTATTTGAAGCTATAAATGTAGTTTTTAATGACCATTCCTTCTATGAAAATTTTCACAAAAAGTGGTCTATCTTGTAGGAAATGGGATAGGGTCCAATGAATTAATATATAGGTAATAAAATCATGTTTCTAGTTATAAATTTGTGAGGTGAAATGCACATTAGGGAATGTAATATGAAATTATGGAATTTCTGTGTACTTTGTATGTTTTTGAATATCTCTCATAATTGGAAATAAAATAATCAATGTAGGGGTAATAATAATTTTGATAAGAATATAATTAAGTGTCAGAAATTTAATGAAATTGGAAATTATAAAGATTCTTTTCTGAAGAGTAACAAAAATTATTTCAGGAACCCACACTATACGAATATGTATATGGAATGATCATTTTTAACAACATAAGAATATAATATTCCATTATATTAAGTGGAATGTTAAATAGAAAACGAAGTTACAAAGGTTTCTTAATAGAGGAACCATTTATCATATCAAATCACTATGTGGTAAAACTATTTTATTTCATAAAAAATATCATTACCTGTGGTACTTCCATAATTATAAATAATTCAATAAAATCACTACGTGAATTGGTATTTATTTTCTCTTATAGAAGACTTCATTGATTATCTATAGGGATATCAATATTTCTTAATGGAAACCTTAAGATTCATGTACCATTAGATGATGGTGGGGGAGGATGATATCCCAGAGAAAGTGTTTTCTATTAATTATGTCTATTTCAAGTTTTTGGTTATGCCCTATCAGTTGATGAGTTGTCAATTTGTATTCATGGAAATTATTAATAGTGTTTTCAATAATTATTTGGATAAATTTGTAGTTCTTTATTCATGATATGATGGATTATTCTATAATATACATGGATCTAGAAAATAAACCATAATGTTTTCTCAAAGACATCAATTAAAACATCTTATAAAGAAAATCAAAAAAATGTGAAATTTTGTAACAATTCTTTTTTTTCTTAGCATTTATTTTATTCAATGACTTTATAATAGTTTACTATAAAAAAAGTTAATATTTTTTATGAATGGCCAAGACCGTCAATTCATATAGATAATCATAGTTTTCTCTGATTAGAAGGAAATTATAAACAATTTTTTAAAAACATATCATAATTATCTATCCCACCATCAATGTTAATTGGAAAAGGATTTATGTTTTTTTAAATATTAATGAGATTATTTGTTCCCTGAATTGATATAAGAATTAGTGAATGCTCTACTTGTGGGCCTGCCTTATAGAAATTTTGATCTTTTAATTATAATGATGGGTTTTTTAAATGGATTTGGGATATTTTAAAATGATAAATGATCAGTTGTTTATATACTACTCAATTCAATTTATACCTCTAAAGATAACTTTTCCAACACCTGACCTAGAACTAGAATATGTGTTGATTTATTTAAAAATTTAGAGATCTCATTTATATAGGGTAATGTAATAAATATATTCTAATAATAGATTTATAAGGTATATATTGACCTTAAAAGTGTTGAAAATTAGTCCTAAGAGAAGACTAGAATTAATAAGGGAATACTACTAAGAAATTTATTACTATCAAGGTAAATAAAATAGAGTATCTTATAATTTGAATCAATATGATTAATTTATATTAGCCATGATGTTTTTAGAACATTACTTATTGGTAAATGGGTTGTTTAATGTATTAAAAATAATTGGGCATACATGAACTCCTTCAAAATCAGTTTTTAATATAACTGCATTTATTAGACCACATAAATAAATCATATAAGGGATAAATCGTACTGAAGAAAACATTTTAAAGGGTTCACGTAGGTAATTTTCATTAATTTAATAAGAAAAAATCAGGTGTATTTAGATTTATAAAAAGGGCATGTGATTCATGTGACCACCATTATAATAATGATCTATTGAGTGAGGCCTATAACACTCTATTTTATATTCATCCTAGTTGTGAATATATATATATATATATATAAATTAGAGTACATTTCAATTGGTATGAAATTCTGAATAATATTTTTGAATTTACAATGAAATATTTTTCAGTACAATATGTTAAATTTGAATGAAATTTACCAAATAGAATGATTCACCCTTTACTATTTTTGTAATTTTAGTAGAATAATATAAGATTATATTTCATGAAATTATTTCCAAATGCATATGAAGGTAATAATTTAATTCAGGGCACTATTAATAGATTATCTTAATTTTACTATTTTATTTTCATTTTAAATAGTATTTATTTTGATAAAAATTATCATCATTATATTTCAGATATAATTAGATTACATGAACTCCCTTATTCAAATTTATATGATCATAATATCAGATTCACCTCAAATTTATTAAAATGAAATTTGACGCCACTAGACATAGAATGAAATGTAAATACATCCTTTTAACATCAATCTGATGGAAAATCAGAGTGAATGATTCATAATTTAGAGTATCTGTATTCAGATTGTTCAAAAATTATTTGGAATGTCCAAATAAATATCTAATTTTTATTTATTTCTAATAACATTTTCATTCTAGTATAAATATAGAACCTTTTGAGGTACTATATAGAGATAGGTATCAGAAACCAACTTTTAATAAATAAATTAGGCGAAAAAATATGTATTGGTCAAGAATTTCTATTATAAAATATTTATACTGATGAAAAATAAAAAATATTTAAGGATGAAACAAATAAATAAGAAACATTATGCATATAATTGAATAAAATATCATTAATATTATATATACGATCATGTTTTTCTATAGTATCTCCATAGAAATGTGTTATGTGTTTCGTTAAAAAATGGAATCTATGTTATTTAATAATTGGTCCATATGAATTCATGGAGAATTTTGGATCAATTTTAAATACATTTTTCATTCTTCTTAGTTTTTCTCCGGCACGTGATGTATTTTAGGTTTGTTTGTTAAAAAATATAGGCTCGATGAATCTCATGTTTTGAACCGTAATTTTATTTGTTTGAAAGAAAACATTTCATATAATGAAAAAAATTAAATATTCATGATCATAAAGTCCATATCGTACTGATTAAAATTATTTACTAGTTTATGGTTTTTTGAAAGGCCGTATGATTTATTAAAAAACATGGTAATTAGAAAATTCTAGGAGGGGATGATATACCCACAAGGTAAAATTATAATCCAAATTTAGAGAACATGATTTCTAAATGGGGGAAGAATTTAAAAAACATGTTAATGTTAAAATCATTAATTTTCATGTATTATTAATATTAGTAAATTATATTTATAGATTAATAATTATTATTTGTATATTAGTAAATTTTTTACCAATGGGAAAATAATTGTTTAAAATTAATTAGGTATTCAAATTTTCTAATGTTTTATTTAAAAATATATTTTATAAATATTATAATGTTGTATTTATAAAATGGATATTAATTTTCATTAAGAATACAAAATTTATAATCAGCGAATTTTTTATTTTTATAAGAATCAAAAATTTTGAATGAGTAGTGAAAAATAATAACATTTATTTGAAACTGAATATTCACTTCTTATATTTACATAGATCCATTTTTAATTATTTAAAAAAAATCTTAGTAAATTTATAATATTTATAATCAACATAATGTTAATAGAATAAAATTTATACTTGATCTGGGTATAAAATAATTTGTACGTAAGAATACATTTTTTCTAGAAAATCACTTTTCATTATGCATTTTGATTTTAATTTTCAATTATACTCTTACAGTATGATAAAAAAATATTATTAAATTGATTATTTATTTTGAATCATAGTTAGTAATATTAGTTAAAAATTTCATATTAAGATATCTTCATAATGAATAGAAAAATAAGTAAAAAATATGTCACCATTGTTAATGTTAGAAATGGTTTAATTGGGATTAAAATATTGTGATAAGGGTTAAAATGAACACGAAATGGTCTATTTCTTATTTTATTGTTGTTTTTGGACCCATATCACCATTTTATTGATATTTAATTTTTTATGTGAAACTTTTCCATGAAAATGTCTTAATAATATTCAACTTTTTTAAAATCATTTAAACTATGTCCTCTCGCTCTCACCCATAAAAGGACACACCATCTCCACTGCTATAAAAAAATTTATATCCATTTTTTCTAAAACTATTTTTAATAATACCATTTTATGAACCCTAATCATGTATTATAGAACAAAATTTTGTTATAATATCATCCTTATAGGGAATAAGGTTTAAATAAAATAAATTTATCTGTAAAGGGGTATAGGTTTAATCTAAATGAATTAATTTTTTTAATCATTAAAATAATTTTAAACCCTTTAAAAAATTATGATATATTAAAATCAATATCTTCTATATAATGGAATATTATAATTTTTATTTATTAACAATAACCCATATATTTATTCATCATAATAAATTGATACCATCATTTCTTGTTACTTTGGACTACTACCTTAAAAACTAATGAAATTAATTTTCAAACACCACATCTTTTGGATGGCCAAAATAATTGATATAAATGATATTATATTACATATATTATTTAATCTAAAATCTACTATTGGAAAAAAATTTGTTCCTTATTTAACATAGAAGATAAAAATAGAAACATTGATCATGTGTAAGACAAACTACCTTCTCAAGGGATGATGCATTTTATTTTATATCCCCACGTATCATGGATGGTTATATACATGTTTAAAAAAATATGATAATTATTATGTAATAATAATTGTAAATAGATAAATTAACACAAAACATCTACTATCATGACATTCTTAAAATTAAAACATTACTGATGTGTATGTGCAGACTTCCATCTCCAGGATAAAACATATTTTCCCATGTGCTCCCTTAATATATAGTGAAAAAATAATAACAATTCTTAAAATCTATTTTTTTCATTAAATATTATTTTGGATAAAATAAAACCATGACACTTTTGAACATAGTTAAACTAAGAAATTAACTTCTAACATATAATTTGAATGTTCTCAAAATCATTAATATAAGATTAATAAATTAGGTAATTAATGATATTAGAGTAATAACTATTATAAATGGTGTAATAAAAAGGAAAAATTACTTATTAAATAATAATAATTGATAAATGTATATTAAATAGTAAATAATGATCATTTGTGAAAGTTTCCACTAAAGTTATTAGATATTTTTCCATTAAAACAATGTTTTATATTTTTAATGCGTTTTATTTAAAATCAATTTACATACTTATCATTGATTTTATTTAATAAAAACCAAAATTTATAAAGTAAAATTTAACCCTACCATTATTTTCATAAAATAGTCATCCAAAGAAATATTTTTGAATAATACATATGAAATATTTTTCAATGAACGATATAAATATTTTTAACAAATATGGTATCGACATTTTTTCCAGTTGTTGTAATCATTATATTTTATTTTGGTTCCTTTAAATGTTTAAATTTTTTCTTAAAAAAGAAACCTTCTCATTGTTGATCTCAAATTTTTCAAAAATGGTTTTTAATTGATTGGATATTTTATTTGCTAAATTTTTTTAAATTATTTGTTAAAAGAATATTTAATCACTATAGTGATGGAAATTAAAATAGTTTTATTATATATATATATTTCATGGTTCTTGGAAATTATTTATAATGAACGGTAAACAAAATATATCCCCTCAATTAATTGAATAAATAGATTTAGTTATCTATTTTTATGTTTCTGATAATATATTATGGAAATTTACATGGTGGGTTATTCCATTTTTAAGAGTGATTTAAAGAGAGATATGTAATTGATTACCCAAGTAACCAACTTGTTTTAAATATGTTTTATTTGTGTTGTTATATAGTTTTAGTAATTTTAAAAGTTATTATAATGAAGTTATGTTTAATTGATTGTTCATGATACTTCTTAAAGGGTGAAATTTAAAACATGGTGAAAAAAATATGATGACTTTTTCATGATATCAATCAATTTTTTTTCCAAAAAATATATCATAGATATAGATAGACAAAGGATAAGAACTTAGTAGTTATGAGATTCTATATTATGAAACATCCATGTTATTCAATAACTATCACATTAGATTTTTGGATGTGGAAGACTTTATTTTTGGAATAAAAATGGGGTGGGAGTTATTCGAGGATTCCTAGATTACCAAAACCAGATATACCTATCTCAATGGATATATAGTTGCACTAATATATTTACATCATACTCAACTACCAATATTAAGTGTTCTTCAAAAATTATACACTCAAATCTAACCAACAATGTCCTTCCTTCATAGGCTCGTCATCTGAGATTTTATCGATGAAGTTTTATCATCAGGTTATGCTTGTAATCTTTAATGATAGTTCATGGGGAGGTATACTATGGTGTATTAGAATTACCCTAAATCTCAAATTACTTATATAGTACATATTAAACAATTATATTTCCACTTATTAAGAAGTTAGACCCAAGGGGATCACTCTTGTCTCTAATTTCCACTATTTCGGAATTCCCATTGAAGAATCTCCCACTCACATGTTCTTCGAAGGGGAGTATTCTACATCATTATGTAATGGATTTTGAAATTTTATGACAAATTATTTATGGTATATCATCATTTAAACCTTCATTAATGACTAGTTTCATGTAATATAAGGCAATAATAATGAGAAAATTTTAAGAGTGTTGTTCATGGGGGTTGGTTGTTAGAATAAATGGAATGCACAAATAGTTGATCAATATAAAGTATTGTCCAGTATAAACTGGTAATGATGGTTCAGGATTGAAACCTACATGTCAATATAGCCCCTCTCTTGAAATAGTTGGACCTCCCCCACTCTATAAGGACTGCTAGGGTTGGTAGGATATTTGACACCATTTATGAAAGACCATCCCTAATTGGTAACTGGGTATATTGTAATACTATTGGGAGTGGGGTTAAAAATAATGTAAAAGGATAATGATGAAATGCCCTCATTAATGGTGGGGGGGTTTACAATCAATAATTCTTAGTCATTTTTTAAATTAATTCCACATGTTCAAGAATCTTTTTTTTTCAAAGCTTATTCCATTTTTATGGGGCTATAGTTTTACCATTATAATCACACTACTATGAAAAATGTGTAAATAGACTCTTCCATTATCTATAATTATATATATGATATTTCCATGACTACCTTTACTATCACATATTTCATCCATATATGAAAGTAACTTTTAAACATCAGTATGAATATCCTTCACACATGGCTTGTGGAAAAAACGTTAGAATACTTCCTATATTATTTGGACACTTAAGATACTCCTTATACCTCTATACTATAAAAATATCCCATCCCTCTATGTGTACTGGTATTTTCATATATGATTTCATAGGGATACATTCACTAAAAAAATCCTTATCCCATTGAACCATTGGCCACAATTTTATAAATTTTTTTGTCGGAAGGATGGTAAAGAAATTATGATATTTTTTGGTTTATTAATAATTATAAAATGTATTATGAAAATATTTTAGTAGTGATGATGAACATTCTGAAATAATTATCTTATTTGATGACCTAAAAATGAAATTTTTTCTATTACTTGTATTGATCGACTAACAAGTTTCTTTCATTCAATATATATGTCCTATACTATAATTTTGGGCTAATTCCATGTTTCCCAAAAAAATTTAAATGGTTTTAAGGATGAGTATGAAATATAATGTATCCAAGATAAAAATTTTCAATATATCTCATGAATTGAAAATATTATTTATTATAATGGTTTTATACGTAGGGAATAATTTATACTTAGTTGATGGGTCCATGTGGTGATGTAATATTTAATTTATAATTTTTTTTTACAAATTTTTCTATAAAACTAAACCTAAAATGCCATCAAGAATGAACTAATATATTTTCTTGTCCAAGTATTATGTTGAAATATTTTTTTCCTTGTCATAATCAAATACACATCAACATACAGGTTGAGATTCTTCACCAATATATGATCTTAGTTTAATCAATGAGATGTGGCCAATTAGCAGGATCCATAAATCTCTCAACCATGTGTAAAAATCCAATTATATTTGGATTGAGGAAGAAAAATCTATATAACATGGATTTTATCTAAGATCAAATCAACATAAATTACGAGAGTTACAATTATAATGTATAGATCATACATTCAAGGATTATAATATAATATTCTATAATTCATTCATCGGTGAGGATAGGAAGGAGATTCTTAGCGTATAAAGGGAGACCTCTCTAGGATGTTCTAGTTGTAATGGGGTTATATTATACTAGAAACTAAGATAAAAAATTATATTAGAGTAAAATGAACAATATTTTAATTATGATAATCATTTTTTGGAAACAATGGTAGGATGATGTGATTTGTCGAATTTGAGGTATCACCAAATGCACTGTCGACTGGCCGATGCAAATAACATCTATGTTAGTGGTATAATTTTATCCACTGTGCATCCCACTAGTTCTACAACCTCTATGTCTTAAATAAATGATAAATTTACCCATATTAGAAACCTATTATTAATAAAACAATGAAATATACATTTTAACATTAAAATAAATATTACCTCATTAGTAGGGGTCATTAAAATTCCCCCCTCTAACAACATCATACCCATGATAAGTGTCTCTAGTTTTATTTATCGAAAAACATGTCCCAAAATGAAAAAATAGAAGGCTCTTTTTATTATTTCTCCCATTAATTATGATCATTACACCATTGGGCTCTATCATGTTGAATTGTGTTCCCTTATAAATCATTCTACATTCAATATATGATATACACCAAGTGCTCAAAAAATGAAGGATTATCATAAAACAATTCCCAATAGTCAATTACATACATATAATCATTCATATTATTCAATAGAATACAAACATGGTTTAAATAAATAATATCCCAATAATAGGTAAAAATATCCTATAGGTAGGTCTCTATCTCGATCCAATCGATAAAATAAAATGGATCAAAAAGTCATGAAGTTATCATACATTAAATCCATAACTATCAATTAATTAATTAAGATGTTATCTATAAGATATAATTATTTCACACAAAGAACTCCAAATATATTTTCCTATAGTTAGTATATGAATGTTTTTTACTCTACTAAGTAATTGACCACAACCAAACAAACTTCAATTTATAGAAGTATTAATGTACCATACTAATCCCCATAACTTATTCCACACTATCCACCTAAAAATATATTATTGAGTGAAAATATAGTTGATTATGTTCCTTATATAGTTCTAATTTAATTAATGCATTGGTTATGTTGTTGTAAAGAAACAAAACAATAACTATGTTATTACCTAGTGTTCCAAAAAAGTCCAAAATACATTTATATAACGCTCCAACCAATATATTAATCCACCAAAATAATTGTCCATCACTCCATAAATGATATGTCTAATTTAGTTATAATCATGTTTCCACATCTGATTTTATCCCTTCCAAAATCACAACATTAAAATGTGGGTCCCAATATTATATGATAATCCATAGAGACCCATTTTGGAACATTATCATATATATATATATCCAACGTAATTCAATAATGGTGTAAATTTAATTTCAATGAAATGATCCACTTTAATCCCCCAATAAACTATAAACCAAACTTTAAAATGAAATTCTAGGATCCTGGGTAACCATTAAGTAAAATATATTTCCATCCATCCCACATAAACATAAGACATTAATGTTACTGAAGGACCCACTATGAAATTGATGCCCACACATTACCCTCTCATATTTATGGAATCAAAAACAAAACCTCTTGTATCTGTCTATAAAATCTACAACCAAAACTATCTTATGATATCATTTATATATTTTCAGTATGGGAGTTAAAGCACTTTTTAAAACATTAGAGTCTCTCATCATCTCCTCAAAACATGAAATATAACAACTATAGACAAAGTAATTTATGTCCAATTTTCATTATGTAGGGACCTCCTTGGGGATGAATAATCCCCTGATAATTACTCCCACGCCACTCTATACCATGGATTTTCCACATGTATAGACTTTAGCCGGTCAAGATAATATGATGAGGTAACTAATGCCACAAATGTTATTAATACAAGATCGTCATATACATTAACTATTTTTTATCCAAAAATTTATTCAAGATCCATTCCAACGTTGAAGGTCTCACTCTACACAAAAGTTCCAAAACTAATTTCTAACTAAAAACATCTTCAGTGTCCTTAAATATATTGAGAATATATTCTTTATGAAAAAACTAATTCTATATATATTCCCACTTATTCCACTTCCTTGGATTTATATCCTATGGAGGGAATATTTATTACATGTTCCTATTGTATGTAGAGATAAAAAACATCTCATTTAAGGTATAATGTCTATAACAAATCAAATCATGGACGATAGCTTCCAAATCCATATTAGGAATGGGGTCATTACACTCATGGGGTTACACTTGATGTGGCTCACAAGTGGCAAAATAGTCCCTCTAAAAAAATTTCTCTTGACCCAATACATGAGGCATCATAGAAAATTACTTATCTAGTCATAGTCTTTATAATAATAACAACTCCAGTAATTTCTAGTCACCTATTATTCTCTAGGAAAACATCTTCACACTAACCATGCCACTCAAACATCACCCCCTTTTTATGATACAATTTTATTAATATTTTTCAATATGAAAAATAATGGATGATTTTTTTGTCACCATACAATATAATTTAAACATTGAATATAAATATTATACTTGGGGAATTCCAAAGAGATAACAGCCTATTCTTATTAGGATCCAATGAAATTTCAACCTTAGTATTTGAATTAATGATGAGCTGCACATCCAAAATATTGAAGGGACACTTTTATTTTTTGGTAGAATGATGACTTATTCACTATTTAATCAATAATTTCTTATTTTACATACCATTAATATCTAAATTCCTCAAATATATTAGGAATTAATTTATTATTAAAATGATGAATGTGTCTTGGTATGGATATAATTTCCTATTCTTGAGATCAATGAACATAATTTAGGGAATTGTTTTGTATGTAAAGAATTTAAATATATTAATATCATCCATATATACTCCTACACACTGATTTTTGAATATGAACCTCTAAGACCCATAGTATGAGGTAGTATAAATTAATATGAATCGTCAAAAACTCTAGGATACCCATAACTAATAAAACATGTCATCAATCATGGGTATTTAGTACATGTTCATAACCATTACTATATTATGTTCATTGTACTACACAAAATGGTGTAGTCTATAATATTATTTCATAGAAAAAACACTATATTACTCAATGTAGATTTTATTATTCCAATAAATATAATAAATATTAAATAATCTTACTCCACCTTCAACTCAATCAACGTTTTTGGTTCTATCTGAGAATAATGAATCAATATTGATGGTGTAAAAGGTTTAAGTTCAATCACATATTTAATTCATATATATGAAGAAATACTATATAAATCATCTAGGAAAACATGGTTATATATTTAAAATAGTGAATAAATGATAAGGAGGTTACTATTGATTCTAATAGGAGGACCGAGCCTACAATATCCACAATGATATATCGAATCATTCTTTGGCCTATACCCATATCTCTAGCTCTGATATTCCCATATATATATATATTTTCTATATTTTCAACTATTCTGTAATAATTATATCCCCCATTTAGATTTAATTTCATATATTTCATATGTAAATAAAATTAGTTATTAATAAAATTTTACCCTTACAAATGGAATATGGCCTATGGGAATGAATTCACCTTCTCAATTTACATATGGTTTTTTGGTGAGGTATGTAACGGTAAATCACATTTTTAATATGTTTCAGTTATATAGGGAGGAGTTCAACGTTCTACGTAAGGATATAAATTTATTTCCTAGGGGTATGTAAAGTTGGATCCCTTTTTATATTGGTTATATAAGGGTACGTTTTGAGTTCCATACAAATATGGAATATTTCCTATACATAGTGTAATGTTAGAATAGTTGTGTAAGGGTAATGTTTATATATTTTTTAATGGAAACACATGTTCTATAGAGGTTATGTAAGGGTAAATACAATCTGTGTAAGGGTCACCTCATGTTTATAATGATTTTTTAATGATAACTTGTATGTTTCTTAGGATAAAGGGGGTATACTATCACATTATGTAATGGTAAGTAATGTGATACATTTGGGCAAACTCAAATTTATAAATACCAGATAAGGGTCCCATGGGAACTATGTAATGGGTAAGAGAGGATGGTAATTGTATCCCCTCCTTTTTAATGTCTATCATAGGGTTATATAGGTTTTTTATTAGTTACAAATAACCATATACTACATGTCGGAAGTGTGTATGGGTAAAGCCTGGATGCACTTATGTAATGTAATTTTTTTGAAAACGTTTTAAAAAAACCTATATTTATATTTTGACTTCAAAAAAATTAATGATTTCAGCATTTTAGGAACCATTTGTTATTGAAACATAAATAATTTAAATTTATTACATTTTTTGACCACATTATGGTAGTTTTAAAATTCACTTCTTTCAATACTTGATTAAATCAGTAAATTTAATTTTGTATTTAATTTATTGCATTTAATTATGTGTACTAGAATACATGCTGTATTTATTTTAATCGATCCTTACAACCCATGATTTTCTAATATCATCTAGTGGATTGTTCTGGAAATTCATCTACAATTGAATGAGTTCCAATTCCTTTAATCTCATTCATATTTTCCACAATAAGAGATTTAAAAATCCTTGATTGTGGTTATTTTTCATTAAATAAAAAATGATTACAGTTCTTATATTATATTGATATTTTATGAGTTATTTATCTATTTACATTGTTTATAAAGTAAAAAATATGAGGTATTAATTTGAAAAAAAATTTATTTCTATATTATTTTATGTGATATATGTTTTTAAAATTTAATCTCAAAAGAATTGATAATTTTTTCTAAATGGGATTTATTTTAAAATATTTTTTTTTAAATTTTATAATTGATGTAACAAATAAATATTTGTATTTATTATATGATTTTATATCAAATTGTAATTCAGTAATGTGAATTTTTTTTAAGCGGTTTTACTTTTGAACTGAATAATTAATTTCATCTATTAATGAAATTCCTCAATAATGTATTTTTTTCCTAAAATTAATTTTTAATGAATGAGAGTGATGATACATAAACTTAGAAATTTTTTAATGATATTGTAATAATGCTTTAGTTTTTATTGATAAAAAACGGAACATGGGGAAATATGGGAACCTTCTCATATGCTTGAGACCAATAATATTCATATTTAATGTTATCATCTAAATGTTTCTCTATAAACCTAAACTATAGGAAAATTTTGGAACATTTTTCATGGAAATATGGTGGATAGGAGTAGAAAATTTCAAGATTAGACATCTTAGGATTTATTTGTTAATATAGAGTCCTACTCATGATCATATAATTTATTCCGAAGAGTATATCCTAATTATGTACTATGCATGAGGGGTTCACATATATATCATTTTTTATATTTTGATTTTTTATTCTTATGAATTTTTCCGCATGTAAATGTTGTTAATGAGATATATTCTATAATCTTGGTTACATAGGTATATAATGAATTATATGTACACCATGATATATATTGGGATATGGAAGTTAATTATTTTATCCAATATGTCTTTAGTCATTACATTAATATTATATTATCTTTAAATATAGATATTTTTAACAAAATCCCAATAATGATTAAAAAATGTTATTAAAACCATTTACCTTCCAAATGTGTGATAACATGACATGGGTTTGGTTTGGGGGTGTAAATAAAATAGAGAAAGTACATGGTGAACTTCAATGTAAAAATGTAAAGTAGGTACTCAATCACCTACATTTCTAATGTCACTTGACAAATCATTGTGAGTTGGGATTTATTATTTGGATGTTATTTTAGGAATCATGGCCTTTGGGATGAGATTTTATCCTCATTTCCATGTGTTGGATACCATGGGAGTTATCTAGGATTTGGTATATCAAATAAAAGAGGAATCATGTTGTGAAGTCCATATGGATGGCCTAGAAAACCATTAATTGATAGAGGACCTAGTCCTGGAAAATTTAACTATGTTGTTACTTTATTAGCGCATGATCTCCATCAGTATTTTTAGTTTGCTAATAAATCGACATCCCCATGATTCTAATATTTAGGACCAATGATTCATCGATTTATTGAGTTTCTATGTTTTAATTGAAATGAATCCTGGCTGATCTTTTGATTTTTGATATCAAGGATACGTTTGACTAATATTTTTGGTATCCTTTTGTTATACAATAATTTTATGACTATTAAATTTTTCAAAGTGGTCTTCATAAAATAACATCTAGAAAGAATGGTGAAACATTATTGATTACCTTTTTTATATGAGGGTATATATATTATTTTGTTATACATTTTTGTTTTTATATTATACCCTAAAAAATGATATAGTATTTACATAGTTTAACGATTTTTCCTTATATAATTTTATACACTTGAAATTTTTTTTAAATTTTTGTAATTATTTTTTAAATAAATGATTATTAACAATGAAGTGGTACATGATTTTTTTCAGTAATATAGGAAAACAATTGTGGTTTTAAATATTTATTCTAGATGGTTAAATGTTTTTTAAAAGGGGAATGATAAATTAAATGAATATTATAGATATAATGGGAAACTAGTATTATTACTTGAATGGTGGTTCCTCATTATATATTGTAGAAAAATGGATGATGTTATTAAATATGAAATGAATCATAATAATTCATTAGATTGAAAAGGAAGTATGTTTTCCGATTGTACTAATGGAATATTTATAAGATTATATTTTGATGTATTTATAATGTAATATATAATGTTTACTTTTGAAATAACATGTTTGTAAAACTAAATTTCTAGTGATGTTTGAAATTTTCTAAAATAAATTATTTTTTAAAATACATTCTTCTCTAGGTGGGTATTTTTAAAGCTATCATGAAGTGTTTACATGATTTGATGTATTGTTTGCCTATCCCAAATCATTAATCAATGTAGGTATTATATGATGTCCTCTAAATTACATAAATAGATCTATATATCCTATTTTTTGTATTTCATGAGTGTTTTGGGGAGGTCTTGAGTTTTTGTATTATCCATTTTTTGAGAGTAGTAATATTTTCTCATATTTTTAGTCATTCTTAAACAATTGATGGGGTGGTGAGATTTTTCTATCCTCTTGATTTTTAATGATGTATGTCTTCGAGATAAATCTATATATGGTACTTTTGCTTCATGGAAAATGTATTTGGATCATTAGGTATCATTTTTTATAGTTTTGTTTTGTTATAATTTTAATTATTCCATGATATGTTTTTTCATTATGGTAATTTTGTTCACCAAACAAGAATTCTTGTAAAATAAATGCCGTGAATTTTTCTTGGTTCTAAACTCATGGTAAACCAATGGTTATGTTGCTATATATATTTAGTATAAATATTTTTATGGGTATTTATATGTGTTTCAATTTGGTATGGAATGATTTCATTAAGGTAGATGATTTATTAAATTGTTTTTTAGTGATTTTATGGATGAATCAGTATTTTTTTGAATAAAAAGTAATTTAATTTAAAATAATTAATTCTAGAAATTTGTCTAAATTATTCACCACATCACGTCACCATAAAATTTAAGCTAGAATAGAGTTGAGAAAATTTTAAGAATCTTAACAATTAAATTTTCATAATGTAAAGGATTAATTAATAACGTTATTAAAATTTGGTCAATATGAATTTATGAGGAAGATGCATGATTTTAATTATAATATATTCAGGACATAATTCATGTTTTAGATTATTAATTCATTGTCTTAAATATATAACATAATTTCACTGATCTTAAACAATTTTATGAGTTAATCCAAAATATATAAGCCACAAATAATATATTTTCATTATAAATGAGAATTCAGAAGAAAAGAAAAATACCCTATGTTTCATATAATCTAGGGGTTTACTATAGTGTTAAAATAATGCATCAGATTTGATTTGTTATATTTTTATGAAGTATCTATCAATTTTTTGAGGGGTCATTTGACCGCTAGTATAGATTTGCTGCAATGATTCTTACTAGGGGATTTTTTTCGTAGTTAGTTTTCATTATCCTATGTTATTTTTGTTTTCATGATATAATTATATGATTTATAATTTAATTCCAATATTTTATCTTCTATTTAATAAATATGATCTACCTTTTAGGGGGTTTTAATTATTCAATATTAATTAACCCATGAAGGGAGAGTAAACCATATAGTAGAGAGAAAAACCAGTCAACGTGGGTGCATACAAAAATTTGATGTTTTTTGTTTTCTCATCATATATATTTATTCAATTATATTATATTGCATCAAAAATATTATTTTATTCATCATTGAATTATTCAATTTTTTCACCAATTATTAATGATCACCACCATGATTGAGATAACATATTCAGAACCATTGATTTAGTTTATTCTTTTTCTTTTGGAAAATTGAACACAATTTGGTTTATTTATTTTATATCTCCAGAACATGATGAATTAATACTCTATGGTAGATTGATAGGGGATTGATAATTTCTCATATATATCTATTTGGATTATTTCAGAGCTATATTATATGAATGTTTTTGAGGTGAAATTCAATTAATTAATTTATTTTAAATAATCTCTGAATTTGGTCCCCATATCATTTTTTGTTTCTATTAGTTTTATTCTTAATTTAAATATATCACTAATTGAATCAAATTAATTGAAATTGGGATGAAAAAACCTTTAGTTGAGTGTTTTCGTTGCATTACCTGCTCTTCATCGAATATAATATATAATACCACTATGAAACTCTATTATAGTTAGTGTGATGCATGGAAATATAAAATTATTATTTTATCATCATTGTGGAACTAATTATTCCACACTGTAATGTAAGACATTTAATTTAATAAACACTAACATGGTTGAGATAATTTATTCATGACTGGTGGATTACATTATATATAATTTTTTGGAAATTTGATCATAAATCTATTTAGTTATTTTAATTCCTTAGACCATAATTAAGAGAGATACTATGATAGATTGATAGGGGATTACTAATTTCCCATATCAATAAAATTTTATAATTTTAATGGTATTATTAAGATTTTATTCATGAGATATTGAATTAATTTATTTAGAAAAACCGTTCATAGAAACTAGTTCCCATTCATTCTATCAATCTTCTCTATTTTCTTCTATATTTCAATATTGTCATAATTATTTAAAAATAAATTAAAATTATTATGACCTATAATTTAGTCATGATTTATAATTGTATTCCTAAAACATTTTTGGATACATCCCAATATAAGAATATTCTAATCCATTATAGTTAGTGGGTATTTTAATGCCATAGAAATGAGAAAAAATATGAACTTTTTATTTCCCTGACCAACAAAAACATTATAATCATAACACAATGGTAGTATAGGAAGGATTACACAAAGAAAAAGGAATGTGACAATAAAAAATAACCATTTATTTGGTCATAAAACATTAATTGATTTTATGAAAATAATAGGGAAATTTAAATAGATATGAATAATGAGAGGAATGAAATAAGATAGGGGAACTAGTTTCCTAGGGTGGTTTTTCTAAATAAATAAATTAATTTTACTTATAAAAATAACTATATTAAATTTCTATAAAACCTTTAAAATTAATTTATATGGTAAATAAGAAATCCCCTGTCAACATTCCCTGGTATCTCAACACATTATGGTGTAAAAAATTAAACAATATAAATCATTTTATGATCAAATTTTCAAATGCATATGATTATCCTAATGAAATTATCATGAATTAGTTAGCACAATCATGGGTGTATTTTTCATTATTTAAGAAATGTTTTCAATTAATTAATTATAAATAAAATTATCATTCCATCACAACATGATAAGATTTAATATACCAATATTATGAGTGAAGTAAAATATGAAAAATTTGCAATGCATCCATAATCAGAGGTTCATCTCTCAACTATATTTTTCATCTGGTCTGCAGGGGTTGATCACCAATGAATAATAAACCAAAAACCATATGAGAATTATTTTATTAATTAAATTTATTATAATATAAAATAATTAAGCTAAAAATTATCCAATGATAATAGAAATTGGGAAAAATGAAAAGAAGACGGAAAACCTAACTTTGAAAAAAAATCCCTTGATCCAAAGCTATGCAGTAACTCTCTAATGATAGCATAATGACCCACCTTGAATAGTCAAATCCATGTTAAGTAGTCCATAAAATGTGATATGATATAATAAATTCAAGAACGAGTTAATTAAGCTAATTATTCAAAATGTCATAATTTTTTTTCAATTGAAATCAATTTTAAGATGTAATATAATAATTTATATTGTAAATGTTGTGTCTCTCCTACTAAAATATTATCCCTTCAGATAATAAATGATTTAAATACAAAATGAATCTTGAATCGGCTAGGACACATCTTATTCCTCAACATTATAATTATTTAAATCATGTATTACATCATAAATTCATTCTATATTCCTTTGAAATAAGTCTTATAACCATTTTTTTTATTTTTTATTTTTCTATTTTCGCGATTCTTGAACACTATACAGATCTATACCAATTACATTTCTCAAGATTCATTATATAGTGATTCAATCCTTAGGAGAATGTGTTCCCATATTTTTTTATTTTCATTATTTCAACTAAATTCTTCCATATTAGACAAAATTAATGGTATTTATAGAGAAAAAATAATAATTAAATCATGAATCTGTATGAAATAAATCATTTAAAATCTGACATATACAAATAGAATAAATCATTAAAATATTTTTAAGAACTATAGATATTTTTCATTTTTTATCTATGGCTAATTCCATGAAGAGGGAGGAATGAAAAAAAACTACCAAATAATGGTTGGGTATTTCTTATTTTAATTGACATGATTAAAATATAAAATGAATTTAAATATATGATGAAACTAAGTGGAATAGGAAAATATAAGGGAAATAGATTCCATGAGAATATTTTCTAATTAAATTAACTCAAATTTACTTGAATAAAAATTAAATTTAAATAAATTCACAATAAATCAATATTTATAAGGAAAAAATGATTAATCCCCTATCAAGCTACCCAAGAACCACAATTCAACATGGGTAGAAAATTAACTATAAATAATGAGTATTATGGTCAAATTTATAAAATATTAATTGTTTCATAGTTAAATGATAAAAAATATTTTATCTCAGTCATGATGGAGGTCATTCACTATTGATGACATATGATAAATGAATCAAAAAAGAATAAAAAATCATGCTGTAAATACATGATAATTTTGAATAAAACTATATTATGAGTGAACGAAAATAAGAAAACTTAAATAGGAACCAACTTTTACTTATCATGTTATCCCTTATTAGATTCATCAAATAACCATAAGGGGTAGCTATTGGCGAATAAACCAAAAATCATAGCAGAAAGATTATTTGAAATAAATTTAGGATAAAATAATTTAATTAAAAAAACATAAAATCATAAAAGAAAAATAGAAAGTTTTAAAGTAGGAGGAAACCCTAAATTTAATGAGTGATCCCTATGAGAAAACATTTGCAGTATCATCCAAATATTGGCTAATTGATCCTTCCTCAAATAGTCTAACAAATATCAAATGAGACCAAAAATCACATCTGATGTATTACCTTTGGAACAACATTAATTCTATGAATAATTTATAAAATAATATATTCCAATTTTTTTGGTTGACTCTAGGTTTATGATGTATATTTTTTATTTTTTATGTGAGTGTCACGACTCTAATCCTTAAATCACCACCATCTATGAACATAATACAGAAATGAAATAAAAATAATTAATTATCTATTCTATGAAATCTATCTAGAACAACATTACGACCCAAATCATGGATTTATATCAAAAATTCCTTCAACATATAATTCAAATTAATTGTAAAAATATTTTATATTGGGAATATGTTGTTTCCAATAGAGGTGGAATGAAATAGAATGACTGAGACTAGGAAATATATATCTTTCTAACATGTTAAAGGAATGTTATAGTTAAAGGATATAAAAACAGGTTAATAATTTTATTTTAATAAAATTTGGTGTAAGATGAATATTATGGGGGTTGAGTTTGCTTTCAAAATCCTTCATGTCATTTTAACCATTTTCACCTCACATAAAAACATCAAATGGCTCCCACATCCTTAACATATTACAAATACTCTTTCTAAAGGAGTGTCGTGGCTTGGGTATAATGACCCTTACATATCTTATATTAACATTTCACAATTTTTGTAGTATACTTAATACATTACACAGTTAGATGCCCAAATACAATATTATTTTAGTTCCATTGGAACTAGGGAAACATAAATAATGAAACATAAGTGAGATACATTATCAAAACATTGATTCTTCATGATAAAACCCTTCTTGGACATATCATATATAATAAATATCTTGAAAAAATGGGTAAAGGACTCAAAATAAGAATTGATCTCATATTCAATGTATGGGTAAATAAGAGACATATTTAATAATATTATGAGCATAATAATATGAGACATGATCATGAAAATTAATGACCATTCCTTTCATAACAATGAACATGAACAATATTCATGGAATAAGTATTGTTAGTTCCTAAGACATTAATCAAATGGGAATCCATAGAATAATCCATAAAAGAATAACATAAGCATATGGAAATTAATTTTTGTAAGAAAATTAAACATGTAATATCATTATATATAAAACAAGGAACATTACAAAGACTTAACATGGAAATTCATGGTGAATACACCTATATGGAAGGACACACCCACATCGGCATTTGTAGTCCTTTCATTATAAGGGATCTGGCTTCCCCACATCCCCGTAGTGGATCAGGGTTCCCTATCATCAATATTGGATAAATCCCATTGACCTTATTCCCATCATAATATCATGAGATATAAATCATTACCGAGTGTATTAGAGTGAGATATAGGTACCACCCATCACATAATAAAAACTATATATATGTGTTAAATAATAAAATAAGTCATTAATCATATTATAACTGATGGAATGAAATGGGAATCATAAAAAATCATTCATTCATAACATAACACATGTGAAAAATGGGTTTCTAATCATTCCATTATAAACACAAACCATTATTTGAATAAGAATTGTAGAATTGGAGCATATCCCCCATTAAACATAGTAACATTAAATAATGTTATCTTAGATATAAAATAATTTTGAGAGATTACTTGATAACAATTCATGAGGAATATATCCTTTCTTATTTTCAAATGACCTATTTTATTAGAATGATGAACAATTTTAAATGAGAACATTTTATTTGACAATAACCATTTAATTAACTCATTTGGAAAAAGATAAAAATGTCCCTTTCAAACAATTTTTTAGAAGTCTAAAATTAGTAAAAATGATTTTAAAAAACCATATGAGATTTATAAAATAAAATTGAAATAATTTTTAGAAAACATGGTCATAGATTAATAATATTTCCAAATGGAAATTTTAAATGAATTAATCCAAAATATTGATGAGATTGTGAAATAAAAACTCATCACATTATAATCTATTGAATCATATTCTACATGAATTATAGGAAATTATATATATTTGATAATACCATGTTCTTTTGGATTAGTCCTGAAAATTAAATTTAAGGGTAGTATATAAACCACATAGATGAAATTAGAAGTGTATAAGGCATGTTTCCCTCATAAGTAAAAGTCATACATAAATCTCTTACCTTATGTCTTTACTGTCTTTGTATTTTTTTCTTAAATTCTATATAATAAATATATGTTTACAATTAATATAATAAATATACATATTAAATTAAATCATAGCATATATGATTCACTTATGACCATCAATTACTTATTTATTAACCATTCCATGTTAATGTTACATTTCAAGAAATATCTACTTGTTGACACTTTTTATTCTCAATCCTATTAAATAGATCCTGAATTAATTATTTCTAGAATTTTGTAAATGAAATTAATATCATCTATAGATGGTTTAAAAATATTTATAACAAATATTAAATAGAATTCCTCATTCATAGAGATGGTAGCCATATGCACACAACAACGATAGTTCCATTTAATTTTTTTTCAATGAAAGTAAGTAAATGAACTATATATATAATAATTCATGAATCATAAATACATCATATAAATCATACAAAAAATTTTCTCTATCATAATCCCCAACAAAGAGAGGTGGTAAAGGAAAAATGAACAGCATCGTTTTGTGAGGTGGTAGTTCTCCATTCACAAGAACTGTATGTCCATCACCCATTTAGTGGAAGTTTGTGTGAGTGTTGGTAGAAACCATATAATAATAACATATAAATATATTAAGGGTATATATATTATTATATACTAATATAATATGATTATTTTAGGGGGTGTAGAATGAAAATAAAACAAAAGAGCTGGTGAAAGGATATTACAACTTCTTTGTGTAACTCATCCAGCTTTTCATCAAAGGGAAACCACATATTAATTTATGAGAAAAGGGAGGAATCGAGGATTAAGGTAGGTATGTTTATAGGAGATGTTTATAGAGGGTGGAAAAACTAAATGGGTTCATAAGTTTGAATAAAATAGATGACTAGGTTATATAAGAGGTGAGGGGAAATTTGAAATTTCCTCTAAAATTTAATTTATAAAATATGAAATCACAATAAAAATATAGAAAAAACACTTGTATAGAAATATAACATGTGATATTATTTTATTACTATCCTATAATATATTTTAGACAATTTTCGTTTTATTTAAAACATTATCATTTTGTTTACTCTTTCTAATTTTTTTTAAATTTAAACCGAGGTAACAAAATTGTCAATATTAAAATGTTGTTATTTGTATATATGCAATGTTAATTAAATCATAAATGACCAATTTATAAAATTTAATACCATAAAATAATTTATTTTTATTTTTTTAAGAATTTTATTATTTTTTATAATTTAATGAAATATTAATTTCATAAAATAGCATAAGTGCCAATTTTTACTCTATTCATTACATTATCATTAATAAAATAATTAAAAAAAGATAAATTTTCATCAATTTGATTAATACTGCCATAACACATCCTAATATCATTGAATATTATTGGATAATATTTTTTAAGGGAAATAATATTTATTTTAATATTTCTATTATCATTTAATTGATTGTTTATTTTACTGAATAATTACCTCATCAATATTTTTCTATTATTATTGAAATTAATTTATTCACTAAAAAATAAAAAAAATTCTACGTTATAAACAAAAATTTTATATTTTTTTAGAATATATATAGTCAATAATATCTTCTATTTATCCCCATATTAAAAATATAATATTTATTAAAAGTTATTGTGTTACATTTTGGAACTCTCTTTGATATTAATAATATCAAAATAATTTTAATAGACATGTTCCCATTAAGAAACAATACATAGAATAATTAAGTGATATTCGAAATATTAAATTCATAGAAGAAATTTTTATCACATTTTAGGGAAGTTTTATAGTATTTGTAATTTTATTTTTACCCTTAATTACATGATTTACTCTTAACATTGATTTTAAAAACCACCAAAGATTTTATTCATAATGTACACAAAGAAAAGGGACCTAATTATTAAAGTATGATCTTTTGAATCTAAATATGGAATCAATTTTAAACATTCATCAAATAGAATTTTCTGGTATTAATTTGAAATTAATCCCATTAAAGGAATGATAAAAGGGGTTTTTAAATAGAAAAAGTGTAGAATATTGAATTCTTTTATATCCATATTCTATGTAAAATTGACTAAAACTACCAAAATATTATTAAATGATAAAAAATTGATATAATTATTCATTAAATTTAATAAAATACATAATTTTTAACTATAAATTATTTGATAAAAAATATGTTTTGAATTAAAATTTAGTATTTTTCACTATTTAAAAAATCATGAATCGTATCAAAAAATGAAAAAAATTAAACCAATTAAATTTTTATAGGACTCTTTAAAAGAATAAATTTATTTTGAAAAATATAATTTATAAATTTTTCAAAAATTATATTAAAAACTGCTACACCACAAAAAGTCAGAAAAACTACCATTTTAGGAAAAAAAATCATTTATGCATAATATTTTATTTTTTTCTTATATCATATATAGAAAATAGTTATGATGAAATAAAAAATTATATTGAATATATATTTCATTAATATAATCCAACTTGAGTTATTTTATTTCATTATTGGTAGAAAAAAGGCAAATGTTAAATTAAAAAAGTGATTTACTTTTTATATCGAAAGGGTTTTACATGTGTAAACCATACATACATAATTTAGTTATTCTTTCTCAAACCCTCCACCCTAATGGAAGGTTTTAAAATTTATTGTTTAAGTAATTTCAAAAAAAATTTGTTTTCCAGAAACTCAGATTTGTGTGTTATGCAAGCCCAATCGGTGTTGTATATAACAGAATCTTATCTTGGTGTAGTGAATAACCAATTCCAAACATAGTGTTGTATGCAATGAAAGTCATAAAATTAAATTAATTTATCTAAAAAGGTTCATAAATACTCGGGGTGTTATATTCTACCCCAATTAAAATGATTTTCCCTTAATAATCTTCATTCTAATACAAAAAATGTGGATTATTCTACCTCATTATTTCCTTAAGTTCCCACGTAGCATACTCTTAATGGTTGGGTTTCCACAAAACATTGAAAAAGTGAGGGGCATTTATTGGTTTAACATACTATGTATGATTAATAATTTAAATAGTTTATTCCTTGTATGTTTCATTATGCTCTAGTGGTATGACCACTATGTTTAGTAAATGTGAAGGATCATGTTTGTACTTCCTCAGATAATATACCTAGAACACATAAGGGACATGAGTGAGACTTGGATAATGTTCCAAGCAATAGTATACCATCCCAATATAGTCAAGAATATCAAAGTGACCGATATACATAGGGACTCGTTTCTATTTCTTCATAATCCTCTTAACCAGCTTCCATGATAAAGTTTATAGAAACATATTCTCTCCAACAAAAAATTCAACATCACACCATTAGTTATCATCATATATTTTCTACCAATCTTATTCTTCCATAATATGTTTCTAAATGGTTATAACTATCTCAGTTATATCTTCAGCAATCTCCAATCCCAATAGCTATATTTTTTCAAATTCATCCCATAACGTTGGATATCTATATTTATTAACATATAGGGATTAGTAAAGATCCATCTCAATATTGGAGTAAAACCTAATTTTGTATGTAAACCAATATTCTTGAATGTTTTGATCTCAACCACCATTTATATATAGACAAAAAAATCTTAACATATCCTCTATGGGTTTGAATAATTATTTCAAACTAACTGTCCATACGAGGATGATAAGTATTGCTATAACTCAATTATTCATCATGTTCTTGCTGTAGTCTTCTCCATAATTTTGAGGTAAACCTCTGGTCCTGATAAGATATAGCAGAATGTGGTACTCCATGAAACCTAACCACTTACATTATGTTTGTCCTAGAATGTTGATATAGATATCATTCTTATCTAATAGCAATGAAGTTTTCTGGCTTAGTAAGAGAATTTAAAACCAACCATATAACATTAATCTTTTTAGAGGTTTTGGGATTCCAATGAAAAATATAAAGTGTTGTTCTCTAATTTAAAATCTAATATATGAAATGGATGAAATATCCCCTAATATTTTTTTTCTTTCATCCTTAACCTTTTCGCATATCGAGAATCGATATCCAACTTTGTGATATCACTCTTCAGGCATCCCACCAGAATTATTCCCTCAAATATCAATATTTCATTGCACTTCATTGAAATTCATGGATGAATAAAGAACAAAAAATTATGATATTCCTCTAATAGATCCTTCATTAGTTCCTATAAGGACAGAACAGATACACGGTTCATAAAACGTATGATTCCATCCCGATCAAGGTTAAACTCAGGGACATTTCAAACCATAGATTGTAACATTATATATTATTTATGAACATCTATAATCATCACAAGGATAGATGGTTGAACATTAAATTGAGAACAATAATATTTTTACACTTCATTCAACATTTCATGATCCATCTAATGTAAATCAAGAAATATTTGATCTTTCTATCCTCATCATGGATAATCTAGCACGATCATTTTAACCTAATGCATCTGTCACATTGTTCACTATCCCTCAACGATAATTTATTGTGAAATAATATTTTATTAATATCTCTATCCATCACCTATCACACATGTTCAACTCCTTATATCTAAATATATACTTCCTTATTTTTGGTCTATATATATCACACTTTTCTCAATATATATATTTCCACCATATCATTAATGAAAATATTACCTCCCCTAAATCCATATCATTTGTTGGTTAATTTTTCCAATGATTCTTCAATTGTTTTGAGAAATTAAACATAACCATGTTATTCTATATAAGGACTTATACAAATCCCTTATTAGAAGCTTCAATATAGATTAAAATCCTTCTCCATTACAAGGTAATGTTAGAATAGGTGAACTGACCAATCATTATATTTTCACAATGAATGTTTCTTTATATTCATCTGTGTTAATGGACTTAGTAACCATCCGAGTTAACAAGGATGGATGATTAGAGAATTTTGAAAAATTCCCCACAAACCATTGATAATATGTAGATCATCCTAGAAAACTATGTCTCTCTGTCACTATGGGTGATCTTGGTCAATATTAAATAGACAATGTCTTTGATGGATACACCATTTTAACAACTCTTCAGATTATGTGACCCAAAAATGAAACCTTCTATATCCAATATTCGAAATTTAAAAAATTTTCATAATGTTTTTCCTTATTTAGGGTCATTAAGTCAACTCTCAAGTTGTCTAGAAGCTCTTCCTTGATCTTATGGTAGATATGAAAGTATACTATAAAGAATACAAAAAACTAATTTAGGAAATGTATAAATAATATCTTCATCAAATCTATGAATATACTACAGGAATTATTAAGGCAAAAAGGAAACACTATATATTCATATTTCCCATAAATTATAAAAAATTTGTTCTTAGGTATATCCTCTATTTGACCATAAGTTTGTGATATCCATAAAAAAAGCTAAATCTTGGAAAAAAGTTGAGCCACTAGTTTTTGAAGCTAAAAAAAATCTATATTGGAAATATTTTAAATTTTATTTATTTTTAATAGTTCAAATCCCAATTTTGAATTTATAGTCACATTGGTCCATCGTTATTTCTCATAAAATAAACAGGTTCACCCTAAGCTGACACACTCAGCCAAATGAGTCCATTATCAATTTTTTTATAGAGTTACACCCTTAATTCTAGTAACTCTATTAGGCTGATTATATAGGGGGTCTTTGAGATTTTCCTATAAATATATATGTTTTCTATTGAGAACCCAACATCACATTTTGGTGGAAAACTAGGAATAAATTTCAGAAAGACATCCCAAATATTCATGAGAAATTGGCACATAATTAATCTCAATTTTCTCCCCATACATTTGAGATAAATAACCCTTATGAATGGGAATTAATACCCATAAACATTATATAATCTCTATAGTACATTCATATATATCATCACTTCAATAGATATCCAATGACTGGTATGAAACATAAAATATAACTTCCCTAATAAAAAAATTGATGTGGGAATTCTATAGAGAAATCTAATCCCTGAATATGATTACATGAAATTAAAATATAAGAATAATGAAATGATTTTATGGAACACATTCCAACAAAATTCATCCAGATAGGAATGATATACTTGAAATGAAATCATCAAATCAGTAGGTTCATACATTGATAATTCTATATCGAATAGTTTGGGTGGAATTTTAACACCCTTTGAAAATTCACTAGATATAAAAGATTTGTTAAGTCAATAATAGAATAAGACATTCTAAAATCTATAGTGTATGGTAGTTGTACCTTGCACCATGTTTTTATCACACCGCTCTTCATAGATAGGGATCTCATGAAATTTACCCTAGTCCCCCCAGCTTAAAAGGTTACTTACGCCAATCATCATCACTAAACCAAAGGTTCTAGAACTGGTAAGCTTGATTCCCATTATCCTTACACATGAATCACTGATGGTTGAAAGGTGAATTCTATTTGTATTTAACCTAATTCATATAATTGGCCAACTTTTTCCCAACAGTTCACTAATAAATTTCCTGAACTCCTTCCCTTCCACACATAAATAATTTATTAGACCCCAAAAGGCAATTTCATCTATTTTAGTTTCCAATAATTAATCATAAGAAGGCTTATATTATAATCTCCATGGTTTTTATATTTTCCTTTTAAATCTATATTCCGTTTCTTATTAAAACTACGAGATTGATATGTAACTACAACCACTATTTAACACATTATTACACGGAACATAATAGATTCATAACTTATAAATCATATTATATATAATTCTCTTATGATACTTTCCTTTAACCTATTTAATAATAAGTTATCCTTACTTTCTAGTTGGATGATATTTCATGAAGTGTACCATGTAATTCTTGTAAAATTATCCTCATATGTACTGAAGGATTCACCATCACTTTTCTTCAACTTGAGGAACTACATTTTTATATTTGCATGAATAACATAAAAAAGGCACTATTTAAAGAATATGTTATTGAACTAATCCTAATCCATATATTTAATATCAACTTACTACGTTTTATTCTTTATTAGATCCCACAACTGGTCCACTTCACCTTATAATAGATAAACAACCAGAATAACTTTCTCATGTTTCGAAAAAAAGGAAATAGAGAAAATCCAACTTTGGTACTGATCTATTATTTAAAAACAAGTGTATATGAAGACCTACTAATATAATTTGGATTCTACCTCATGAAGGACACATCATAATTATGTTCAATCATTTTCCTGTTTGGAAGTCCATCATGGTACATTTCATGATAACATTTGGTGAGCATAAAACCAATATTTTTCACACCATCTCCCATAGAATTCCATTTCTTATGATGTAAATTGTTTCATTGTCCATAAAAATGTCTATAAACATGATTATTTTAGGTTTAATCCATTTACTATATCTAAAAATCATTGATAAAGAAATACTTTTCATAATGATGAAACACATAATCATGAAAACTCACTTATGTAATCTCTAAATTATGACACCATATTTAATTATATGACCCATTTTTCCTATCCTTATAGAAATAAATATACATATCTAAATAAATATTTATTTGGATCTCACTAATGTTTTCTCATCCTAATTTCTAATTGATAACTAAAATTTTATTTTGATACCAACTATAGAGGCCTTCAGTTTTCATACATTATTATGACATAATTTTTTCAAAATACCTAATACATTACAAAAATAGATTCCATATATAACTATATGGACTTTGGAAACATGGAAATAGATACACCAATACATATGTGATCTACATTATCTCCCACTAGATTCATCATGACTTGCACCATTTGTAAATACTACCAAAATAATAAGTACCATCATACCCTGGGGAAAGTAAACATAAAATGAGTTGATCATAGATTCTGAATAAGGGTAAATATGATATATATGTAAGCATATTATGAGGACATGGGTATAAGAAATTGATCATGAAAATTGAAGATCATACCATGCATATCCAAGATCGTAAACAAGAGTCTTTGAATAAATGTTGGTTGTTTATAAGAAATTAATAATTAGGGAATCCTGAACATATTTCATGAATGTATAATATTATAATATGACATGGAATTTGTGAGTGAATTATAATCATGTAATATCATTCACTATAATTCAAGCCTCATTTCCAAGTCTTAACATGGATGTTCATGTTGACTACACCAATTGAGTATGGATAAATACCATCTCCAATCGTAGTCCTTCCCTTGTAAGGGATCGAGCTTCCCCTTATTCTTATACTGGATCTAGTCTACCATTCATCCATATTGGATCAAGCCCACTTACAAGATTCCTATCATAATCTCATGAGATTTATATAATTACCCAAAGCATTGGAAGGAGATATTGATACCACCTTACACATAATGCAAACTATAAATATGTGTTCCACAAGAACAAAATTCCTTAAACATATCAGAACCCATGGTATGAAATCAATTTCCAAAACATAATTCAATCATAATATCAACCTTGGATAAAAATTGGGTTCATATCACTCCATTATAAACATAAACCATTATTGGTATGAATAAGAATTGTATCAGTGAAGAATATCCCAATTAAAACATATGTAACATCAAATAAAGATATTGTTGATGAAAAATAATTTAAAGAGATCACTTCAAAATATTTAATGAGGAAAATATATATTATCCTACGAACTTTTTTCTTTTATTAAAATTTCATAAATATTAAAATAGTATATTTTCTTTGAAAATATCCTTGTATTATTTAAAAAAAATCTTTTCTTTACTAAGCTTTTCCAAAAAATTCACAAAGTACATTATTTGGAAAATGAAAAAAATTCCTTTCAAACCTTGTAGTAAAAAATAAAAAAAGGGTAAAAATGATATTTAACATCCATATGATAATATAAAATTTACTTTTTAGAATATTTTTGATAATAAATGGACCTGGAAGATAAATATTCCACAAATGAT
Organism: Viscum album; assembly: GCA_963277665.1. NCBI lineage: Eukaryota > Viridiplantae > Streptophyta > Magnoliopsida > Santalales > Viscaceae > Viscum > Viscum album. The sequence goes on along the minus strand of OY728123.1, from coordinate 435,570,370 downwards.
ACTTAAAAGTAAACAATAACAATTAATGATGAGGTTGTGAAATAAATATTGATCTAATTATTATTACTAGAATAGTATTCCCCATGAATCAATAAAAAATATATGTATATGAAAATATCATAATAGTATAAATAATATTGAAAAAATACATTCATCGGTAGTATATATACAATATATAAGAAACAAGTAGTGTGTGAGGCATGTGTCCCACAAAAATAAAAGTGGGACACAAATCCCTTAGCATATGTCTTCAATCACTTCAAATTCTACCAATCATCCTATATAATAAAAAAATTATTTTACATATATTATAGAACCATATTAAATTTCATCATACCATATATGATTCACAGATGTACTTCGTTTCACCATTTATTAACCCTTTAAAGTAAGTGTTACATTTTTGGTAATATCCGCTTGTTTTAATTTTTATTCTTGATAATATGACATAGATAATTATTTAATAATTTAAAAAATCTTAAAACTGATATGAATAGAATATATATTCAGTATAATAATATTTATAATAATATATATAGTATTTAAATATGAAATGGAATACACCATTCATGTAGACAGTAGGCTGTAGGTACCCATTAATGTAGTTTCCGTTTAATTATCATTTTTATATAAAGAATGTAATTGATATATATATATATATATAAATTAATGAATCAAAAATACATCATATAAATCATATAAAAATATGTTTTCCATCGTAAGTACAAACTATGAGAGGTGTTAATGTAAAAAAAATAAGATCATTTCATTAAGTGGAAGTCCGTCATACATTAGACCGGTAAGTTTGATACCCATTTGATGGATGTGTGTCAGTGTTTAGGAAGAAACCATAGAATTATAATATATTAGTATATTTATTTTACTAATTATCATATATAATAATTTAATAAGATCATTTGAGTGGGAGGAGAATTAAAATAAAACAACAGATCTTGTGAAATTATGTTACCTCCTCTTTTGGTTACTCAACTTGGTAATCACCAAAAGTATTCCATATTTGGATTTCATAAAAAGGGGGGATTATATGATTAAGTTATTGATGTTTTATTTATATTTTGATAGATCTTTGTAGAGCCAAATATGTTCTAATGTGTGAAGAAAATAGATGAAGATGATCATTTTTTAAAATGGAGGTGAGGGGAACTATTTGAATTTACACAAAATATTATTTTTAAAAAATTCCTCCTCAAAAAATATGTAAAAAGACTATTTAATTCAATATAAATGATATGTTTTTTAAAAATCATAAATCAATTGATTTTAGGTTGTTTTTGGTATTATTATTATCCTTATTAATTTGATTAACCCTTAGTTATCCTATTTTTATTTTAACCATGGTGACCACATTTATAGTGTTAAAAGGATTTAAGTTTTAGTCATGTGATGTAAATTAAATTATAAAATAATAATTTATAAAATTTAGAAAAAAATTTAACATATTTGTAATTATGAATATTTTATGTAATTTTTATATAATTTAATAAAATATTACTTTCATGAAAGACAATAATAATAAATTTTGACAGTATTCATTACATTGACATTAAGAAAATAAATAAATGAATATAACTATTAACCAATTTTATTAATAAAACCACAAAACATCATAATGTGAAATAATATTCATGTATCACCTTTGTTAAGTCAAATTATATTTTTTTAATACTTTTAGTATCATATAATTTATAGTTTCATTAATTGAAAAAAACTCCATCATCCTTTTATGATTATTTATGATACATATTTCAACACTAAAAATTAAAATTAAAATTTAATGATGTTGGTAAAAAAATTATTTTAAATGAATACATATATTTGAGCATATATTCTATTTGTCCCCTATATAAATAATATTTTACTTATTAAAAGTAAGAGTGTGACATTTTGGCACCTTTTAATTTTAATAATATGTAAATAATTTTAATGGATAAGTATACATTAATTATTTAAATATAAAATCATTAGGAAATAAGAGCCATATATACATTAAAAGATAACATTTTTTATGTGTTTTGTTGGTTTTGTAATTTTTATAAAATTATTTTTACCCTTAATTACTCGATTTATGCTTAACCATGGTTATAAAAATTAAAATAGACTTTATCCATATTGTACAAAAATATAGTCGACCAATTTCTAAATTTATACCTTCCAATTATAAATAAGGGAACATTATTTCATCATTAAAACCCATAATTTGATAATATAAAATTAAAATTAATCGCATTGAAGGAATGAGAAAAATGATTTTAAAGTAAAACCCTCCAAAAAATGAATTGTTTTAGTATCCAAATTCAATGAAAATTTGATTACAATACACTAAAATGGGTCCACTGATGATAATTTGATATTATTATTCATTACAACTAATAAAATATATAATTTAACACTATGAATTTGTTTGATGAAAAATTCCTTTATAATTAAAATTTGGATTTTTTCAGTATTCATCAAAACATGAATGTTATCATAAAAATTTCAAAAATTCATCCATATAAATTTTTATTTCATGATTTCAGGGAAGAAATATATTTTTCAAATTTGAATTTATAAAATTTTAAAAAATTATTATTAAAACCAATCAACCATCCAAAGGTGGAAAAGTGTACTTTTTTAAAAAATACATCTTTTATATGTAGAATTGGATTTGATCTCATATAATATCTAGAGAAAACATTAGAGGAATTTGGAATATTTTATTGAATTTATATTTCCTTAATATAATCCAACATGATTTATTTTTTTTCTTTATTGATATAAAACACACTTGTTTTCATTTAAATACATTTTTAGAAAAATATTACCTATTAATTGGAAAAGATTTTTACTTGTGTTAACCAAAAATCCATAATTTACTTAATTATATACATACCAAGGATTATAAGGGTTAGGTTTTAGTCATCTAGTATGTATAGTTACAAAACAATCCCATAGATACTAATTGTTTCATGTACTACAAGTCATGTCGATGTTACATGAAGTACAAGATTATCTTGATATAGAGTACAAAAAAATGTAACTTGGCATCTCATGGAACAAAAGACATCAAAATAGATTAATTTATTTTAAAAAATTAGAAAAACATGGGGTTGAGCATTTTTTTCAAACCAAATGAGACATAAAAACTGACATTAGTCAAGTGGTTGGATTGTCAGGCTCATCACACCCTTTTGGGGGGAATTATTTCATAATCTTAGATGGTTTTGAAGATATAACATATGTTCATCAATATCTACCAATTATGAATATTGTATTAGTTACCAAAAAGTATATTTTTAATTGAATCCTTCTAAATTAGTTGTAGTTTCTATTGATGAATTCATCAATATCTATAATTGGTTGCACTTTTTTCCTATTATTTATTCACAATGGGTGACTTCTGATGCGTTGAGTCATTATAACAAAAAACTATATTGTTTATCGATGTCCTTAATGTAAACCGGTGATTTCATAATGGCATTGAAACTCTGAGAGGCATCCTATATATCATATGATATTATAAATCAAAAGACACATAGATCATTTTGGACCAATCATATGTAGTTAAACATTATGGGAAATGATTGTATATAAGGGATCCTATGTATTTGGGTATAAGTAATTAGGATTATTTTCTATATATTTCTTATTATAGTAATCTGGTTATTCATAATTTTATTTTTCGTCAATTTTTTTCGGATGATAATTAACACTCTCAGGGGTTATTAACCCTACTGTTTATCAATTTGGGAATTCGTTAGAGACCGACACCAAGGAGGATTTATAGGTATAAATGTATTTTGACCATATTTATTAAGTGGAGATTATACACAACAATAATCCCGATTGGGGTTATTTTATGATTCTAGTGATGTAATTGGTTCAAATATCTGAGATCATGTGAGTTATGCTAGGTTTGAGAAACACGTTATAACAAGTGAACCATTACATTTTGTATAAATACAAGAAATATGTATTTTATTAGTTTTGATCAAATATTTGATTTTGAAATTAGGACATATGATGAATACCTCTATGACATGGATATAATTTGAGTAGAAGCCATCATAATTCAATTTTTCCCTAACCCACTCATGGGTTCAATGTTCATAAGGCCTTGTTTATGGCATAATCATAAGTGAATTTTGACATATAAATCCATTATACATCATCATATTTTAAAGGATTGATGGTAGCTTCATTGTAGAATTCGGGCCCAATGCATTTGGGTTTTTGGGATATGGAGGGATGTACACCATTGTATATTTTTATTGAATATATCAAACTTTTATCCTCTAACAGATAGATACTATGGATCATGAGTGGATGATTGGGAATTCTTGGTTAGAATAAGGATCTCGTACTAAGATAAATGTTTTGTGAGTGTTGATCCATTTTCCATTTTCAGAACAACCCATCTAAATGGGGAATTCCTAACCAAAGTCTCATGTTTGGTGGCTTTCAAGGTTTATGTGTACATGTTCATGAATCATTGTTAGGGAAGGTCAAATTGACTATAAAATTATAATTAAAATCTCTATGGATTTATTTTTGACAATCCATACATGTATAATGAAGCCCACCTAACCAATCTAGGGTGCCCACCTGACAGGTCCATAGAATCTACCAAACGTGTCCATGGGTATTCATGTGATTTAAGTTGACATGTTTGAGATACATTCAATGATCGAGTCTGACATAAATTTTTTATTTTCATCATTGATGAAAACAATTTCATGGTGTCATATGGATATGGTAGGAATGTTGGTCGGATTCAACGAGACAACGATTAAATGGTACAGGTCTGTTATGCGATTAGCTAACAAGCCCGTCGAATTTTCATAGAAATGGATCTTATATTTTAGGGTTCTTCATATTTAATTCCGATATTATTGAGGGTTTTCATGTGACAATTATTTCAAATTAAAATACATATCATTCATAACAGACACTATTTTATATATACATTACATTTAATATTGGGTTAGCCTGTGTTACAAATGACATTGAGTTGTAACAAAACCATGATATATTAATTATATTATTCAAACTTGACCATTATAAAATCAGATTATAACATAGTGATATTAATATAAAATAAAATCTAATAAAGATATAATTTTATTTTATAAATACAACATATTGATAAAAAGTACACAGTTTTTTAATATTTTCTTTATATGTTTTGAATATTTTATTTTCTAAAAAACCATTTTATTTATTTTTATGAAAAAATAAAAAAAGAATTTAAAATTTTTATTTTTTTAATATATAAACCAGTTTTTTAATAGATAAACCAATTTTTTTAATAGTCATATCAAATTAATATTTTCATTCTTTTTTTTAAATTTAATGAAAAGATTAATTTTTTGATTAAGAGTGAAAAATACATAAGTTTAACGGAAAACTAAATTTTCATTTAAATTATGTATAAAGTTATTTTTTATAAATTTTATTAGATTATAATTATTTTAATTTTATGTATATTTACATAATTTAGTTGATTTGAATTAATTTCATATTGACATTGAATAGAAAAAGGTTTTAACCATTTGAACATTTTCTCTTTGAAAATACCTTTTCTCGTCATGTTTGGGGGGTCAATTTTAAATCAAAAGTTATCCAAATTTACAAATAGAATTTCTAAAAATGTATTAAATATATTGAACCATATTGATATATATTTTCTGATATATTCATCTATATTTTTTACAAATGTTAATAACATATATCTGAAAAATTAAATATCGTGGTGAAGGTAAAAATGGGCTAACCATAGGGGTTTAACTAAAATCAAAATCCTAAAAGAACATGAAAACTTGTATAAAATATATTGATTCTACCATGTCCAATTCTCTATAATTACTCATTTTGGATCAATGTTTCTTTAGAAAAACATAGATAAACCACTTTATTTTCGTAATATTACCAGTGTGCCACTCACCTCACCTAGAATGGCCTCCAACTCTCCTATCTAATTCATACATTGAAACCCTTTGGGTGTAGTAAGAACCTACCCAAATACATTCCCATTATTCTTAATCTCATAATATAATATTTTTTTTGGAAAAATTTCAACTTATTAATGTTTTTGGTTAAAACTATAGGATCTTACAAGAAGAAGAGACAACGTTATTTAATGAGAGTTTTATATTATTTATTTCTCTGCATCCTTTAATTATCAATACAAAATACAGATGTAATAGCCCTATTATTTCGATATAAATATATGATTTTATTTTAATGTCACATCCACCATCCATATCCTCTTCCATTAAATCGGTAACAAAATCATCATTTGTGGGTGCAGTGCACTACTACCTAGAGAACCGATGTTATAAATTTATGTATTACCCCCTCAATGACAATTTATAATGATGGATCAAATTTTTTAATATGATATTTGAAATATTATTATACATATTAATTTTTTTATCACACATACCTTAATAATTTCCATTCTTTGGGAATATGATGTTGTCGCTCATGTGTACGCCAGACTACAATATTATAAAGCAATGTGATTCATTAATTATTCACATGGAATGTAATAGGAATAGGTTCGATGAATTTTTTTGTTATATTTTACTTAAAATTAATTATGGAATAAAATTATATTTTTTTACACCCCTTTTATTCTATCCTTCGGTAAAATTGATTTTGTGTTCATGCGTATGTATGACCTACCTGCTCCAGGAAAGTTGTATCTAATTTTAAATATATAAAATTTATTTATAACTCTATATGAATTTATTATGATTATATTATATATATATTATGGTTAATGTTATTTATATGTTCAAAACATGATCAATGTAACAAGACCAAAAACAATAAATCAAAAAAAAATATGAAAAACAATTACTAACCAATGTTCAATTTTATTAAGAATTATTTAATAAAATGGTAATAAATTATAATATGTATATCATATATGATATTATATATAAATATATGGCATGATAATAAAATTATAATAAAATTATATTTTTTATAAATGAGGTTATGTCATGTAAAAAATAATTTTAGTATTAATGAAATAGATTATTGTCTCAATTTTTATTCATTTGGAAATATATTATATTGTGTCCCTACATTATTTTATGAGGAGTATATACAAACCTTTATGAAATTTAATATAATGATTTTTTCAAGATATTATATGTTTCATTTAATTTTATTCATTAACATGGGTTATTATTCAATGTAACCGAACCTGTATTGGTTTTATGAAATAATAAAATCATCTATCATGATTTAATATGTTATTGCTTAAACTAATGAAATATTTTGATTAGACTCTAATGAAACTCATATTTATTCTTCTTCCATAAAATTTTTTGGAGAAAAATTATTTTAAAATTATTATTTTTTCTTTATGTACTGTAGTATTAAAAATAATTAATGAAAATTGACTTTTCGGTTGAAAACCACTTTTCTTCCAAAACCATGTTTTCTAAAACATACATCAAAAAATATTTTAATCATTTTTTAAATAAAATATTAGTTTAAATTTTAGCCATGTTTTACATTTTAACGAAAATAAATGAATTTTTGTAATTTTCCCAAAAAATCATATTTGGATTTTAATGATGTTGTGAAATGAATATTTTTTTAGATGTTCAACATGAACTTATTTTATCACCATAAAAACTATTATTTTATTTGAATATTCCATTATATATATTTTCATTTATTTATAATTAAATACAAAAAGTGTATTTTCCATTAATGAAAGGTTCCATGTGCTCTTTTGAAACCATTTTCAATATACGATGAAATCTATTAATGTTAATTATTTTTTACATGGTTTATGAACCAAGGATAACATTCATATAATTTTAATAATAGATGGGTTTTTATGAAACAAGTTTCTCTTCCATATATTATTTTACCACAAAATAATACTAATTCCCACTTATTTTTATATCTTATTCATTGATAAAAAGATGAAATTATTATGAACTTCATCTAATTTACAAATGTTATGATATGAGGAAATGATTAAAAAACCCATTTTCAGTTCAAGGGTTATAATACGATGAATTAATTATAATCATGTGGAATTGAAAATGTATTATTTTCATTATTTTATGTTTAGGACCTATATATCCCTCTAATTCACTATGTAATGATTAATGTTACATGTTCTCAAAAGGCATGTGATAGTCTTGAACAGACCCACAAGAGGGAACAAGAGAGGTCATTCAATACATGAAGTTGGTACATGGGGTGTTATCCCATCCATAACATGTTTTGAATTCCTTGGTTGGTATTCTTAACATAATATTTTATATTTCTATTTGTATGCCACAAATATATTTATTGTGACAATGTTATACCCTCATCGATCATGTTCTTTGTTTCTGTTATGATCATGTTCTCATAAACGTATGTTCATTATATGCTTACATATATCCCATATTAACCCTTACTGAGTATGTGATGATTCCTTTTCATATGTTTCATTTTCCTTAGTAATAAAGAGATGTATTATGTGCTATATATCTAATAAGGGTTCTAGTTTTTAAAAACATACTATGTGACTATATAGTTTATCTAGTTGTTTGTGATTCTTTATTTCAAAGGTAGTATACCATTACGATCACCATGAGGGAATTTGTGCAGTGTATTTAATCTTCCTAAAAATTATTTAATGTATATTAATGAATTTTCTAGGTCACTATATTTGTTATCATAGGATAATTTTAGTAAAAAATTGGAAACATTAATGGAACACATTACTATGATCCCAACGGACATTTCAAAATATAAAATTAATGATGATTCAAAGTACATGATAATTTCCTATAATTATACTATATTATAGAGAAAATTAATTCCATGAATATACAACCCAATTTGGATACTAAATGTTTATTTGGATCTTCTATAGTGGTACCAATGGGTAATTACACTAAAAAGGGTACATTGAATAGAAATTGGTGGTCAACTAGTGCATGAAATTGTGCCTTGTTACACACATGGTTTGAAACTTTTAGTGGATATGGTTTTTATATTAAAAAAACTAATTACAACCAGTAATCAAGAATTTAAATACATGATGTATATGACTAAAATATGATAAATTTTTGGTGTTATAGATTAAAAATAAGTTTCCATTATTTATTCATTCTATAATTTTTTTCAGGATAATGTTTTCTGCACATTTATTATTTTTTCCTAAACAATTTTTTTATTTGTGAAAATTTATGTAAGATAAAGGAATCATTTTGATGGTGAGTGAGGCTTATAATGCATTTTTTATCTTCTAGATCATCCATTAATTATAGGGGATAGGCTGAAAATTTTCATTTTTTTATTACAAAGTTTTTTTAGGATATGAATGTTGTAGGACATCCAATTAATCAGTGGAGAGAATAAAATTCTATTGAACCCTCCAAGAGTAAGATTCAAAATTCTTTTAGTGGATATCATGACTCACTAGTTGTAGAAAAATCAATCATCAAAAATAAAAATATATTTTCAATTCATCAGTGTTTGGGAAAAGTAAAAGTTTATTTGTTTGTGTAGTGGTTAAAAGCAAAATCATATAACTGGTAGAATCTTATCAAGAGTAAGAGGAAACGTTATGATGTTGACTCAAAGGGTTTTGAAATGTTCGAGGTCTTTTTTTCAAATATGTACAGTTCTTTTATTATCAATATATTAAAATGGATAATGAGTTCCTTGAGCTAAATCAAACGGATGATATATCCATTGGAACCTATATAGTAAATTTTACAATAATTGTGATGTATGCTTCTAATACTATCATCCAAATTGAATGTATGTTTGGTAATTTTTTTTTGTTTTATAAAACAAATATTCCAATGGGAATTAGTGAAAAGAGAATATAATAGCTATAAAGATATTTTTAAATGTTTTATCAATGGGGAAATAGAGGTTAGAGTGGAATATAAAAAATGTGGAATCAATAAATAGAAAAAATGGAATTAAATGGAAATTCTAAAAATTGTGGATAGAAGAAGATGAGATTTTCAATATGATAAAAGTGTGTTAATAATAATGGAAAAAATTTATTTTTGGGAACACTAAAAGTTATAATTATAGATAGGATATTGTATGAGTGGAGGAATGCCGATATAATGGGAATGTGTCAGTTAATGATGGTAATAGTGAGAGAGCTACAAACAATGTATCTACCACACATCATTTACTAAATTGTAATGAGTTTGGTCATTATTTTATAAAGTTACCAAAACATACGGTTAATAATTGAGATCCATTCTAGAAACAACAAAATACAAGAGACTATTTTAGTCACATGCGATCATTATTTCTAATAAAGGGTGCGATTTCAGTGTAGTGAAAGTTACACTTACCATCTTACTTAAAATATCTAAGGTCTTATTTTACTCTAGGACTATATTTTCCTTGATATATGAATAATTTTATAAGGGTATCAAGATTCTACCAAAATTATTTGATTTTGAATTATAAGTGAATTCCTAAATGGTATGATGATAAAATCATGAGTATATGATTCTTCACTTGTTGAAGATTACAAGAATTTTCTTATTTTATACCTATTAATTCATCATGTAGTAAAATTTGATGTTATATTATGACTGCTTTATATTTTTATACATAAATCAAACATCTATTTCTGAGGTATGGATGTTTGATTTTATATTTCAATCAATCTTATGATTATCTATTAGAATTATGATAAATATAATCTTTTAATGGAAACCGCATCCACTGTTTTGGTTATTATTTCTATTGAGGGGAGGAATTTATTTCAGATAGTTTCAGAAAAACTAAACAATGATTATTTTCCTATTGTGTGGGAATTTAATTATGTACTTCCTAAATGTTGTTCAAGCCTTCCACTAAAATGTGAAGTAGAATTATTAATAGAACTCATACATTGAGCCATAAAAATTAAAATGACTCCTTATAGAATTACCCTATTTGATGCATCTTAATTGAAAATTATACTATTAGAAAACATTGACATGTGATTCATTCGGCCATGTGATACACCATGGGGTGCACCTATTCTTTTTCTAAAAAATAAATATTGACAAATGAGAATATAAATTGGTATTATGGAGTTAAAAAAGATCATAATTGAGAACATGTATCATCTTCCCCGTATTGGTTACATGTAAGATAGATTTCATGTTTATTAATACATTTTTCCATGACTGGATTATATTACGGATATCACCAATTGATTTCGAATATGGTAGATATACGCCACGAAACAAATCCTTAAAATATATGGACACTATTAATATGTAGTGATGTGATTCAGTTGTAATAATTCACTAGATATCTTTATATATATATGGTATAGTTTATATAGAGATTATCTTTACCATATTTTTATAGTCATTATAGATGATATAATTGTATATTAAAATAGAAGCTAAGAGAATGAATATCACTTGGGAATTTTACATATGACACTAAGGAAAGTGAAACATATATGAAAATTTCAATAAGTGTAATTGTTTCTAGCCAAAGTATTAATTTTTGGGCCATATAATATTAGGAGAGGGTATATAAATAGACTAATCAATCATCAAGGCTATTTAATGTTTGTCAAGGCCAACCAAGGTGACTGAGAGAAATAATTTTTCTATTTGGGTATGATTTTATAAAATAATTTTTAATAATTTATCATGAATTTCTAATCCACTAACCAACTAAATTTAGAAGGTATCCAAGCTACTCTCAATTTATAAGTATTAGGACGATTTTGTAGAACAAAAGGGAATTTTAGAAAGTGCACATTTTCTTTTATTACACTATATTAGATAATGGTTCATAATTTATAGTTATGCTTCCAAGAAGGGATTGGAAAGTGATGTTATATAGAATGACATGTTTTTAAATTATACCTCATTGTAGTTAATGAATCATGAGAAAAATTACCCAACTCATGATTTGGAGTTTTCTCTGGTAAACTTTGCAATCAAAATATAGAGGAATTATCTTTTTAGAGAAAATAATGATATATATAATCATAAATCCTTAATGTTTAAATTCAAATGGATAGAGGATAATAGGATATTGAGATGATTCTAGGAGATGATTAAGTATTATAAATTCTCAATACATTACCAACATGTGAATGTGTATTATGTGGATGATCCCAAGAGTTGAAAGCACCATTCTAGCATATCCATGATGGGTATAAAAAATGATTCAATATTTATAGTTTTTATTGGATTGATCTGAAAATTCGGGAGGAAGGGGAGAAATATTATTTGTCTCAATTAAATGTTATACTATATTTATATGTGAATATTAAGGAGGAGAATAAGGAATCTTTTTAAAATTAATAGAAAGTTATAACTATTCATGTGTTTAACCATAATCGTATTATAATAATGAGGTTCCTGATCTTTATAAGTGTTTTATCCATACTATATTTAAACAATGAGTTATTAGAGGAAGATCGTAGTTATTTATCCTGTATTCATCCAATATGTATAAGGATGTAATGTGTTTTGAAATAGTACATCATGTGGGATGTAACAAAGAGATATATCATAGATTTTGTATCTTAGTTCTCGGTATGTTAGTATGTTAGGGGTGAGATAAAATATTATAAGGGATTTATACATCCATTATCCGTACCAAAATAGAAATTGACACACATCACCATGAATTTTTTAATTAGACTCTCTAAAACATATAAAAAAATAATTCAATATGGGTTGTAGATGGTAACCTTACAAAGTCAGCAGGCATCACCACTATTAAAGAATACTAATCTCTAGATCAGATTGAAAAGATATAAACTATGAAAAGCAGTGCGGTTTCATGGAGAACAACATTCCACTGCGTCTAGTTTGGATCTATGATTTATCTCAATGTTCTTGTGATGTCTCTAGTAATATCTTGATACAGAGTTGAGTTTCATAACTGTGTATTATCTACAGATAGATATTCAGTTTAAGAGAATAATTCAATCGTTAAAGGAGATGTTGGGATATTATTATTTTGGCTCAAAATGTGACTGAGATAAAAAATTCCTTTATTTTTTTAATTAAAAAATATATTTCACTCATTAATTTTTGATTCTCCTTAAGAAAACTTCTATGAAAGTATACATATATCTGAATCATGCTGTAAATAATTTTTATAATAAAATATATTGGGACCCGAGATAGCTAATGAAATGGTATAGAATGTTTTTTCTATTAATAAACAAATCATGGATGATCATATTCAATAGTAAATATATGATGACAATCACTGAAATGATATAGAATTTGTTTTTTGTAATAAGGTGCTTATAAGAATTTGTCCAGGGAATAAGGTTATGAAATTTTGGGAAGAAAGGGAAACTAGGACCTTGGTATATCAATCATTATGATATTATTGATAATATATAGACCATATCATATTAGTTGATTCTTTAACCAATCATCTCGCATGTACAACGAGTGTAAAATGATTCTATCCAGTGAAGTATATACCTAAACCTTCACATGTATGGAACTCATAGGAAATACCACAAATGCATGATGTTTCTTGCAAAAAAAAACAATGTAGATTTCGGAATGTACAAAGAATGTTTTTTAAAAGGAGACCAATCATCACGTAAATTTAGTTTGGTTAAACCACAAGTTTGAGGTACCATTAAATGAATCTAAATAAATTATGAGGTTGAAGTATTCTCATTTTATTATATGAGCGTGATGAATTTTGAGGATAAAATTCATCTTATTTCGGGTAGAATGTCACACCCGATAAGTTTGTATGTGTCTGTTTTTTTTTAATTTTTAGATTTCATTGATATATATTCTTATACAAACATCCATTTAATCTTGTATTTCACATAATGAAACAATTTCTTGGGTTATACAAAACATTATACAGAATATAAATTGTAATATATTTTTAATATTTCTCATTCCAAATTGGTATAAATTTCCTAGGAAAATTAGATATATGAATAGAAATAACTAAATTTTAAATAATAGTTTTTTTTCAAATATAATGAAAATATATTGATAAAAAATTATTTAATTTTTTGATAAAGGATATATATGCTTCAAAAATAATATTTTCTCAGACTAGTATTATTTATTTATGCATTTCAATCATAATAAAATGATTTCTTGACACATTTAGAAACTCTGTTTGATAAAATTAACATCATTCTTAAAATCATCATACAATAAAATTATTGGGAAACATTTTAAGAATTTGTTGAAAAGATTAAATACATTGTGAATGCTAAAAAATAATAAATTGTAATGTAATACTATATTTTAGTTTAAATTATTTGTAATGTTAAATTGAATTGTAAATTTGATTTAAGGTAATATTAGAAGAGTTGTATATATATATTAATCCAATTTATCTCATTATAATAAATTCATTGTGAAATCCCTATTTTTTGAGGATATTTTTTTCAAATATATTAAATAATTTTGATATTTTTATTTATAATCAATTTCATATTTATCTTCAATTATATGAAACCCTGATTATAGCTTACGATATATTTAATAATGAGTTTAACTAAATCATTCTATAATAATGAAATATAATTATTCAACATATCACATACCATTTAAAATGGAGGGTATGAATTGGATTAACTAATATATGAATATTTATACATTACATTAATTAATTTTTTATCTACAGATTGGAAATAAATTAAAAATTATATTATATAAAATGAAATATTTTCAAAAAATATATTTTTTTCCTAAAAGATAGATTAATTATGCTTTGGGAACATAATATTAAACAAATTTTTAATAACTTTAGTAAATATGTTTCTAAAAATAATATAATTTTTTTGAAATTAGAATACCAAATTTTTCATTGGATCGATTTCTTTTATTAAATCTTTATTTTTTTCAATGAATGGTAAAAATACTAAATTATTAACATCTGACATTTCGATAAAATTATTTAGATTTTAATGTTATATTTTTAATTTGTTTGAAATTTTAATTATATTTATTCTATATCAATTAATAAAATTTACTTCATTGAGAATATTTTCAAATTTAATTTTGATATAGCAATGTCCAATAATTTTGAAAATTTTCACTTTCAAGACATAATTTCTCTTCACATCTATGAGATAAATGTGAAATTATAATTTTAAACATCTCTTAATTGATTGTGGAAAAAATGGATTAACAATTTTGAAACAAAATAGTATATATTGTTTAATTAGGTCAACTTAATTATTGACAAAAATGAATAATGAATCTAGTAAAAATTATTTACTGCGGTTAATGTAATAATTTATTTATCATAGGGATAAACTAGAATTATTTGAGTGAAAATGACCTAAAATATTATGAAAATTTTATATAATTCATTTATTTAGATCATTTTCATTAAATTATTTGATAAACGGAAATTCTTGACCACAATTTTTAAATAATACCCAAATAATAAGTTATTTACATAAAAACATAAAAGATACTTTTCTTAATTTTAATATCTATAATGCTATGTGATACGGAAAAAAAATAGTACATTATCAATTATTAAAGTTATTTTAAAATATAAATTTGTTTTTTATCATAATAATTTATCTTTAATTTTTAAAATGAAAATAGTTACTTAAAATGCTTAGGGAATTCCAATGTAGTAATTACTTAGTTAATAAAAATTAAAATAATTTATATATAATATAAAACAAAATAGAAAATTGAATCAATTATTATGATCCATTAATTTAATATATAATATATCATTTTAAACTGGTTAAATCACAATAGCAACATATTCCATCATTGTCTTCATATTTTCAAATTTCAAATTAAATGAATAAAGTCAAAATGTACATTGATTTCATTTTATAATAAATATTATTTT
Organism: Viscum album; assembly: GCA_963277665.1. NCBI lineage: Eukaryota > Viridiplantae > Streptophyta > Magnoliopsida > Santalales > Viscaceae > Viscum > Viscum album. Next base: position 435,554,536 of record OY728123.1, on the reverse strand, counting down.
TAAATTGTATTTTATTAAATGATATAAAATTAAGAAAACTAATATATTCTATAAATTTCTTTTTAAATATAGTTATACACTAATAATCTTTCATTAATTAACCAATATATATTCTCTTATTAATATGATTTCCCATAAATAGTAAGACTATGTTAGCACAGCTAAGGGTAAAGCGATGCTTTTACACGTTAAATGATTTAATGATAAAATTTTGGTTCAAGACAATTTTAATTTTATTTGATAAATTTTATTTGAAATTAATTAACATTGGGTCCAAATTATGTTATAATTCCCATTTTAATTTTTAATGGATAAATTAAATAGGTTAGAAAACAAGTTACAATAGTGAAAATCAAAAATGGTAAAAGTAAGGGAACATAAAATTAAAAAAAATAATTAAAACAGGCGTTTAATTTCCCAATGGTGGTATAGATCAACCATATCATCCTTAAATAAGATTAATTATAAAATTCTGGGACACATAATGTTATAATGGCCTCAAAATACTAAATACATTGGAGTATTTTGAAGAATAAAACACCTCTTAAACTATAAAAAGGAACTCACCATCCTTCTTTCATTACACCTTCACACCATTATATTTCATCCATGTCCTTCCAAAATCACCTCACATTTTCCCTACATGAATCCTAGATGCTTTAATTTTTTGAGATATCCAATATAGGATAACTTTAGTGAAAAAACTAAAGAGAATTTCAAGAGAATAAGTAATTTTATTCAACAATAATCATTATGTAATTTCATACTCAGATATTTTAAATTACTATGATTTCATGATTATATAACTACATAATTTTATTTTATATGCTGTTATAATTTTATGTGAATTAAATAACCCAAACCCATATAAAATTCCATCAAATTGGTTACTAAATCATCATTCTTGTTTAATGCGTACAATCACCTCAAGAACCGTGGACATTCATTTTTTCCATTACAACCAAAAAAATCATGATATAATGAAGTATTTACTATTTACATATGATATTAATTATTTTTTTGTGGTTATATAATCATTATATAATATATACATTCAAAATATCCATTTTTACAAATTTGATAAAGCCACTCTTATGTACGGTGGATGATCTCCTCACGATGTAATGTGATCCATTAACACATTATATGGAATTTATCAAGGATGGGTTTAATAAAAATTAATGACACATATTACATAGAAATTATTCTGTAATTAGATGAAAATTAAATATTTTCTATTAGGAAACACTTTGAGGAAAAGTGAGAAACCACATAGGTTTAACCAGAAATGCAACCATCAAAATATGAAACCAATTTATTGAAACAGAACATCAGCCTATTAGAAGTTTCCTCCCTCAATAGTTTCCAGGAGATATAGTTCATCTGTAGATATGGCACTTGATGAATTATTTCTTCAAAATGAACTTCCATCATTTCCCAGTTTTTATAGTACTCTTTCTTGCATTGCATCCCTTCATTAAAACCCCTCACCGGAATAAGTTCCTACTTGTCGATCCATGCCGCTTACTCACTATTAAAATCCACATGAAGCGGTCTTCCAATAATCTTATATGCCTCATATTGTGTAACATTAATATAAAAAAATTCATCCACCATTTCTTTATTACATTGGATAAGAAATTTTAGCAGTTTCGATTAAGCTACTTCCTACACAAAAAGTTTTCCCTCACTACACTCAACAACATTAACAATAACTTATTCATTATTCACCTATATGTTTTTATAAATATATTGGGAAAAATCCTCAAGTTATTTTTAATGAAAAGAAAATACCTCTTTAAATGGGTAGAGGGAGACACATTACATAGCCCGAAGGCCCAGTGGGCATTTAGCCCATTATATGGCCTAAAAGCCCAAATGTTTTTCTCAATGCCCATTCTGTGAATAGTACTTCTACAGTACCACCTACTACAGTACCACATAGTACCCGCCACTGCTACAGTGCCCATTCGTCGATACTGTAACCTGTCACCGCTATAGTAACCAACGCCCACTGGGTTTCTCTTATAGGTAATCACTACATACATGCATTCATTATTTCTCCTTATATTTCATTAATTTACATTACATGGTCTTCATTGTTTTTGGTAGGTACGCGTATCCCTTGGACCCTTTTTTTCTTCTATATTGACAAGACTTCAGTATCTATCCCACCTATTATTTCAACATCATTTTCAATCTTTTGATCTAGAGTTAATCCCTCCAGACCTTCAGAATGATTACTAGTCTTTATATTCTTCTAAATGTGTCTATGAGCTTCAACTTAGTGTCTCACCATCCCCTACACTGAACACTTTTTTAGAACATTCCAAATTCCACCATTGGTTGTATTATCAACATCCAATTTTTTTGTCTCATTCTCAATTGATTTCAAATCCTATAGCATCCTGGAATCAACTTTCAATTACACCTCCAGCTCCACTGAAGAACCCTGTTTGGTGTCCTCCCATTCTTCCATTATAGAAACTTCTAGAACATTATCACTGGTACCATTCCTATAACATGAATCCATACCTCCACTATCTATATCCTCATACACATTCCTCCACTCACAGAAAGCATTCCCAACAATTTCAATGTCCCCTGAATGTTTTTTAAATATTTCATAATTATTTTGAAAACATTCTTGACCTTCGGGCTAGAATTTCTCACCACTTCTTATTTTTGTCCCATTATAAAATCCAAAATACCAATTCTAGTAGCCCTTCTGACATTACATCAAAGGCATTCCTGATCCACAAATACCAAATCCTTTGTCCATAGAGTAAGATCTTCCACCTTCTGCTTCAACTCAGCATCCTTAATTTTACCTCCATTCCAACAGTTCACCAGTTCATGACCCAACATCTTATATGAGTCACATAAATGTACCCACAATTCCTATATGACTAGAATATTTAATTGAAATTAATCACCATAATAAATCCATATAAAATCAACCGATCTATGGGAAATATGAAGTTTAGCACACACTTTGGAAGAAACCAGATGACACACTGATTTAGTTTTACTATCCGAGTAGTGAAATCTTCCTACCATGTTTCCAAACATGTAGATAATGGAGGGGTTTTGGAAGTGGAGTGGATTTTTTAAGAATATTATCTAGATGGTTATCATGGGAGAATTTTATTTCATGTGAAATTCATAGTTCCATCAATGATGAAAGAACCAAAGATAGTGAAAATTTTGAGGTGCTAATGACCAGGCTTGAATTGTATCCTCTTCCAAAGAGAAGTAAATCCTGAATCGATGACCATACAAGATACCCACCATCACATGATCCAAATGGTTCCATGTCAAGAAAAAAATATTCAAACTCATCCACCGATGAGCGTCGATCATTGAATCTTGCGGTTAAACTCTATTGGAGGAGAGAGGAGACCTAATTAATCATTGAAAGTGAAAAAGGGGAGATGCAGTTTCCCTTGGAAAAGATCATATACCTTATGGCTTATAAAAATTCTACAAAAAAATGGGAGATATTCATGTTTTGATAAGGTAATGAATCAATTGAATATTCCCCCTTAAGGCGGTGAGTTCCCTACCCCTGTCATGGGGAGAGAAGGAGTCAGATCAATTGTTGCCTCCAAATAGGGTTTCAAGAGGAATATATGAATAGTTCTCCAATATAGGTGAAATTAATTATTGAATTAAAAAAATATATTATTTACAATATTTCATTCAATCTAATTAGAAAATAGAAATATTATTCTTATTTTACATATAACATACCATATTTTAAACTGTTGATATCAGTTTTTGTCACTAAATATTATGGATTAATATATATTTATATAATGAATATATATTATATTTATATAATAATTTGATTTTCATTCTACCGATTATGGAACAATTAACAATGCCGGAGGACCACAATTATATCAAATTAAAACATATATAAAAAAAGTAGTTATTACACTAAACATAACACTAACATTGAATTCATAATAAATGAGTAATAACGTGTCATAATAAAATTATATATTGTATGATATATATGAATATGGTTCAGTAATAGATGTATACTAATGTTATATTTAATATATAATATGATTAAATGATTATGGTGTGAGGTATAACTTTTGGTGAGGGGATTTCTGTCTCACTTTTTACTTTAATGAAATAGACATCATATTCACTACATATTTTTCTTATGTGGTTCTTATAATCAGTATGAATGTATTTTATAATATTTATCATTAAAATTATTTATATTTACATATCTATTTTATTATTTACATTTTATCAGCTTTATAGTCAAATTTTCACCAATGCAGTAAGGAAGATTTTATCATTTTTTCTTCTTAGAGACATATGTTTGTGTTATTAACCAATTATGTTTAATAAGATGTATATAAAGAACCTTTTTCTAATAATATAATAAAATTAATTATCATCATGATATTTTAATTTTAGTTTATTTATAATCCTTCATTTTTCTTATGTTCTAATGTTACCAAAGAGATTATGATTTTATTTTATAATTTCAAAATTTATCAATATTATTTAGGACTATGTTTTTTATGATAAAATATTATTGTTCATATCTCATGAAATTTTGGAATTTTTTATCCTATGGTTATTTCTTGAGAATAAATATTTTAATATTATATTCCACTCATTATGCACTCAAATGTTTGAAATATTTATTTTAGGAAAATTGTAATTTTTTTATAAATTATTGTTCGTTAAAAAAATAATTCCATAAAATGTTTTAATAAGTTTTTTATAATATGATGTAAAATTTTCCAAAATAGATTTTATAAATGTTTTCGTAAAATTAATTTTTATGTTTTCAAGGTTATTTAAAATAAAAATCATTTTGAAAGTGATTTATTTTTGAAAAGTTATTTTCCGACAAATTTATTTTTCATAATTTTTCCTTATGCTCTTTTAAAATCCTTCTCTGTAAATGATGAAATAAAATTATTTAAGTTATTATATATAGGGGATATTAACCAAGTATACCATTATTATTATTTCTCTAATTGTTTGAGGTTTATGATGATAAACTGTTTATGAAATCCTTTTATTTTCCATGGGTAATACAATGGTAGGACACATACAAAACTCTCTTACATTAATGGGTTATTCTATGATGAACTGATGAAATGATTATGAAACATATAAGATTGGGATGATTGGAAATTCATTATAATAGATATCATACACCATCCTCTGCATCGATGTGGGACAATATTTTGTCGGGTTAGTATTCATCATTTTAAATATTGTTCTTTTGTGCACAAACACCCATGTTAGAGAGCCCCACAACATTAGAACAGATAGATGACGGTCTACACAGGTTCTATATAGGAAAGCCTCCATAGTATCCATGTAAAAATAAAAACTAGATCTATATTAAAACTGATAAATCTTGAGACCACCTTAGAAAAATACCACACCCTCGAAATACATCACAAAGATCATATCTAGGTTTGTACAATCACTTTGATGGGGGGATAAATAAGTAATCCACACTTAAATGTGCATCCCTACACTACCAAACCCCAAGGAATTTACATGCCCTCCATGGTGGTTCCACGATATCCCCACACTATATTCTTACAATTCACTGGCTGGGGGGGGGGGGTACTGAAACTGTAGTCCACCAAAGATTCTAAAACACATGAAAACCACTAGTATTTTCCATTTAAAAACATATAACTGTAAGGTTTCATTGAGATCATAAATTGATAATTAGAATATTTTGATTTATATTGTTGAATGATAGCACTTCATTGGCCTATATTAGTAGGATTTTCCCCTAATGTAAGTGATCACCTGTAGGTTGAAGAGATCGACGTGGTCTACAATTCTTACTACTTTTTTTAATTCTTTATTTTTCTATTTTTTATTGGGTAATATTTTTTTAATTTAATGTTATAAAAATAGTTCCTGCATGTTTATCTTTATCAATGTGTGTCCTTCCACCAATTCCCATTCGCATCATCTTCTTCTTCTCATTCTTCTACGTATTTGTATTATTATTTCTATTTATTTTCTTCTTTTAATATTCTCTCTATATTATATATATATAGTTAATATTTTATTTTATTATTCTTGGATTTCAATATCCCTTTCCAATTATTTTATTATTATTCTATTTTTTATATGTTTATTTTTCTAATTCTATTCTTATTCTTATTTTCTATTTTATTATATCTTATCTCATTCGGTCACTCTTAATCATCTATAATTATTTTTTGGAATCATTTGTTTATTTTATTCCCCTTATCTCATTTGAATTAATAATTTTATTTTCTTCTTATTCTATCTCATTCACTCAAATGATAGGATTTTTAACATCAATAATTAGGGGATGACTGATGATTGGGATGTTTGAGGTTAACACGTTCGTTATTTTGTTTTTCAAAATGTTTATTTTATTATTTTAGTAGATATGATTGGAATTTAGTAGAATAATTATTTTAACCCATGAAATAGAACTCAAATAAATTTATATTCTTATATTTTATTTATTTTCAATTTATTCCATTAATTAATTTTTCACATGATGATGCTCAATTAATTAATGGATTAAACAATATATTCTAGAATCAGGTCCTGGATGATGTCACACTCTTTTATGAGGTGTCCCATAAATATTGAATACTTGAGGTGGTGGAATTTATATTTCATAAAGTTATTCAAGGTTTTTAAAAAAACTAAAGTAATAGTGATTTATAGATGAGATTTTATAAATTCATTATCATATTAAATTTTAATAAAAAATGAATAATAATGATATAAACCATAAACAAACTCATAAACATGTTCATTCTTTCTTGACAGATTTTATTCATCATTTGATGTTACTAAATGATTAAATTTCAATATTTCATGTGAATTAATTATTTTAGACAATATAAAAAACGAAAATTCATTTATCATTGTTTTTATAAATAAATTAAAACAACAAAATTAAGAAATCAAGGTGTACTAGATTTTGTAAGTGAATAATTGAGATGCTACTCATTGGAGTCGACCATGATTAGACTCATATTGTGTTAGAAAATTAAATTTTATTTTTTGAATCCCTATGATATTAATTTGTCAAAACTAGAACCCTTTCAAGTGAGTAAATCTATATATTATTTACTTTTCCTATTTTATAATGGTAAATAGTTTTCATTATTTTCCAAATAAAAAAACACAAAATTTTTTGATATAACAAATAAAAAATATTTTAGTGAATGTAATAACTAATTAACTGTGAACAAAACAATAATGAGATATTTTATATGATAAATCCTAAATGAAATAACTTCAATACTTTATAAAACAATCGGAGGGAAAATGGATGGTTCTTTTCACTAGGTTTATAAATTGATTTAGAAACCAGAACCATAGTTACATATGGGATATTAACAATATTTTTTAAAATTATTCAATTCATGTGGGTAAAAATATGATCTCTGCATTAATTTCAATTAAGATAATCCACACTATTAAAGGATGTTTCCACCTATGTGAGGGAATATGAAGAAAATATTGAGTGTCCTATCTTCTAATATCCTTAAAATGAGATTCCTTTTAAAAAAGACATAAATATCAATAACACATTAAACCTAAAAAAACATAGTGAGTTTATATTTTCTAAAACTCTATGACATTATATTTTATTAAAATTTAAATTATTCTTAATTCCTAATTATTTTACAATTCAAGTTCAGATAATGTTTTATATACATTATAGGAAATGAAAAAACAACACATCAACCTTTTGTGAAACAAATGGAGCTCCCTATATTTATTAAATGTGAATGCACTGAATCTAATGAGGATGTACAAGTTTCTATCCCCGGGAAATCCTGGAAGTTGATACTCATATTTAGTGGGAGATATTTGTTTTTAATAATTCACATTTAAATTTTATTTAAGTCAAAATACCTACTTACTTTCCAATTAAATATTAACATGAATTAAAAGACAAATTTCAAAATAAAATACACAACCATTCGCCACGCCTTGACTGCCAGATGTAACCTGTTACCAAAAGAGGATTTTGAGACCAAGTAATTCAAATTTAATCTTGAGCATATTTGATGTGTGATCTTGGGACATTCCACATTTTATAACATTAATTTTAACTTTTCAATGCTATGACTATACATAATAACATTTAAAATGATTGAATAATTTCTAAAAAAACTTATCCTTAAAAACCACTTTTACATCAATACCTGTTTATCCCATTGAATACATGAAAGTAATTTTTAGGAATGAGACACATTTGAAGAAATTTTTATCCATTCCTACCCTTATATAAGTATTACATCATATTTTAATGTTTATGTATGGGAGTTATGGGTGTCAAAACTAAAGGGATTATTTACACTATATGGAAAAAGTGTGGGGTTGTTGCATATGGGGATTGAGAAAGGTTTATACTCATTGTAATTTTTTTTACCTTCATGAAGAAATAAAGAAAACTAAAAATAGAAAAAAATAAACTTAATGTGTTGGGATTTAGAAGAATAAAAAAATCATTATCAGTTGACCAATGATTTTTTATTATATATGGTTTTTGGTGGAAGTTATATTTATTCGAAGAATATATTTTTAAAAAATTTAAATTAATAAAGAAATAAAATTATAAAATTAGAGAAAAAATAAGGAGGGTTCACAAATAATTAATTATTATTTACTTTTATCTAGACATTATATTGTGTTTAGGTATTGTGGGAGTTGTTATAATTTAAAGGATAGAATTTCATTATACATTGACTTTTGATATAATGAACTATAATTCAAGTGATAAACCTCCTATTTGAGCCTTAATTCTAGAAAAAAATTCTTACCAACCTCAGTCCTCATAATCATTATATCCTTTATTTCATTACCTCATCACTTTATGGGCCGTTTTCATTACAAATTAGAGAATATATTTCTATTACAATCCTTTAAACACAGAGTCGGTCCCATGATATGAGCCTAGATATAATAGAATTTTTATCATGAATGATGAGTGAAAAGATTCATGATATATATATAATAGTTTCTCATGTTCAATTATAATAAATTGAGGGACATGAATTAATGAAAGGAAATGTTTCAAAAATTTTGAATTCTAAAAATAAAATAATCTATTTTATTGTTTCTTTGAAATTTGATAAATTAAATGCATATTTTATGTGATTTTGGGAAGTTTGATTTAACATTGAAAATAATTTTAAATTAATGGTTTTATATTTTAATAATGGTAATACCAGTGACCTATATAATTCATTGTTTAAATTTTGCAGCACGATTGACATAGTTTAATTTTTTGGGTATTTGAGAAGCTAATTTTTCCTGAATTTTTTTAAATAACAATAATTGTTTTATTAATGATTTTAAATGATCAATTCCTTGGTTTTTAATTTTCTATTTGAAATTGCGTATTGAAAATAAATAATTGTTTTCATTTGAGGGAAGGAATAATGAATTTTGAAGTATAATTTTGTTTTGGAATTTTTGTTGATATATTTTTTTGAATTGTTTCTATTTTTTTCTGGTTACTAAAACATGGGTTACAACTCAATACATCCCATTATTAATGGTAGCTCACCATATACCCAATCCCATGAGGAATATATAGACAAGACATCATGGAAAAGACAATATGAGCTATAAAATATTTTCATAAGGGCATTAGGCTTATGCAAATGTTTCCCATGGGGTGTGAGTCCAATGGGATACAGTGCATAGACCATTTTTCCTCGTGTGTGTGTGTGTGTGTGTGTGAATATAAGATCCCATCCATGTTTCAAGATTATATTATTAGAAAGATAATGATTTTATAATAATGTCTCATGTAGCTCATATGCCAAATCTTTGAGGGATAATATGTTTTTGGGTTACTGTTCATCCTTCTAAATCTCACTCCACCACACACGAACACCCACACCAACAAAACTCCACCACATTTCCACCACCTCAAGATGACCTAAACGATAGCAACACCATCAAATTATCATGGGTTCGGGTATGAAAACCTTAAATCAATCCATCTCTGAGTACTAAATCTAGAGAATAGCTCTTACCTCGAACATACTCTTGGTTGTCATTGTGAAGATCATCTCAAGGTTCATTCAACCACTTTAATGGTCGGATGATGGAGGATACCACAATATCATGCTCAACCCACATCTAATGAGAACCAAGGCCCAACCATGTCCCCCAACACTATTTCATGACATCCTTACCCTCCATTCATGCTATACACATTTATAGATGGATATACAGAAGCCTTGGTCTTTGAGAGATTTTCAACCAACAAAAAAACATCGATGTTTCCAATTTCAAAACAGAAAACAATTGGTTATCAAAGTGATATTAAAGGGATATTTGGAATATATTTCTTTTTAATACCAAATGATGGGACCTCATTTTCTGATATATTTGTGAGTTTCCCCTCCCAAAGTATTACTTTATCCTAATGGAATAATATGTAAATATGCGTCACAATTTTTTATTCTTTATTTTCATTGTTTTATTTATTTATATATAGGTTTTATTTATTTTTTTAATTTTTTATTTACCCTTATTTTTTTACTAATTATTTATGGATGTATAGTTAAAAAATATTCCTCAACCTGATTTTCTTCTCTTCTTCTTTTTATTATTCTCATTATTGATATTTTTTTATTTTTTATTTCTTCTTCTTTTCTTCTTTTAACATTATCTATAAATATTATATATATTTCTTTATATTATATTTTATTTTACTCTTCTTCCTTTTCATTCTATATTAATTTTTCTATTATTATTAATCGATTATTTTATTCTTTCAATATTCATGTTCTCTTCTAACTATTATATTTTATTATATTTTATTTAAAATATCTTTGTATCTTCCTCCTTCTATATTTATTTTTCTGATTCATGTTTTTTATCTTCTATTTCATTCATATTTATTTTTTTTATATTATTTTATTCTTATTCTCACTTTTTATTTCGGACATTTTTTTACCGTACCCTCGACAATGAGGGGATTTTCCAAGGCTTGGGCTAGGGGAGGTTATGGTTTTTATGAATAATTTTCATAAATATTATATTATATTTTTGGTTGATATGAGTGGTATTCATGGGAAAGATAATTGTCCCCCATCACATAAAACTCAAATCTATTTCTAAATATGTATTTTATTTATTTTCCCTCACTTACATTTTCTAGTTCACAACATGATAATGTTGAGATAATTAATTGATGAAACAACATACTACTAAGATGGGTCCTAGAAGATGAACCACCCTTGAATGAGGTTTTCTATCCACATTAATTATCATTGTAGGAGTAATTTTGATTTCTTACAGAAATTCTCCATTTAAAAAACATTAAATAAAAGGGAATTGATTTATTAATGAGATTTTATAGATGAATTTTAAAAGTATGTTTAAAAAATAATGTATATTAATGATAAAATCCAAAGCCAAACTCAGGACCAAGTTATTTCTTTCATAACTCATTCAATTTATCACGTCATGTCATTCTAAGTATAAATATTCATAATTAATGACATTTAATTATTTTATAAAATAAATAAGAACCCAAATTCAATTATCATTGTTTTTAGAAATATATTAAAATGAAAAAATTAAGTAGTTTTTGTTAATTTGAGTAAGTACATGATCAAATGGGAAGCACCTCCTGTGAGATGCCTCTGCTCAACCATTGAGATTATTTAAAAAAATATATTTCCTTTTTTCATCACCTACAATGGGTTTGTATCAATTATGCTCTCAGGGGTCATGTAATATGTTTCTCAATTAATTAATATATTATGAATAACAAATATATATTTCGTGAATCAAGACACTGATATTTGACTTTTAGGTTATCGTTTTATGATTTTATGATCATGTTCTCATACCCTCATGTATATGTTATGTTTTCGTATCTCCTTGGTTTAACCTTACTGATAATTTTATCTCACCCTTTATTATGTTTCCCTTCCTCATGTTACAAAGAATGATTTTTTAGTTGTTGTAAAAAATGGTATGATATTTATCGGATACCTTGAAGATCGCCCATTAATTAAGAACATTATATTCCATGTTTAAAAGGAAATAAACTATTATGATCCTCATGCATTGGTTTGTGAAATGAAATGAATACTCATCTAAAATGTTTTAATATCTATGTATTATATTCATAGGTTGATATAGTTTAAATAAATGGAAGGGATTAGTTATTAATTGGATATTAGTATTAGAAAAATTTAGTGGGATACATACGGATATTTCTTTGGTTATTATTAGTAATGTATAAAAGGATAAGTCTAATTATGAATTAATGTGTAGAAAAATGTATATGAATTTAAAAAAATAATAGAGTGAATAGTTTCTATGCCATTACATCCCTCACTAGATATTAATAGTGGATGTGGATCTGGAATTTAAATAATATGGGGTAAAAACCCTAAAACACTATATTGTACTAGACTCAATTGAGGGCTGGTGAAAGAAAATGGGCCTTACAACACATGTTTTTTGACACTCTAAGGGAATATTATCTAAAACTCAAAAACAAATTATGATCTATCATGAAGGATATAGATATATGATGACTATGAATGACCAAATAAATCATAAATTAAAAAATATTTTATGACTAAACTTCATATCAGTGATTCATCTCAATTATAGGGTTCCTCATTATGATTATTTTTTCTAAAACTATTATTTTTGTTTTAGTAAGTGGTTGTAACATGATGTAACCATGTAAATGATGACGGTGATGGTATTTGTTTTAATGGGAAGTCAAATGGTATGATAACATGAGTGAACAATATTGTGATATTGTCTAATTAGCTTTTACGGAACAATATTATAAATATAAACCTTAACCAAGACTCATAAAAACCAAGGATGAGATGGAAAGGGTTCACTAGGAGTTTTGGAAATGAATACTATAGAGGAATGAAGATTAAATATTATGTGTGTTGAGAATGTGGTAAGAAACTCCCAACTGAATGTCATAGAGTGACGAGAAGATGTTTTGATTGTGGAATATAAGGACACAAAAAAAGAAATGAAAAAGGAAGATTAAAAGTTAAATTAAGGAAATGGAATGAAATAAATGTCTCCATATGATATCATTGATTTTTTAATTCATTAAATGTGTAAATTATGGGTATAATGCAAATCTATTTCCTATGGGAAAATCTCAGGAATAAAATCAGCATATTTTTATTTGTAATGATTATATTTCTAATAAAGGAGATATTACATATAAAATGCTAAATGAAATAGTGGTTAACGTATAAGATAATTATTATAAGTTAATAGTTTGACTAGGAATTTTTATGCTAGAATTAGATTTATATTTGTTTTCAAAAATTATAAAATATATAATGATTTTTTAGTATAAATATTTTTTTAATGATTTAAAAGAATATAAAGAGTGATATTGATTACAATGAAAATTTATTTTATGGAAGTGTTATATTTTATGCAAAAAACATTATTAGAGGAAGGTAATCAATATTATGTTCTTGATGTTGATAAAATATTTTTCACTTTGGATAAAGTTATATTTTATATGTATAATGTAAATTTGAGAGTTTGTATTACCTTGGAATAGATTAATGATTTATCAACATAGTGGTTTATGCTATCCTGGATAATGATTACATTTTTATTCATTTTACGGAATATATCCAATAAACTATTATCAATATAATAATTGAAGAACCATGTATTTTTTAAATATTTAGTATGATAATTTAGGTTATTAAAATGTTTTAAGAGAGTACATGATGAATGTATTTACATGGTTTTTATGTGAAAAGAATAGACACTTTATTATATATGGGGTGTTAATGTTAAGATGATATTAATAAATTTAGGTACATTGTTTCTATATTTTTTGATTTTTTTTCTTACTTAAGAGTGAATAGGATAAGCAATTATGAAATGGTACAGGTTGAACTATGAATGAGGTTTTAGAGGTTAATGTATTGTTTCTCTATATAAGTATTTGAGATTATTATATTACATGTCATAACATTTTCTTATGATAACTAAAGATATATGGAATGACATATAATTTTATATATGGATCTTATGATACATTTTTTCATTAGGTGAAAAATATTCACGTTGAATTATTGGAGTAAGAGATAAAGATGAAATCAATCCTGGAACAACCACAGGGTGAGATTGTGGTTATTAAATTTATTAAATCTTGTAATTATATATTGACATGAAAACTTTAAAACTCTAGTAAAAGGGTCATGCAATTTTTTTTCAATTTATCATCATTTTTGTGATAACATTTAGCTTTTCAAGACTATCTGGTTTATGGATTTTTGATCATTAAAATTGTCCTTATCGTGTTCTCGATCAATCCATATTCATATTGGGGTATTAAATTTTTCTTCAATGTACATTTTTTCACTTTTAAACTATGTTATCCTATATATAAATCTAATTTTTTTATTGAAGATGAATTTCTCACATCTATTTATCTTTTTTGAAGAGTGTTTTTATTAACCCGAGGTATGATGTGGGTTTCTATGAAGGAATTTTTCAAATGTTAAACTATTCATCAAGGAGATGAATTTAAAATAAGAAAATCATTTTAACAGGGAAAATTTTAACAGAAAAATATTTTTTGATATTACATTTTCAACAAATTTTATTCATTTTGGGTTTTTATATGCAATATGTATTTTATTTTTCATTACAAGTAGAGATGAGATTAAATAAAGCAGGCCATACTATTAAAATATTGTTATTTAATATATCAATTTCCCATTAAAATGAATATTATTAATAGGATTAAATTTATTATGAAAATAAATTTTCTAAACATATTCATTTGTTATATATTGATAAGAAAAAAAATAATATCTATATCATAGAAAAAATAATATTTTATGAAAAAATTATATTTTCCTAAAACATTGATTAGTCTAGCATTTCACCCATAATTTAAAAAGTACCTTTTCCACATTCAAATTTTTTTTACGAAAAAATATAAATTTTAAATTTTTATACTAAAATAATATTTGGGTTAGTTTTGTGAGTTTTTTGAAATGTTTTCCTTTTAAATGAATACTGAAAATAATAAATTATTGAACATTGTTTATTTATTTAAATTATTTATAATTTTGTAATTTATTTTGTACATTTTTAATTTATACTGATTAAATATTATATTAATTTCACACTTTTTTCAATTTGAATATTTTTTATATTGAATTTATACACAAATTATTATATACTTTTGGATATTTTCACATTAAAAAGTTACTTTATCATCATGTAAATGGGTTTAATTTTTATTCAATTATTGAAAAATTTTGAATTTAATTTAGAAAAATATATTCAATATTTTGAACTTACATAATTTATAATTTCTAATATGTTTGAATAATTTTTTTTTACCAAAATGAACAGTGAATGGAATAAACATTAATTGTTCTTATTCAGATAAAAAATGATTTATCTGTGGTTAATCTATAATGATATGAAGGAAAATGAAATAAAAAGTTATATTTGTTTTTTAAAAGAGTTTATTTATATCTTGGTCATCATATTCTAGAAATTATGGTAATTCCATTCCAATTTTATTTGAATATGACCCAACTAATATGTTTAGTAAAGAAATTGACAAATAAGAAGGTTTTCCTAATTTTACACACTATAATGTTTTTGGAAAGGGAAAAACTTGTCATCATCGATTATAAGTATTAATATGAAAATTAAAAAAGTTTTTTTATAATAATATTATATCATTAATTATTATAAATATCTTTATTCATAAAATGATTTTCAAATTCCAACATAGTATTTATTTAGGTATTAAAAAAATAAAGTAATGATACTAAAAATAATAAAGGTGAAGTATATTGAAAGAATTATTATGTAACATTATTTTTTTGATACATATATTTTCATAAAGATGTTTGAACATAATATATATTTATTCCATAAATGTCATGGTATTTTTTAAATTGAAAATAAATGAATACAATAAATATTTGCAGTAATATAATTTTATAATAAATTCTATTATATTATATTACTCAAAATTAATATAAATATATCATCACCCATGTTCTCATAAATGTTTTTAAAAAAATTATATGGTCCATTCATGGAAAAATTTATATTTTCTAATTAATATATTTATTCTTAAATAGAAAACAATTTATTAGGAGGGTTATGTTTTAAGTTGTGTTTTCACACATTAAATGCACTTGTGTTAAACTTATATTTCAAAAACCATAGAATTTTTGTTTGATATATTGAGTTCATATTTGGAATCAAGTGGTCCCAACTATACATTATTTTTACATTAATTTATTTTTAATGTATAAATTAAATATCATAGAAAACAAGTTACCATAGTAAAAAAACAAAAATGGAAAAAGTTTGTAAATACTGAAGTTTTAGAAACAAATGTTTAAAAATGTGTTTCAATGTTCGGTGGAGTTATTGGTCAACCATATAATTAGTAAAAAAAACATAATTATCCAATTTGGTTCCACTTGTGTTATTATTAACCTCCCAATAGAGAATAATATTGAGTATTTACAAGAATTATACCCCCTTAACTATTAAATGGAATTCACCCTCTTCCATTATTCAATACTTAAAATCCATTTAGTTCAGACAGTACAATCCCAACTCAATAGAAAACATATATCCACTCATCATATGAGACTAATTTTGAGAGGAATCCAACCAAGGAATGCCTTAGTGTACAATTATGAAGACTACATGAAGAAGAGGTAATGTTCTTCAAGGGGCATATTTATTTTACACTTTCTTCAAATTGATCAATTATTATTATATAATTATTATATAAAAATTTCTATATTATAAATATAATGATATTTGGTTTTTAATGTCATTATATATAACCATATCCAATTCAAACAAATGGGTTATGAAATCAGTGTTATTGTGTATTATAGAAAACCGCCGAACAAACAGATATCATTTGTTTTTATAGAACCACCAATAAGAACTTTTCATAAGTATGTATTTATAATTTATATATATTAAATTTATTATTTAATTAGTATTATATAAAAATTATATAATATATACCTTCAAAATATTTATGTTGTGGGAATATGATAATGTCGCTTGTGTGTATAAAGGACAACTGCCTCGCAAAGTGATGTGATTTATTCATGTTTTACATGAAATGTATTAAGGATGGATATAACAAAAATTATTTTTATGTATTACATAAAAATCATTCTATAATTATAATATATATATACTATGAAATTCTTTTTCATACAATCCTAAAAATAGAAACGACATTTAGGCATACACGTGGCCTAACGTATCCATGAACGGTGCATTTCATATTCAATTTCTAAATTATATGGATTTCTATAAAAACAAATATAATGGATATATATGATATATATGTAGTGTTTATAATTCTTAATACTATGAATCCAAGAACAAATAAGAATAGAAAAAATATAACAAATCAAAACATGTACAAATAAGAATGTTGTTATGACCCGATATGTTACATTAACATGGAATTTTTAATAAAAGGGTTTAAAATTGTTAATATATAATAATATATGGTATCATTTATATTAATACAGTTTTGTAATAGATTTATAATAAACATAAATTTACTATAATGTATGTTTGAATGAGTATGATGGGATTCGAGACATAACGTAAGGAGAGTATTATCTCACTTTTCACATCTGTGATACAAATTTTATATTCGCTGCCCTTTTTATTTTATGTGGTGTATAAAATATCCATTAACATATTTTTTTATTATTTTTAATATTATTGAGGTTTACATATATATTAGAGTTTCTCTCTTTTATGGTATTTACAATTCAAATGTTATGAAATTGTGAATGGATTTTTGTGCCAATTAGACCTCCTTGAGACCTGACGCCATGTTATAAACCTATTTTATTTTATGTGGAGTATATTAAAACCATTTTACATGAAATATAATGAATATTTAATCAAAATGATAGTTTTTGTTACACATAATTGTATTCCTAAAATAGTATTAAGTTTCAATGTAACGATTGTGGTGAATATTTTATGCTATAATTTAATTATTTATCAATATTATTTATGACTATGTTTCCAATGACCGAATGTTATGATCCACCTCTCAAAAAAAATGAATTTAATTATCATATTTTTTTGACATGAAAATACATTTCCTCTTCATTTTCCTCTATTTATGTACTAAAATTTTATAATTCAGCTTATTAAAAAAAATCATCTTTTAGGTCGAAAACTATTTTTCTTCCAAAAGTCTGTTTTCTAAAAATATTTATACAAATGTTTTATAATTTTTTTTTGAAAATGGAATCAAATTTTACTCATTAAATGTCTCAAATTATTTTTAAAATTCCCTTAATATTTATTGAATGTTATTTTCAAGGAAAATTATTTGGAAAATGTTTTATTTTTTAAAAATTATTTTGAATGAAATTATATTTTCATTAGGAAATGTTACATGTTCTATTTCAAATTCTAACTCCTTATAAAATAAAATATTTTGATGTAATTTATCTTGGATATGAACCAAGGATATCACTACTACTAATTCATTGAATGGTTTATTTTTATGGTGACAATATTTTTATGAATCCCTTTTCTCTTATACAAATTATATTATAATAGAACTCTTTTGAAACCCTCTTCTTTTGATGGGATAATATATGAGGAAATTATTAAATGAATGGGAATATTATATATTTTCAAGGGGATATTATATGATAAAATAGTTAAGAAACCATTTCAATTTAGTGTGTTATGATTATATGAATATTTAATGATATTTAAGAACACAAATATATGATTGTCATTATGGGACATGTGGGACCAGAACACCCTCAAATTCAATGTGTAATAATTACTATTTATTTATCTTAGAGGGTACAAGGGTGGTCATACCATGCCCTAAAATGATGGTACACATATGCTTATCCCAATCCCAATGAGTAGGGTACGTGAATAATTAAACCAATTCTTAAAGTGGGTATAAAATATTTCATCTGAATCCAAATTTAGGTACACAAGTGGTTATCTCTAGTCTAATATGTTTTGAATGTCTTGGTGGGTAGTACTGATGTGAGATATTCTCTAATTATGTTTAGGCATAACAAATTCTTTTTTCTCAATTTTTTTGTGATGGGTCATTCACTTTTGTTCCTTTTTATTCTTATCTTATGAACTAAAATTATTTATTCCATGAATCAAGATTATGAGATTTGATATTAAAGGTACGGTTTTTAAATGCTATACACATGTTCCCAAACCCATTTGTTAACTGTTATGCTTACGTATCACGCTTGATTAGAGTTACCTGTCATATGAGCTCAAAAATTCATTTGTTTCCCTTACCCTTGTAATGTATAAATATTATTATGTTGGCGTACAAAAAAGAAAGTTCTTTATGGGAGACACTGAAGATTGTCGAGGAATTAATTTGGCCGTGTTCCATGTTTCCAAATGATGTAAATAATTGTAGCCCATAAGATGGTTTTGTTAAAATTATATAAATATGAATATTAAATTATGTAATATATGTGCATGGGAAACCTATCTTGATATATTTCGTAACAAAATTTGATTTAGAATTATTGTAAACATTTTAACACTTTCCTTCTAGAAACCTGCTTTATCATTGCATCGACATGTGTAATTTTAAATACAATTCATACACATAAATGAACTCAATTTTGAAAATGGATTCCAAATTTAGAATCAGTATAATATATGTTATCTAATTAGTAAAACTAATTTTCTATCAAAAATTAATCATGCGGTTATGAGAAAAATGGAATTACTAGTCAATTAAACTAAAAAGAAAAGGTTTAACATGATTGAAAAAGCATTTAAAAATATATTTTATAGCCATATTGCATCATTATTATTACATATTCTTGAGTATAATCCATTTTTTATCCTTTTTTCATTAGATAAACTTGGGTACACCATTTTCTTTTTAAAACATTACAATAATTCCCCTCATCTCAACTATAAAAAGCATTCCCTCTCCTCTATTATTCACCTCATAAATCCATTTTGGTCCAGAAAATACATACCCAAATACCTTACCAAGTTCACTTCAATTATCCATATATTTTGTAACAAATCCACCAAGTATTTATTTTGGAGCACACCAATGGAAATTACCTAAAGAAGATGTAATGTTCTTCATTGGGAATTTTTATTTCATTTTTTTCTTTACCTACTTCAATTTATATTACACAATGATAGTATGATAGCCAATGTATATTCAATATGATAATATCTTTTTATGTTAATGTAATAACCTACTACCATCTCTTCTTGCATATATGGGGTTATGAAATCATCTTTTGTGTGTACACCGAACTACCTCCTCACAAACTGATGTTATTCATTTTTTAATTACCCATCTCAGAACATTTTGCCGTGATATATTAAATATTTTTATATATATTATATTTAGATATAATTATAATTATGGAATTATTAAATCATTAATACCTTCATACATTTCATATCGAGAGAATATAGTAATGTTGCTCTTTTTTACAAAAGACTACTCCCTCATGAATTGATGTGATTTGTTCCCTATTTACATGGATGGTAATATAGATGGATCTAATTATAATATATAATATATATGAAATGATAATGAATATTTAATTATAATAGAATATTTATTATTTTTTCTTTCTGTAGGGTAAATAGAAACTACATTCATACGTACATACAACATTCCATCTCCCTAAAAACTATATATCATTTTCAACTACTAAAATTTATATTATCACTAGAATAAATATATACATAATATAGATGATATTTTTATCAGGATAAAATTATAGAGAATTTGGATACATTTTTAAATTAATAGTTTTTAAAATATAAAAAAATCACAGACATAAATGAAAAACAAAGTAGTTATAAGCTGAAATGATAATTTAATAGGGAATTGTTAATAAACATGTAAAAAAGATAAAATGTAAATCATATATGGATTGATATATTTATTTCTGGTTATGTAATAGATTTATAATAAGCATATATTTATTTTATTGGTTTTTTTAATGCTTATGAATGATGTCAACATTTAAGGTAAGTGATTTTTGTTTCAATTTACCATCTTTATAACTGATGTTTTCTTATCCACCAACCATATTTTATGAGATTAATATAAAAACAATATTGAAATGTAATGTTATTAATTTATTTATTATCATGATATTTTTTTCTTCAATTATTATTTGTGATTCATGGGCACTACAATTCAAAATAACCATATTTTTAAGGGGTTTTAGTTACAATATCAACCTTTAATGGGATTTCTCATTATTTTTCTTCAAATGATTAAATATTATAATATAACTCCCGGGAAACATAGGTTTGTTCTTAAAATATGAATATTTATATATAAAAAAATATTTCCCATCATTTTCAACTCTTGTTGTACTCAAGAGAAAAAAAATATTTATTTTTGAAAATAGGTATTTTTGGTCGAAATCCCTCTAATAAAAAAAGAACTAGGTTTATTAAAAAGATTTCAATAATGTTATTATATTACTCAAAATGATTTAATAGATATTTTTAATCATGTTTTCATTTTAAAATTTTTAATGGAATAGTCAGGTCATTTTCTAATGAAATCATATTTTTTTTACTGAAAATGAGGAAAGAATATATTTTTTAACATCTATAGCATGAATAGAATTTCCCTCCATCATGAACATTAATTTATTTCAAGTATAGTTTAGATATTCTCAATGTTATTTTAATTCAATAGTTTTTTTATATTTATTTTGTTTAAAAAATAGTTTTTCAAGTGTGAAAATTATTAATTTTCTCTAAGGAAATGTTCATAGTTAACCTTAAAATTTATTTTCCATCTATAGTGACATGAATTGATTTTATTTTTTCTTTAATAAGGTTATGATCCTAGGATTCATTATTAATATTCATTTGAATGGTTTATGTTTGTAAAACCTATTTCCATTCCATGGCTTATTCCATGATGGAATTCTTATGAATCTTGTATCATGTCATGGGTTATGCAATGATGAAATGATGAAATAATTATAAAAATTGTTTATTTTCCACAGGTTAGGATATGGTGAAATGTTTATGAAAACCATTTTCATTTCATGTTTTATGATATATTGAATTTTTTTACGATTTTGGGTGATACATACATATTATATTCATTATGTGATTGGTGGGACCTATATGTCCCACCAATACATTGGGTGATGCTCAATGTTATATGAGTTTAAAGGGTACAAAAGAGGTTATTTCATGCCTGAAAAAGGAACATGAGATGTCATCAAAAGAACAAATGTTACATATTGGTGGTTTTCCCAATCCTAACATGTTATGAATGTCCTGGGGGTAGCCTCGATATGTAATTTTATCTTCATCTTTGAATGCCACAAATCTGTGTCATAGTATAATTTTTAACCCTCATGGAACATGTATTTTGATTTTATAATGAATCATGTCTTATGAACTACCATTTCATATAACATGAATCCATATTATGGTCTTTTATATGAAGGGTATAGTTTCAAGATTTTATTCTCAAGTTATCACAACGATATGTTCACTTTATGCTTACGTATCCCCTTTTTTACCCATACTGAGCATGTGTTCTCAAACTTGGATTAGTTTAGTTTTTATTTTTTATGATGAGATGTTCAATTATGTTTTTTCTAATAAGGGTTTAATTTATGAATATCATAGTGGGAGATGATGTAGTTTCCATAATAAATAGTACATTCTTTTTACATTTTTACCAAGTTAGTATACATTTACAATCCTCCTAAGTGTGTTCATGTGATTTATGGAATATGCACCAAAATGATATAATGTATATAATTGATAACACTAGGTCATTATAGAGTGAATATTTCTAACATGATTAAGGGATCCATGTTATCAAATCAAAAATTATTGAGGTTAGTCACATTTCCATGCTAAAATATCGAAGGTGTATTCCCATGATCATGGAAATAACTACATG
This sequence comes from Viscum album, assembly GCA_963277665.1. Lineage (NCBI taxonomy): Eukaryota > Viridiplantae > Streptophyta > Magnoliopsida > Santalales > Viscaceae > Viscum > Viscum album. Next base: position 435,531,519 of record OY728123.1, on the reverse strand, counting down.
AAGAACGTATATATCTTCCTTAACAGGAAGCTATCATAATTTTCGTGATTCATCATGTAAATAACAAAATAGTTTTTAGAGGTTTTCCTATAGAGGAATCAAATAACCAAGATGTATTACCACTGGAATTTCACATGATCCATCTGAAATACTAATTATTCTTCATGTGAACAATGAGATGACCACATGAAGTGAATACACATATCATATACTCCAATATATTACTCACCACACTATTTTCAGGTGAAATAATCATTAGATCACATGATCCATCATTGTAAGATGTTCACTCTCACCTTTATGATTGTTACATCTATGTGTTGAGGCGGTATATTTTCAGCATCATAATGTTGAATTTATATAGATTTTGATTTTACTTAATTATTATATATTGGATTTGGTAAATGGAGGGATAGTTGGGATATGGAATTCACATGACCCCCATATGTCATCAATGATGTCAAAATTGTATCAAATTATGAATAATGATCTCATGAGTACTCCATAATTATGCCATTTCATTAGAGTTTGTAGTGTCAGAGAGATTTTTCATGACCATATAATTATACAAAAATGGATTTTACATAATCAAATCCATATATATGATACCCATCACATGATTGATTTTACATGGAGAAAATACCTTCACAAGATCTGTCTGACATGCTTGGGGCTCTTTATGGAATAAAAATGAAATTATGAAGGGACTTTATGTGATTGGTAAACATATTATGGAAATAAAAAACCCCTTATTATGAGAAAACATGTATCTTTTGATATAAGTATCCCTCTTTTTTAGAATTTATTTTATAAATCATGGCTATTTTCAAATTTTTTATATCATGATTTCAATTAAAAATATTATAATTCTGTATTCCTTAAATCGATTATGGATTCATATCTATTTCCATCCACATAATGAGGACATATTCCATTGAAGATTACACATGATCCATTGAGTGATCAGGTGAAGTGTAATTGACCTTTTAAGAATAATATATTTATATTCCTTTACACAAATCATCTTTTTTTACATCTTTTTTTCATTATCCCCTTGGTAATTGTCATGTGTATATATATTAAATCATTTCATGATCATAAGGAATTATAATAGTATTGACATGCCTAATGGAATTTTCAAGACTAGGCCATCATGTTTTAACCCTTTATGAGATTTGGATAGAATTTCATACTTCCTTCATGTCAATGTTTAATTGATATCTTGAAGCACATAAACCCTTCTTTAGAAAACTTATCTATCAATTCATCGTACAAGGGTACCACCATTTTCAATTTTTAATATATGATCCCAATGGTATCCATTAATGAAATTGTAATTTGTCATGTCAAATGCTTACAAATTCTTATATGATGGTCATTTCAGGATATAAAAGAATTCTTTATGGGGATTCACATAATCAGTATGACTTTTCAGAGTGGATTTATTTTATTATAAACAAATCATTTGTATTTCATGACACATTTAAGTGACTTTTAAGGGACATGTGATTGTGTGTCTCATTAAATATCACACAGTTCATGTGATCTTGGATGCTAATCACTATATAGCCAGTATACTCCAATAATTTTTTTAGAAAAAACATACTTTAAGTATTTCTATGATCCTACAATTTTTTATGTACATTTGGATGACGCTAATAAAGTTCCCCCCTTAGACGAAAAGTCTAAATAATAAATAACTTGTTATCAAGATGTAAATTTCTCTTTGAGTCTTTCTGGATTCTATTTTTTGGTATTCCAATAATATTTTTTATATTATTTATACCCTTCACATTTCTTGTGGATCCATATAAATAGGGAAGAAAGAGTCCAACGATTTCCATTGTATCATAAACCTCCATAGTACTTGCATAATCCTATCCAATTAATTCTACAAAAGACTAATTCTTTTAACCCCTTTGTGAGAATGATTTAAGAGACATAATCATATGATGTCCTCTGATGACATCATTCTGTTACCACCTTATCCAATAATCACACTTAACCAATATTTGAACTAATGAATGGGAATATATATAAACTATAATGGACACCATTGGTCACAAGTCTATTTAACATGTGTCGATTGTGTACTTTGTTAGCTGTCACTTCATAACCTAATCATTAATCTATTCACATGACCTCAAAATGGCCACATAATCTCAAGTATTGGGATGGATAATTCAATAAATATATGTTATATGGTCCACATGATTCAAAATATATGTAACATGTTAGGCGATTAAAAACACTTATATGGGTCCCCCAATTCATGTGATACTCCCAAATATGTGCCTTTTATTTACTCATTTCATCATGGTTCATCACTATTTTGAAATATGATGATTATATTTTCATCTATATTTCATCAAAAAATGATTTCATAGTATATGTGTCTCATCAAAATGAATTTGTTTCAAATATTGATGTCGATTAGTATCTGGTCGTTCATTCATTTTAGGTGCTGCTATTAAACCTACTATGGATTCATCTTCATGAATAACATTATAAAATCTCATTAAATCCATATTGGATGGAGATAAAAAATAATGATTCCATTCCAAAACCCCAGTGTGTGATCATTCCTTCATTGTTGATATAGAGTACCCATAACACCATTACATAATATATATAAGGTGGGTTATTTAATTTTTAAGGGAATTATTTTGATGTGTATATGTTAAGGTTTTCATTAACAAACTTTGAAGAGAATGATCCTATTCTTAATCTTGAAATTCATATATATCGATCGATTATGTGGATGTTTTCTCTAAATCAGAATTTCTGATGGATTCTCTATTGGGACCTTCGATCAGGATGGAGATTTGGGGTGGAATAGGGGTGGCCTTACAAGGTGAAATATACTTCCATCAAATTATGTATTGAGTTAAGGTGAATTCGAATGGATTGTGCCTCCAAGTTTTTAAGAAATCTTTTATTACTATAAAACCGAAATAATTATTTAATTTTGTTTCTAACAGGGTCCATAAAAATATATATTTCATATTCTTCATAGAGATGCTTGTAATAGCCTCTGGGAAGTCATGGAAAGTTACAATGCAGTAATTTTGGGTGATATGTATAATGATTTCAATCCATCACCATATACATAGGATGATTTAGTTTTAATCCATACCCATTTTATGGATATTATCATGCTTGATGAGTTTTCCCATGGGGATGCCCCAATTCAAATGGAAGACATCCCTTCTAATAAAGGGAAATGATATTTTATCAAGAACAACCGTAATGAACCTGAACTAATGAAGATAAATTCATGAACATGAAAAGAATCTTGTGGGGAAGAATTTTCATATTGGAATTTATTTGAATAATGATGATTCAAAACTGGGTTTGGGAATTATTTCTCAAAATCCACTAACCTATTTAATTATTAGGCTTCAATTAAATGTACTTGAGTGAGTAATTGCAACATACTTCAGAAAATGGTGTATTTAGGGTTTATACATTAATCATGTCAATTTCCATGGTTCTAGGGAATCATTTTGGTTTGTCTATTACTATTTTGGATAAAATATATCTTCATTTACACCATATGTGTAAGTGAATTTCCCCATATATTGTTTTGTCCCATTTCACTTGTTGTGAGGTATGAAAGAGGATAAGATAGAAGATACAGGTATTTGAGTGCCTAAAACATTCCACTAATCCAATTTAATATATTTTTACATGAATTAGTCGGGTGAGGCTTATAATGTGGAAGATATGGGAAACCACATGTCACATGAACCACTATGATCCATTCTCTTCCATTCTATATGAGGTTCCCAATGGTGGTATAATCCACAATGGAGAATTTTAATATGAGGTTCCAGATTATATGATGTTAATTTTTTTAGGCTATATCTCCACTTAGATCAATGGATGTATTTTCAATGAGTGGTGTGAACCCTATCAGTTCAAGAATAAATTTTTTATTTAAAATTATATTCCCACAAACTTCGATGTATGATATGAATGAAAAAATGATGGTGGATTTGTAAAAAATTATGAATTCTACTAAATAGGAGACTCTGACTATTATAGACATACCTACAAACAAAATATAGATTGGTATGTCCAATTTCTATGAAAATATATGTCTAAAACAAAATTTCTTGGACGCATAATCTATCCTAAAATTTCACATCACTGATATATTGAAAGAAACTCTATACAGGTTGATTCTTTTCTAATGGGAATATTGAACATTATATCTATTATATATATAATATTTCATAGTAAAAAAATTATTTTTTTACCTCACTTATTTATAAGGAATATAATGTTATTTTCTTAATGATTTTCTTTTCAAATCTCAATTTTCTAGGAAAATTGATGGAATATTATTGGATTTAGGTAACGATCAAAATAATTGACTTTCTGGAACAATATTGGATTTTGTTGATAAAGATGGATATCTTACCCCCAAAGAATATATAAAATTGATTTTATTACAATCCTAAAAAAATATTTATATCATATTATTTTTGGCATAATTAAATTTATCTATATTATGGAAGGATATTGAAAGGACCTGGACACCCATGGAATCTATGGTGCAATACATTAGGTTTACAAATATTGGAATTGACAATAATGTTTTCTATGAGACTAATGAATAGGTGTCTCTACAATATATGGTGATGATGAGGGAAATGACTTCCATCCCAGATGGGTTACAATCTATAGCTCCATCGAAACAATCATCAGTACCTACATCAGCCTCCTTCTCTATAGATCCTTCCATGGTGGGGAAAATAAAAAGGAAGTGCTCCATCTCATTAGTTGTTTCTCAAATAGAATCATTATGTATGATTCACTATTTATTTCTTCTTCTTTATATAATAATATTTATTTTTATTTTCTTTCTAAAGGTATTGGAACATTCTGAACCCAAATTTAGAAACAAACATCTATTATAGATAATATCATTTGGAATTGTACTACCGAAAATGAAACATTGTAATAATTCCCACTTCATCATGGGGTAGAAATATTCAAGGTTCTTTCATTTCTGAACCTGGGCCCACAACTAACACTTCATCAATTTTTCCATTTTAGCTAGTATAGAAAGAGGCAATTTTGGAGGAGTTTTATGCCATTTGATATTTTATCATTGATTTATCCCTAATGGAAGCATATCTATATGAGGTTATGTGAATATTCAGATACCAAACATTATTTCCTAATTACATTAAGTCCATTATCATATTATCCACTTACAATCATTAAAGATGGAACATTTAATGTACTTATAGGGAATCCTATAGGGGTGCTACCTAGTCACTCATCGCAATGGGGTATGGCCACTACCCTTGATGATGGGGTAAGAACTTGGTGGTTTTGGCCCATTCATCACTGGGATTACCCCAACATGAATAACTAATGAAGGAGACAATTCAATACCAATATCATAAAAGGATGTGATTAAAGTCCCCCACTCAGTGACTTATTTTGATAATATATACTTATTATTGAATTAATCTTGATTAATGGCTGGAACTACATCCCTCTTAATCAAATGATATGATGATAGGTGTGGAAGATATTATGAGCTTAATCATAGGAGGTCCTTTAGGGGAGTGGGAGGATCAACTTGTTTTCTTAATTATATTTTTATGACCATCAACTTTGGGTAATTTGACTATATGTTTATCCAATATAGAGTTCATGAAATTAGTTCTCTTGTAGAATAGTATAAGACCCCTAAATCAAGGGTACTAGTAAAGGAGGTCACAACATCAGTCAAAAAATGTTGTGATCAGACAATGGAGAAAAGAATCCTAGAATGAGACAATGTACATAGAACACCAATACATGACAAAATCATGGAAGGATGATGTTATCATTCTACAATATGAAAGCAATTTTCTTTATTTTGATTTTCCAAATTTCATTTGGGCTGAAAATCATAGAGGATATTGTTTCAGAGAAACAAGGGATCATTGAAAAATAGGAGATGGTAAAACAGGATTTTCCTTCCCCAAGAATTAATTACTGTGGGCTATAGAGTAAAATAATTAATTTGTTGACCAACATCATGATTTTATATCTTCTATGGAACAAAATTTAGTGAATATCGAGGAATCTGCTGGAAAAAATTGTATGGGTAATGTATGCTTAAGAGCCTAATTTTATTTGTACATTCATGAGAGATACTTTAGGCAGTAATGATTATCCCCTAATTTCATCTTGATCAATAAAAAAACTGTTTAATAATTAAATTATTCCATTATAATTTCTTTTCATTCATCATATGTATGTAATTTCATTAAATTGATTTCATGTAGATTTTCAAATACATTATTTCTTTTTATGAAATTGGGAAAACCCAAATTTGGAACCTAAATCACCAAATCATAACAGATATATAATGAGAATTTTTCATTAATTATTATCTCATAATAGTCATAATTGATGAATCTTTTCTAGTAAAATAAAAATAACTTGATTCAAAAAAATAGTAAATATTTTCCGAAGGGAATGTCCTCTAAATTTTTCCCATGTCAGCGGACTAAGAGAGAATAACATTGCATTATTTTGGGAAAAATAATGACCCTAAAAGAGTTGTATCTTTTTTTATTTACATATCATTTAAATTTGTTTCATATGGTGAAATCGTATAGGTCAGGGAATTTGATTTTTTACATACCACACTTTATGGGGTTTTAACAAAACATGTTCTTCGCCTTTTCCGTTTCATATGTGCTCAATGATTCCTCAATTACACAAAATGGGTGTCCAATGATCAGAGATAATATCTATTCCTAGGGTTACCATTATAGATCTTTAAAAAATTGACAATTAGGTCTCTTTTATATAGATATTTTTAAGGTCATAAAATCCATACCACATTGCTTCTATATATTATTATCATCTATCTTAGACCAAAAGATGTTACAGTTCTCAGACTTCTAGATTGGGATGTCTATTATTTTTTTAGTTTAGGGTATTCTATATTAGAAATAATTTTTTTAGTTTAGGGCCTTCTAGATCTGACAATATGCATCTATATTTTATTGTCTTTTCTCATGGACCTATTTTTGTCTTAGTTTATGGTCTTCTATCACAAACCCCTAGTTGTTTTGTATTCTTATGACACAGAATGTGTAAATGATGGGTATTCATGTAACAACATGAGTTTTTATGAACTTTTTTCAAATAAATAAAATATCTATTATATATTTCATTACACACAACATCATGTTAATCATTCACTATACACATCCCTGTATGAGCATGCATTTCACACAACAATGACTTTTAATAAAATCATGATATATTATTAATATAGTTATTTAAACATTACAATTATAACTAATCCATTAAACATAATGATATGTATAGTAATATATAGTTTTCAAATAATAATATATATTTTTATATAAATAAAAAATATTGATAATACATTTCATAATTAATGGTAATGTTTTATATGTTTCAAAAATACAATTTTCTCAGGAAAAATATTTTTTAGAATTATTGTAAAAAAATTTTAAATTTAGAATATTATAAAATTAATTTGATAGAATAAAATTATATTTTAGTAATATTTTTAATATTGTATTCATCTTAATGTTTGTGTTTTTTTGGAAATGTTTCATTTTTTGATAAATACTAAAAAATACTAAATTTCAATTGAAACAATCTATTTTATTAATTAATATAAAAAGATAAATTATATTTAAAATTTATTGTAAATTAAAATTAGTTCAATTATGGATCCATTATTCCAATTTTGGTCATTTTAATAAATTTCATATTGAATTTTAATAAAAAAACCTATGAACTTTTGAACATTTTGTTTTAAAAACCCCTCCTTCTCATCATGTATGTGTGTTTTTTAAGATAAATATTCCCACATCAATGAATATAATTTGGAAAAATGGATCCATATTTTAGAAAAATTATTATTTATATTATCTTATTAGTAAATATTATTTTTTACCAATATAAATAGAAAAACTTGAAAAAATTATTTAAGATTGTTACGGTAAAAATTGTTTTACCCGGGGATAAACTAATAAGATAAGTGTCATAATCAACTAAAACCTGTAAAAAAACATTATATTGGAATATTTCCAAAATTTAACTACTCATATAGATAATAATACATATTATTATCCTTATGACCTAAAAAACATTGTTGTAATTTATTCATTCAAAAACAATAACTAGTGTGCCACTCACCTCACATATAAAAGGAACCATGTTATTGTCTCTTCTTCACACAACAAATACACTTTTTGATAAAATACCCACCAAAATAAATTCCCAACTTCCCTCCTCACATCCTCACCTCCTTATGGTTAATATAAATCCAACTACGGATGTCTCTTTGGCAAAACTAAGGCAGATAACTGATGAAGAGGTAATATTCATCAACAAGAATATTTGTTTTATATCTTCATAAATAATCGTCAATTATTAATATAACAATATGATATAAGAACAAAATTATCTCCAATATAATAATAAATAGTTATGTTTTGTTCATTTCCTATAAATATCTCCACTACCATCAAATGGCTTACAAAATCATCGTTTTTTGTGTATGGAAGACTACCGCCTCGCGAACGGATGTAATACATTTTTTTATTACCACATATCACATTTGGAAAAAAAATTGTATTTTTATATATATGATATTTATGATATCACTATGGTTCATAAATGTTTATATGATATATACCATCATACATTACATTTTATAGGAATACGATAACATCCCTCATGTGTATGACAAACTACCATATTGCGAAGAGACGTGTTTCGTTCATGCATTATATAAAACCTATTAAAAATGTTATTAATAAGAAATATGTGATATATATGAAATTAAATTTAATTTAGAATGTTTTTATATGTCATTTATGTTCCTTTCATTCAATTTGATAAAAAGTATTGAAAACAATTTCATGTGGATGTACTCCATACCATCTCGTTGAACAATGGACATCATTTTTTTATATCTAAATGTTATGAAATAATATAAATACACATATTATTAATACATATTATAATTATATCTTTTTTAAATATATATATATATATATCATTAAATAATTATCAATTTAATAAGACCAATGAAATTTCAAATCAAAACATATGTGAAAGACACAACAGTTATTTCCAAAAAAATGACTTTAACATGTGATTGGTAATAAATGAGTTATAAAATTCCATAATAAAATAATATATAGTATTATATATATATATATATAAATATATTTATATGTTTCTATAATTCATGTATAATGAATATATCATTACATTAAAATATGATTGAATGTGTATGATGGAACCAAATACTTAATTAAATGATTTATAGTCTCTTTTTTTCTAGGAGACATATAAAAATCCACCACTCATATTTTTTTGTAGTGTTTATGCATCAATGATGACAGGTTACAATAATAATCCCTTTATATTCATGAAATTTAACATTACTTTTAGTTAAATACTTATTAATTATTATGATTAAAAATATTAAAAAACAGGTAAGGGATTTCCTTCTCGGTTTTTTAATGTGGGAAAAATTCCATATACACATTGTGTATCATTTATAAGGTGTATATAATACTAATGAATGTATTTTGTCCTTATTAACCTGAATATTATTTATATTTATACATCAATTTTTTTATCACTCTTCATTGGTGTTATTATTTCAATTTTATCAATGTGGTCCATTATTTTTGTCATAATTTTCCTTTATTATGAAATATGTTATGTTATGAACCTACATGATTTTATGAGTTCTATTGAATCCCCTTAAAAATGTAATATCATGAAATTTTTTACATTTATGATATAAAATGTTTTATATCATTTTATTCTTTCCTAGGGCTAATTATTCAATGATACATTAGTGGAAATTATTTTCTCTTACAGTCTCAACATTTATCATGATTTTTTAATATTATGTTTCCATTGATAAAATATTATGATCTATTTCTCAATTAACTCATCTATTTTATTTTAATCGTATTATTCCAGATATTTTTAGTTAATACTATCATTTTTCATTTCTATTTTTTTTAAATATGTAAGAAAATGATTTCAAAAAAATCATATGTTATTTATCTCTAAGGTTGGGAATCCATTTTCATAAAAAATCATTTTTTATAAAAATTATTTTGAAAATTATTTTATTATTATCCACTTATTTTTCATAGAAATTATGACCCATATTTTAAAATTTTCTAAAATGATCTGTAAATAATTTTCATGTTGTTTTCAAAATAATACCTATTTTTCTTGTTCCAAAATCTGAATAGATTATTTGTTGCATGTATGACATGAACATAAACTCTAGTCTTCATGATTTTTTTTAATGGATGATTCTTTTAATTTTTATATTGTTATTTTCATGAAATTTTTTTGAACTGGTTTTATTTATAAAAATGTTTATTTCAAATATCAATGCATAATTTCCTTATGAAATATCTTAAATCGTCGATCAACACCATTTTATATCTAAAATGAAATTCATTGATCTTATATATTTTTAAATGGGGATATGATCGAAAAATACCATTCTTATTTTGTCACAAAAAGGTTTTTATTAATGATCATGGTTTGGTTTTGAAACGGGTTTCCCTTCATTATATTATATAATGAAAAAAAATTGAATCCATCTTCATTTTCCATAAGTTATTCTATAATGAAATGTTGAAATTATTATGAAACAATCCCCTTTTCCACATGTTATGATACGGAGAAATACTTAAGAAAATAATTTCAATTCATTTTTAATTATAAAATGAATTTTTTATGATATTTTTTTAGACACATGTATAATTTTCATTATGTGATATGTGGGACATATATCTCACACATATTCATTTGGAAATGATAATTTTTATTTGAGTATAGAGGGTAAATGGGTGGCTAGATGTGTAAAAAAGGATGGTTCAACGGTGGTAAGAACTAGTCCAAAATAGGTTACATGGGAGGTCATACCAAGACATAAGTAGTACCATAGGTTGTAATCTGAAGCCTATAATGTTAAAAATGTATTGATTGGTATCCTTGAAATAATATTTTCTATGCTGATGTGTATTCCATAAAACTATGTATTATTCCCTTATTATGCTATCATGGAGAACATTATATTATTTCATTTTGATTCATGTCTTGTAAACATTCAATATTGATCCAAGGAATCAATATTATAATCTTTCTTATGAATTGAATGGTTTTTATATTTTAGAATCACATTCTCATACACTTGTTTATATGTGATAGATATATTTGTTTATTTTATATTTTTCTATAGCATTTAAGATCACACCTTCTTATGTTTCATTTCCCTTGGTCATGAATATATGTATTATAACTTATTTTTCTAATAAAATTGACCAATTTGAAGATATTAGTGTGGGATAATGTATATAAAATAGAAAAAATTTGTTTATTTATCCAAGAACCCAATGGAATTAAACTATCATGAACCTTTGATGTGTGGTGGTGTAGTATAAAATAAATAAATAAAAAATTAGGTCATATCAACTTCTGATATTATGAGGCTTCTATTTTGGGTATTAGAGAATAGTATTAGTTATTATTTTTAAACCATGATTATAAAAAAATATTGAGAACAATAAGTACAAGTGTAAGTTTATCTATAAGGGTGATTTATATTATAGGAAAATTTCTTGGAATTTTGTTTAGGAATAGAGAGAGTGTTTTACAAGAAATTGCGTCCCTATCTTGATATTAAATGTGGGTGTGGATATGGAATAGTGAAAACTAGTGGTATTAACTTCTATAAGGGAACATTGAACTAGACTTTACTGTCACCTGGTGCAAGACAATGGGCCTTGATACACACGTACATAGTGATCCTAGATAGATATGATTTTGGAATTCACATACTATTTATAAAACATCATGAAGGATTTAAATAGGGGATGACTATGAATAGAAAACGACAAATCTGAGGTGTCATAGAATAAGAATATAGTTTCAATATTTATAATTATTATAATTGATATTTCATTATTTTTTGGTTCCCAGTTAGGATTTTTTTGTCACACTGTTATTTGGGGTTATATTAAATGGATGGAATTTGAAGGAGGTGGTTATTGATAGGTATGATGAAAATTGAGGTTATTTTCCTTCTAATAATTATAAACTAATGTCAGCTCAAATGCATGATTTTGTTATTATACTCACAGAACATTATCAACTATAAATAATTTCGAACATCCAAATGAGAAATGGTGGAAAAAATGTTCTGCTAGGTCCTTCCTGAGGCGTCTCTCACCGTACACCTATGGTTCCTCTTAACCACTAGTTACAGAATAATGGATTAGTACATCTGGATCATTATTTCCCAATCTCTAGTGTTCAAGACATGAATAATCCATTTTGGATACCTTCCATTTGGATGGTGAAGTTGATCAACGATGTACACTTATTAAGAATATGATAAAATAAGATGAAATTAACCGCATTGTTTATGATGAGTTTAAGAACATATTTTTCAATAAGTACTTTTGTCATATTCATTGTACAAAATGGAGAAGGAATTACTTGAGATAAGCCAAAAGGATGATCAATCAATTGTTACTTATGAGGAAAATTTTACAGGAACTTTGATGTATGATTCTTATATTATCATCCTAAATTAACACTAAGATATATATTTTATTTAGTAGTATAAATCCAAGACTATGTATGTTGTTATCCAAAAGATATATCCATAGTGATGAATAGATTCCTTTATGTGCTATCAAGTTTTAAATGGATGATGTATTTTTGTATCATTTTCATGGTTTTAACAATAATATAATGATATACTTCAAAGGAAAATATAGAAATCATGAAGAAAAGAAGATGAAATTTCATTTATGATATGAGTGTATGAAGAAGAATAATGGAAAATGTCCTAATGGGACTATGTAATTTTTTAGGAGAGGAATGTGTGGTGATATAAAAATTGATTGCTAAGGTGATGGGATGAAGTTAGATAACAATGATAATATAGTAAACTACGAACAAAATAAACCATAGACAATTTTTTTTTTCAATTGTACGGGGTTTGTGTATAATTAAATCAAGTTCTAAAAACTGATGGTTAATTATGAGGATTAATTCTAGAAACTTCTTACCTTGAAGTATAAGAGAATTTTTTTTTTAAAATTTTACTACAAACATGGGGTGCTATATTGGTGTGTGTAAAGGTATACATATCTTCCACTCTAGAACTAAATATGTCTTATGTGACACTAGATCTACACATTCTATCATATTTGCATAAATTGATATGTGTATCTGTAATGACCCGAAATTTTCAATAAATCTTGTTTCCAAATTTTGTGTGTTATTTTATTTTACACTCAACAAAACTGTTTCATTTGATAACATTAGTATAATTAAAATGAGGCAGTTGGGTTTTGACCGTTAAATGACAATTATTCAATATAACTGTTGGAAACTAAATATTGCGATTGTTGTCTCTAAATACAAGTGATCATGGTTAATTAATATAGAAAAAATATTCGAGGGCCTCATCCAATAGTCTCGGTCGAATCGAACCCAAGATGAACTTCATCATGTGAGGCTGGAATGGAATCGCCTTCGTGAGAAGTTAAAGCTAATATAAATAACTACTCGTGCGATGTTGGCCGAGCCACCCTCAAATTCTATCACCCTAGCACACCTTACTCTTAGGTCCTATTCAGGTTTTATAAGGGGCTATGTAACTACACCGTAACTGCCTTGTCTAATCCTTTGTTTTAAATAAAAATTTTGATTTCTTCTTATGATAAAGTTTGTGAATTTTCAAATGTCCGGATAAATATATTATGTATATTTTTGATGAATTATAGAAAAATGATATTTGAAAATATTTTTTTAAACCTTAGATAATTAATTATGTGTAATGATTTTCAAAAAATGGTCTTTTACAATTATGTTCAGAACGAAATTTAGAGTCTAATAAGATCAACGTAATTTTTGATGAATAGAAATAATTAATAGTGATTTTACGGTTAGGATTAGTAATGTGACCAAATGGATTAGTAATCTCACTTAAAGAAAGTATTAATATAATTTAGGCACCTTGATTAAGTAATGTGGTTTAATAAAATGGTTAAATGATGGTTTCATAAATTATTAGTCAAGTATTAGTTTTTTCGGTTGAATAGTGTTTTTTATTTAAAAATTAAATTAAAATTATTTAAAAAATTATTTTTATAAAATGGAGTTAATTTTTGAAATTAGAGCATCGATATTTGGTTAAGGTGTAATTTTGGGTTTTTCTGATAATGTTGAATTTTTGGTGAATAGTGAAAATACAGTTTTTAAGTTATGGGTATTAAATGACATCATTAAATGGTGTATTATGTATGTAATCAATATGTTCGACTTAAGAATAGTACGATAATTTATTAGTTGTCCCTAGTGGTCAATACCATGGGAAAATACCACGGGCAATCCCATGGTTTTTCCAATACCACCAATGAGGTGTCCCTGGGCCATTAATGCCTTGTCCCGTTAGTTTCCCAATAAATACCAAGCCATTATCTCATCCGTTCGACTCCAAAATCATCCCCAAAGATGTTCTGGTATCCTTACCTCCAAATATTCCCTTCTAAGGTGCCCCCAAGACTTCAAGATCCCAACCATTGAGTTTTAAGAGTTATGTTTTAATATAAGGGATCCAACCTCTCGCTTTCTTTCCAAGTACTCTCTTTTATGAAATTTCTTTTATGATCCATGTTCTTATGTTGGGGATGTTATTTTATATTCATCCTATTTTCCTTTTCATGTTCATATGATGAGATACCCCCTCTTTCTCTCATCAATTCATTTTAAGAATCTTTAATTGGCGCCATTAGACTGCCAAATTCTTAAGGGATTCTTTCACCCATCTCATTTTCAAGTTCTATTTTCATGGAAAGTCTTTAAAATTCATTTTATTATGATAGGGTATGATCTCTATATATATCATACTTATCGTTTATGTTCATATGATGAGAGACCCTATTTGATTTCGTCAATTCATTTTTTTGAAGTTTTAAGTGACGGCGTTAGGCTGCCAAATTTTCATAAGAGAAATCATATTCTTTCCTTCCTTCCATGATTTTCATTTCATATGGTATGTCTTTAAAATTTCATTAACATGTTCTTATATCTTTTATATCCTGTCCCTCTTCTATTTTATGGATCATTTATTAGTTGTTGACCCATGTCCCCACTCTTTTCAGTATTTTCTAAACCCCTATAACATAGCGGTTATGTTGCAGAATTTTTGTCTCAAAATGTCTCTCTCTTTATATAAAATTATTTTATTTTATTAAGTGTATACTAAAATCTCATTCTTCTATAAGGGTATTAACATCTATATCAAAGTGTTTTATTTTAATTCTGGGACTTACATACATGAAACCCTCTTTTCTTTTTCCATGCGTTTAAAATGACATAAAGATCGCATCTTTAAAGCAGTTTTTAAAATGTGATGACTATGAAATGAAACCCATTTATTTTATTCTATATGGTTTTTTTATGAAATTATTGATGATTATATATGTGGATCATATGATAATAAAAGAAAATTTAAGGGTGCGCCCTGATAGCGCTCCAATGCATTGGGTAATGATGTAACCACTAGAGATTACAATTTTAACAATAACTTGGTGAATAACCATGGTAATTTCAAATTACACCATGGGGTTGGACCTTGGAGATATGTTCATGATTTTCTAAGTTAAATTTTGTAGCCACATATTAATGTTATGAAACACATTATTTTTATTATGATATGCCTCATGATATCTTTCTAATGCCTTAATGTTTTTTATGATTTTGATGTATCTCATGTTCTCATGTAAAATTTTTCCCTTGTTTTGCTTACTGGGCCTTCTGCTCATCCTTTCCTTTGATTTATGCTCCCAGGTTATGAGATGCTGTAATGAAATTAGGATGAACAAATGATGAATTATTTCATGTGTTTAAGAATAATGTTTTATGTTGTCATGTATTAAGTTCCTAGTTTCCATGACACTAAACCGTAAAGATCCTCGGATTTGTATAATGTAATGAAAGTTTATATGGTAAACAGGTGGGATGCTATAGTCAATATCAAAGGATGGTTTAGTTATTTGTGGAAATTAGTATATGAAAGATTTTGGAAGAACCCTATAGAAATGTTTAAATATATGAGATCTTCCGGGTATTTTGGTGAGTATTGAGTAAGTGTTTTCTCAAGAAAATACATCCATGTCTGGATACGAGCAGGTAGAGGTGGCTCTGGCATAGATGTATATAGGGGTAAAACCCGAAAACACCTCTTGGGCTATACTCGAATGGGAACTGGTACACGACAATGGGTCTTGCTGCACTCTTGGTTACGACACTCTTGGGGATATGCTTTGGTAAATTCATAAGATTTGTATGAACCATTATTAAAGGGACAAATATAATATAAAATAAATATTCACAAAAGAATATAATATCATGGATAACCTAGATTGGAAATTAGGGGATCTCAAGTTAGGGTATAACTTTCTTCTACAATTTTATCGTTCTATATATTATGTTTATTTTTCATGATTATTGGCTAGGTATTTAAGCCCCCTAATTATACTTTATTTTCTTAGTTAATGGTGGGAAATAGATGAACCTGTCCCAACAACCAATGTGATAGGAAATCTGACGATTTCCCTATTAAGGTGATAGAGATGACGAGATATCAAGTTGAACATATTGTGATTATGCCAAACCAGCTATCAAAAACCACAATTAATAATTGGTACCTAGTTGAATGCCCAAATTCTTCAATGAAGAAGAAGATGATGTTTTAAGGAGGTTCATAATATAAAGTTGATAAGGGAAAGAAGACCCAATTTTTTTGCAAAAAATTTGGAAAAGGGAACCAAGGAGATTGTCACAAAGGTACCGGGAGATGTTTTAAGTGTGGGGTAGGGCATAAAGTATCCAATTGCTTCAAAAAAATGGATAATGTGATGAATAGAGATAATGTTCGATCTAATGTACCTTATACATTTCATTTTTGTAAATGTGGTGAAGTTGGACATTATTCATGGAAATTATCCCTTGGAAGGTATGAGAAGCATGATGAGCATCAACAATCTTCAAGGACAAGGGAAAAATGCAAGTCCTATGCTAAGATGGATCATGATGACTAAGGTACATGAAACTTCTTCGAAATAACTGTCTATGTCATGTTGTATTCTAGTTCGTTCCCTATGACCATATCTTTAATGTTTTCTAAGAACAGCGAGTCACTACCTAAGATAGTTTAATATCATTAAGGAAACCATCTATGTTTATGTACCACATGTTGATGTAGTGAAGGTGTTCATAAAGGGGGATTATGGGATTAAAAGATAATTATTATTTTAAAAGATGTTCACTATTTTGTGAACCCTATATGATCGAGGTAAATAGATTACTATGGTTTTTTCTTTGAGGAGTAAAGGTTGACTTATATTTTGAAGAATAGATGAATTTAAGGTGAACTTATTGTAATTTAGGTTACTTATGGAAATGATTAACCAATCTTGGGGAAAATATGTTTAGGGTAGTTACTTTTGTTATAAGATATTAGGTGTAGTTTATGTTGTTTGGAGATGAACGATAAAGTTTATCTTGGAAAACAATGTTATCAAATCCTTCTTGTATTTGGGATTCAATCTTAGTTTGGTTTATTTTGAGGAATCTTAAGGACAGTTATTTATGGAATGGTCTATGATGAACTTTGGGTAGTACAGTGGAACTTTGGAGATTTAAAGTAGTTTCCCTTCCTATGGGGTTCTTTCTTTTTGAAGAGTTGTTTTATCTTACCCTTTCTATTTTGGGGAGAAATGTTTAAAGATAGATAGTTATTCTTTTGTGGATAACGTGATTCTCTAGAAGATGAATCTTGTTCTTTGATGAGACCAATTAGTTTTGAATGCTCGTCGTTTGGAGAAAATAATAGTCTTGGTAGAAACTTATTAAAGGATGAAACTCTACTTTAAGGTAAGTATATATTAAATGTGTTCTTATCCTATGTAGTAAATGAATTCCTAAAAGGACAGTAAAACAAAAACATTGTTGGTTTAAGTTTCCTAGTGGGTAATCAATGACCATTTACACACATCATAAGTTTGTTATTTTCTTTTGGCTAACTTTCTCCTAGTCATGTTTTCTATAAATCTCCCTTAAAACTTGACCCTTTGTTTTCTCTTCCATGTCCATGTTTTCCTACATGGAATCCTAGTGTGGTTTAACTCGGGTGACCTTTGTACTTCCCTTTATTTTTTATAAATTAATAGTTTTATTAACTCCTTTTCCGATGTGGTACTTTAAATTAAATTTCCAATCCAAATTTTAAAAATTGTGTGGGCGCAATTTCTTAATGGGGGAAGAATGTAATGACCTGAAATTTTGAATAAATCTTGTTTCATAATTTTGTGTGTTATTTTATTTTACACTCAAAAAACTGTTTCATTTGATAACATGAGTATAATTAAAATTAGACCATTGGGTTTTGACCGTTATATGACCATTAGTCAATATAATCGTTGGAAACTAAATATTGCGATTGTTGTCTCTAAATACAAGTGATTTTTGTTAATTAAAATAGAAATAAGATTCGATGGCCTCATCCAGTAGTCTCGTGCCAATCGAAGCCCATATAATAGAACTTGGGAAGGAGGTAGCACCATCTGGATTTTCTCTGGGCCAAACCCAAGCCGAACTTCATCGTGTGAGGCTGGAACGGAATCGACTTCGCGAGAAGTTCAAGCTAATAGAAATAACTACTCGTGCGATGTTGGCTGAGCCGCCCTCAGATTCTATCACCCTAGCACACCTTACTCTTAGGTATTATGATGGTGTTATAAGGGGCTATATAACTAGACCGCAAGTGCCTTGTGTAATCCTTTTTTTTTAAATAAAAATTGTGATTTTTTCTTATTATGAAGTTTGTGAATATTCAAATGTCCGGATAAATATAGTATGCATATTTTTGATGAATTCTAGAAAAGGGATATTTGAAAATATTTATGTAAACCTTATATAATTAATTATGTGTAATGATTTTCGAAAAATGGTCTTCTACAATTATGTTCATTACGATATTTAGAGTCTAATAAGATCAACATAATTTTTGATGAATAGTATATAATGAATAGTGATCTTACCTTTAGGATTAGTAATGTTACCAAATGGATTAGTAATCTCATTTAAATAATGTATTAATATAATTTAGGCACCTTGATTTAGTAATGAGATTCAATAAAATGGTTAAATAACAGTTTCATAAATTATTAGTCAAGTATTAGTTTTTTCAGGTGAATAGTGTTTTTTATTTAAAAATTAAATTAAAAATATTTAGAAAACTATTTTTATAAAATGGAGTTCATTTTTGAAATCAGAGCATCTATATTTGGTTAAGGTGAAATTTTGGGTTTTTTCTGATAAAGTTGAATTTTTGGTGAATAGTGAAAATACAGTTTTTATGTTACGGGTGTTTAATGACATCATTAAATGGTGTATTAAATATGTAATAAATATGGTTGACTTATGAATAGTAATATAAGTTATTAGGTGTCCCATGTTTCCAATACCATGGGCACGCCCATGGTTTTGCCAATACCACCAATGAGGGTCCCTTGGCCATTAATGCCTTGTCCCGTCAGTTTCCCAATAAATACCACACCATTATCTCATCCTATGGACTCCAAAATCATTCTCAACGAAGTTCTGGTCTCCTTACCTCGAAATGAGTTCTTCCAAGGTGCCCCCAAGCCCTGAAGGTCACAACCTTTGAGTTTTAAGGGTTGCGTTTTAAGGTAAGGGATCCTACCTCTCTCTTTCATTCCAAGTACTCCCTTTTATGTCATTTCTTTTATGATACATGTTCTTATCTTGGGGATGTTATTTTATATTAATCCTTATGTACTTTTCATGTTCATATGATGAGATACCCCCTATTTCTCTCATCAATTCATTTTAAGAATCTTTAAGTGGCACCGTTAGGCTGCTAAATTTTTAAGGGATTCTTTCACACTTCTCATATTCAAGTTCTATTTTCATGTAAAGACTTTCAAGTTCATTTTATTATATTGGGGTATGATCTATATATCTATCATACAGATATTTTATGTTCATATGATGAGATACCCTATTTTATTTCATCAATTCATTTTTTTATGTTTTAAGTGACGCCGTTAAGCTGCTGAATTTTCATAAGAGAAATCTTATTTTTGTCTTCCTTCCATGTTTTTCATTTCATATGTTATGTATTTAAAATTTTATTACCATGTTATTTTATCCTTTTTATCCTATCCTTATACTTTTTATGGATCATTTATGAGTGGGGGACCCATGTCCCCTCCCTTTTCAGTATTTTCTAAACCCCAATAACATAGTCGTTGTGCTGCAGCATTTTCGTCTCAAAATGTCTCTCTCTTTGTCACAAAATATTTTATTTTATTAAGTGAATACTCAAATATATTTCTTCTATATGGGTATTCACATATATATCAAAATTATCTATTCTATTTCTGGTACATACAGACAAGGAACCCTCTTTTATTTTTACGTGGGTTTAAAGTGACATAAAGATCACGTCTTTAAAGTGGTTTTTAAAATGTGATGACTATGAAATGAAACCCATTTTTTTATGCTATATGGGTTGTTTATGAAATGATTGATGATGATATATGTGGCTCACATGATAATAAATGAAAATTTAAATGTGTGCCCTGATAGCGCTCTAATGCATTGGATAATGGTGTAACCACTAGAGATTACAATTTTAACGATACCTTGGTGAATAACCTTGGTAATTTCAAATGACAGCTTGGGGATAGACCTTGGTGATATGTTAATGATTTTCTCAGTTAAATGTTTTATCCACATCATCAATTTTTTAAACATGTTATTTTTATTAAGATATGCCTCATTATCTCATTCTCATGCCTTAAAGTTATTTTTCATGACTTTTGATGTATATCATGTTCTCATATAAAATGTTTCCCTTGTTTCCCTTACTGGGCCTTCTTCTCACCCTTTCCTTTGATGTATGCTCCCAGGTTATGAGACGTTTTAATGAACTTAGGATGAAAAAAAATGAAGATTCCATTCAAGTGTTTAAGAAGAATTTTTTATGTTGTCATGTTCCTCGTTTTCAAGACATTAAACCTTAAAGATCCTCAGTTTTTTATAATGCAATGAAAGTTTATGTGATAAAAAGGAGGGATGCTATAGTTTCTATAAAATGATGGTTTAGTTATTTGTGTAAATTAGGATATGAAAACTATAGGAAAAACCCTATAAAAAAGTTTAAATATAGGAAATATTTCTGGTATTTTGGTGAGTATTGAGTAATTGGTTTGTCAAACAAAAACATCCCTGTCTGGATACGAGAAGGTAGAGGTGGCTCTAGAATAGATGTACATAGGGGTAAAACCTGAAAACACCGCTTGAGCTAGAATCAAACGGGAACTGGTACATTATAATGGGCCTCGCTGCACTCTTGGTTACAAAACTCCTGGGGGATATGCTTTGGTAAATTCATAAGATTAGATTGAACCATTATTAAAGGGACAAAGATATAAAAAAATAAAGATTCACATAAAAATATATGATCATGGATAACCTAGATCAGAACCTAGGGGATCACAAGTTAGGGTATACTTTTCCTATACAAGTTTATCCTTCTATGTTTTATGATTCCTTTTCATGATTATTGGCTAGGTATTTAAGCCCCCTAATTGTACATTCTTTTATTAGTTAATGGCGGAAAATAGAAGAACATGCCCCAACAACCAATGTGATTGGAAATGTGACGATTTCCCTATTAATGTGATAGAGATGATGAGATATCAAGTTGAACATATTTTGATTATGCCAAACCAGCTATCAAAAATCAAAATTAATAATTAGTACCTAGTTGAATGCCCAAATTCATCAAGGAAGAAGAATATGAAGTTTCATGGAGGATCATATGATATAGTTGATAAGGGAAGGAAGACCCAATTTCATTTTTGCAAAAAGTGTGGAAAAGGGAACCAAGGAGAATGTCACAAATGAACTGGGAGATGTTTTAAGTGTGGGGTGATAGGGCATAATGTATCCAATTGCTTCAAAAAATGGGATAATGTGATGAATAGAGATAAGGTTCTATCTAATGTACCTTATACTTTTCATTGTCGTAAATGTGGAGAAGTTGGACATTATTCTAGGAAATGCTCGCTTGGAAGGGATGAGAAGCATGATGAGCATCAACAATCATCAAGGACAAGTGAACAATGCAAGTCCTATGATGAGATGGATCATGATGACTAAGGTATATGCAACTTCCTTTCAATAATTGTCTATGTCATGTTGTATTCTACTTCATGCCCTATGATTATATCTTTAAGGTTTTCTAAGAACATATATTCACTACCTATGACAGTTTAATATAATTAAGGAAAAAATCTATTGTTATGTAGCACATGTTGATGTAGTGATGTTGTTCATCAAGGGTGATTAAGGGATGTAATGATAATTATTATTTTGGAAGACGTTCACTATTTTGGGAACCCTATATGATCGAGGTAAATAGATTACTATGTTATATTCGTTGAGGAGTAAAGGTTGAATTATATTTTGAAGAATATATGAATTTAAGGTGAACTTATAGTAATTTAGGTTACTTATAGAAATTATTAACCTGTCTTGGTGAAAATATGTTTAGGTTAGTTACTTTTGTTATAACATGTTAGGGGTGGTGGATATTGTTTGGAGATGAACGATAATGTTTATCTTAGAATACTAGGTTATCAAATCCTACTTTTATTTGGGATTCAATCTTATTTTGGTTTATTTTGAGGAATCTTAAGGACAGTTATTTATGGAATGGTCTATGATGAACTTTGGGTAGTACATTGGAACTTTGGAGATTTAAAGTAGTTTCCCTTCCTATGGGGTTCTTTCTTTTTAAAGAGTTGTTTTATCTTACCCTTTCAGTTTTTGGGATAAATGTTTAGAGATAGATAGTTATTCTTTTGTGGATTACATGATTCTCTAAAAAATGATTCTTGTGCCTTGATGAGACCATGTAGTTTTTAATGCTCATCATTTGGAGAAAATATTAGTCTTGGTAGAAACTTATTAAAGTATGAAAATATACTTTAAGGTAAGTATTTATTTTTTTGTTCTTATCCTATGTAGTAAATGAATTCCTAAAAGGACCGTAAAAAAATGTTGTTGGTTTAAGTATCATACTGGGTAATCAAAGACAGTTTACACGCATCATAAGTTTGTGATTTTCTTGTGGTTAACTTTCTTCTAATCATGTTTTCTATCACTCTCCCTCAGAACTAGACCCTTTGTTTTCTCTTCCATGTCCATCTATTCCAACATGGAATACTAGTGTGGGTTAACATGGGTGACCTTTGTACTACCCTTTCTTTCTTTTAAAGTAATAGTTTTACTAACTCCTTTTCCAATGTGGGACATTAAATGAAATTTCCAAGACCAATTTTAAAAATTGCGAGTGTGTAATTTCTAAAGGGGGGAAGAATGTAATGACCCGAAATTTTGAGTAAATCTTGTTTCCTAATTTTGTGTGTTATTTTATTTTACACACAAAAAAAATAGTTTCATTTGATAACATTAGTATAATTAAAATGAGACTGTTGGGTTTCGACCGTTATATGACCATTGGTCAATATAACCGTTGGAAACTAAATATTGAGATTATTGTCTCTAAATACAAGGGATCATGGTTAATTAATATAGAAAGAAGATTTGATGGCCTCATCTAGTAGTCTTAGGCCAATCGAATCCCATCTTACAGAACATGGGAAGGAGGTAGCACCATTGGGCTTTGCTCTGGACCAAACCCAAGCCGTACTTCATCGTGTGAGGCTGGAATGGAATTGCCTTCATGAGAAGTTCATGCTAATTGAAATAACTACTCGTGTGATGTTGGCCGATCCGGCCTCAGATTCTATCACCCTAGCACACCTTAATCTTAGGTCCTATGCTGGTTCTATAAGGGGATATGTAACTAGACTGTAACTGCATTGTGTAATCCTTTGTTTTAAAAAAAAATTTTGATTTCTTCTTATAATGATGTTTGTGAATTTTTAAATGTCTGAATAAATATAGTATGCATATTTTTGATGAATTATAGAAAAAGGATATTTGAGAATATTTATAGAAACCTTATATAATTAATTATGCGTAATGATTTTCAAAAATGGTCTTCTACAATTATGTTTAGTATGAAATTTATAGTCTAATAAGTTCAACTTAATTTTTGATGAATAATAAATTATGTATAGTGATTTTACAATTAGGATTGGTAATGTGACCAAATGGATTAGTAATCTCACTTAAATAAAGTATTAATATAATTTAGGCACCTTGATTAAGTAATGTGATTCAATAAAATGGTTAAATAAGGGTTTCATTAATTATTAGTCAAGTATTACTTTTTTCGGGTGAATAGTGTTTTTTATTTTAAAATAAAATTACAAATATTTAGAATTTTTTTTATAAAATGGAGTTTTTTTTTTGAAATCAGAGCATTGATATTTGGTTATGGATAAATCTTGGGTTTTTTCTGAGGAAGATGAATTTTCGATGAATAGTGAAAATACAGTTTTAAGTTACATGTGTTTAATGACATCATTAAATGGTGTATTAAGTATGTAATCAATATGTTAGACTTATGAATTTTAATATACGGTATTAGGTTTCCCATGTGTCCAATAACATTGTAAAATACCAGGGGCAAGCCTATGGTTTTTCCAATACCACCAATCAGAAGTCCCTTGGCCATTAATGCCTTGTCCCCTCACTTCCCGTATAAATACCAAGCCATTCTCTAAACCTATCTAATCCAAAATCATCCTCAATGAAGTTATGGTCTCTTTACCTCCAAAGGAGTATTTACAAGGCGCCCCCAAGCCCTCAAGGTCCCAACCTTTGAGTTTTAAGGGTTACGTTTTAAGGTAAGGGATCCTACCTCTCTCTTTCTTTCCAAGTACTCTCTTTTATGTCATTTCTTTTATGATCCATGTTCTTATGTTGGGGATGTTATTTTATATTAATCATAATGTATGTTTCATTTTCATATGATTATATACCCCCTATCTCTCTCATCAATTCATTTTAAGAATCTTTAAGTGGCGCCGTTAGGCTGCCGAATTTTTAAGGGATTCTTTCACCCTTCTCATTTTCAAGTTCTTTTTTCATGTCAAGTCTTTCAAGTTCCTTTTATTATGTTGGGGTATGATCTATATATCTATCATATTTATCTTTTATGTTCATATGATGATATACCCTATTTGATTTCGTCAATTCTTTTTTTTAATACTTTATGTGACGTCATTATGCTGTAGAATTTTCATAAGAGAAATCTTAATTTTGTCTTCCTTCCATGTTTTTCATTTCATATGGTATGTCTTTAAAATTTGATTACCACGTTCTTATATCCTTTATAACATGTCCCTCTACTGTTATATGGATCATTTATGAGTGGGAGACCCATGTCCCCTCTCTTTTCATAATTTTCTAAAACCCTATAACATAGCCGTTATGCTGCAGATTTTTCTTCTCAAAATGTCTCTCTCTCTATCTCAAATTCTTTTTTTTATTTAGTGAATACTAAAATTTCTTTCATCTATATGGTTATTCATAGATATATAAAAATTTCTATTTTAAATCTGGGACTTACATACATGAAACCTGCTTTTCTTTTTCCGTGGGTTTAAAGTGACATAAAGATCACGTCTTTAAAGCAATTTTTAAAATATGATCACTATGAAATGAAACCAATTTCTTTAATGCTATATGGGTTTCTTATTAAATTATTGATGATGATATATGTGGCTCACATGATAATAAATGAAAATTTAATGGTGCGCCCTGAAAGCACTCCAATGCATTGGGTAATGATGTAACCACTAGAGATTACAATTTTAACGATACGTTGGTGAATAACCTTGGTAATTTCAAATGACACCTTGGGGATGGACCTTGGTGATATGTTTCTGATTGTCTAAGTTAAATTTTGTAGCCACACCTTCATGTTATGAAACACATTATTATTATTATTATATGCCTCATGATCTCTTTCTCATGCCTTAATGTTATTTTTCCAGACTTTTGATGTATCTCATGTTCTCATGTAAAATGTATCCCTTGTTTCTCTTACTGGGCCTTTTGCTCATCCTTTCCTTTGATTTATTCTCCCAGGTTATGAGATTCTGTAATGAACTTAGGATGAGCAAATGAATAATCCTTTAAAGTGTTTAAGAATAATGTTTTATGTTGTCATGTATTCAGTTCCTAGTTTTTAGGACACTAAAACTTAAAGATCCTCAGTTTTGTATAATGTAATGAAATTTTATGTGATAAAAAGGTGGGATGTTATAGTATCCTGATTCCAATGAAATAATTAGATGTATAATTACTAGTTAAAAATAAAATTGTATGATGATCATATCTATTTTATATTATTATTCATGTGCTGATGTTTTGGGAATTTACTTCATTAAAATCTTTTCATTCTTAAATTAGTTGAAATTGATTTTATCTTATTCATGGATTGGATTTATTTACATAAAACCCACCACATTTTTGATGGATTAGACGTTGAATTTTCTATTCCATACCTAATAATGAGCATCTATCAATTTTAAAATAATAAAAATCCACCGATGGATATCACATCCATCATAAGGGTCTTAATTACAATTGAGATGGGGTCTTTATCATGGATGGTTGAGAAGAAACTCGGCATCATTAGAATTCCAATTTTGTGGATTTGTTTATTTCTATAGGGGTTAAAAAGACCTCCACCAAAATGTGATGTTTACTTATTAGTAGAAATCAAACCTGGTTACATTACTATTTCAAAGTCTCCTTACAGGATGCCACCAATTGATTTGTATGAATTTGAGATGAAACTACAGGAAAAACATAAAAAAATGGATTCATTTAGAAAATTGGGCCACCTTAGGGTTCACCTATTTAATTCATGTTCATGAACTCATTCTAGTAAGCATATCAACAAACCCATTGGTTAATTATAATGATTCAATTGAGTCAACATAGAAACATTATGCTATGATGAGTAGTCCCACTAGGATCATTCAGGCATTACCAGACATTGTGTTTTTTGGGAACCTGTAAGGCCTTCCTATATGAGATAGAATCTGATATTTATATATTATTAGTTGCATATCCCAAGGCATTACATGTTGATCATGATGTAATTAACTCCTAGGGAATAAGTCTTCAATGGAGTTTTTCTACATGAATCTGAGTTTTATAGCATGATTTAGGGTTATGGGTTAGGGATCATGTTTAAGGTATTTTGGATACAGTCACATGTTTATTTTATTATTGAGATATATCATAATTTCTAATTTTTATGGATCATAGAAAAGGCTTAACTCCCTTTGGATATGGATCATAAGATCATGTTGAGAGTTATCCGGTCATATGATTAAATTCTTATAGAGATAGAACATAACATCTTGTTGAGATCAATCAGGCCAGTTTCATAACATCTTATGGAGAAAAATATTAAAATCCTATGGAAGCAGACCAAGACATGGGAATAATGAGTGGTGGATTTTTTTATATACTCCTCTTGAGATGGTTTTAGATGTTATATGTGTCCCCAAGGTGGGTAGATTTCATACTTGTATTTTGGTTATCCGGATGGTACCTCATGTAGTTGTTCACAAGTACCCTACATGAGAGATAGTGATAAAAAGCCTTGTCGTTCCATGCCTCAATTTATGATCATTTTATTGAAAAAATCCATTATGTTCTACATCATATAGTAAGAATCCATATATTATAGAGGGAGTGTCAATAAAAGATGGTGTGGGGTTTTCATGGGGAAGATTAATGGTGTTGTAGGATGAGTCTTGGGGATATGGTGTTGGGGAAACATGTTTATGATTCCCATATTGGGATTATCATAACATGGTGAGGAGAGATGATGCTGGTCATACATGTAAAAGCTTCCCGTTGTGGGTGTCTTATCCCCTAATGGGGAAGGATGATGTGGTATTTCCTATGGAATATTCCTTGGACTATAATTTCATCTTATGGTTAGGTACATACTGAAATACCATAACGATTTTACAAGGGAAATCCTACATTTAACAAATTGGGTAGGGATATAGATTAATTCCATGTGTTTAGAACCTTGTTTTTTATTAAATTTATACAACTACGATGTGGATCTTGGTTGTTTTACATCATGTAGTTCAAACATGGTTGAGTCAAGTACCTGGTAGTGGACTGTGTCAATGTGATACAAAGTTTTTTTATAAGAAACATCTTATGACCCTGGTTTACAGTTTTACATGATGATTCCATACCTAGGGATTATGTGACCACCGATCACGTGTCTCAGAGAGGGACATGATTTCTAAATTGTTGTGGAGAAGTGGAAATGATTAGAACTGATGTCGGGGTTCCAATTACAAGGAGAAATAAACATTAGGGAACCTATTAAAAAGAGATATTGTTTAGGTAATAGATACTATAGAAACGTAATAACATTGGTAATGATGTATATTTTTTCCTAAAGTTTTATTGGGTTGCATGAAAATGGAGTATCAAGATAATTTGGCTCTAAAACAAGGTAAACAGATGGATTTTGATGGCATAATTTCATGAAATAGTTTGTGTTATGTGCATATCCGGGATTCAAAAATGAATATTCTCATTCATGAACTAGACCATCCTTAACAAGTTTTTTTCAAGTATCAATATACTATAGGCCATGTAAATTTTAATCCCATTAGAGTTATGTCATGAATGTGATCAAACATTGAGGGTCTATTGTTTCTGGTGATGCAGACTGTCGAATATGATAGGTATTTGAGAACATGAGATCACCACTTTTTTTAAGATCCCCCATTTGGAGGTTGGGCGAGGTTATAATTATAACCAAATTAAATTTCTAGTTGATTGAAATTTTATTGGTGTGAAACAAAGTTTCTACATTTTCATGACTTTTCCTCTAATTTTTGGAAACACCACTTCATCAGTTTATCACCTCCTTTAGTGTGAAACGGTTTGGTCTTATAATTAATTTTTCCCAAACAATCTTTTTTTTCAGACATGGTCCATTATAGTTATTTAATACTTAGGGGAATCAATGGATTACATCACCAATTTTGGAAAGAACATATTTTGTGTGAGTAAAGAAACCATTTCAGGCATCTTTTGATATTTTTCACAACATGCACCTCACTCTTTAAACATTTCATCTATGTTGATTGAACGTGTGTTTCATCAAAAATAATAATTTCTTTGTGAAAGGAATATTTTTACTATCAGAAAATGCAATACCCTCTCCAATCAATGATGACTGGGGACCATAATGTTAGTTTTTGTGGGAAATTCCATTGGTGTTGGATGATTTTAGTGGGTTTTCACAAATTTTTCATTGTTCCATGAAACAATGTTGTCCTCTTTGTGGAAGTTAGTGGTCAGATCATATAAATAGGTCGAGGGGGGGGGATTTTAATAGTAAAATTACTTCCCTGAAATATAAAATTTCTGTAAGTCATAGAACTCAAACCATTTCATTAGATCTGGAGCATCTATAGAAACATTCACACAACCCTCATTCGTGAACCAACTTTAGCACCTCAGAATATTTTTTTCATTACCTTTTCTTATGTTGTGTGGTGTATCACAGTCTGTGTGTCTGTCTCCATGGATTCTGTGTTCGTGAATTAGAACCCACAAATCATAACAAAATAGAAAACCGATACATACAAGAAATTACTAATGTTCTTGTGGCCACATGTAAGCTAGAGATACTAGGGATGACTTAAATTACTTAAGCATGAAGAGTTATCAAATAAATCATTGTACACATAGTTTGGCTGATTTAATCATTTAGATGATATTTGATAAGATGTAGTCCAACACAATATGACATCAATATGATGTATGAGGTCACAGTCCTATTTGTCACCATAATCACATAGTGGTTATGGTTCAATTGTACGGATGATATCAACCATTATAACATCATTTAACTTAGGCATACTACCCAATAGAATGATGATATTATGGTCTATACCCTAAGTGGATGAATTGGTAAGGTCACTGGGGAGTATCTAGAGACAAATTAATTCCATGATTTCTATGACATATTATTCCTGACAGGTATCTAGGAAAATAGAAATGGCTGGTACAAGGACTGGGACATGCGAGCAGTATGGAATTTCATTGATGATTGGGTCTTGTCCTACTAGGTATTTTTTACCTTTCAAGAGTATGGTGGTGATACATTTAATATAAACCTATATCAAATAGTGTGGAAATCATATTATCATGAATACAACTAAAACTATATATGGAGGTCCTCCAATAGTGGTCCTCAAACACCAACACCTTCCACCTCCACCATGTGGATGTTGGAATTATCCTATGGGACATTCAATACATTACTGGAATTCCACTGAAAAAATTTTAATACGATTATTCTCTCATGGAACTATACACCTTGGTCTATAGGGTACAAAACCTCCTCAGGGAAAAACACCTTCTAGATGCATTGACTAATGTACTGAAGCACCACCCCCTTAAACTAGGTCATAGAAGTGATGAAATAATTATGAATGTTCTTGATGTAGGATATAGTAATGAAAATGTATATTCAGATAAATAAGTGTCCAAAAAAGCGAAAAGGTAGGATTTTAAGGCCATATTTTTTAATAACATAGGGTGTGGGGAAGATATGAGAAGCAGGGCTACATCAAGGTAGGGGACTTGTAGCTGGATGTCCATTATGAGGAATTTATAGACACCTTTAATCGTTGAAGAATATATACGGTGAAGGACATGTGCATTGGACTACATCCATTGTTATTCGTGACGATGGTGATTATGGTCTCATGGAACTAGGTAAACTTGAGGGTACCATTACTAGCCTGTCCCTACATCAAGTCGGGATATATCGTATAATTTCTATCTAGGGGTACAATTGTAAGACCATCCCTATAGAAACTTCTTGATCAAAAAAATACACCCATTATCAACCACAATTGGTGATATTTTGGACAACAACAAGGGGATGATGGGTCAACAGGTGTAACTTCAGAGATTATGAGGATGATTACTAGTTTTTAACATAGTCAGAAACACATAAAATGATATGTATAAGCCATCTTGATTCTTCGAATTGTTCGGATGTATCATGTAGTTGAATAAGAGATTTTACACAAGGGTCCATAAAGAAATATTTCCATGTATACATCATCAAATGTGGTGGATATTGACATGAAAAGGATCATGGGATAGCATAATGATGATAACGACCAATTTCAAAACTAACCTATCATTTAAATATGTCGGAAATTGTGTAGAAACGTACTCTGGTGTGATTATATGACATCTCATGAGGCGATCACACCTTAAAGAGAGGTGCATGATCATCTGAGAAGAAGGTTTACTTCTCATCAATGGGATATCAAAAAATCAGATAAATTTAGAGAGGATTCAGTTTGGGTGGAATAAAGATCAATTATAGCCCACCTCTAAGAGAGAAGGGCCTCCCTTATAAATAACTGAAGGATAAGGAAAGGGTACCTCAGGTAGGGACTTGTAGAGCTAGGTATTACCCCAGGAAGAAGATATAGTAGATATGACATCTAACCTCTAATATATCTTCCCCCACACTCATGAAATCCTTGGGAATTTTGAGTATGACCATTTAAATGTAGAAGTTATGGTGAATAATTTAAAAGGACATGATTAATCGATTGAAGGTGGCGCTCGTCGGGATTAATTTGAGGGTTCACTATTATGATAGGATCGTATGCATGTGAGCCATGGATGTTTTTTCATACCATTTTGGGCTAATCTATTTTCAATCTGGCATAGTGTGCATAGAGTTTGGGAACATACCAGATCTATTTTAGACTAGATTTATTGTGAAATCATCCTATAATTCATCATTTGGTGATGATGCATATTGTTTTGGAGATAAAGAATCCTTGATGTCGACCCATATTCTGGTGACTCTCTAGGAGAGTAATGAAGTCACCATAATGTATGAAGTCGTGGAAGTTATTATATATTATGAGATAATCTTGTTAATATAATATTATATTCAAGTCCACCTCTTCATTTTTTTCAAATGTTGTAACTGATAATTTCGTTTTGTAGGAGACTACTGAGGGTGGTAACGTGGTCCCTATTTTACGTGGCTAATGTTCTCTATCGAGTACCAATATGTGTGCCTTGAAATCTACCTCAAAGGATACTATAATTAGGAGGTTTTACATGGGGACCATAGTGAAGGATCTAGATCCCACATCTCTCTTTATCATCTATAGAGGTTTGTTTCCTATTATCCCAATGGATGCATCCACCACTAATGAGGAATATCGATCGGGGAGACTCATTAATGGGATCCCTCTTTCTCAAGGTAAGGTAGAATTTCAATCAAAATTCATATTTCTTAAATAATTAATGTACTAATTGGGATAAAGTGATCAATGAATTTTTATATAATTTTTCCATTGAATTAGCAATGAGGGGTCTTATTCCAGTCATTGATGTGTCATCCAGTGTTGATGGGTCTCCTGTGGTGGAACTTCTAGTCAATGATTCAAGACAAATCCTTTCCCAAATACTTTTTCTCTATAAGTAATTCAACATAACAAGACCTCCATTACACAAATTTTAATAAATTTTCAAAATAACTAACATTATATTGTTTTCTGTAGTTCTTGATAGGATGAGCTCCCAGAATGAAATCCTAGTGCGAGAACCTCGTGCATCTCTCCAAATGGATAATCCAACACATAAAGAGACAATATTATAAGTTGATTGGTCCCTAGTATCTTGAGGGAGTAATGCAGTGGTCAAATGTGATTCCTATATAGGTGTGGATCATGAGGATGGAAGAGGAAATGTTACCGATTAAGGGTCAGATGAGGGCATACCCCCTCTCTACATGGATACATACCCATCTAAAAGGATCCATGGGGTGTACCATACCATTACAGTCCTTTCATCCATCCCATAATTTGAGCACACACCACTCGATGAACAGGAAGGGTTTGGGTATGAGATCATTAAATAGAACCATATCATCTAGTAAAGGGTATGGATGATAATGAATCTATTCATCACCCACACTCTGAACCCATTCCTAGTGATATAGATGTTTTCCTTCCCCATGATATACTTCTTGGGTACTATAGGGGTGGATTCTATTTCACTTCATGTACTGCTTCCTGATTTCCATGATTATGGGTTGCATAAAAATTCTAAAATTGGATGTCTCCAAAAATAACGAGAAAAATGATTTCACCAATATCCTCAAGGAGGTGGATTAAGGACTACAGAACCTATATGAGTAGGTACACATGTATGTGGCCTTCAAAAATTCCCATGAAGAGGTCATCAGTCAGTTGGAGGCACATCCAAAGGTGGTTGAGTATTTAGTAGAGGAGGTGGTATCTCAGATAAATGAGTTCCAAGATAACAAATAATGGGTTTTTGTCAGGTCATAGGAGCATTTACCTATGGCTTATGAGGATGAGGAAGATATAGTTTGGCTATTGAAGACCCATGATTCCATTATCTTGATCATAGTGAGTCTAGAGTGCTCGATTACTAGGGTGGAACCATTGGGGGAATTTTTAGGTGATGTAAGAGGTATTGTAGTGTGTTGATGTTCCATGAAAACTACTGATTTTTTTAATTCATATTATACATGTAAACATTTCTTTTTCATAGACTCTATGGCTGCACCTGTATCATACTGATGAGAAAACCAATGATAAATCCCAAAGTAGAAGTGAGATATTCTTAGTGAGATAAACAAGAGATGACCATGTGAATTATAATTCTTATGATAGTTCCATGAAATCATCAAACACACATGATATTAATTTTTTGGTTGACCACTGTGAGTTTCTAGTCCTAGATGGACTATGGATGGAGGTTGGTTCTCTTTGAATAGCTTATATTATATTCCTATGTGCTCTACAACATGAATGGGGAAATTCTAGGGTCATTGTATTCTACCCAAACAAAGGTAGATTAAGATTTTTATTGGAGACCCCCATGATTTTGAACTCATTGGGGTTGAAGTGATAATTGAATATAATTTATGAAAATGATAAAAACACAACAACAATTATAATTATTCTGATGTCAGGGATGATCAAATGATGGTCGGATACTAACCATGTTCAAAACACGTGAACTATATCAAAATGTAATCCAATGTAAATTAATGTGTGTTCTTAGGATGTTAGGTGTGCCTGTGTGGAATGGGAGAATGGCATCAAGGGGTCACAATTGGATATGAAAAAGGTTGGGCATCCATATAGTGAGAGAAATGAATTTTAGAGATGAATTTATTGAATGATTGAATGCATTCCAAAAATCCCAAAAGTATTCCACTATAGATTCAAGCTCATTGGTTAGGAATATTGGTCTAGAAAATGGACAGACACATCTTCCCAGGGGAGCATCATCTCTAATGATGAGAAAATTTGAAAACAAATTAATAATGTGTTAAATGACCAACATTTGTGTAAAGGTATTATCAGGAAATGTACTAATAGGATATATAGTTTATGGTCATATGGAGAGTATAGTAGACCTAGTGATTACAATCCTATAGTGGAGATGATGTATCACACAGTTTGATGTCATTTGAACGGAGGCATTGAGTCATAACGTTTTAGTTATTGTGACCAATATATCTGGATCTTGTTTTATGGTCATAGAGATTGGACCATGAGATTTTACATTAAGTATGTAGGTTTCAAACCTTTCGTTGAATGTGTCTCAACAGATTATGTGACGAATTAGAGGACAATTAGATGATGTGAAAAGAGGGGTCTAGGTGGCCAAATAATGATTGATGATACATTTAAAATTTATTTCTAAAACATTTTAAGGTTGTGATTCGTGGAAGATAAGGTGGGAATCCAACGAGGATACATGTAGTGTGATAAAGTGACAAGTCAATGTGAATTGATGTCCATAAAGGCATGACACCACACTAGAAACTCATTGGGAGGTTCAAAAATAGATTTAACTCAATATTATTTAATATAGTATCCTAGTTTAAGGTATTAGAATTTAGATAACTTATATCCCTCAAAGGGGGTATGTGTGGAATAAGGAATTGGTAACCCGATGTGAAAATTGAGCCAATGAAGCACTACCAAATTGAATATGCAAGATGCATATTTCACATAGTTTAAGGTCATCATGATTTGACCTGGGCTATTAGTTTTTGATCGTAGAGGTCATATAATGGTGTTAATACCGCAAGATTACATTTTTTCATGTAATAGTGACTACCAAATGTGAAATGAGGGCCAACAAGGTCTGAAACTACAAATCTGATTCATTGGGTGATTTTCAAATAGTTTAAGGTCATGATTCTTGTACCTGGCCTCCTAGATTAAGGTCATACAAAAATTAGTAAAATATATTAAAATTAATAAGGTACTGACCATGGGGGATTATTCCTCAAAGAAAAATTCATGGATTCAAAAAGAGGTGTCAAAACATGAATGTAAGAACCAAGCAGGTCACTCGATACTATAAAAAACATCCCTAATAAAACATGCACATAGTTTAGGGTCATGATTCTTTGACCATAGCCTCTTAGTTTTATTTCATCAATCCTAGAATGTGGCTTTATCATGTGGCTCAAATTCTTATGTAGATATTTTCCTCCCAAAACCTATTCCACCATGATTCATTCATAGTGTGAGAAAAAATGAGATGTAAATAGTTCTCATTGAAATAAGGGGATAAAAAAACTAGGGGAGAAAGTGATAGAAAAATACAATGAGGGGGATTTCAAACTCCATGACATGCGTAGTAAAAAGGGTTGATAGAGAAGAATGGAAAAAATATTGACCATATTTAAAAAATTGTTCCAATTCCTACATTAGTTTAATATGTGGACAAACCATCTATTATAAATACTTGACTAATTCCAAAATGAAGGATCTTATATTTTTTATCAAAGGCCCTTCATGGTTTGAGACTGAGACTACAAGTGATCTTGTTTAGTATAGTATCAATGTCGTTTGGGTTCCCATTGAGATTGGGAAGTTGATGATTATCCAAATTGGAGAATGTACAGAGAGAAGAAGTGGAATTCAAGAATAACCCAAAGGGAATATTTGGTGCCCTATGGGAAATTCCACCACATGATCGAATGTACAAGAGGACCCTTCATGCGGACAAGAAGAAAGATAGTATCAGATGGGAAATACCCCAAAATGAGTCAATAGTAGGGTTTGAAATAGAATTAGATTTGTGGATGTAATTTCATTTCAATTATTCAAGGTATTGAAGCCACATACAGTAATGAGAAGAAGTGTGGTAGAGGACTAGTGATAGAGGTTTGATATCCTTTCTAGAGATGATAATGTATCATATCATATTAGGAGGAAATCCATTTTTATATGGGGTAATGATTTTCTATTCATCCCATACTTATCATATGGGCCATCCTTGTTTCGTACGGGGTAAGATCGCAGTATAACATCATGAAATGATGATGTTTGTTTTTAGTTCATCCCATACATATCAAATGAGGTAACTTAGATTTATACAATTTATGATCATGATAAAACATCATGCTCTATAAACAACAGTCTTTGTAGTTTAAAGTCACACCACTTAGAAAATGTTTTTTACTTGTTTAAAGGAATATGGATTGAACAATATCGGTCATTTATGGTTTAAAATCCCTTATCGTTGACAAAATAGGAGGTATGGGTGTCTAAATCGAGTTTGAGTGGAATTAAAGACTGATAAACCATTGTTAAATAAGGGATAAAGGAACCCTTAGCCTCACCAAACTCTAAAAACTATAGCCAGGTTAAAAAATTGCTTCACAGGAAGGAAATAAACAATTTTATGAGTTGATGAAAGGGGTCATGCCTAGGATGAATCAATTGGCTGTCATTATGTATACCATGAGAATTTAAATCAAGAAACATGTAGTTCTACGATGCTGTGTTCTAGGAGATCAAGCCATGAAGGTCCTACCCAATTGAATGAGGATACTAAGACATCTCGTATGAGGTATCCTATATTTCTATGGGGTATGTATATAGTATAGCATCATGTATTGAGGACACTTGAATGAATTTTTCATGGATCTTCATATTCATTTATTTTTAATGACATTTTTTTGTGGGAATCTTGGATCACTAATGGGTCAAACAAATTTAATGGGGATTATTCAAAAATAGGATGCTCCTGAGATGATTTTTTTATGTTAGAATCTTAAGAAACAAATGGAATTTGGGTTTAATTTTTACTAGGACCTTAGAAATATGGCATGTGAATCACTACATATACAATGGGAGAGGGAATCACGTCACACACAATTCTGAAAATAGGTGGAAGAATAGGATTTATGAAACATCATTTTTGATGTAAACCAAGCCAAAATGTTAAGAATTCACATAGATTGGGGACATAATGATGGGAATATGGATTTTTTATTCAAGGAAGTTTTTTGTTTAATAGTAGATAAAATCCTATATGAACGGAGGAAAATGGGTCATGAACAACAAGAAGTAATCTTTAAAATAATTGCACATAATTTAGGGTTGAAAGAAATAGCATAAGGAATATAGTTTTAATTCATGACTCTTTAGTGATTGGAAAATAAATTATATT
Organism: Viscum album; assembly: GCA_963277665.1. NCBI lineage: Eukaryota > Viridiplantae > Streptophyta > Magnoliopsida > Santalales > Viscaceae > Viscum > Viscum album. The sequence goes on along the minus strand of OY728123.1, from coordinate 435,493,830 downwards.
CACGATTCATGGAATAATGTTGTTTTAGTATCAAAGGTTTTTACAGTGCATAAAAGAGATAGAACATGACATAAAAGGATGAATGTGGGTTGATGTACCACAAAAAACCATGAAAAAAAATCATATGGATTAATGTAGTAAATATTTTACCATTGGAAATATAAAAAAAAAATTAATGTCAGTATTCATTGAATAGGAATATTTATGTATCAATTTTATCTTTATGGAATTGAAGAGTTAAAAACTGATGAGATAAGAGGGAATTTAGGCCTGCATACCACATAAATACTTTGATATGTAACGTATATACTTTAAGGTCATAATTCTGGGATAGTAAATGGGACAAAGGGGGGAATGGTTAAATAAATTAATGGTTGGGCCCATATACAATGTTCTACACATAACTGCATATCCCATTCGAATGTGAATCATTCCATACACTATTCTAGAAGGTGTTGCAAACGAAAAATGACAATGGAAGTAGGGGAAATTGTCTCGAATAAGATTTCACATGTTTGTGTCATTGTGGGTTATATTATTTAATGAATTTTGGTGAGTATGATTTATTTTTTGAATATTTGACACTTTTTTATGGTATGATTCTTTAATTAATTGAATGTAGTAATACAATAGTTTAATTTCATTAATTGAGGTTATTACCTTTTGTTTATCCCATATTCATCATCTGAGGAATCCCACATTAATATGAGGTAATTATTTATCATCCCATTATTTTTTTGAGGAATCAGGTTTTATATGGTGAATGATTTTCGCTTAATATCATGGATCATGGATGTTGGGATTTAAAATTTAAGATCATACAGCTTGGAATATGAAGGTTAATATTTAAAACTCACATTGAGCAGACTGTTGGGGCTAAAAAGAGTTTATGGTTTTAATTCATGGACCATGACACCTAGATAAAAAATAAATATTTTGGATGAGTATCACTATAGATTAATGTCACATTGAAATGACCAATGAAAATAGTTTGGGGTCACACTTCTCGGATCTTGGGGATACTATTAGTATAAGGACTTACATCTCATAAAATTGAAAATACTCAAAATTCATACTTCCTAGAAATGGGATGCACATTTTTTAAATTCATAATTCTTTGTCAAGGGATTAAAATAGCTTAACTTTATAATTACATGATTTGGTCTCCTTGCATGAACAACTTCTTGAGAAACACGGTGTTGGTGAGAGGAGTGATACACACTTCATATCATGTATGAATCCCATAATTTGTTCTACTGGAAGAAAATCATTAATATTTGGTATAACATATTCAGATTCTTGACCATGGAGGACAAGTGCTACATAATAATCTAATTATCTAGGCTAATTGATTTATGTAAAACCCATATGGTTGAAGAGGCAATGTGGGAATTTGAAAATGTCATAATGGAAAGATATCTCCACTAGTTTAATAAGTTAATAAAATTATAGGCAGAAAATTTGTAAATGTTTAAAATAATATAACAACTTAGGTAATGATATAATAAATAGTTTTAATATTAATTAAATTTGAATTAAATTATTAAATTATTTATAAATATATTGTGTAATTTTTAAATCAAAAAGGAAATAGTTTTATCAAAACTATTTTTTATAAGTATTTATTTATAAGTTTTATGTCTACTATTTAAAATTTTAAATTAAATATATTAATTTAATTAATTAAATCAGAATATAAGAAATTTACAAATGGTGATATTATAAGGTTTTTTTGAGAATATTTTATTTTCATTGAATAATTAAAAATATCAATTTCTGTAAAAGTATTTTGTATTAAATAATGTAGGTATTTTTAATGTAATTTTTTTTATAAATATTATTTCATGTAACATAATTATTATTGAGTTACATTTATTCAAATTAATTACTTTTTTAATATTATTAAATTTGTTTTTAAAATATGTTTTTTTGGTCTAAAAGAGGTTTTTTATAAAAACATTCTTAAAAAGCATAATGTTTCTACATTTTATTTAGTTAAAATAAAACCAAATGGGAAATATTTTAAAATAAATTTATCCATTAGATATAATTAAATATATTTTTAATATAATGATTATTTTTAGTCACAGAGTTCATATAAAATAATTTTTTATCATAAAATACTAAGCTTGGAAACCCATTTTTTCACCATATTTTGGCGTTTTATTAAATTAAAATTTTACACATTAGTTATGTGAGGTTGGTAAAATGTATTTTATATTTTTAATCATAAAAATTTATAATCACTAAAAATTTCTACTTAATTTTCAATAAATTTATATTTTTATGAGTAAAATTAATTATGAGGGTTAACGTCAACATGGAATTCCTGGGTGGGTATACATAAATAGATAAGGATTAAAATGACCTAATAATTTGTATAATATTTTTTTAGGCCAAATTTTGAAATAATCCATTATAATGTTGATAGTATCCTATTATTTGAGCCTTTTAAGATGAAAAAACATTGTTGGGAATTAAATCTTTTCAAAAATTACAATTATGTCACTAACCTCATTTATGAATAGACAACCATTATCCTCCATCATCTAAACACAAATTCTATTAGTTTCATCCAATAAAAATCAAAATAAAATCTATATTTTCATTATATCATTAATTAAGCCTTATATTGGGCATAAATATGACAATTAATGGCCTTTTGAAAAAACCAAAATAAGTTACCTAATGATGAGGCAATGTTCTTCAACGAGTGTTTTTAAGTTATTTATTAGACCACAAACCTAAATAATGCATTAAAGTTGATTATTTATTAATATATATATAATCAATATATTTAATTCTTATTATTACAATCAAATTACAAAATTCCTTATCCACTTCCATCAAAATAGTTATGAAATCATTATTTGTGTGTGTGACAGACTCCAACTTCAAAAACTGATGTCATTCAATTTTTCATTAACACTTCTCATAGATGTTTATATTGACAGATATAAAGAATATATATATAAAAATTATAGAATATGTTTTACTTTATATTAATTAAATCAGATATAATTGTTTTTTTACTTTAAATTAATAATGGCATATGATAATGTTTCTCATTTACAAGGTAGTACTCATCCTCACAAAGAGATGTGAATTTTTTTTCACGAACGCATTTAAAAAAATGTATTAATGTTAATGATATTTAATAAATGTGATATAAATAACATAATTCTGATATTAATGAAATATATATCATTCATAAATGATAATATATAATTTCATTCTTACATTTTTCACTCACTAAAAAAGTGATAACCTCATTCGTGAACATGAGGTCTACCGCCTTTACAAAGAGATTTTAATATCTTCTCATCAAAAAACCACATGTATGTTATATATAAGAATATATACTGAAATAATATTTTATATATGATATTTTAATACTTTTAATGTTAAAATAATACTTACCTCCTTTCCATAATCATTGATGCAAAACAGAAATGTTTCTTATCTGTACATACGGCCTATCATCCCAATGATCATAACACACTTCATTTAAAAAACATTAATTATTTGTATTAAATTTTTTATTTACATATATTTATTATAATTAATTATTTATTATTATTATTGAGGTGTTGAAATAGTGATTTATTTGACAATAGTCAACCATCCATTGTCATTTTTGAGGCATAAGATGAATATAGTGAAAACATCTAATATAAGATTAATTTATTGATTAATTGTATATTATATGGATATAAGTTAAATAAAAGACAAAGTAAAAAAGAAATAGGTTATGAAGAAATTAGATAAATAACACATTTTTTTCATGATTATAATGGCACACATGACGAGTCAAATTCAATTCGAGGCACTTTGTCTCAATTTCTTTTTATTGTATAATATTTTTTTCTTATACACATACACTTTTTAATGAGTTTCATGTACATACAAATTGTCATTTTATTTTATGAATTTATCTATTTTAATAGTTTTTATTAATTTTGTTCTTGTTTCCCTTTCATAGGGGTTATTAATCATATATTTCCAATGTGATATGGGAATTTTCCGAAATAATATTATCCTTTAAATATACACTTCCAAAAATTTATTTTTCATGTCCATGTTATTAAAATAATTTTATGAATGTTATTATATTTACGTAAATGGTTCAAAATGTAAATTTTATGTTTCTTTTTACATTATTTTCAATGATTTTCAAAAATAACATTTTTACCTATTTTATTATGATCTTTTTAAAAAATAAATAAATAAATACTGATTTTTATTATACACAATGAAAATTATTTTTATCTTCCAGTGTGATGTTATTTTATCCATGACATCCTTTAATAAATTCATATTTTCTACTAAGACAATACACATTTACCTTATATGGGGTATTTTTGTTTTGAATGTATTTTTTATATAGAAATATTATTTTAATATCTAAAAGTGATTTAAAATATGACATTAAAAGAGTTTTGAAAACATCTTATACATAAAGCATAAAATATATTATTCATTTTTTGGTTATTGGACATTGATCTACAGAATAATTCATGTAATGTTTTACAATATTCATTTTATTTTTATATATTCACCTAATAAATTCATATAGAGACTTCATGATGAGTGTGACACTCCATATTTTTTCTAATGAGTGATTTTTTTTGTTTTCAATTTTTACAATGTCATTATATTAGTTATAACAGTGTAGAACTACTTTATTCATAGTATTTCCACTGACTACTATATGATACATTCTAAAATCAGAATAAGAGGATGCTCTAAATTTTTGTGGTTAGGGTCTTTTTTTAATTTGAGTTTTTTTTAGGTTGAATAATGTCCACAGACAGTTATTGGTGTAATAATAACATATTTGGTTTTTATTCCATGAATATAAGACTCCTTGCATGGATCTATCTATCATGTTTGGATATGGTGCATTGTATTCTTATCATGTTTCTATGAATTGTGGAACATTTGTTAGAATATTATATACACATAAAACCTATACACAAGACATGATATATTTATATTTTAATTCACAAATGGTTTTTTGTCAATGACATAGAATTGGGATAGGAATTGGATTCCCAATTAGGTTTCATGAGGAACATGAATGATGCCAACAATTACCCCTGGTTAGGTTTGATTTCCATGACCAATGAATCCTTTATAGTTAATCATACACTTATATAGTTTTAACTCATTCATTGATGAAGTGATTTTTTATATTTCTTTTTAGAATTTGATTAGAATAACGTGAGTTTCCAATGCCAATATTTCATACCTTTACATTGATCGAGATCTCATATATATAAAAATTCATATGTTAATGACCACATTGCATTCTATTTAATGTTCTAATAATGAGAATTAGGCATTTTTCTGTTTAGGGTTCTGTGATGATAACCTATGATTAATAATTTAATATCATGTTGTGGGGAATCATGATTATTGTATCATAAGGATTAATGGGTTTGATCTAAGGATTAGTTATTTCACATTCTAGGGTAATTTAAGAAAAAATGTTCCATCAATTTTCATGCATGAATACATGATATAATTAGATGAATTCTAGCGATTTCTGAATCTGAAAATTGGAATGGAACGATTATTCAAGGAATGAAGGAATAATTTTTTTGATAAGATGGTTTTTGAAAAAAAGTTTGGGGGGATAGGGATAGAAGAGGACTCCCCTAAGAATTAATATTCCTCTATTTAAAATTCCTTTTTAGATTTTTCTATATAGATCCAAACTAAAACAAGTTATATGTACCCAAAAAATGCGTTATCGGAAAACATTGATTATATTATTGATGGGTATGGATAGATTATTAAGATTCATATTTTCTATGCAATGAGTTTTGTTTTAGTATGGAATGTTTCTAACTATGAGAGGGATTCAAAATTTTAAAATAACATTAGAATTTAGGAAAATGTTTCTTATGTAGGTCTGTCACAAACCTAGGGAAATGTTTGTTCTTATAGTGGATAGGATAGGGATTTAGGGTTATTATATCACTATATATCCCATAAAATATAGAAGAAATAAAAAAACATCTATGGTAATGTGAATGGAATGAGAACTAACGATGTTTGAAAAGTGGTATTCCATCATTAAGATAACCAACACATGATTTATTTTCTAGGGGGGTTATGAGTTTAAGAAAACATATAGTGTGAGAAACTATATTGAAACTACCTATGTGGATATTGATCATGCATAAAAGATTGTTGAATTTATAATCTCTGGCTAAACCAAGGAATAATGATCAAGGAATCATTATGTATCTCATAGAGGTGAGAATCAATCCATACATAGTTCTTGAAAATAATGATAGTGGGAGACCAACACTCAGTATAGTGGTCCTCTTGGGAAATAACCATATATTTCACTTAATATCCATAAATGATATAGTTTAATTTAACATGGTGAGGATTTTTTTGTCATTCCATTTATGGTAAAACATCTAGGACCAAATTCCGACCTGATGTGAATAGACATGTCATGATCTTTTTGGTAAAATGTTTACCAAAAAATCATAAACTCATGTCATCTATGCTTAGTGTGAGACGAAAGTAATGGAAAATGTTTTATCAAAATATTAGAGGAAGCTAGAATAAATGGAAATGGATTTTTGAATCATGTGTTTAAAGGTCCATGATGTTGGATCATAGAGTCAATATATATCTCAAAATGGTAAGAATCGACCCGTACATAGTTATGGAGAACCGTGATGTTTATTTTCATGTTGTGATAACATTATCCATGAAATTTGGCATAATTTGGTAAAGATTTTTTTTGTTATATAACATAGAAACTATGAATTATATAGGGAATATCATATCAAGAATTTTTTATCATTTTTTGAAAATGAATAAGGAAATTTTAAACCCAAATCATGGTAATTATTAGATAAGGAAGAGATAGATAGGAAAATTATGATAGGAATTACTATCGACCATGTTTGAAAATAAGGTTTTGAATATAATGTTGTAATATTTTATGGATATTGAAGAGGACTATGATGATAATGAATATTTTGTTGGTTGAAAGTCATTTTAAGGGAAATTTTGGTAGATACAATCTAGGGCATGTTTTTTCATAGTCATGTTAAATGTTTTCCTCATCAAACTAAAATTCCATACTAATATCTAAGTGTGGTTTTCTGAATTTTTAGTTTTCATTAGATATGGAGTTTGTTTTGTTGAAATAATATGTCTTAGAACAAATGAAAAAATATGAACTAACATAATTCAATGGGTGTTGAGTTACATGCATTGATTTGACTCATATTTAGGGTAGGAGAATTCATTTTGTATGGGTTCATATTTGTGGGATCCCAATTGATATCAATTACATAGATCATTGTTCATAAACAGATGGGCATATTTTCCTAATTTTATAGATTGTTTGAAGCCATATGTTCTGAATTTAACTATGTATCTCTTCAGGGTGAAAATAAATACATGTATACTTCCATAGTAATTTTTCATGTTCAGGAATGACTAGGATACTAGGAGGGGTTATTTTTATATTATGGGTAAACCCATGATTTGTTATCAAGGTGTCACATTGTATCATGTGTTGAAAATAATAAATAAACATGTAGTTTTAAGTCGAATGTGTGGTAGGAGACCAAAAAACAAGGTTCTAATCCACTCATTTACATACTATATTGTTATTTAGTTTTTTATTATTCTGTGAGGATGTTAACCATGCAGTGGTATGTCATAATGTAATGTGGTTTTTATATAGTTTAGCATCACATGAATTTTCTGTTATACATGATGTATTAGGTGATGTATAAATGACGTTATGTTTGTGGAATACACCATAAAATGAGGTATATGGGAGAATTTCAGGGTGATAATACCATAGGAAACTGATGGATATGTGGTTAATGCATAGTGGATCATGGAATTTTTTTATAGGAATCCCTACCTATCGCATCAATATGGGAATAAAGACACACATTGTTTTAGAAGATTATTCCCACTAAAGGAATTACCCATATACATGGAATAGAATAGTTTGATATTGTTACCCAATATAGGAATAGATATCTTTGCATCAGTATGTATCATGTGATGGAAAGAATCAATCCACACATAGTTCCAAAAAATGGGTCATGTAGGAGACCATCACCAAAGGTTGTGATCCACTCATGTTTGGACATCATTTTTATGTAGTTTGATATCATTTAACAAGGTTGTTAACCATAAAATTTTACATTATATAGTAAATAAATTATCATAAATTATAATTTCATTTACTAAGACGTAATCCATATAGTTCACATCATTCCCCAACTATGTGATGTTTAGGGATTTCACCTAAAAAGTAGGCACATGGGATAATTTTAGGGTTTTAGTTATATAGGTATCATATTGTTTTTTTCAATCTATGGATGGGAATAGATATAGAAGGTCTAAGACACACATTGTTTCTCCAATAGGTGAAAATCATGCCACACATAGTTCGAAATAGTGTTAAATGGGAATGTATGATCCATTCATAGGTAAGGGGACATTTTTATATTCTGGATGGACCCATGATTAGGGATCTTGAAGTCACTATGTATTTTGTGGTAACATCAATCAATCCACGCATAGTCCTTGGTGGGGGATGTGATAGAAGACTAGCACCATGGATCATAAGTCTCTTGAGTTTAGACTAAAATGTTATGATTTTTATGTGTATTTAAGTGAGGAAATGGACTATTTAGATTAATATCATACTGACATGAAAAAGAGTTGGGTCATCCTATACTTATCATATGATGCCACTTGTTTGTATATAGGGTCGCTACTAGTTTTTTGTTATAGAGACCAGACCAGGGGGTGACAAGTGACCTATTGATTATTGAGTGACATGCATGAGTGATAACCAAGTGTGTAAGAATGAAAAAAGGGACCCTCTACCACAAAAAATAGTTACCAATCGTACACGCACTCGACCTCATTACATTGGGAAAGGAATGGCCTCACATTGATCCTTTTAATGGGGTAGTCCTAGGATGAGATAAGTATGAATCCCTACGTATCCCATGATGTTTGGAATTATGCAGTACATTGTTCTAGAATATGGGTGTGGTAGGAGACTACCACCATGAGTTGTGATCCTTTTAAGCATGGATAAATTTTGTTTTGTAGTATTATGTTGTACAACATGGTCAGCAGCCATAAAGTTGTAAATCATAAATTTCCGAAGATGGTGTCTAGTATTTCTAGGTAATGTGACTATGAAATATAACATTGGGAGTTATGGTTGACTGGAAAAGCATGAAAAAAACATGATTTGAAGATAGGTCTTTGAATTAATGGTTATTGAAACCCATATTTTGAATAGGGGTAAATTTTTGGTTCGAATTGTGATAGGATTTATAAGAGTAATTGTGTATCATTTTCAGATAGGAGTAAATACATACATAGTAATTGAAAGGGTGTGGTTGGAAAACAACACAAAGGTTATGATCCACTCATGCATGGATAAAATTGTTGTGAAGTTGAATATCATTCATTATGGAAGTTAACCATTATGTTTTACATCATGATGTTAGGAAGATAGTGTCCTATAATTTTATATCATAAAACTAGGATGTATAATTTTAATTTTAAGGAATTGAATATAGAACCATGATTTAATTTAAATTTAAATTTTAAAATGAGGAAGTTTGTGTCATGTGGATAGTTGCCTTCTCATAAGGATGAAAACTATGTAGTTTATTGACTTATGTCCAGGAGGATATTTTTTAGGGATTAAACCTAAATTGGAGGCCCAGATGAAGGTTATTCTAGAATTTCCGAAAGTGGTTCATGAAAATATTTCATTGGTAGGGTCATAGTTTTTCCCCATCCATGTTGATTGACCAGTAAGATCTATTGGAATGGACCTTGTGTATGGAATAAAGTCTATAAAAAATTGGTTAATGAATTAGAGTTTTATTCTCTCACATTATTAGGGTACTAAATAATAGTTCATGTTCTACTTGGATGAATTAGAATAGATGTAATTTTATATTGAATGATCATTATATCCATGTTTGGTATATTTCTAAATGATTTAGGGTATAAAACCTCTTCTCATCAGGTTCCCCAAATTTTTTCTTATCACTTTTATGACTATTTGTCATCAGAATGTTGTTCATAGATAGTTATCTCATTTAAAGTTAATTGATCCCTGATGGGAGATAGTACATATATTTCTTAAGTTATTTAACATAGATTTTTTAGAGTAGTAGAGTAGGTTTTAATTCAATAATCCCATAAGGTGTGTAAATTATTATGATGATAACAATTCATTTCTATATCCACTATCTTGTAGAGTATGTCCAGTAGAGTGTTATTGAATGATACTATCTATAAATTTGATTATATATGGTAGTGGGAGAAATTGTGGGATTTGGTGGTTAGCTCTAGATACAACATCATCAAATTTGGAAGAGATTAAATTGGATTTTTTGTTCCTAAGTATTTTGTGATGGATAAAAAATATGGTGATGATGTTTAATTTCTTGAGATTGATTTTTATTTTGGTTCCATCTTAAATAAAGGGCATCACATAATACTATATAAATATGAAGTCAGAATTAGTAAGAATATACTCGAACAAATTAATCATATATGGAGTAAATGGTTCAACCAAAACAATCCCTCATATTGAAAAATTCTGGGAGTACTTATCTATATATATTAACTATGGGGGTTGATTGATTAAATAGGATTGAACATGGTTGGAATGACACATCATGAAAAATTTAATAAAATCATGTATTATTAATGGGTTTAAATATCCAATCCTCCAAATATGGATAGTAATACTGGTTCTAGAATGATGTGCTCTATATGAACCGACATGAACATCTTATATGGTGGATATAGTCTCCAATAAATCAATACATCTGAGGTGGATTCCATTGAGGCATCGCTTGTAATGAACATTCTGACGACCCGAGCTGTCATAGGGAGTAAAATTAACAACCTGTCATTGAACGTTATATTTTCCAACTCTATCTAGCAGAAGGTTCCGATTTTGGTGATATTCTAAGATGGATTTCGTCCATACAGTTGAATAAATATCTAGTTAAAATGTATAATTTTTCTCAATGGTATCTTCTATAATACACTAAAAAATGACAATACAACTATACATGGGTTATTTTTGTTGATGGTTTTATCCTGATTTGGATCTTTTAAGGCTACGGCCTCATTTTCTAATGCATATACATGAGATTTTTGTGAACACCAAACATGAGATACTGTTATTTATTTGGGGAATTATTAGATAAACCCTTGAAAAAAATTATATATGGGAATTAATTCTTGTATTTTGATGGAATAATCACCATTTTATTCATAATTACCATCATAGAGTCACCAATTATATTCATTTCATTCACTAGTAATTTCAATGACAATTCCAATCTTGCAATGTGGGCTTGGTATTCGGCCTCATTATTGGTGCACCCTTCTGATAATAATATAAAATAAGGTAAAACTACCTTTATTTTTGAAATAAGGATGCCCATAAACCTGATTTTTTTATCTTGGGATATACTTGTTTCTTTATGGTTAGACATAAGGTTTCTCTATCATCATATATTTCCCACATTTGTGTGTAGTACATGAAAAAAATGATTTCTAAATCTGGTAATTCAATACTCATTGGTACTTTATCCTAAGATGGACTATCCGAGTGGAAGTTTGGTAAATCCATTCATTTTATAGAATTCAATGGCATGAAATGGATGTCAAACTATTTTATATGACTTCACATCATTCCATAAATCCACTAAACATGGGACAATTGCAAATAAGTTTAACTTGGTCGATTTATGGGATCAAATGGGCATCCTGGTGCTTTAAGTAATTACTTATCTTATTAATTTTGAAAAGAAAAGAAAACGCATTCCTCTCAATGTTTGATTATCATGTCTCAAGGTCATTCATGGTGTGAATAAGTTTCTAAAGGTTGTTCTCACTACTAGTATATATTTTATTTTCTTGAAAGAAATATAGATAATGGTCTAATTATGTCGCTTACATAATGAGATGATTATTATCCACTATATTCATCAACAATTATGGGATCAAGAGATATTTTTTTGGGAATATCAAGGTTTTCATATAAGTCCTTAGTCCATTAAAGCAAAACCTTGTTGATTATCAATTTTTTTAATGGAAAACATTATATTGTGATATTATCTAGGAAGCTTCATATGTTGGAATGTTTTCCTCACATCGTCAAAATTTATTCTTTTTTTTGAGGTGAGGAAATACATATAATTTTCTTAGACTTATCAGGTATGAGTTTTATTCCATAGTGGCATTCATCAATATAGTGAAATTTTCTTAAATTAATTCCCAAAGAATATTGTAGTGGATTAATATTAACGTTGTGTTATTGATGTTTGTCAAATGTGATTTTCAAATAAGTAAGATGATCATAGAATTTTAAATATTTAAAAATCAAATCGTCAATAGTACATTTGATTATATTTTATATGAAGGGTTATTAGATGAAATTGAAGTCACAATGATATGTATAGCCTTCGTTCTTCAACATCAATTAAATTAAGAGGTTGAAGACCACTACAAAGGGAACCCTAGAAGTGGTGGCTTCTTCATCTTCTAAGGCCATTACGATTTAAATATATATAGAATATCAATCAATGAAAGATGGGTCTTGATATCTAGATATTTCATTGATTAAGATTTCTATGATCGGGCCTGGGAAATCATTATTAGAACAAGGCTGATTAAGGACATTGAAAACATTTATAACACTAATTTTCCCAATCTTTTCTTAATCAAGACTATTTTATCCTGGTATTCTAGTTATTAGACTTATTGTATTAATTTATCATTGATGATCTTATTAAAAACCTCTTTCACCATGGAAGAATGAGTTAGATGTTACCGTACGGTTGCATCCTCGTAGAAACAATGTTCTTCTGCTAAACATAGTCGATGGTAGTTCACATAGGGATATAGAACTAAAATATCTATATAATTACAAGAAATAATTGCATGATGTTTCTACATTAAAGTGATATAAATCTTATATTAATTAAGGGACATTACTATGTTGATTAGTTTTGTTCTAAGGTCATCTTATGTACTCATAATGATTTTCAAGGGTTCATAAAAAATGTTAGAGATCCCCTCATCAAATGCTGCAGGAGAATATCTTTGTTAATTATCTTCCACTTAATCAATTTTTATTCCCTTCTATCCATTTAGAGATGGCCGATAGATGAAGGGGAAACATTAAGGATTCATAAAAGTTCAGTGTCCTAGGAGTTTGAATCCAATGAAGATATCATGCCATCTACATGTTTAATGGATGAATTGGTGGCATAGATATGTTATGAAGATAAGTTTGAAGCATTTCAATTTGAAGTATTGATTACAACAAAGAAATAAAATACTTTTTCAACGTCATCAGTTTATTCTGATGTTGTTGATATCCTCAAGTCCATAAAATAAGTCTCTCAATATGAGTTTATATCCTCAACCTTCCAGATGGGCAACACATATTCATTATTGGGATCTTTGAATGGACTAGTTAAAGTCATTTACTAACTATATAGATTAGTGACCAGAGTGAAATTATCATTGATGGGTTGCTTCCACATTTTCTGGTAGAATCTTACCTCAATATATTAAGTTCATAGGACTCAAATAGATATATAACACCATGTAACACCCAACTATTCATATTTTTTTAATTGATGAAAAGAAAAAGGGATTGTTTTACTTTGATGAGAGCAAGGGATTATGAGAAATAAATTGAAATTTTTATCTTACCAAATGACGAAGAACTCAAAATTGGACACCAGGTCTAGAAAGTGAGTTCAATGCATAATGCTTAAAAGGGGAATGTGTTTTCTTTGATCATACCCCTGAATAATTAGGGATGAATGAGATAATTCATAATTCATTTATCCCTTTTGATGAAGAGTTAGGAATGAAATAGTGTTGTCAAATGAGCCATTTTCCATTAATGTCTTATATATTTCAATGACATCTAATATTATGGATATATGTAGTTATCTGATACGTCCATGTATGCAATCATTATTTTCCTCTTTAGTGAAGTAGATAACAATATGACAGGTTTAAAGGTCATATTATGCATGAAATACCTAAATAAAAACAACAACATCTTAATAATGTTTAGGAATAAAGAAATTATCCACAAGTGTTTCTTAAAAATCTTATGAAAAATTAAGAGCACATATAATTGAAATAATTGCTAGAACTGTAGAAAATTATTTTATGATGTCATATTTCCTGGAAAATGGACTATGTTTTCCTATAGGGAAATATTATAGAGGATGAATTATAGGATCTGGCATGGCCAATGGAGATTTATCAAACAGTGGACAAGATGTGGAAATATTTTTATTTTTTGTTTATTCGATCCACCTTGAGCTACCCATTTTCTTAAGCTAACCACATTATTTTTTATTCATCTATTAGTCTTCTAAGATAATTGAATATGAATGATTTTTCACACCTGTGAAGTCATTTTCCTCCTCCCATTGAATTTCATGAAGGTCATTATTTGGAGGTTTAACATCATATATAGCTTTAGTTGGGATGAAAAAGATATTTTTTATTCCACCATGATCGAGCCTCCATTTATTTTCACGGCTCCAATGGCCTAAATTTAGGTCTCCCCAATTTGTTACGGGGAACTCAGGTTTATGGAAAAACTCAATATTAGATATGGTATCCATAAATTTAATGTCATTAATGGGTCAAGATGTTATCTATTCATCTATTATGGGATCTTTTTGATGGGTATGTTCCCATTGTACCATTTGGATGGGTGGCATCCATTCTCATAGGACAGAGGGAATGATGTCTATGAGGTTCAAGGATAGCTTTAGAATTTAAATATCTTCCTCTACTTGTATTTTATCTCCACCATTATGACTATAACATTTCTTATAATATTGGCCTTTAGAGGAATGAGGTGCCGATAAAATGGTTTTTACCTTATGGAAATAGAATGGGGAATAATTGGTTGTTTCAACTATTACATTGGAATAACATGTCCTTAGTTGATCATATTTGAAGTCATCCAATTATTGAACATTTTGGAACATTTATTAGATACTTCATTCTATTTACATTAATCTTATAGATGAATGGTGAAAATTCATGCATCTTCTGTTGGCAGTGTAACCAAATATAATTTCTTGATATGAAAAAACAATTAGATGTTATATTTGAAGATGAATAAATATTGGATGGTGTTCCCTAACATTGTTGAATAGGTATGTAATTCATGTGATCCTTAAGACAGACGTAATTAGGTTTTATAGGTTCTTTTAGTGTTAGTAGGTGGTCATTAAATACAGCTAAGAAATAACTGATAAGACACTCATAATCATAGGAGAAAGATTTTTATTTTTTGATCTTCAAATTAAGATCAATTTGGAACTATCTACCCATCCCAAATATGTTTTTGTTTCTATTATTTCGGACACATAGGGGGTGTCACATGAAAGGTGTATGCATTGGATAAGGATTCATCATAAGAGATGTTTTCAAATATATAGCTATAGTTTTCTCATTCCCTATTCTCCATCAATAGAATGCTAGTAAGGATATAGATTTTTATCTTGTTTGCAAGATAGGGTCTTAAAATCACATGTTAACTTAGGGGAGTTCTTGAAAACCACCAATGAATTTTGATGGAAATAAGTGGCGTTTAAAATTCCTCATGGATGTTCTCATTAGAATGAACCACCATATATTCTTTGATAATTGATAATTTAGAGAGTTTGTTATACCCTTCCACCAATAAGTAAATTTCTAGAATTTCTCATTTTATTTCTTTTTACATTTGGTGTGGTTGAGGACCATTGTTTTTTATAGTGTTGGTATGAATAGGAAAAAATATTTCTGATAGTTATTTTATCATCCTTTGATCAATATAGTGGGTAAAATCGTTTTCTATAAAATTTTGTTTCTTATAAAGGTTAAAAACACCTGATATTGGATGCATCATACTAAAATAATGTTCCCATTATAAGGCCACAATGAGATACATATTGTGTTAGATACTGATCTGGATCATCCAAGCCATTCAATGTTTAAAATGAGTGATTTCAAAAATTGGGTTGGGGAAGTGATTACTCCCAACATTTTGGATAAGGATTACCTTCCCGTAACACTGATACACATTTTTCATCCATAACATTGAACAAGGATTTCAGTTACTCAATAGTATGAAAATTTCATGTTGGAATGACCACATAATAAGGTACTAGATATTTATGTATAACAGGATGAACAATCAATATTGGTTTTATGTACTCTTGTGCTTGTACAGTGCATTTGAAACCTAA
The DNA here is from genome assembly GCA_963277665.1 of Viscum album. Taxonomy (NCBI): domain Eukaryota; kingdom Viridiplantae; phylum Streptophyta; class Magnoliopsida; order Santalales; family Viscaceae; genus Viscum; species Viscum album. Next base: position 435,477,499 of record OY728123.1, on the reverse strand, counting down.
GTGGCAATGGTCTCGCTACATGGTAAATAGAGGTAAATATTGGAAAAATATGTCGCTAGTTCCAATTAGATTGGTATTTTATCTCATGTATTGGGTAGACATTAGTAGTATAACGAGATTGATATATCAAGATTAATCACCTATATTATTGAAATGAGGTTTTTTGGAAGAACATGTCTAGAGGAAATAAAACCCATGAGTAATTATTCATTAATCCACTTCAATTATCTCATTTGAATTTCATACTAACAAAAATAATATTTAAGGGTATGTTTTTTGATTAAATTGGGTAATATATGGAATTAAACCATAGAATTACCCTTTTATTTATCTAATGTTCATAGATGTAGAGTTATTGGAGAATTCCTATGAATCCATAAATCTTGGGTATTCTAATTATTTTTTTAGTGCACACATTCTTATGTTGTTTTAATATTGACTGTATTTTGATGGGATGCATCTTCTTATTTCTCTCCCGCATTATCATTATGTTCCACATTTTTTTTTGAATTTGTGATAATGAGGTTTACTAATGTGAACTAAATTGTTATAATTTCACATGTCTCAGAATAGTGGGAGTCACGACTCTACCCAGAAGGTCTACTAGAAGACACCTGATTCCCTAGAGAAATTGTTCACTTGAGTGGTAAGTTTTTATTTCAATTATCAAAGGATGACATACTTTTCATTAAGGAATTCATTAATCCATTTTTTAAATAGTACCATGAAGGTATACTTATTAAATTTTGTCCATTAAAATCCCTATTGATGAAACTACATCACAGAAAGGAAATTATGGGAGGATTTATTTTGATGAACTTCACACTACCAAGAAAGGATAGAGTTTCTCTATGTTTTGGGTAAAAATTACTCCATTCTTTTGCGATGGTGGGTCTATTAATCCAAAATCATAATTTTTCGATCCAAATTTGTTGACTCTATGGATAGTGTTAAAAATAAAACTAGCAGTGTGGGATGGGCAGGCTCATGTCTTAATGCAGTTTCAATTATCGTGTCTTGTTCTATGATTTTACAAAGTGTTGTTTGAACATGGTATGGAAACATGATATCACCTACACTTCATCTATCTATTCTGAATACCTTTTTGATAATTTCACAATTTCTGTTATGTGATGATTAGCTTACCTTAATAGGAAATTTAGTTTTTGATATTTTCAAATTCATATTCAAAAAATCCAATCAATGAATTTATCTCTTCTACCTTGACATCATTTAGAGCTGATGTGGGATCGTTAATGTGGAGTATACCATTTATTGTAAGCATAGTTTGTTACGTAGATTCCAAATGAGGGAATTATCATACATAATGACAGTCAAAGAATAATTTTTGGAATATAATGAAGGTTAAAATGAAATACCCTTGGTTCCTATATCATTTAACATGAACAAAAGAAAATGATTCAGTAATTAGTTGGCATATGTCATTTAACGCATCTAGTCATGTACTTAAATAGATCCCTTATGTTTTCCACATTTTTGGAGGTGTTTAGCATGAAATTATACCTAGTAAATATTATAGTACATCACTCATATTACACTGATTTGAATTGCATTAGAATCAAAACATTATGCCTTTTTTTCCTTTCACAAAGAGTAATACATATGTTGAGGCAAATGTTGGTCACAAAATCCTCCAAAAATGACTCTAGAATATTGAATTTGGTAGTGGCTAAGGGATTGAACATTATTGAAGAATTTTCTACTTAAAATTATCACATTATTAGAAATATATCTCCTTCATATTTTGTGATTGTTTCCCCTTTTGTATCTATCCAATTTGGATGTTTTCCTATTTCTTTATTGTAAACAACCAAGATGGCTCAAATTGACACTATTGCATTAGAAGGAAGTGGATCCATTTACAGATCGAAAAAAACTTTTTTGATGGGATTTATTATATTTAATAAAGAATATCACTTGACCATGATGATGCATCCAGAATGATCCAACCCATTTTCCAAGAATGTCATTTTAGGGTGTATTTCAAAATATTTATTCATTATGGGGAGGGAATTCATGAATAAATGAAATGACGTAGTGAGGAGGACCTTCATAAAAAATTTCATCGTGGTGGAAGAATCACATCATGGATTGATTTCATAAACCATAAAGAATGTCTATAGCTTATATCCTAGAGAGGACCTTCATGGTGGAAATTAGCAAATGGGAAACATTGTGGTGTTTGATTTTTTAGACACATGAAGTTCTGTAGTAGAAAAACTTAGGAGATGGTATCTGAGGTATTCAAGAAATCTATAATTTAATATTGAATGGTCATGGACTCGTTCTTCATTTCCTAATTTCAATGTATGAGGTGTCTTTTATGTTGTCTTCCACTAGGAAATTGGAGCTTCCTATTGTGGGGAATGAAATTCATATCAAAAACCTATTTTATTAGTTTATTTGTTGCTTTTGAAACATTATGAATGATTTATAGAGTTTTGGTAGAAAAATTTCAATTCCCCAGAGTGGAAACTAATGTAGAAAAATTACCTTAAATGGGTGTTAGGACATGTTAATGATGTGGCCTTTTTTTTACATAGTCTCGCCACATCTTTTTATTTAATTTCTAATTATTTATTTATTTATTTTTTTAATTTTTCCTAAATATATATACTTTTAAATTTTTATAATCAAAATTATTAATTCATCAAATTTCCTAACAAATAATACATATTTAGTCTGTAAAATAATTAATTTTATTTAACTAACATTTCCATTATAATTATTTTTTAACATTAATCTGCTTACATGTTTTTAATAAATTGACATTTATATTAAATAAACATTTAATCATCTTATTTGAGTACTAATTAACTTAGTATTTAATTTAATATTATATTTTTTAGATTATATTGATTGAAATAACATTAATTTATTAATTTATTTATTCATTTAATTAATATTAGTTATGTTCTTCTGTTATAATTTGATTAAACAATGAATTTTTAATTTCAAGTGTATAGTCTGTTATTAAATTGATTATTTTAGACTATGAATTTTTTATTTTAATTTTATTTATGCAGTTATAAAAATTTAAGACACATAATTTTTAAATTTTAACTATTGGTCTCACCGATGTGAACTACCAGTTACATAGTTCTTTTTCAAACCACAGATGTAAACCATCGATTCCACCATTTTTCTGTTCTTTTAGTGATTCATTTTACTGATACATCTTACCCATACTCTATTAGTCTCACTGACCATTTTCTACATTAATTTTTATTTTTATAGTTTTAATTATTTTAATCATTTAATCCAAATAAATCTCTTTTAATTTAATTAATCATTACATTATTTTTAAAACCTTTAAATATTTTTTTCTTTATTTATTTTATCAATTTTTATTACCATATTAATTAAAATAATTAATTTATCCCTTTTAAATTTATTTTTTAATTCAACTTTTAATCCTTGTTGTAATTGTTTAAATTAGTTTGATTAATAACTTAATTAGTTTTGTCATTGTTAGTTTAGTTAATGTTCAATTGTTCTAATAAATTATTGTTTTATTTAACATTATAATTTGTTTGTATTTTTCAGATTTTTGCAGTTCACCTACTGATAGTTCACTATCTATTTTGCATTATCAGTGAGATAACTCACTGATCACCCTTCAGTATTGGTCTCACTGATCCATCTCTCTCTCATCATTGACTCGAGTCATCGGTCCACTGCTTATTCCATTTTGACTCATCAACGTCCCATGGACATCATTCTCACCATCACACTGATGTTGGTCTATCCTTCATTCTTTCTATAGATGTTCCTCATCACATACCCATAATAATTGTTCCACCCTCATCCCTTGACACTGACAGTTTGACATCAACACCTATTATTTTCAGTTAGTACATTTTTATTATCTACTATCGATGACACCTAGAATAGTGGGAGTCATGACTCCTACTAGAATGTATAATAAAATAATAATTTTAAATAAATAAAAAATATAAGATAGTTTAAAAAAATAATTAAATTAGTTACCTAAGATGAAACATTTATTTTTAAAACTAAAATAATTAATAAAATATTTAAAAAAAAGTAAAAAAATAAATCTAAATAATTTAGAATAGTATATAATTTAATATACAAAATGAAATTAAAATTAATTATTATATTAAATATAATTTAAAAAAACATAAAAGTTTTTACTTATAATGTTAAAATTATAATATTAATAATTTGGTCAAAATTATAATATTAATAAATTAATAATTATAATGATATTAAATATATAATTTATTTAATTTAATAACATTTCGGAAAACATAAGATTTACCTTAATAATACTATGTTCATAATTTTATAATTAATAATAATTTTATAAATAAATTATAACAATTACCAACTAAAATAATTATTAATTAACAATAATTATAAAATTTAATAAGTAATATAGCAATAATTTTTAAAAATATCTATAATATATTAATTAATCTTTCTTCATGTTTTAACTATTTTGGTTTATTATTTTTTGAAGGTTCAAGACAAAGTCGAAACCCCATCCATATACATTCAACTAACTCACGGTGAGTTAGTTACAAGGGAAATTCTAAAGTGTTATGTGTTATGTGGAGAAATGCACATCTGTGTTCAATGATTAAAGACCAATATATGTCGGTGGAAACATGTGGTGAAGTTGTCCAAATGATAGTGGATATTAAAACAGAGCAAGATGTAGATTTTGAGGGACTATCATTCCAACATTCAAAAACCTCTCGCACACTAGAGCAGAGTAGATCCTTCAAGGAGATCCTAAAGAGTATTCTTCCAAGAGATCCATGGAGTAAAGCATTGCAGTTATTTATTTTCATAGGTGAGTTATTCTCCTATTTTTTCTTCTCAATTCCATATATTGTAACCAAAATGCTTTGTTTCTTTTTTTGATTATGAACATGACTGTTAGCTAAATCTTCTAGTTCTGGGAGAAATTAATGTTCACCTTGTTATATTTTATTCGTCATTTTCACTTTATCATTTTTTATGTATTCAGAATTGATTGGTGATATCAATTCCGAATTAATTAGTTTTCTTCATACCACATGAACATAATTTCTAAATCCACGATCGTTTGGTGAGAATGACCGTGGATAGTTTTCTCAAAAAATTCTAAATTCAAAAAACATGAGAACTTACTATCATCAATTTAAAATCAAAATTTTCTCAATTGAACTTTCATGGAGCTGAGAAATCCAAGATTGAACGATATGTATGGATGTTCTCTTGGTGAATAAAGTCAGTCATTATTATTTACATTACTATATAGTAGCAATATTTTAGTGATTATAAATCCTTTTAAAAAATAGTAGAATATAATTTCCCCCAGGCATTTCATTTTGATCTTTCGTTTATTAGTATTATATAATTCAGTTGCATTTTTTATTAAACAATTTCCTATATCTGAATTGTTTAGAAAAAAACACAAAAAAATGTGTAGTTACTTAACTGCTTTAAAAATACACAAAAAATATAAAAAGTAAAAATGAAAATTAAAGGAAAATCTTGTTTACCCTTACCCTTAACAACTATGGGGTGTATAGTTTTTTTAGAAGAAAAGTGGCACCTTCCTTCCCTGTGGGTTCGACCCTAATTTCCACTATATTTTAGTATGTAAGATATTTTAAACAACTAATCTTTAACTCAATTTCAACAACAGTCATATCATTTACAAATCTGATTGTCCTTTAATTGCGGGATGGCCACAACCCTCCCTGTTGGGAGGATGAATATTTTTCTTCTCCCTCGTGACTCCTAAATTAATCAGCTGGGTAACATCAAATGATGAGGTGGGTTTGTTTCCATGAATACCAATCACTTTCAATTATATCATTATATCATTAGACTGTTAAATAATGTTCACGAGAATAGATTCATATACTTCCATCATTGAAAAAATATAAGGACTGGATTTATGAGCTACAAAAGGAATATATGCCATTTTGTAGTTGGATCATGGATATACTTTAACTATTATGATCATGTTATTTTCTGGATATACCGACAATAATCATAAATAGATTTTGAGAAATGGTTATGACTGATTTTGGTATCTAGCATTTTCCATGGGTCACCAAGTTTCTCTAGTTGGATTAATAGGTGTGGGAGAGTCTACGCTCCAACTAGAGACTTTTTTTGTGTTGTTCTAGCTAGATTCTTTGGATTCTACCAAAATAGGGATGAATGATTGGCTAGTGAGTATTAGTGATGGTTTGAGTTCACTATTTTTTAGCCAGTTGTTTTAGCGGGCTTCATTAGATATTTCCAAACTATTCTATTAGGCTTGGATTCTATGGATAGGTGATGGTTCATATTCCTGGTCTTCAACTAGGTTTGTATAGAAAGAATCATTGGATACATCCAACTATTCCGACGGTTTGGATGGTGTAGGCATGTGTTGTTTCTTGCTAAAACTTTGTGGCATTATTGGTATTTAAGGATTCATTTAATGTAATATATGCTTGGGAGTGCTCTCTTATGAAATCTTTCAACTCTTATAAAACTATCATGGGTTCCCCACGATGAGTGACCCACATCGTACTCCCAAGAGTGGCTCCTCTATCATGCTGAGGGATTCATTCTATGTGATGCTAGAGACATAGGTTGGTGGAGAGATCCCTGTGGTAGGACCCTTGTGTTGGTTGGATGATTCCATTAGTTTCCTCTAAACCATATCTTTGAGAGAATACATGAAATCATTATAGCATTCCATAGATTGGATCCTAAAATTATTTTACACGAAAAAATGATGGAATTGAATTCTAGTCCACCATTTTTCAGTTGGTATATGGTTATAAGGGCTTCAAAATATGTATTGATTATCAATATTCTTGAATGGTAGGGATGGTACAATTTTTTTAGTACCCTAGAATTAGAATGATTGAGACCATATGATGAAGATTCTAGGTCCGTGTTGGTGTCCTATAAATGTATGAGGACCTGAAAATGGATGCAAAAGTTCTTATTGGATAAAAAGGATTCTGTTGGATTAGATTAAATGGGGTTCTATAAAACAAAATTCATAATACATGTGATGAACATGAACATTTATACCCATAAAATAAGCATCTCAATAACTTTACATAAGCCTTAATAATTGATTTGGATCCATGTTTGGGAACACATTTTTATTATGAGATGGATCTCGAAATGTGGGAGATATAGTCAAATTTTATATAGAGTCACTTTGGGATAAATATTTTTTATTTTCATTCAACTTGAAAAAATGGATTGTTGTGTGATAGGGAAGAAAAAGGAAAAACATCAGGACAACCATTTTCCACTTTGTAATCGCACACTCACAAGCATTTTAAGCTAATGTGGACCTACATTCCAATGGATGATGACTACAAGGTTTTTTCCAAGTAAGCCTTAGAAGATGGATGTCTGATATGATTGGAAGTTGGGATTATCGAACACATTTTGGTGGAATTATTCCCTAATCTGAGAATTTCATATTGATTTTTGAAATATTCATTAATCCTTTACTGAATCTCATGTATGGACTTGGTTCCCTAAACATTCAAAATTATTAACACATGTTGACTTTAAAATCACCTATATGTATACACCGTTATTCATCGACAGAGTCATCTGTATGTTTATGAGGTTCCCCTTCAATAGTTCCCTATTCAGAAATATTAGTGATTTCTAAATCGTTGATTATCGATATGCTAGTTCTGAGAAACGTAATTGGGTTCTCTATAATTTATCATCACCCGATAAGATAGAAATAGTTTTGATATTGTGACCGAGTCCATGAAATGGGATTCCTATGCATCGTTGTGAAAGGAATTAGAACCCATGAAGTTCAGTTCCACATATCGGGACACATAATAAATTATATGGTCATGTGATGAGGACCAAAGCACATAGTTTAGCTTCATACGACATGGATTCCAGGGAAATGGTGCTTAGTCATGAATGGTTTGGGAGTTAGGCCAAAGCGCACCGAAGTGCCTGGAAGATATGCGGTCTCCTAGGTGGTTATTGATCATATTAGAATCATCTTCCAATAAAGGAGGAGATGAAATTTTTTGGGACTTAATATATCCCACCATTTTGGATGTAACCCTACATGGTATATTTCATAGTGAAACATTATGTTAAATTCGGGTTGTTGGGGTTTTCCCTTATAGAGGCTTAATACATACCAAAATTTGTAAAGAATTAATTCCCATATTATTTGGTGTCACTTAATAAGACTCATAATAACCATTATGGTAATGTTATTAGAACTTAATTGTGTAATTTAATGTTATCTAACAATTATTTCTAGGAAAAATTTTCCAAGTGAAGATTGATGTGAGCCTTTTTTCAAAGTAGTCTAATGTTACTAGATGAGATCTGGTCTCCTTGGTGTGGTATTCTCTTATAAAGAATATGGACTAATGAGGATGGTGGTTAATTGGTTTCTAAGGGAATGTGTATTCGGATATTGAATGTTTTCCTAATATAGGTATTACCTTGAAATCAATATGGTTAATGTTTGGTGTTGGGATTGGACCTCAGGGAGGCTTCCTATGGTCCCCAATTGTTTGGGAATCAAACCCTACATTTTTATCTTGGTGGGGGATTATACCTTTCCCAGATTTGATAAATCATTATTAGAAATAGCCCCCTTTTACGATTGAGGCAGGTTATTGGGGATTGAATTTAATTGGATGCCCATTATGCTGTTAAAGGAAGATTCGTAAAGGGAGACTCATCCTGATATGGGTATTTGATCATTTTGGCATCATGATCATTGATAACCTCTCTTACTACCAAACACATGATCATTGTAATAAATAATAGGAATTCAATGACTTTACAATCCATTGAATCACCATTATCCTCTATTGGATGTGGTCGGGGAAATGGGTGAGGGAAAGGGATATGAATCTTCATGTTTTGTTTTTTGGTTTGGTTGTTGAGGATAGTAATGTATGAATATCTATCCATCTATATTTAGGAATGTAAGGATACTATTCATAATAAAGGAAGGATTCCCATTACCCAATTATATAGAAGAGATAAGGATAATAAATTATCCCTCAAAGGGAAAATTATGTATGATCCAACCCCTTACTGTCGGGAATGAGGAGTACCCTGGTACTACCTCCATGGTTGTGATAATCATTATAATGTGAATTCATGAATGATACCATTTAGATAACCCCATTTATACATAGTTTACTAATAAGACCTTATTTACCATGGCTGTGTACATTCCATATGTCACACTAGTATACCTGCTATTCTTTTTATACATGTCTAGTGGAATGGGAGAGGCCTCACCATGTGGTTCGTAAAAGGGAACCTGTTTGGTCTTAGCACTTCATGAGGGGTGCTTCTCAAAGGGTACATGTTGTCTCTTAGTGCTTCATGAGTTGAGTTGATGGAGAGGGTTGGTTGGAAGGATCATTAAGTGGGTGAGGGATGTTTTAAAAATTCACAAATGTGTACCAAGACAGAAGGACCCCATCCCACATACTATTTTTTATATGGGATAATGGTCCAAAAAATATTTAACCTCCATGTGGTTCACATAATGGTGGTCGTCATAAATTATCACTATGCAGTTGATCATCCACCAAAATGATATTTGACATGAGGACTGATTTTTATACCATCCATAATTTTCAAAATGAGGTGAATGTTTACTAATTGAGATAAGTTTCTCAGATTTTCTTGTAGATGAAGTCCACTCAAGAAATCCAAACCAAAAACCTCCACACCCATCAGTCTATTTGTTGGGGTTTTATAGGGTTATGTATGTTACCTCTTAGATACCACACATGAATGATTTTAGATCATGGATTTCCACCTCAACCAAAAATCGGAATTTCCATTTTTGAGGGGGGGTGAGAAAATTACTCACCCCACAAAGTGATTTTTTTTGTAGTGGGACATGAATCTCTCCACCCAATGATGAATTTATTATTTAAGAGGGACATAAAATGGGAGTCTCAACTTTGAAAATGAGTTTAATTTATTGGGGACACTTTTTAAGGGATATTTTTAGTGGAACTCTGATATAGTACTATTTGGAGAACTAACTTGCATATAGAGAGAACCCTATGGATGATATGAGTCCTTTGCATCTCATGGTACTGTACCATTTCAATAATTGTAAAATAGCATGGTGGATATTAATTCACTTATTCCAAAAAAAATACATTACTTCTGATCTTCCATGATAGACTTTTTAGAAACAATAATTCCATATATGGAAATAAACATTCCTTTCATACTAGTTTGAGTAATGCCACACTGCTCCTCATTTGAAAAACATGAATGTGTTTCCTTTCAAATCATTTTTAACACATATAGGGGTGGAAATTAATTTTACATATTATATGAGAGTTTTACAAAGGTTCCTAATTTTTTTAGAAAGCATGAAAAAATGGAAGGTAAAATGATTCACCGAAAGGATACATAAATATAACAAATCCTGAATAATTATGAGATTTTGAAATAAAACACTTTATGCATTGATTAATTTTAAATCATAAAATTAAAAAATAACATTTTCTTCTATATTACTATACAAATAATCAACTGTAGTTGTATTAGGCTACCCAAGATGATATCTATTAATATTTACACAAATTCACCTAAAAAGAAGATTTTCCTCAATAGTAATCATCCCATACCCACAATAATATTTCTCATATCATCATTCAACAACCTTGAACTAACCTTATTTCCATTTTATACTAAAATTTATTTAATATAGAGTCAAATTTATTAAGTCAATATAAGAAATGTTTTATATAAAATCAAATTTTGAAATTTTTGTTAAATTTTATGTAAAATTGTGTTTTTGTCATTATATTTACTATCTGGGAAAAATAAACATAAAAAATCTACATTTTATAATTTTTTAAACATCTATAATGATATTTAATTTGATTTAGATTACATTACATGAAAAAATGTTCCCAAATAAATTAAAACCCCTTCATATTAATGAAATTCCAACCAACGAACCTTGCCATGTCTCTCTATCATTTAATCCCACCCACTCCCCAACATTCATTTCTCACTCCTTCCCCATTATCAATCATAGTTCTCCCACTCTATCACCACACTCTAACCCCATATATATATTCTCTAATTCTATAATCATTTTCATCCCTAGTCCATCATGTGTATTCCTATATATTCACTATTTTACTTCCCCTCATACTATCAATTATTCTCTATATATTTTTATTGGATTATTGTTTTGAGAATTAGTTTTCCATAAAATTAAAACTATGAAAATAAAAACCTAATTATTTATCATTAATTAATTTATTTATTTATTAATCAACCATCCAATATATTATAACAAAAATATTTAATGTGATATAATAAATGTATAATTACCATGGATATATAAATATTTTATAATATTATTAAATAAATTTCATAAAAAATTATTTTTTTCTTACATTCATATATTATGAATTTTAATATAAGAATATAAATTTTATTTTTTAATATTTTTGTTGGAACATCCTTTTTTGTGTTCTTATGTAATTTTTCAGATTCTATTTTCAAAGAAATTAAAAATAAAATAGAATATATAAGTAATAAGGTATAAATTAAACAATAAAATGGAACACCATTTTATAAGAGGACATTTCTGAAATATATTATATATTACGTTCATTTAATTTTTGTATCAAATTGAAAATGGTATTAAATAAAAATAATTTTGTTGAATACTCCTTATAAAACTAAAGAAGCTATTGTCATCAATTAATTTCTCGATTTCAACATTCATCCTTCATTGAATAACTCATTAAATTTGTCACATTGAATTTTAGGTTGTATTTTCGATTATTACATGAATTATTAAATATAAATCCATGTGAAATACTATTTTACAATTAAATGAATTTTTGAAATAAATAAAAAAAAATTAGATGGATAAGTGTATATGTAAGGCGATGATACGATATTGGAAAGTATTATTTCTTAGTTTTTGATAAATCCTACACAAAAAATGGAAAATTGATTATATGATATTGTTAAAAAATAATCGCTAGTCAGGGATAGTCCATTGAAAACATTATTCTATAACAATATTTATGATGTAGACTAAAAAAAATATTTTTTCATTAATTTTTAGACTATTTTTATTAAACATGTCAGAATTGTAATTTTATTATTTAAATTTTATATTCATTTTTACATTATTAATTTTTTTAAAGAGTTAAATTTAATATGAATTTTTTATGATTTAAAATTATAAGAGTTAGACAACCAATATGATGTGTATATTATGTAAAATATGTTCATATATTTGAAAATTCATATTTTTTTATTTTTTTTGGAAAATAAATCATTGTCGTATTAATTTTTTTCAAAATTATATAAATAACACAGTAGTATTTTAATTATATAAAAATGTATTTAGATTTTCCTAGAGTAAAATGATTTACCATTTGAAGAATAAATTGGAATATCTGACATGGAAATCATGTTTCTGATAGGAATGTGATGTTGTTATTAAAATATTTATGTTGAATCATTTTACCACCCAACATTATCACTTTACATCTCAGGATAGAAATAATCATATAAGGTTTTCTAAAAATTTCTCTAGTCCATGTCATGATGATAATAGTTTTTAGTAATGACATCTCACCATTTCAAGGAAGAATCCTGGATAATATAAGAAGTGTAGTTTCCTATCCTCTTGGTAGGTATCTCGAGATGCTCTAAAATCAATAACATGACCATTATCCATTACCCCCTAGCATGTGAACTACCATACTCCAACAACATTGGTGGATGCTACTGCTAGAACTCATGTGTAAACTCTACAAATGTATTAGAGGGTTATGGAGTCATTGGATAGTATTAATAAAGTGTAGTAACCCCTATTGAAACTAGGAATTGATGCCCATATCAGTTGTAATTGTTCTTGCCTCAAGTGGAACTAGTGGAGGGTCTACTAGTGACTCAGGGCCCACCACCTAAGGGGAATGGTTGTCATGACCCTTTGGGTTCCTAACTCGAGGATATATTGATAGAATATCTCTAAAAATGGGAAACATGTACCTCCTAAATTGTTTTATAACCACTAAATTCCATGTTATAAGAATATTATAGTAACAGTCCTCCATTTATAAAAGTCATACCCCTATAAATACTCCTAAATAAAGTTACAAGAGACATATAGATCCTAATGAAAGAATGATACATTTCAAACTACCCACTGTTATGGTTAGATTAGGGTCATTTTCATTGTTATATGTCCATTTTCCCTATATAAAATTTTCTTCATCGATTTTCATAGGAAAACAAACTTTAAATTGAACTGTGTATCCTTAATTAAAAGTTTCCATTTCATTTTTTAATATATATTTATATAAATATTTTCTCATTTTATAGAAATTTTACTAAATAATTGAATTTAATATATCACCATATTCAATTTCTAAGGGTCCATAGTCCTTATAAATTTCAATTTGGAATACATTACGTCATAACCCATTATGTATTCATGAATGCACAAAATGTAGGAACAATTTCGTGGAAATAAAAATAAATCCACCAAAACATCTTGAAATAAGTGAAAATGATAATAATTATAGAATGTAATATGCATGACATATAAATCCCAAACATCCTATGATGATGAAATATGAAATAAATATTTGATATATCGGTCTAGGGTTAAAATACAAAGTCATTAAGAACATTAAAAATATAGTGCATCAACCAAACATGAATGAAAAGAATCTGTAATAAGAAAAATACATATTAACATGTCCCATACTAGGTAATTTAGCCATTCATTATACATGGTCTATCTACTAAGAGGAATAAGATCATGACTAAATAACAAAATTCTTTATTTCTCTTTTCTACCAACCAAAAATATTAATGAAAAGAAAAGAAACACTCTTATACCAGATTTTGATGTCCAATACCCAATTCACTCAATTATAATAGAAACCAGTTGTCCTTTTGAACTTAAGTGTGATTCCCCATATAGTATAAGCTATTGACGATACGAGAGGGTTCATGATGGAATAGTGGGAGACTATACACTCATTATCAAAATGTAGCACATCTATGTAATTATATGAATAAATATTGAGTGCATTAAATTCAACTTAATAATGGAAGAGTAAACATCCATCATATGAAAACACATTAAACACATCCATTAATTTAATATATAAAACTATGATCATGACATGCTATAGAAAAAGTAAATTAAGGTAGATATGGAAGCTGGTACACATACATGAATTTATCCCAATAGAAACAAAAGGAAGAAAAATACTATATCTAAATAGAAAATGGGACAGATATCAGTCCAATGATACCTTTCTTCCCTTCTAAAATTAGTCAATTATTGGCAACAATTTTCTTTCCCCTGTCCCTGCCAATAACCACAATGTCTGTTTGGGTACCAAAAGGCGGATCAATCATGGTGTGATATAAAGGCTATTGGCCACATCCAATAGTGTCTAATTACATTCATTCTATAAGTATATAAAAAAGTAGTGTTCACGTAACAATAGAGCTATAAATGAAGTGTGGTTTTAAATAACCTGCATTGGTATGGGTTCCCATGGAACTCCCATTCTCTTATACCTACTTCATCCTAAGCCAAAATATCATTGAATAATCATTATATCATGATTTAATATATATTAATGTATTGGGTCCCAATTCATGTTTTATAAATCTCCCAATATTCATACCCAATGGGATATGTATAATAAGGTTGTCAGTAAACTATGATGATATGAACGAATCTAAGCTTGTTCTTTGTCTTAGAAGGCACATCATATAATAATCACATTATTTAATATTTGAAATGAACCTAATCTTGTCCATAAATTTTCTAATTCGGAACACAAGATGAGTTCCAAAAAAAATGAACCCAGTAACATATAATTGTAACCTATGAGATCCTTACAGAAATCCTAGATATTTCCTTGGGTGTTGAATAAAGTCACCTCCCTTTGAGTTTGTATATTATGGTCCTTAACTTGAGCCCCAGTTTCACACATGGAATAAATAATGATTTTCCTTCTGATTCTATACATGTAAGTAGACATAGGGAGTCCAAGTATCAGTCATGGAATTATAACATTGTTCTATATTATTTTTCCTTGGTAGTCTACAAGGACTCCAATTATTACATGGGCCTATAAAATCTATTTGCGAAATTAGTATATATATGGTGTTCATATGAGAAACTATGTTTCACCCATGGCATATTATAATCATTTAATTAAAAACAATACATAAATAATTCATGAAGATTCTGTATATAGAAATCATGAACTGTAACCCACATCTCACTCTCAGTTTCGAAATAAGAGTATCCATGGGACTCAAGTCTAACCAAACTATTATTGTTTACATAGTTCAACTGACCATCAATTTTTTTATAAAAAATAAAACTTCCATAGAAGGTGGGTCAAATAAAATCATATTTCATGAAACCCTATAATCACATTAATCCTACCATATTTATTAATGGGTCATTTCGATAGATATATTTTCTCAATACTACAAGAGAATGTCAATGTCCAAAAGAATAGCAGAAAGGTATTCCATTCCTTATTTTATTAAATTAATATTAAATTCAATTATATTTATTTAATATCCCATAACAAGGGGTAAATGAAACACCTAAAATGGGAATCAAATTCATAATCCACCCATGGTTATTTAATATATTTAAACAAAACAACTAAAGGGTTAGTTCAATTCACGCTGCTCAGGATTTTAATAATACTTAAACGAGACTCATGAGTCACATAAGTCAATACTACCCTTTTAATTTAAGAATAAATTAATTAAATGAGGAATTATTATAAAATCTAGTTCATGGAATAAATAAATATATATAAATATACACCAATAGTTTGACGGAATATCGTAGGTCCACCTACCTCATCATGAAAGTCAACTCCTCATTTCTTGTTGAACACTAATCTGTGATAAAATGGAATAAATCGAGTAAAAAATAAAATTATGAAATAATAATTCATATGATATAACAAAAAAAATAAATCTATCAATAGGAAAATAAATCATAAAATGTAAAATAAGAATAGAAAAATTATCAGTGTTTGTCCAATAAGAATTAAAAAATCCAAATTAGAGACTGAGGGGAAAACATCTTCAAACGCCAAGATTTATGAACGAGGAAGCTCTAAAATGGTAGGATATGTTGTCTAATGGAAGAGGAATGAAATTAAATTGACATTTATATGGTTATTTTGGGAAAAGGGTCATTTTACACAACAGTAAATGGGTTTCATGGTTTTGTTTAATAGTTGGCCAAATGTTCACCAACTGCACAAGGGTCACTGCTGAGGAACACCATATCACCCGATCATGGAACACCATTAGTAAAAACGTGGGTTGAATGTGTGTTTTCCCATATTAAAAAAGTATGCAAAAAATATATTCATTTATCTAGGGTTACATAGTTTCCTCAAACCATGTGGACTTGGAGAATTCATTGGAGACCTGGTTTCACATTCCTGAGGGATATGGGTTGGAAATTCAAAAACTATTTACAAACCATTATGGAGGATTTGAATAGAGGAAAACTATGAAAAACCTATGATAAAACTATGGTTCAATAATTGAAAAACATGTTATCATGATGCAGACATCCTATAGATAATTTTTCTTTGATTATGTGCCTTTTTACTATGAATAGTGTTTCTCACTATATTCATTATGGTTTTATTAAATATTTGGAACTAGAAGGAACTGTGTTAACATTGAATGTTTAAGATTTGGAAATCATGTTCATGAAGAAAATAGATTCTATAAGAGGAAATATCATGAAGGGAAATGGGAATATCCATGAGTATTGGTTAAACTACAGTATATAAAGAGACTACAAACAACATGTGAAAGGTGTGTGATGTAATCTGGTAATCTTTGTAATAAGGAATCATACATGTTTTTAAAAAGGATTTATGGTTATTTAGTTTATTACCATGTTTCAGGAGAATATATGTTGAGGGTATTCAAATTTTTGTAATGCGGAAACCAATATATACTTTACGATAAATGGGGGATCATTGTTAAAATGATTTTGTGACCTTATTTGTTATATCTTTTGGATTTTCACCCTATGGAAGAGTTATAAGTAAAACCATTTATGGAAGGGATTAACAAAAACATTATATGAAGACTTTTATATTAAGTTAATACCTCACCATATGAGGATATATATATTAGATAACTTGTGATAATATTTTTTATAAAGATAGATGGAATGACCTATCATTATATTTATCGATCTCATGATTGTTAGTTATTTAGAAATGAAATATTCACCTTCATTATATAGAGTAAGAGTTAAAGTTTGAATTAAAAAAGGAATAAAAAGGGGGAGTTTCTCCTAAAATCAGGAATGTATAACTTTTCATGAAAGTTATTCAACTATAGTAAAAAGATGAAGAAAGAAAATTTGTCCTAATACCATTAACTTTTTCCAATAGATGGACTTTTAAATCATCACATATTTATGAATTTGAGGACCTCAAAATTCCATTGATAATTCAATTATTTTTGACTGATGACCTCAATAAATCACAAATAATATCTACTCATCTCAACCAAGTCCATTTTTTCACTTTCTGCTTATGTACTCTTATGATGAAACCTGGTTATGAGTTAATTTGGGTAACCATTATGTTTCCATCATTCCTTCTCAAATACTATGTTTATGTTTTATTTATTAAAATGTGGGATTCTGTGAAATAAAAATTAATGTATTAAATCATTGATAAAAATGATTTATTTCATGGGAGTAATTTATTTTATGGGGGGTAGAATGTAACATCCATTGACAATGTGAACATTTTTTTTAAATTAATTTTATCTTTTTGATATTTTTCATTTCACACAATATTGAATATATCATTTGGTATATGAGAAGAACAGTGGTTGGATTGTGTTATATGAAACCCAAAGTCAATATTTCCATATACACATCACTAGTCTTTGACTTTGTTACACACAACACTGTTATTTTTATAGCTTTAATTGCACGCAATTCTATGTTTTACTGAAAAATAGTATATTATTAAAATATTATTCTTTAATATAATAAGATATAAAAAAGCCATAAAATTAGAAGTTTTGACATATAATAACAAAATTATTAAAATATAAGTTTTTTAATATGAAATAATTTGTTACCAATTAATTAGAAATGAATATATATACCAATTGATTATAAAGGAAATAGTTTTAATTTTACGCTTCCAAATTCATTTTACCTTAATAAATTATCGTAATTAAAATTAATGAATGTTATTAATGAAATATAAATCTTATATATCCAATAAAAAATTATATTAATCTAATAAATTTTATAGAAACCCAATAATAACAAACCCAATTTTTCACAAAAAACCTATATTTTTCAAAAAGGGTAATTTTACTGACTTTTAATGGATAAACAATTTGAAATTAACTTTTCAACACTTTTATATATTTTATTTTGAAAAAATAGACTTATTATTTTAAAAATTAATATTAAAATTTACTTGGGTGTGATATTTTTAACTTTTTTGATAAGTTTCATGTTTTGATGAACCGTAAAAAAATTAATTTCAAAATAATTGTTTTCATTGAAATAATTTATAGTGTTAAATTATTTTAGTCATAGGTTTTAAATTAAAATTGGAAAAAAAATTTATAATTTATTCTAATTTGGGTAATTGGAATCAATTTTACATTTATCAAATATATAAAAAGGTTTCAATCTTGTTAATGTTTTATCTTTAATAACCCTTTTTCCCACCTTGTCTCTAGGATTAATTTTAAATTAATTACAACAAATAATGTGTTTTAAATTTTGAAAAATTGATTCAATATATGTAATTAGTGGGTCAAACTTGTTTTGATATTTTCATTTTATTTTTTCGCATTATGAATTGTAAATTTAGTAATTCTTTTTAACATGGAAAAAGGAAAATCTATTAATTAATCACAATAGATAATATTAAAAATATTAGTAAATTATCCTAAGACATTTCCTCATTTCATAACATGATTTGTTTTAGAAAATAATCATTATTTGGAGAAAATAAAAGAATTTTTTAGTCAACTTTGATGAGAGTATGAATGTTACTATATTTTATTTAAATAAAATATGATGATTTCATACTCTTGTTCTTCTTCAATATATAAATTTTAATAAAGATTTATAAATGGGTTATGTTTTAATTTAAATTTTAATTTGAAATACAATTTTTTTCCTTATCATGGTAATTAATTTAAAATTATTAGGTAATAAATAGTTACCTTGAAGGATTATATAATGATTATGCATCAGTTGTATAATTATTAGAAATATCGGATAAATTATAATCAAAATATTAAATTAAATATAATTTGATATAATTAATTTCATAAACCACTTTCCTCGAGATCTCTAACATTTTATGGATCTGTTAATATAGTTTTTTTTGAATATATCACATTTTTATGATATTTTTTTAAAAAAATGAATAGTTAGAAAATTGGCACTAATGATATTTTCTGAAAATATTGTTTTATTACATTATTTAAAAATCCTAAAAATATTAAATGAAGAAAAAGACAACAAATTATTATTGAAAGTATCATGATTCTTAAATTTATAGTTTAATTGAAACTTTTTATGTAAAAATTTCCATATATTATTAATGATTATGTTATCATCGTAGTTATAATTAAAATAGGTCAGCTAAGGGTTAATTAAAACGATAAAGTTTAATTATAAATAAAAACATGTCTAAAAATTATTGATTGAAAATATTTCTACTAGTAATTATCCTTGTTTCAAATTAAATAAATTGGGAGACTTTTGGAATTGAAAATTAATTTATATTAATTTAATATTAAGATAGTTTCAAAAAGATCCCCCCAACTCAATTACAAAAGGGAACATCCTCCCTCATCTAATTTCATCATGTTGAGCTTTCTAGCTTGACCAAACTCTGTCAAATTCTCTTCTTGATTCACTTGAAACATTCAAGATGTGTTGGTAATCCCAAAGTACCAACTCCATATTCTTTTATAGAGGATTTGAATGATTCATTCCAATATAGAGGGAATCTCTCTAACTGATCATTTGATCATGTGTACATATGACTTACCATCTCCACAATGCGATGTGATTCATTATTCAACTACATTATACATGGATGGTATTAAGTATGAATTTTTTGAATATATATGTTAAATATTACAAAAAAATGATTCAATAATGATAATATATCATATTCGTTCCTTTATTTTAAATTGACAAGAAAATGAATACTACATTCATGCACACGTACGGCCTACCATCTCCATAAATGGTGGTTTTTATTTTTTTTCTAAAAATATTATGAATCACTATTAATAAATATATAATAAATATATATATGATATTTATATCATGATTACTATTATGGAGATGATGAAATCATGATCTATCTAATATGATCAAGAATAAGAAGTCAAAACATGTACGATATACAAAGAGATTATTACCAGAAACATTAATTTAATATGGAACTATTAAAAAATAGGTAATATAAATTCATAAAGGAATAATATATGGTATTATATATATTAACATTTTTTTAATATATTTATAATAAACGTATATTTATTTTAAATTATTTTTTAATGAGTAAGAAGAGAGTCAAGACATAAGGTAAGGGGATTTTTGTCTGAGTTTTATTTCTGTGAGACACCTGACTTATACACTAATTGTTTCCTCTATGTTCTATATTTACATACCATTAATGGATATTATGAGTCTTATCCAAATTATTATATAATTTGAATATACATATAACTTTATTTGTTTGATGGGCCACACAATTCTACTAATTATAAATATATGATTTTATATTTCACAATCTCATAAATATTTGGGATTGTTTCATTTTAAGTCTCGGTTGTGGAATCTTTATCTTCTACATCCATATTTTCCAAAAATTCATTCAAAATGGTTTTTAACGTTCTACTATAAATATTAAATTATGTTTCAAGACAAGTTTTACTTTTTAAAAATGGTTTGAAACGAAAAATGTTTTCTTTTCCAAAACAAGACTCTTTGCGTCTTTACAATAAAAAATTTATTGAATGGATGTTTTTTTACTTATATGACATGAATTTATTTTTACACATTCATGATTCTATAATTCCTTGAATTTTACCTTAAAAGGTTATAAGTTAACTTTCTATGAGTATTATTTCTCTTAAAATTGTGTGTCATTTTATGAAATGAAAACATTTTGAATGCCAATGGGATATTTTCATCAAGAATAATTTTCAAGGGATTTATTAATAGTATTATACATTTATGATAACAATATATTATGTTACTTATTATTTTTTTGGGTAAATTGTTCTAGGATACTATCCATGATATTTCAATAGTTCGTTTTTTATTTATGATAGAATGATATTAAGAAAACATATTTCATTTCCTTGTGTGATGATATGAAAGATTATGATATTGTGCAACATGTATGTTTGATTTCATTATAATATGGGTGGGACCTATATCTCCCTAAAATGAATTTGGAATATATCAATATCTCATTATATATACTAAGATGATCTTGGGGGTAAACCATTATTACTAATATGACCATGGGAGTGAACTATGACTGCCAATATGTTATGGGGAGTGAACTCACACTACTAAGATGGAAATGTAAGTGAACCGTTACTACGAAGATGGTATGGGGTGTGAAACCATACTACTATGATTTATTTTAAGTGATTACTTGACTAATATGGAAATAGTTTTATATGTTTATGTGTTTAGCACAAATTCCACATCTTATTCTTATGTTTTGATTTCATGGATTATATTCTTTATTTCCTTCTAATTCATGTCTTATAAACTACAAATTTTTATTCCATGATTGATGTAATTGTTATTTTATATATAGGTTACAATATTCTATTTTTATATTCAGGTTCTCAAACCCTAATGTTCATGATTATGTTTACATGTCTCCTTTTTTACCCTTACTAAGCATCTAAGGTCACCCCATTTTATGTTTACATTCCCCCAGATTATAAGGTGATGAATTATGTGTGATGTGTCTAAGAAGGGTTCTAGTTGAGAATAACATAGTGGTAGATAATGTAGATTACCTATTTACCGATTTTCATGTTTCCATGTTTCTAAAGGCACTATACTATACATTATTGAGGCCTCTTTTTGTGTAATGTGATAAGTATTCCGAAAATGAGATCAATTGTTAATGTAGGTCATGTTTTGGGAAATATATTTTGCATGATCATAAATTTACTGGGATTAAAAAAAGATTTAATTCAAAAAAAATTCTATTAATCTATCAAGAAAAGGAAAAAATATTCCATTCATTAAATCGATGTATAGAAAAAAATGCATATTTAAACCCGAAAGACATCACTATGAACTTATATAAGTCATACATACGATTTAAAGTAGTTTGAGTTGGGTCTAATGGAATCACGCAAAACTGGTGATATCCAAATTTCTAATCAATCCTATTAAATATATTATTATACCATAGTTTATTGAAGATATCATCAATGAGCATAAGAAAATATCGGTCCTTGACTAGTATCTGGTTTAATCTATGATAATCCCCACATAAGTGAAAGGTACCATTGTCATTCTTAGTGAAAATAACTAAATAACACCATGAGGATATACCATTACATATGAAACCATTAAATTTAACATATTATAATTAATCAGTCAACTCATAATGATCATATGTTACCATTCTTAATAGTGGGATAAAACCTTGATCATCTCCCAACACCAACTCGATCTTGAGATTGATCTACCACTCAAGAGGGAATCCCTATAACTCATTAAGAATGAAATTATTAAAACATTTTAACGTTTTTGGACAATAATATTACTACACACCACCATCATCTAAATAAATATTTCAGATCTGAGTTGTGAGAGAATTTAATCATCACTAAATTGGTTCTTCATGACCAGCCAAAATTTTCAACTCTCCGAGTGTAAAAGCCATAATTTTTATGCACCATTTTTTTGAATAAATTAAATTTTAATTTATATATTGAAAATAAATAATTCAAAAATTCATTTCACATGGTACAAACATTTCATACATTACATTCAATATCGACTGGTCAAATGATACATGCAACAATGTGCTAACGTACAATATATGCAATATTGTGTTTCAACGAAACATATCTTTTATATAATTATTTGAATGATAAATTATAACATATCCATATAAAATAGTTATATGAATAGTAATAAATACTTATAAAATATATTTTATAATGGTTTTATATAAATAAAACATATTGATAATAAAAATAAGATTTATGGTAAAGTCTTAGTTTTAAAAATACCATTTTCTCGATTAAACCTCTTTTGATTCCCTTAAAATAAAATAAATTTTAGAAACTATTATAAATTTAATTGGATTAAATAAAACTAAAATTCTGAATTAATAATGGTGAAATTATTTTAGGGTGACATTTTTGGGATTTTTCAAAGAAACTTCCTTTTTTGATGAATACTGAAAAATATCACTTTTTAGTTAAAATTACAATTTTTTCTAATTAATTATTACTGCGAATTGATAATATAATTTGTTTATTTCAAAATAGGTAAATATTTAATCTATTAATACAATTTAATACATTATTATCCATTTCACTTTGAAAGTTACTATAAAATCTTAACAAACTTTTCAACTTTTTCATATTTTTATACTCTATTATTTCGTCTCGCCTACAAGATTAGCATTAATCTTAATTTGTCCAC
The DNA here is from genome assembly GCA_963277665.1 of Viscum album. Lineage (NCBI taxonomy): Eukaryota > Viridiplantae > Streptophyta > Magnoliopsida > Santalales > Viscaceae > Viscum > Viscum album. The sequence continues at coordinate 435,453,699 of OY728123.1, read as the reverse complement.
ATATGTAAAATTATTTGACAAAATATATCATAAACCATTTTATTTCGTATCTAAAAATGATAATTTAATATTTTACCAAAATGATTAGTAAAAGTGATTAAATTTTATTACAGTAGTTAAGGCCAAATTAATCTTAATTAGGGCCTAAACCATAAAATTAATGGCCCAATGACATAGAAACATTTACTAAACATAATGGTTCTACATATATATTCAATAATACATATAATATATAGTATGATAGGTTTTTATAACCTTTTTTGTTAATAACATGTATACACCGAATTTGTTTTTAAAAAATCCTTCTATGCCATTTTCCTTACCTATAAAAGGACACCACCTCTACCCATTCCCCACACCTCTCAAACGTTTTATATTCAGAAAATATCTTCCAAATTTGCCTCTAATAATTATTATCATACACCTTGAATCCTCCCTTTGGGTGGAAATATTCTCATGGAAGCTTTTTGGCACAATCCAAAAGAGGTACCCGATTTATAGGTAACATCTTATCTGAAGATCTTTTCCTTTATTTTCCTTATTCACACCATAAAATCTATTTAGATCATCATTATGTGGTAAAAACAATATCCTCAATATACTTGTATTGTTTATTTTTAATTTTTTTATGTATACTTACACAATCTTCCATCTAATGTATGTCGAACATATTATTTCTGTGTACGGTGAATTACTGCCTCATGAAAGGATGATTGTTCATTTCAACATTACCACCTATCATGGAGTCCATTATAATGGAAAATATATTTATATATGACATATATTATATCTTTAATATTAATAATCTTATTTATTACTTTTATATCACACATCTCTTTAGTTTCAATTTGGAGTTAATACGATAATCTCGTTTGAGGAAGTGTGGACTACTACCCCTTAAAAGGTTTGTGATTTATTCACACACCACATGGATTGTATTAAGGATGGTTTTAATGAAATTATATGATATATATGATATAATAATTAAAATTTAATATATATACATATATATATATATATATGTCATTTTCATTATTTCTTTCAATATTACAATTAAAACTGAAACTACGTCCATGCGTACGTATGACTTACCATCTTCCTGAACAGTGTATTCCATTTCATAATTAATTATGACATAAGTTATTATAATATAAATATAATAGATATACACAATATATAAATTATTATTTAAATTATTAAATCATGATATAAGTATAATGACCTACTATATAACAAATTATGACACATGCAATGAATAAAGTTAACATTACCCGAAGTGAAACCATAACATAAGATCGTTAACTATATGGTGATATAAAGTCATAATTAATACATATATGGTATTAAATATAATAATATTTTTCATTATAATATTTTCAATAAATTTATATTTATTACACATGTGGTTTGAATTAGTATGAAGAGTGTCAAGACACAAGGTAAGGGGATTTCATCTCACATTTAATTTTTGTGGGATACATGTTATGTTGAAAAATCATTCCTTTTTTATGTGGGGTATTGACTTACCATGATTGTATTATTTTATCATATACCTAAATTTATGGTTACTCACATTTACATTTTATAATCCTTTTTTCATGGGTTTTAGGATTCAAAAGTTACCAATTTGGTAAAATAGTTTTGTCTCAATTTTCCTTCTTTGGGACTAATTCTTTATTATGCACCTAAAATTTTTATTTGATGTGTGTATACTTCCATATTAAATGTTATATCCTGAATGTAAATATTTTATGATATTTTATTATTCATTTAATTCCATTTCATACTTGGATATTATGATCCCAATTTAACAAGTTATAAGATTTATGGAGACAATATCGCCGCTTTTTAGAGATTGTTTATGTTTTTGCTTCATTTGATGAAATATTATGATCCATATCTCAAGGAGATTCCTGAATTTTATTCTACTCTAGATATCCAATATATAATAATGTATTCATACAATTTTTCTATTATTTTTTCCAAAATATTTTTCAGAAAGTGTCATAATGAAATCATGGTGTCACCCTCCCATCAATTAGAAATCTATGTTTTCTAAAATTGGTTTCCAAGAATAATATAACATTATACTATATATATTAAAATAAATTTTCAATTTTTAATTTTACCAATCTATTAAATGTAATATTCTAGTCTCTTTTCAAATAAGTCATTCCTTCTATCCTTTTTACCATGAAAAATGAATGTTCATTTTAGCTCATATGACCTATATAGATTTATCTGATGTCATTCCTCTAAATATTCAAATGCATTTCTAAGTGGTAAATATTTAATAATTTGTTTTTAAAATTAATTTTTATGGAAAAGGTTTTTATAAATGATTTCAATTCTTATTTATATGTTTTAAGGTATTCTCTATGAAAATCATTTTTAAATGGTTTTATGTATTAAAAAAGGTTTCTCAAAGAAGAAAGGATATTTTACTCAAGAAATGTCATTGAAAGATATTTCAAAACTATTTTCCACTTATGATGAAATATCTTGATGTTACATATTCCCATTTAGGAAATGCTTTATATGTTCCATTCATGTCCTTTCTATGAATGGGTTATGCTTAATTTCACAGTCTTTATGAAAATTATTTCACATTCACATGTTACGTGTTTATGAAATCTGTTTCTCATTCATGTATTATGCTTCGATGAAATGGTTATGAAACATATCTTCTTTTGATAGGTTTTTTTGTGGTGAAATATAATGATACCCATTTTATTATATTGGTTATAGTTTGATATTTATAAAACCCCATATTTTTATGGGTCATGATATGATGAATGTTTTATTATCTTACGGAATATGTGTGAATTAGTTTACTATGAGATTAGTGGGACCTATATCTCAATCAAATGAATTGGTAATAAATTGATTTATGATATCAAAGGGTTTGTAGGAGGACATTACATACTTTAAGCAAGAGGGGTCAAGGGAGGACTTCTTAAGCTTGAAACAAGAGGGAACATGGGAGAACATCCCATTCTCAAAACAAGAAGGAACATGGAAACCATCCCAATACCGAAACAAGAGGGTACACAGTAGGACATCCCAATCCTGAAGAAAGATAGTATATAGAAGGCCATTGCAATCTCAAAATAATAGGGTATATAAGAGTCCATCCCAATCCTGAAAAAAGAGGGTACACCGGAGGACAACCCAATCCAAAAAAAAGGGAACACAGGAGGACATCCAAATCCCAAAACAAGAGGGTACATGAGAGGGAATCTCAAGCCCAATCAAATTAATCTAGTGAATAAACCAATCCTAAATGTTACTAAGGTCATGGTCAACCAAATTTACTTAGGTATTTTATATGTGTTTTCCAAAATTCCTTTTTTATTCCTATGTTATGATCTCACGGATTATGGTCATTATCATCTTATCATTCATGTAATATAAACTATCAATATTTATTAAGATCTATAATATATAATTTGTGACCTTAAAATGTTATTCTCATGTTCAATACCTTTTTTCCATGTAATTTTTATACCTTTTCATTATTTACCCTTACTCAGCATCTAATCTCACCCCTTTCTAATGTTTCCTTTCTCCAAGTTACAAAGTATGGTCTGAGGTTGAAGTTATAAAGTTGTAGATATTTATGAAATATTATGATGTTCTTTCAAAAAGATAGAATTTTTTTAATGTTTCAAAAGACACTAAACTATTATAGTCCTCAGGAATGTATTTTTTCAAGGTACTATTTATTCATCTAAACTGATTTAATATCCATATATATTAAGAAAAGGTCACCTTATATGATATTAAATTATATTTTTAGTCAAAATTCAGAAACTAGGATTGGAAAACTTAAGAGATATCCCTAGGTATATTTATAATAATATTTATAGGTATGTACCTAAGGATATGTATAAGGATGAGTTAGCCTTTTGGAAATTGTCTTGGAATTTTTGGGAAGGATATAATGAGTTCTTTCCTTGAAATACAACCATGTATTGATAATACAAGTGGATGAGGCTCTGGAACAGATTCATGTGGGGATAAAAACTCCTACATGATGCTCCAAGATTGACACAGGGTAATCTGTTACATGAGAATGGGTCTTACTGCACTCCTTATTTGACACTCCCAGCGGATATTCTTTGGGAATTCACAATCATTTCACAAACCATCATAATGTATTCAAATAAAAATTTTCTATGAGTAACCTAAGATAAACCTAAGGTTTCATAGATAAAAGAATTTGGAATGATTTCTGTATCCTATAAGTTATTATTTTTTGTGTATGTGGTTTTATACTATGATAATTAATACCCACACGATGCATCTAGTTTTAGTCAATGGAGGGAACTAGAAGGAACTCAATTAATGTTGAATGTAATGGAATATTTTCTGATAATAATTCAAATGGTTTGATCATTGGATTGAACGATATTGCAATAATGACCAATTAGTTTTCATAAAAAATGATTAACAACATTTACCTTTTTCAGTTCTTAGACTCACCAAGGAAGAGAAAGAAGGAGTTTGTTGAGAGTTCAGGTAATGGAGATCATAAGGGAATGAGGATTTGGTTTCCTTATTTTCAAGAATGTGGAAGGAATAAACTATGTGAATGTCTTAGAGGAACATGAAGATGTTTTGATTGTATAAAAGGACACAAAGTATGTGAATACAAGGGAAAAATTAATAGATCAGTTAATGAAATGGAATATAATGTTGGCCTCCCTAAGTCAACATCAAAGGTTTAATATTTTATGTGTTGAATAAATGGTCATTATGCAAGTCAATTTACCATGATGAAATTTCCAAAGGACAATATGTAAGGTGGTGTGAGTAATGTAAACACTATGGATGATGACAAAACTGTATATGAAACGTGAAAGTAAAGAGGTATTATTTAATAGGATGAGGTATCATTGGTAATGGATTAAGGATAAATTAATAAAAGTATTCATGTATTTGGGTTCCAAAGTTATGAATGATTAAATATACAAATAATGTGCTAATTATTTTTTTCTTCACTCAGTTTTTTCAAGTTTATGTTGGACTCAGGAAGTGATTTAATTACAAGGTAATATTTTGACTAAGGGAAGGAAACCACTATTATTTTCTTTATGTTAAGATACTGTTCTATGGATAAAGATGATTGTAATATGAAATGGTAAATTGGAATGTATTGATTACCATGGAACTAATTAAAGACTTGTTGATAGGTTGTTTTTGCTATCACTAATGATGTTTGTAGAATTTTCATAAGGAATATATACAATACACTATGGAATAAGGATACATGCATGTTTTCAAAAATAATTTATGGTAAATCAGATATTTACATTGTTTCAAGATGATATATAAGGAAGTTATTTACAATTTTAGAATGCGACAACCAAGAGATATTTTTTGATATATAAGGGAATCATTGATAAGATTATTTCATGACTATATTTTTAATGTTTAGGATTTTCTTCTTTAAGGAGTGTTATAAGGTTAACCATTCAAGAAAAGTATAATTTTAAATTCAGAGGAAGTATTTATTTATTGAGAATGTATTGTAAACCTTTGTTAAAATGATATTTAGTGATTAACCTTATTTCAAGGATGTCCGTATTTATATTTTGGAAATTATATTATCATTTTTATAGAAAAGGACATTATGTATGTTGGGTGACAACCAATCATGTCTGGAAAAGCTGTGGGTGTTGAATCCATGAATGAATGATGATATGGGTTTCACAAATACCATTATCCTATACAATGTCTTGGTAAATGTATAATTATTTTTAATGAATAAATATTTATGATGATGTAGTAGTGTTACTTTTTATGTTTATAGATTAATGCATGTTGAATTTTAAGTGACAGATAGTTTGACTTGTAATCATTCATTGGCCTTAAGATCTATTAAAAAGTGTATTTTTGTGAATAATGCATCAAAGTGAATTTCTGTACATTCATTATTTGAGATAACAGATATATTAGAAATTGATAGAATCATAAGTGAAGAATGATACTTTGTTTATAGAATCTCATCAAGAATTACACAACATTCTGATAGTACTAATAAGAATTCCTACTATCTTAAATTCTGTTGAACCAATGGCTTCTGGAATCATCACAGATTCCTCAATTTGAGGCCCTAAACATTCCTTTAATCATTCGCTTCTATTGGATTTATGACCTCAATCACTACTTATAAATATTTAGGTGTTTCCTTTATGTCTAATCATCTCTCCCAACATATATCCTCCCATGTGGAAACCTATTTATATTTTAAATTGGGTAACTATTATAGTTAAGTACTTCCATTTTTAATGGATGTTTTAGTATCCATTTTTACTATGTGGGTTTTTATGAATGAAAATTTCAAGTATTAAACCATTGATAAGGCAGACGAATTTCTAGGGTGAAATTAATTTTAAGGTGGGTTGAATGTAACACCTAGAGTTTTTATGGACCATTTTTTCGAGTAATTTTTATTTTAATTTATATAATTAATGGAAATAATTCAAGAATAAATTTCACATGTAACCAACTAGTCATGTGTTAAATGAAACACTGACTTGGCGTACGATACACATATCATTCTATTAACTTGTGATAAAAGAAACACTAGGTTTCTACGAAACATCTATTTTTATATAATTTTTTAAATGATATAATTATATCCTAGATATTAAAAATATTTATATAAATATAAATAAATTTTTTTTATTTTTTTATAATGGTTTTTCCAAAATAAAACATATGGATAATGAATGATATGATTTTTTATAAAGTCCTTCAATGTTTAAAAATATTTTTTTCTCGAATGAACCAATTTTAATGACAATATAGTAAAATAAATTTCATATGAATTTGAAAATTTAATTTCATAATATAAACTTCATTTTTTCTAATCATAATGTAGAAATTTTCTTCTGCTGGTTTTTTCAAATTTTTCTAAGAAACTTCATTTTATTATGAATAGTGAAAAATATTGATTTTTAGTTAAGAAATGTCTTTATATCTAATTAATTATTAATTATAAATGATATTATAAAATATATTAAAGGTAAATATAGATAAATAATACATCAATAAATAAAATTTAATTCATTAGAATCAATTTCAATTTGAAACTGAATATAAAATCCTAACAATCCTTTTCTTATTTTAAAACCCCATTTTTCGTCTCATCTGCAAGATTAGCAATAATATTAAATTTTACACTTCATTGAATTTTATATAAAAAAATACACTTTTGTATTCATTTTGATATTATTCTTCAAATAAGGGCAATATAATTTTTTAGCGAAATGAATAGTAAAAGTGATTAAAATTGATCACAACTTGTAAGGCCAAATTAAGCATAATTAGGAACAAAACCTTAATAATAAGGACCCAAATGACATAGAAACGTGTCTTACACCCATTTTTTATACATATTTTGGCCTCAAACCTTTAATTATTTTGTTTGGTTGGTTTTTATGACTTTTCTTAGCTAAGAACATGTGTACACCTAATTTGTTCCTAAAAGTTCCAAGTGAGTCATCTTCCTTCTCTATAAAATCCAACCACCACTATCCATTACTAAAACATATAAAACCATTCAGATTAGTCCATGATCTAGAAAATTTGGCTTGAAACATATCTCACCTAGATCCTGGAGACTCCCTTTATGTAGAAAGCCTCTCTAGGAAGCCTTTCGGCCCAATTCAAAAGGAGCTACTTGATTTAGAGGTAACATCTTCTCTCAAACTCCATTCATTTAATTTCATTCATCACCACATCCACTATAATTATTAAAATATTGTGTGGTAACATAATTATCCTCAATATTCATGTTATTTTTTAATTCTATGGCTTTCACCTAAACTTACACACACCTCCATCTGATGGATGTCTAACATACGATTTCTGCGCACGGTGAACTATTTATTCATGAAACAATGATTTTTCATTTTACATTACTACCATCATGGTGGACATTATAATGTATGCACTATTTATATATGAAATATATTATATTTTTTATTTTTTTATGATTCTTTTTTACTTTTACAACACACATCTCATTTCATTCAATTTCGTTTTAATATGATAATCTCGTTTGAGGAAGTGTGGACTACCTCCCCCTCAATCTGATGTGATTCATTCACACACCACATGGAATTTATTAAGGATGATTTTAATGAAATTATATTATATATATGATATTATAATTCTACTTTAATATATATACCTAATTATATAATTATTTCATCAACAAACTTTCTTTCAATACGCCAATTAAAACGGAAACAACCTTCACGTGTACGTACGGCTTAACGTCTCCATGGACGATGACTTATATTTAATAATTATTTTTGTTATAGATTATTTTAATATAAATATAATATAAATACATGATATTAATATCATTATTTACATTCTTTAATAATTATATATGTATAAGGACCAATGATATAACAAATTTGGAAACAGGTAATTCACAAAGTAAATATTACATGTAACCTTAACATTGGATCGTTAAAAAGTGGTTAATATAATTTCATAATAAAACCATATATGATATTATATTTAAAAATTCTGTTATATAAAATAATTATAATACATTTATGTTTATTATATAGGTGGTTTGAACGAGTATTCCGAGAGTAAAGACACTAGGTAAGGAGATTTCATTTGACTTTTAATTTGTGTGAGACACATGTTATGTGTTCCAATATTTCATTTTTATGTCATGTATATACTGAAAATTATTGTATTATATTTATATTATACTAATAATTTATGGGTATTCATGTGTCTATTTTATGATCCTTCTTTCTTGGGATTTATGATTTAAAAGTTACCAAATCGGTAAAATAGTGTTGTCTCAATTTGCCTTCATTGGGACTCATGTTTTTTTATGAACCTAAACACTATATTTGAGATGTCTATACTTAAATTTTAAATGTTACATAACAAATATATACCTTTTCATGATATTTTAATTATCATTTAATTATATTTTTTAATGAAGAGCATCGTCCCAAGTTACCATGTTATAAAAGTGTGTTGAGACAATCTCTTCACTTTTTTGAGATTGATTATGTTTATACATCATTTTATGAAATCTTATGATCCATATCTAAATAAAATACCTTAATTTTATTATATTTTATTTATAAATGACGTATTCATTTATTTGTATCATTTTTCTACTCTTTTCCCCAAATTGTAGTTAAGAATGTGTTTTTATGAAATGTCGGCATTACCCTCCAAATGGTCAAAAATCAATGTTTTCTAAAAAGGGATTCCAAGAATACTATAACATTATCCTATATTCATTAAAATATTTTTTTACCTTTTTGTATTTTACCAATATCATCAAGGGAATCTTCTTGTCTCTTTCTAAACAAGGCATTCTTTCTACCCTTTTTATCAGGAAAAGGAATTTTATTTTTACCTCCTATAAAATGTATGGATTTATATGATATCATTAATTCAAAGATTCCATTTCATTTTTTAAAGTTAAATCTTTAATAACTGTATTTAAAATTAATTTTTAAGGAAAAAGGTTTTTAAAATGAATTCAAGTCTTCTTTATAAGTTTTCAAGTCATTTTATATGAAAATTATTTTCTAAATGGTTTTAGTTATTAAAAATAAATTTTTGAAGAAGAAAGGATATTATCATGAAGAAAAGATTTTGAAAGATATTTAAAACTATTTTATATATATTATTACATTCTTTTATTTTACTCATGTCCTTTTATGAAATGATCTAAATGACCCATTCATATACTTTTTATGAATGGTTTATGCTTAATTTCATGGTCTTTATGAAACATGTTTCTTTTTCACATGTTATATGTTTATGAAATCCGATTCTCTTTCATGGGATAGGCATAAAAGAAATGGTTATAAAACATATCTATTTTCAATATGTTATGATGTGGTGAAATTTTAGTGATAACAATTTCATTTTATGGGTTATGATTTGATGTTTATAAGACCTATCTCTTTTTATGGGTCATAATATGAATAATGTTTTATTATCTTATGGAACATGTGTTAATGATTTTACTTTGAGATGGGTGGTACCTATATATCTCTCTAATAAATTTTGTAATGATAAATGTTTAATGAAATCAAAGGGTACACAAGAGTACATTCCAAGCCCGAAACAAGATGGTACAAGGGAATATCCAAATCCCAAAACAAGGGGGTACACAAGAGGACATTCCTATACCAAAAAAAGATGGTGCATTATAGGACATCCCATTCCCAAACCCATAGGGTACATGGGATGCCATCCCAATCCTACAAAAAGGAGGTACATGGGTGGACATCCCAATCCCAAAAAATGGAAGGTATATGGAAGGACATCCGAGTCCCATAACTAGAGGGTACGGAGGAGGGTATCCTAAGTGAGAAGCTGGTATATGAGTGACTGACCAAAGCCTATCATGTTACAAAGGTATTGGTAGGCCACCTTGAGTTAGTTTTTTATAAATTTATTCCACAATCCGATATTTTATTTCTATGTTATTCTCTCTTGATTTATGTTCATTATTTTAATATAATTCATGTCTTATAAACTTCCAATCATTATTATGAACTATGATATGTTCTGAATGACCATTAAATGTTATTCTCATGTTATATACACATTTTTTCATAGAATTTATACGCAATTTATTTATTTACGGTTACCAATTATCTGAGCTCATCCATTTCTTATGTTTCCTTTCTCTATGATACAAAGACCGATTTTAAGTAGAATTCATATATTGGTTGTTATTTATGCAAGATTTTGAATATCTTTCACCAGGGTAGAATATTTTTTTCCTAGTTTCTAAAGACACTAATATATTATGGTCCCCAGTCATGTATTTTTAAAATGTACTAAATATTCATATAAAATGATTTGATATATATGTATGTTAAGCCTAGGTATCATTACCCTTTTGAGAATAACTATGTACGTAAAGAGAAATTATGAAAAATTCCCTGTAGTAATAGTCAATATGATCCTAGTATACGATTAAAAAACCAAACAAAGAATCAAATCAAATCCTTTCATTTCCATCGCAAATAGTTCCCATAGGAAATAGTAACCACCAATTTATAAAGAATACACCTTGACAAACTTGATATTCCAATGTCAAACTCCAAAAAATGGGTTAATGGTCAAAATAGCTTCCATTATTTCCCCAAAAAATCCCAATAAAATTATAAATTGATAAGATAACTATGATTTTTATTGTCCTATGTCAAACAAAATAAAATAAAGTGTAGATTATACAAGAACCTTACATCAAGAATTTGATGGTCCCACATCAACAATAGTCGAAGTAGTCATCATAGTGTGTAGATGACCAACCTCTTTACCTTGGGCTCCATCCTAAATCCCTTAATCTATTCCATATTCCTAGTACTAACATTTATTCACTAGTGTTCCTTGTACCCTACCTTATCCTTAACTTATTATGGAACACTAGTTAAATGCCTACTGATGAGTAAGTGAGTCCTTTCTAGACTCTGGTAACTATCCAAGTCCACTCCCAGTACACTTATGTGAAATGTTCCCCAAAAACATATTAATATGGAAAATCCTACTTCTTGTATGGAACTCTAAATCAGAGTATGTACATTGAATCCCCTTGTGTCCCAACATTCTACACTAAAAGATAAATAATAAAGAATGATATTGATATGGGTTCCACTTCCCTAGTATCTCTTCCCCTAGATGCATTTGAAAAAGAATATAATAGAAGTTATTTTTGTCACAAGCAGAATATTTCTCACTTCTCCATACTGAAACATCATGTTATAGTCATGGGGACTCTCTTTATTTTCCATAAACAATGAGTTCATGACTCAATACATCCAAAAATCTAATCAACTGAAAAAATTCACCTATGACCTGATCTTATAGGGGAACCCATCCAAAAAACATATTATCATAAATATGACATCGATAAATGAATATGGAGAAAGGCACTATAGGATGCTGAAACATTCATCATAGTCCATCATTGACAATTATTCCTCTATTAGATGCTTGAAATTGTGATAATTCTTATACCTAAACATATCTGGATAGGTGTGGGTTAAGAAAAACTCCTTGAAGTTCTTCCAAGATAAATTCTCATGATTCCCAACCTTTCATATAATATTTCAACAGTGATTTCAAGGTCCATAGTGAATATATGTTGTATGCATGACCCTCTTACTAATGGGGGTCTCAAGATGCATAATGATCAACTAGACTGAATCTATCCAGAACTCTTCTACTAGAGGGACACCCTCCCCAATAAACATATGAATATTCTATAGATGAAAATCTCTCATTAACTAATAAATTTAAGGAATGGTGTGAACATTCTCCCTTTCCAATTATATTATCACCTAAAAGGCATTTTCATGAAGCTGAGAATCCATCTTATACTTAGAAGATCCATAAATCTCTTCTTCATCTTCATTAAGAGAATTATAATTTCCCCTCTCCAAAATCAAATCTCGAATATGATGATAAGGGTTTTCCTTTACAAGACTATCATATTATTTTAAAAAATGCTAACAACTATAGTCCACGTCAGTAGGTGATCAAAATATAGAACCACTGCTCCTTGACTCTATAAACATGGATTACAAATTCTTCGTATGACATATCAAATCATTAATTTCATTTATCAGATAAAAATGTATCACCTTACATAGTTTATATAGGAATGTATGTATCCCATGAGATATATATTTCTTTATCATGATCAATTCGTGCAAATATATTTCCACTGGTGCGTAGAAAGTATCATGCATACTCCTCTCACAACATACCAGTCCACATGTTTAAATCTCGTGAAATGATAACTCATATAACAAGTTAATCACTCAAGGTGAAATTACATCATCTATAATAATATAACATTATGAACAACACTATCATCCTAGATAACTCATATTTTTCATCATACAAGGGTTATATACTCCAAAACACAAGCTCAATACCAAGCCTTGACACATCAAATTCTTCATTATACATTTCAATATCATTAAATAAAAAGAATTAAAAACAAAATTCGGCCTCTGATACCCCTTTTCATTTTCCGGCAATCCTAAGCTCTCTCTTGTTCCCCAAAAAAGATAGATTGTAGGACCTCATATGTGACTCCTCATATGCCATTGGCTACCTACTAGCAATGGGAATGTGATGAATAAACTGGGGATGCTGTACCGACTAGTAGGGAATTACATATCAAAGTAAACAATAAATATAAAAAATAAAATCATATTAATATTCATAGAATAATATAAATATAAAAATATTTGAAAATAAGGGAAACCCCAATATACTAACAGTAAGGAATCAAGAAATGACAAGATTAGATTCATCTAACTCTAAAACAAAAAAAAAATACAAACAAATTAATTATATAATAAAAAATAGACAAAAAATAATCCAGTCTTGAACCCTGGGATGGTCTCGTCTCCAAACACTAGCTCTACCAGCAATCAATAACAAAACAACAATTTCACTTTCTATTTTCTAAACCTTCATCCATTTAATCTTATTAGGTATAAAATGATATCCCATATTAGTTGTGAGTATTACTAATTTGGACAACACCATCATGATTACATTTAACCATAACGATAATAATTTCATGTAATAAGAAATAAGAATTTTTATTAACTAATTAATTAAAAAATATAACAAAAAACATAATTAAAAACCATAAAATAATTTCATTGATTATATAGAATAACCATAACAAGGAAAAACCATATATTTATATAAAAAATCTCACAAATCTAGGAAAACCCCCCTTATATAATCATTTCATCATAGAAATGGATAGATCCCACACATTATATGCATTACATCATGCGATTGGGTGGAGCCTTATCAATATAAGTATCACAACATGGGACTAGGTATAGCATTATAAATATAATAATTAATTAATTGTATTGGGTAGATCCCACTATATATAATAATTATAACAAGGTATAGGGTAGTGTCTTCTCAATATATAAATTAAAAAATGAATCACTCCTTATGTCATAACACCAAGGATGTCACAATATCAAATCCCAAACTTCAATGATTAATTTTGACAATTACCATTTTTCATTCCATTAAAAAATAATTTATATATAAATTTTACAACATCCATAAAAATTTCCCATAATCTATAAAACACATGATTCCCTATTAAGAAAACACCCTCAAATATCATATAATGTCAAAAAATATTAATCCATTATCTAATTCAAATATAAATTTAATGGTTACATCACCAAATGGGTTTCCATAATCTAGGTCCCTATCAATCAGATCTATAGTGATCCAAGGAATATCAACATTAAATATGTTTTTAATTAATACATATGTGACTATTTTTTAATACCATTATTTTATATACATAGAAATTCAATAGACCATTGGGTTGGGTTTTAGACCCACTGTATTAATATAGGGATTTATCCAAAAAATAATGGGTAACACCAATGGAGAAGGAGGTGATGGTGATCAATGAAGGAAACATAGATCACACAACATCCATCTTAAATGAGATCCATATTTAGTTTAAATATTTCCACCATAATGATATAGAACAACATATGAGATGGGAAACAATATGCAGAAAAAATCACCAAGGATAGGATATGGGAATGGAATGTCTAAAATGGAGAAAAGGGACCCAAACTTTTCGAGAGTTTCATAGTTTTTGATAAAATTTAAGGGCTCAAAATATTTTATAAAGAGGATAAAATTCATGAATACCTTAAAACCACTACTCATTAAAATTACATGTCGTGTAATCCATTTAAATGTCTTGTATTTCCTCTAAATGGAACACGTAAAAAACACAATCACCTCCAGTAAATATTGATCCAGATCCAAAATTAAATGACATGAATTAGGTTCAAAAAATTTAACCTCATCATGTCATGAACGTGTTAATTACCTATGTCTAGAGGAAGTAAAATATTTTGTAATATGGACAAAACATGTAATTTTTCAGTGAACATTTTTTATCCTAGCTTCCTAGAAAGTGCATAAAGAACCTCTAAAGCCTTCCAATATCACATAAAACCCATATAATCAGGTTTTAAATGATAATAACTAGACTGAATTAATTCATATAAACATACATCCTAAAAAATTAGGTCATTTACCAGAAAAAAATTCACTCTATCTTCGAACAAGACTTTGCTAATAAGGTCTAACGAAAACTCAAAGAGGGATGTACCTATAGAAATATGGGATCATACATGTATGAGAAACACATCTATGTTATACAATCATTTTAATCTAAACAATAAAACATTAAATATCAATGGATTCATGATATGCGTTTAGACCAATAATCACATCATCCTGCAGGTTATCAATATATATCTTCCCCCAAAATGGAATTTATCTTCTAAAGCAGATAAGTTGTGATGAAAATATGTAGGATCAGGTCAAAAAACTATATAAGGAACCATATTAAATAATTTATTTTTTACGTTTATGTGTAGTTTCACTAAACTGAACCACGGTTTGATCATTCTAACTACCTATTTCATCTCAGGTTCAATCGCTATGGATGATCTATTATTAGTAATTCTATTGAATTGTGATTTGACTTTCCTATAAATATTCCCTATTTAATTTTCTTTGACAAAAGTGTTTAGAAAATACGATATTTTTACATTATATATCATGTAGGGAAATCAATAATTTTTTTTCACATGGATTATATACTTGTTCTATGGAATGACAGAAGACACTATGATTCTATTTCTATTATTGAGGATCCAATAAATAGTTAGGAGTTCATTTCGTGTTCCTAGAGTACAAAATCCTAAATTTGTTGATTGGAATGAGGAACTAATCAAAGGTTCACCCAATTTTGTGACCCTTTTTTGGGTTAGTCCACTTTCACATGTTCCATGTCACAGATATAAAATTGCCAATTATCTATTTAAATGATTATGGAAATATTTACAATCATTGTGGTTGGTGGGGGAATATATCTGTTTTTATTAGATATATTCTTTTGAAGATATTATTGATGACATTAAATAGTAATTAATAAATGTGTAACATACCTCCCATATCCAATTATATGAATTTATTGATATGAATCTTTATTATTAGATGAGGTATAGTATTTCCCCCAATACAAGTGTGAGGAAAACAATAGAGCTACCCATAGGAATCATGATGACAATACACATTAATCATTATAATGTATATATTTTGTGATTTATGATATAGAGCATGGTGATTAACATTATTTCATGAAAATGATAGGTGAAATTCATAAATATTATTAAACATCTCCCAATGTATTTGAAAATTGAACACTATGTTATCTTTAATTATAATATCTAGGATGGTTTCATTGTGGTTTTAAGTTAACAAATATACTTACAGTAACTAGTTAATGGACATGATCTATCAAAATAAATCTTCCTCTGGTTTATTATCTTGAGGATAATCCTATTATTGAACATAAAAATATCCATTCTAAGAAAACATGGAAGCTACGGGTCATGTATTGGGCATGGTATGCCTCGAGGCCTTCGGGTCATTTATTTTCAAGTCATGTCGGGCCTTGTTCCTTGGGCCTTCGGGTCACGTATGAGTTCCCCTTCAACCCTTAAAAGGGCGATTATCCATAATAAAATAAAAACGAAGGTCGTCATGCCATTCAGGGTGGAGGGGGTAACCTAGATGTGGAATTATAGTCATGAAAATTTCCTTGTAATATATGGAAATTATATCCTCTTTCTAGATGGAATAGTTTTTGAACACCTTAAACTCAAATAATTTTCATCCAACTTTCCTGGTGCCAACCATAATCCATACCTATTTTTGATTATAGAGTACCGGATGAGAGGAGCAGACATATGGTGGAAGGTATAGTTTTATAGATTATTCATTAAAGGAATCTAGTACATCCTAAAAATGCAAGTACATTCATAGGGATTTAGAGATATATGAACCAAATTCATGTGGAAGGTCAAACTCATCTAATGGTCCAATTCCCCTAGATCTAAAAATTCAGATTGGAGCATTTCAAAAATGTCTTTAGTGTCCATAGATTCAATGAGGTGAAGGGAAACATGAAATTCATTCCCCTAGTCTAGCCCTTGGATATGATTTTAGATCACCCTAACTGTAATATTGTAATGATTTTTGAGGTATCATGCATTATTCTTCCAGTCGGTTCCATGAGTTTCACCTCTATAGTGGATGTTATCCTATATTACCTCACAATATACTCATGGAATTGAAGGTTTTCAGCATTATGATGACCTTAATTTCAGTTGAATGTACGGAGTGAAAGACCTCCATTTTTTATTTTATTATCAGTGGAGGACCACTGTAATGATTCTTTATGGTTCCAATGATTGGGAGAGTCATCCTAGCTATCCAGATTCATGGAACCACTTCCAATCCCATCATTAAGAATATATCCACATTCTAATAGCGATGAGGGTGGATTTTTTTCAATAGTGGATGGTTCCATTGGATGTTTAGTGTGGAATTTCATAGAGAAAGGTTGGATTACACGGAGATGTATGGTTATCAAGATGCTTGGACTATAGAAAGTGAAACTAGGTGTAATAAACCTTCAAATGTTTTGGTTGGATTATATAATAATTTTCAGTAATTTTAGGTGGTGGGATTCCTCCTGGGTGACTACAGGGTTGTTATCTTTTTCGGTGGAGCCTAAACATATATTACCTCATTGATTTAGGGGTTATATATATCATAACATTTAGATGAGAGACGATTTGAATAGTGATAAGTTAAAATGGGGGTGGGGGATTCCCCCTAAATTCCATTGGTGGATAATATAGGAAATGTGATGGTTGAGCTATACATTGAATAAAATTGATCACAAATTAGGGATAGATCATTCCTCTTATTATCAAAATATGAGGGTATTGATAACCTATATTGAACTATACCTAAAAACCACGAAACATAGCACATGAAGTAACTCATCATTGGCTCAAAGGGTATTTCTGATCCCCATGGATTGGAATCTGGTGTATGGGTTTCATTATAACACACTTAGAAATGATTCCATGAAATAATCATGGTTAAAACCTACTATATTTTCTCCAAAAAAGTCATATCCATAAGATGGACATAAATTAAAAAAATAGGTATAAAAAATAAAATAAAATATAGTATATACATAAATAAACTCACATCTCAACTTATAATCACCCTCCAAAATAGAAACAACCTTAAATAGTTTTACCTTCTCCCATTGAAATATCACCACAACTAAAAATTTAAATTTTTTTAAAATCCTACATATTTTAGGGAAATATTTTTAGGGAAAACCAACTCAAAATTGAATGAAGTTAAAAAAAGGTCATATAAAACTGTGTAATACGTAGCATAGTGTGAAAGTTTTAAGATAAAAACTAAACATAATCCAAAAAATATCAATCCAAGCTCTCAATAGTGCGAAATAACAAAACATAGACCTAAAAATAGAGACAATATAGGAATGAAAATAAATATTCCATGTATTTCTCCAACTAAAAACTATTGAAATCCCTTATTTAAATAGTTTTGGAAATGCTATTAGGAAATAATACATTCACAGGTATTATAAATAAAAGATAATCATCATAAAAGATGTATATTTTTAAAAAATAAAACTCTTATAAAAGGAAATCATGGGTGGATAATAATTTTAAATTAAAAACTAAAAAAAAGATAAATAGACCTTTGAAAGTGAATAATCAAACTAAATCAACATTTCCCCTCTTTCCAAGCATGTCATGAAATCATTATTTTAATAAATATTTTAATGGAAAATTTTATAAAAAAATATTAAAACAAATACACCATTTTCATTTTTAAGTTACACATTCTAACTATATAGAAATAAATAATACCAATTTTAAATAATTCATACAAACATATGGTTATAAATAGTCACATGATGGCACCAAGGATTCTTTGAAACTCTATTAAAAAATATAAAACCCAAAAAATAGAGACAATATAATAGATCATGCATGGGGATATAATTGAATCACATAGGAAATATGCTAATATGTACAAATAATTTTCTAAGAATCATGGGTAACATCCCTTGGATTTAATAATAAAACTCACTAATATTAACGAAGAAACCATGGAAAACACTGATGATCCTATCAATCTCCCAATTTGTTCCCTTGAACTACTAAATAATAATCCTCTTAGGGAATATACCTTAACAAAGGTCCCATAATGTCTCACTATTATCGTTTATATGTCTGACTTAGTGTACTATGTAAAATACTAACTAGTTTCTAGAAAATTTAACATTATAATTTTTTCCAATCATACAATAACCCTTTATCCTTATAGGAATCCCATAAAAAGTCAATTGGGGATCTATCCAATCACACAGTCACATGAAATAATAATAAATCATTTGGAAATAACTCAGGTTTCTCCTACCAAACCCTCACAAGATAGAACCCAAATAAAATATTGATTCATAAGGATATCAATGTATATAGAAAAGAAATTAATCCCCTATAGGGTCACAAGCCCTAAAAGATACTATGATTCCCCTAAATGTGGTAGCCTAGAGTCTCTAGTTACATTTTTTCATTAGTTCTTGATAATAAAAAAATGACATCCCAAAGGACCAAACCATTTTTCAGTATTCTAATACTAGATAAATACATGAAACAAACATTGGATCGGAAAATTAAAATAAAACATATAATATTATTTCTTAATAAAACTATATTATTTATCATATTCATTAATATGAGTAGTTATATACATCCTAGCATCATTATTAAAAAACATTAGAATAGGGTAGGATTATATAATCCATAAGGGTAAGAATAAATCATATGCTATGAAGAATACATACAGAAGATTCGATATGTAATGGCAAATAACTGAAAATATATTCTATTTAATCAATAACTTGATCACATAGTATAATATTAATGGAATAAATTAGGATCAAATAATAAATTTCAAATAATCAAATTTTATTGAATCTATTTGTTTTATATCATAACTAATAAAAAATCACATCGTCTCATAATACAAGAATTAATAATTGTGAATATCATAACCATACATCCAATTCCTTTTATAATGAAAACATACATTAATGGTTAAAGCATCAGTTATATACCCAAGATAGTTTGTCTCATGAGACCTATAGATGAATTGTGGGGATATAGTGGAAATATACCATAATTTTATAAGTCTAATGAAGTAATCATATAAAAGAATATAATTATATTTAATTAAAACATTCATAATGAAAATATAGAGTTTAAAATATTATTTATTTCCACAATCCTTAACGACAATCACAAACCATGCAGATTAATATGGAGAGTGGAATTAAAATTGTACATCCCCTATGAAACTAATATTAATCTATCCATAGAAATAATTAGGATAGTATCATTACAAAATACTCCCAATGGAGATAAATTATAACGAGGGGTATTTTAGTGATCAATGGAATTAACATAGAAAATAAATTAAAATAATTCTTCAAGGAAATATCATTTTATTATTTAAAATCAATATTGAAAAGTAAATATTCATTGAATATTAGGAAAAATATTTTATTTCAAAATAATCATTGATACATTTTCAGTATTGTTCAACTAAATTTGTGGTCGTGGTGATAGGTAAATACTAAAATGATACTAAAAAGGAAATATATTACTCACTTTTGTAAAAAAATTCAAAAGTATCACATTTGGAAAATAAAAAAAATAATCCTTTAAATACATGTTTTTAAAGAGAAAATAATGTGTAAAAATTTATTCAATAAATCATTTAGAGAACTTTTTAAAAAAATTTATTTTTTAAAAAACATGGATATGAAATAAAATGGATTGTTTTCCGAATAGGGAAATAAATTCCATTTTTAGAAAAGCATCTATATAAATTTAGGTACCAATGAAAGTAAAATGTTATTATTTCATGATATGTTAATTAATATCCATAGTCTAAAAAATTCATGATTTTTTTTAGATATAGATCAAAATATTTCTTTATCGGAATATAAATCAGAAATAGTCATGACAAACTATGACATTGAAAAATAAACCAATACTTATTTGGTAACAACTGAATTATAGAACCCATAAAATCAATTAAAACATTAAAATACATGACTAAAAATATATTAATGATATATAGTATTATATAAATATTATATACACCATACAAATAAATAATTTTTTAATATTCCATATGTATCATGCAAGTATAGGCTCTATGAGGAATCCTTACCATAGTTCTAACTTCCTTTATACATCTCTGATCCTAATTTTTAACAAATATTTACATATTAAACATATAAATCAGAACCATTATCATATATATCTTACTATATAAGATTTTTATATTCTTTCACACCATTTTGGATATAATTCTTTGATAAAATATCTTTTTCTTGAAATAACTTCTTCTTTTTTCATGTCTGTTTCGGTTTTGTTGAATCAGTCCATATATCTTGATTATGGTATTTTCATATACATAATATTTATCATGATAAAAATATAATAAATACAAATTATATAATTATTCCTAAAAATTTATAAATGATAGATTTGGGTAATTGAGATACATCATTCATGGATATGGTTGGCCCTTTGTATGCAGGAACATTGTTTCAACATTTTAAATGGATTGAATTAAAGAATGATAAATAATATTTAATAATTGAATAATATTAATTATATCATATTATTCATATAAATTCATTAAATATATTCTTAATACTATTCATGTTAATTGATATTGGAAAATTTATCTCATAGCTTTGTGGATTTTGTAATCCACAATTACACATGGGAGTTGTTATCATTTCCAACGGATAAGTAGGTAAAAAAGAAATATGTAATATTACTAATCCAAAAATATAATTATGTAATAGATATAACATAAATACTTTTAATTTATCATAAAATACATCCAAGAGAGGTGTTGATGGAAAATTAAATACAATGGTCTGTGAGGCCGTCATCCAATGTACATACTATAGAGAGTTTTGTGTCCCATTTGATGAGCGGAGGATTTAAATACAAGCAATTATAGGATAATAGTAAAATTTATGCATAATAAAGACAAATTATTAATTATTTAAGAAAACATTAATACTAATTTGAAGATTTATAAGAAGAAATAAAATATATATTCTTTTTAGGAATTTTATGTCATCTTTGTAAACCCACTTTATGATTATATCTAAATCATTCATACAAGGGTTTAATATCAATTATGTTTCTATAGGTCATGGGGATGTACTTAAATAAGAAATTTTGTTTGGGGTACCCTTTTATAATTGGGGGAGAGGACACATTCAAGATTTTTTAAGAGAATAAAATGTAACCAAATTGTAAACATTAAAAAATTATAAAAATGTAAAAATTAGAAACAAAGTAGAGATAAAGAAGAAATATGTTCATAAAATAATAGTAGGAAATGGTTTTAGGCCATTTTCACCCTAATTGTTTTAGTTTAACCCTCCTTAACCCATGCTTAACCTTAACTCTGATAATTAATAATTACTATTTTCCAATTAATTTAAATATAGTTTGAACATATATTATATTATTACATATATTGGGTCTAAATATGGAATAAATTATTAAAAAATACATTCATAATAGTGGAATAATCCAATTTAATATTATTCAAGGAAAAGTGGTGGAAAAACATCTTTCCAAAGGAAATGTTTTCAAAAGTAGAAAAATGGGTTTATATTAAATGTTAACATAAAATTAATTCCAATGATCTATATTATATTATTTATAAAAAATGGATCTAATTTTACTCTTATAGTATTTTTTTAAATTATTTAACTTATAAATTCATTATAGGAAAACATGATTTCAAATAAAGATTGTTATTTTTTCAAAATTCATTGAAAAAAATATTAATTTAAATAATTATATAATATTTATTGAATGAAAATTTTGACGTCAAATATGATGTAAATTATATAAGATAAATTTTCTTAAATTGGTTAAAATAAATTTAAAAATTAAGTGTGATAAATGTGATGAAACTGAATTTATGAAAATATAGTTTTTTATAAAAAGGGAGATCATTTTTCAATTGTTTTTATTTTCATTTTAACATAATTGGTAACCAATAAAATTATTTTATAAATACTAAAAAAATATCAATTAAAAAATATTTCTAGTAATATTCAGAGTAATAATTTAGTGCATATATTACAGAATTAATGTATTTTATATTTCTTTTAAGCATCAGGATGCATATATATCCAAAGCTATTGAAGAGATTAATGTAATTGAAATAAGATATAAAGTAATGTCTCTGTGTGTAACATTACTGTCAAAATTTAAAAATAATAATAATACTTATAAATATCAAAAAGAATTACAGTTTGGATACATTTTGGTAATTTATCATTATATCTTCCTTAGTCGGCAACATCACCACTTCTATCTTTTGATTTTTTTCAGAGTACCTATACCAACCGAGTTATTTAATTACTCAAAAAAAAATTCTAGTTTCCATAATCAGTATAGTCTTTTCACATAAACATAGATCATATTCCAATTGTATATTTTCATAGGATAGAACACTTATTTAGTCTGGCATGTACTTCTATAAAAATGATTTATGGAACACATGATGTTCATTGGAGAGACTTGGTATAATTGAAAAATAATAATACATGGGTCTCCCTTATTCAATGATATCAAATGGAATGTTATACCCTTGGTTCAGTTTCCTTTTCTTATCAATCATTATAAAATCAATCCATGGAGATACTTTGAAGGATTCATGATCTCCCACTTGAAATGAAAAATCATTCGTCCAGTTATTGGGATAACTCTTTTTCATGCTCTGAGATTAATTTATATGGCTTTGGATAGTCATTATCTTTTCCATTGTCTTTGTTAAATTTTTTATACTGACATGCTTCCTTGTACAAAAGTAATCACAAAAATCTGGTGTATGAAAATTCTTTCCTATTAATTATTTATATCCCACCATGTGAATAATGTAATTAATTCTAATGTTATAGGATAAATATAAAAAAGTTAAATACTTACCCCAACATACAAGGAATGTAAAAACATAAAAACCTAAACATGTATTATAATTTTTGAGTAGTAGTTTAACATTTTAAATTATTTTGAGGGTGATAGGAGATTCTTAGATGAATCTCTATATAAACATCATTGTAAACACTTTTTCATGAATTTCAATGTATGGGATGGATCAATATAAGACACAATTGAAATAGTTAAATGGTATAGACTTATAAATTCTTTAATTTATAGCAATTTAAGGTTATAAATTTGTAAATATTACCTTTTATTGATGAAATGTGCATATTTGTAAAGGGGGTCAATAGAAACCCATATTTCTTTATTTAATCTAATAAAATTTGGTAATCCAATGAAAATTTCCATGGTAATGTCATCCAATTTTAATGAAAGAATATTCATAGAATGCATATGTCCTCTAGGATGTATCTTCCTTATTTAATGAAACTGCACGTATATTGTAGTTCCCCTATAATCAGGATGACACCAAAATAGAATGAATGGAGCACCTGATCCATATAGGAATGAGAAAAACACTTAGAATAACACAATATGAATTTGAAAATAAATTTTTTCACGAACATAGTGGAAGATAATGAAAAATCATCTAGGATATACAAATAGAAACATGCAATCTATGTCAAAAAAAATCATTAAGTCATCAAAGTATGGGAATATATATATATAACCCATCTTCCTAAAGTACATGTCACTCCTATCCCCAAGGGATTAATAAAATTTACCTCCCCCATGATGTGATTTCCCATTACTCAAGCATATTAGAGGTAAATTAAAAAATATATAAAGGTAAAGGGTTGGTGTGACGAATAGAGCCCAACAGGATCTAACCATGTGTTCCATAATAAGATACCATAATGATAAAAAAACATTCTTTAAATTTGAATCAAACATATTGAATTTATAATATAATTTTTAATACCAAACATTCTTTAATTTCAATTTGAGGTAAAACATTTCAACTGGGATTAAATTTATATTTTATATAATATAGTTCATATAAATAAATAGACATTTTTAAATCTGTTCTATAACAAAGGAATACATATCAAAACAATCACAATAATCAAATAGGTTATTTTTCATTTTGTATGATAGTTTCTATTTAAGATATACTCAATGATCTTATCTCAGTTATCATGGATAATATGTGTATATATGTCCCTTAGGATAACATTGAATTATACTCAACACAATCCCATTAAGGATAACATCTATTGAAAACGGTTTTTGTTATAGTTTTCATTATAAATTTGTTTCTATGAAATTATCATATTAGATTTAATTTCCTATATAACCGACTAACTAACTAAGTTATCATGTTCTCAATCAACAAATCATCAATGGGAAAATCATTTAAAATCAGTTTGAAATAATGTTTCAACATTTTCAGTTTCAGTATGGAAATTTAATTTTAGTATCAAAACATTGTTTCAAAAAAAATTATTCCATTTTAAACTAATATAAATAATTTGTTTCTATTTATTCTTTTTAATCCATTTTTATCAAAATCAATTCAAAAACCCATCCATTTCAAAATTCACCAATATTTTTTTAATATCATAGGAATTTGTGGGGTTTTTAAAAAACTAAATAACAATTATATTTTTATAAAAACTCACATTGAATTAGGTATTGAAAATTCAATTGAAAAAAAATCAAATAATAATAAATTAATGGTTTAATCATTTAGCCAATCTTAATAAAAAAATTACACCTTTTCACATAACCCAGTGCTTGCAATGAGACACTCCAATAGAGAATTAATGTGCATACGAACTAGAATCTCAACCTACAATCAAGATTCATGAACACCGAGTTTAGATATATAAATTTTTAGGATAATATATCAAATTTCGAGGAGGATAAGAGAGATACATCAAAGAGACAAGGATACTGCGTAACTAGAGAGATGCACCACCACCTATATGAATATCAATCATAGAATTAATGACCCGAAGGGATCAAAGTCCTCTATAATAACCTAAAAACATCCTCTAGGTCAAGGGAAAGGATAAATATATGAAATAAATATGTTTTTTTTCTGAACCACACTCATAAAACTAACAATATTTATTTTTCAGATCATGTAATAAAATTACATGTCGGGTATTTTTTGAGATCCATATATACCTAATTACACATATATTTTATAAAAAACAATATTTTGAAAATATAAATATTTCTTATTATTTACATGGTGTGTAACCATGAATGTTGTGTAATTGTTTCATGGTATCTTCCAAGAGCTTATCACACATCATGTAACAACATTAAATTGATTTTAAATCCCTTGTAGACCATAAAAACTATAGGTTATTATGCGTAAAATTACAACAAATACTTGACATCACCATTATAGGTATCTCTAAATTAATTCTATGAATTACCCATCCAATGAAAAAGTGAACCATAAAAAATGTTCAAACATACTTGATAGAAAGATAAAAAGGCAATAAAACCTCCCCACCATAAAAAAATTATATCCATAGAATGTCAACCCAGAATCTTACATATAAAAAAGGTGAGTCCACTACTCTCTCATTAGTGAATAAGGCTCCCACATCTCTTAATAATCACAACAATGCTACTATAACACTCAAACCAAACGTATCATCATCCCACTAAGTAACATGGTATCTGAGACAACAATCCTAATTGGATACTCCATCACGAACAAATATGGATCAAAATCAAGATTAATCCAGCACAAAACATGATATGGAAGATATATATACATACATATATGGGATACATTAAAAACATTATGTATCAATGTGAAATGTGTTTGAATTTATAAATGGTAGGACACATTACCCACCTTCTCAAAAACCACAAATGTTCCCACAAAATAAGTAGCATGATTCCCTTTCCTACCAAGATTTCAATGACACAAATGTGTTGTATCATTCATAAAAACCTAGTCACCGGCTAAAAAATCAAACACTATGTTCCACTACTTATAATAATATTTATACTAGATCTGTTCCATCAAAATAAAATGATGAATCAACTAAATATTTTTTTCTGTCTCTTGAACCAGGCTTGGTCTAACCAAGAAAAATCCAGTGATCATCGACCAACACAAATAATATTTTCAAGGATAGCCATAAAAGGCATATAAATGATCCATTCTGTTCACAAACTGGTAAATATTTATATAATAAAACTCAACTGTTACCAAATGGTAATCCTAATATCCTCCAAAATCAAGGATGCCTGAATGAAGCATATCCACATGAATATGTATATCCCCCACTATATGGACATTTTTTTTGCCAATGGTATGTGGTACAAAAACAAACCATAGACCTCATTTCCTACTGGAGGCCTCCCTAAAAGAGAAAATTAAAATAGGGATCCCTATTAGAGACTATAGTAGATGGAACTCCCTGAAAACCAAAAATCTCCCTCACATAGATATTTCCTATCTACTTAACTTTCGTATTATCTATAATGGGAATAATTTGAGTTATTTGGTCATAATATTGATCATAACCTATATCGAATTCTTATCAATATGGGTATGTTGAAACCCATCCACAATGTCTATTAAAATCTCATCCAGCTTTAAAGTTTTCAATAAAAGTGTGTGATGAAAAAATGAAGTTCAATTATGCTCATACATGATTTTTGGAAAGTATGGTATCAAGAAATAAATTTAGTGATGTCTCACTTCATCTATCTCCACCATAATCATTTTTTCATGTAATCAAACATTTTTTGGTACCTAGGTAAGAATCCAAATGGAAATTATGGAAATCCATCATCATATAATTCCTTATAGGTAATGGTATGATGTATCAGATTTGGAAATAGAGGATACCCTTTGTTGAGAACGGCCACTTATCAATGGTATCCACACCATAAAGAGCATTCATATTTCCAAACAATTCAACATTAAGTTTTTTTGGACGTACCATTTAAAAAGTAGTGGATGTTAATTGGAAATGGGCCATAACAACCTCATCCACTATTTCATGAACTCCAATTTATAACTATAATAGAAGGTCCATCAATTACCACTCTTATGATGATTCTTCCAAGGACATATTTGGATGTTTCCTAGTCAACACATTAGTAATGAAATCCCTTTTCCCAAAGGTAATGGAAATATTAAATTCAAAATATTATAAGAACTCTACAAAATTCCTCTAGAAGATTTTCCACTATTTGTTATACATGTAATAACTTTTGCTTTTATGGTTGGAATACATGGTAATGATTTCTCAAAAAAGTTAATATGTCCAACTATTATGTGCATTCAACATATATGCCTATTCATGTTCATGGGCTGGATAATTATACTCATGTTTCCTATGTTTCCGAGAGATATAGGAAATGGTGTGGTCTCTATCCATAAGAACACAACCCAAACCTGACTGTGATGCCTCACAAAAGAGCGCATGACAATACCATGCCTTTGGAAGAGTCAATGCTAATGTAAAAGTTAGAATACATTTCAACTCAATAAAAGAATAATTATATTTGTCATCTGAAGAAAATGGGACCCCTTTTAATGTTATATTGTTCATCAGAGAATCCAAATTTGAGAAATCCATTATGAACCAGTGATAATATCCATCTAAACCCAAGATTCTCAAAAAAATTTAAAAAATACCTTATTTTTTCAATGTCAAAAAAGATTTCACTTTATCATGATCAAATTAAATATAGTATTATGATATTACATAATTGAATTACTCTAATTCCTGAATCCAAAAATTACATTTTCAGAGTGTGGAATAATTCTTGTGATTTCGCAATAGTTCCAAAATATCCCTCAAATGACACACTTGATCCTCCATGAAATTGGAGTAAAGGAGGATGTCACCAAGAAATACCACAACAAAATTATCAACATACTCATGGAAAATCATTTTTTTTAATCTATAATGATTTTATATCATTGGTTAGACATAATGGAATTAAATGATACTCATAGTGGCCTTATCTTTTCTAGTTGGACATTTTTAGAATGTCAAATTATTTTATTCACAATATGTGATAACTATATCAATGATCAATCTTTGAAAATAAATTACCCCTTTTAACTAGTCAAAATTTTCATCATTATGGGGCCATGTATACTTTTTTTTACCTTGACATGATTTAGTTTCTACAAATCAACACGTATGTGAATTGTTCCACCATCATTCTTATCAAAGAGAATAGGTTCCTCCCCATCTAACACACCCTGGAATATAAATCCTGTCTCTAAAAAACCATAAAGTTAAGCCTTCAACTCATTCATTTTAATTGTTTCCATGTGGTAAGGAGTATTATATATAGGTTGTGTACCAGAAACTAAATCTCTAGAAAACTATACCTCCATTTCTATTGTCAAACTAGATAAGTTAGAAGGAATACATCATGAAAATTGATGAAAGATAGAGAGGTATCACGAATATAGGATTCCTAATCTATATCATCATAAAAAAACTAATATCACTTTCCCTAACTCGATTTTATATGGTTCAAATCTATTCAGACTTGGGTCCCATTCTCCATAAATGGTACGGTGATCTCCTTCGAGGCCCAAAAAGGAGAACCATCAAAGATAAAAATCTATTCAGGTTTTATTAGAAAAAATGAAATCTGAACAAATGATGACATCAAGAGGTTACAATTAGGGAACCAAAAAATACTAGGTAGGCTATATATCTACTAATGAGAAAACAAATGTAAGACAATGTGGAAAAATATCTCTTTCACTCTATTTGGTGTATCAATATCCATCACATAAGATAAAACCCCCTTAAGAATATTTTGAATATTCATAATTTGAGTTGATATAAATGAGTGAGATGAAACAATATCAAATAATGTGGTAACTAAAGATGATGTTTTAGTGATGGTACCTCTCATAGTTGTTGAACCCATGTCTTCTTCCTCTGAAGAATCATCCACTTAATGAATATGCTTCATTCAGGATTCCTATATCATGGACCCCAATGATCTTGAAGCATCTGATTTCACCCAATTTCTTTTTGGTGCTTATAATATCATTCCACTATGTGGACTATAATTTATATAACATAATTTATCGAAGTATTTTGAATGACCAAATGAAAAAAATATCTTGGGTAACTCAATTCAACCACATTTTAAATTCCCTTTCTTTAAACATTATAAACATGTTAGAGGTCTTTTACTAGGAATTGGAGGAGGTCTAGAAGAACCCTACTATCGAGATACACTAGGAAAATCATCATGCATCCTTGAATATTATTGGGAACTCATAGAACTTCCATAAGGAAAAAAAGTATGTTCCATCATGTAACACCCCTATATTTTATGACATATATTATTTTTAATTTCTTCGATGTCTTGTGTTTTATGATACTCCAAGATTATCTTGTGCTATATGCACCACTGTATTAGTATGCAGAATACACTACATTATTCTTGTCTTATGATAAAAACTATTTCAAGTTAATTTGGTAGAATTAATTTCATGAAATACCAAGTATAAATAATAAATAAATATTATGTCCTAGTAATTACATTGTCGGGTATGAATAATATTATCTCTCTTCTGAAAAACTATTTAAAAAACTATTTAATTACAAATATTTGAGTCCATAAAACAATAAAATAACTTTTTATGGATTTTATTACTGATTTACTATAGTATATATGCAATATCTTTTATTTGATGTTTTAAATTAATCCTATTATTTTTTAAGATATGATATAAGAACCATTTCAATTCTTTAGATAAAATAACAATTTAAAAAATATAGTTTAACTGCCTTTTGATGGAAAACATTATTTAAATCTAATTTTTAAAAATTTTATACATTATATATGACATAATAAACATCTTATTTAGAACAGGGACATCAAAATTTACCTTGGTTGAAATTTTATTATTTTTCTGATGAAATTCATATTTTAATGAATAGTGAAAAATACATCATTTTAATTCAAAAATACCATTTTTCTAATTTATTTATTTGGAAAAATTATCTTTTTAAATGGTTTTAAAGTATAGTTGGATTATTTTTTTATAATTTAATCCAATTTTGGTCATTGGATGTAATTTCACATTTAAATTGGACATAAATTCATGTCAATCTTTTGATAGTTTTTACATCTTAAAAACGTGCATTCTGGTTTTGACAATGGGAATTAATTTTAAATTTATTAATGAAATGTTAATGTTGTGAATATGGAAAAATTTATACCATATTCTGAATCAGAATACCCAAATTTTATATATAATGAGCTTTTATTTTTTGACATTATGAATAGAAACTTAAGTAATTATTTTTATTTACCATGGTTAAAGGGTCTATCTGGTAAATAGGGGTAACAAATTAATATTATAATAATATAAAACAACCCTAACACATGTTCTAGTACTATTTTATGATATATGGATGACCAGGATCATCCCAAGGTATATTTTAGGACCCCATGGAGCCACTTGGGTATGATAATGACCTTTTATAATTTTTAATTTAATGAAAAAGAAAATATAACATAAACATGTATCTCCTAACTAAAAAAATTAATTTGGTTTAAATAAAGGTTATATTTGACTATAAATACTACTTATAATGTTAAAAAAATTAATACATCATGATATTTTATTTATAATTTTTATACATTAATTAAATAAATTTATTTATGACACAATAGTGATGTAATGATTACATTATTAATGAAACATTCAAATAAATTGTATTATATATATTACTATAAATTTAATTTGAATATTTTGATGTCATACAAGAATTTAATGGAATATAATGACACTTTATATTTTATTTAATGATTTTTTTGTAAGTAGTCATGTTTTTAGGACTTAAAAAATCAATTTCTAAATAATGGAAAAATTGACAGAAATGAGTTTTCATAACAAATACTATTTTATTAAATGATATAGTAGTCCTAAAAATTTATGATTCATAAAAACAACTAATATAATGTTATAATTTTCATTAATGATCTAATTTATATTTTCTTCACATTTTATAATAAATATATTAATAATAGAGTAGGAAAATACAAGAAGACATGGTAAGAGTTAAATTATTTAACTAAGGGTTAACTGTAAATGACAAGGTTAATTTTGTGATATAAAGTTCTCTAAAACCTATTGGATGAGATGATATCTACTCATACTCAACTTATGCAAGAAATATATCACATTGGAGCTATTATAATTTAAAAATCAATTTATAGTAAAATAATATTTCATGACTTTCCAAAAGTGGCCTTCCTCCCTCTTATAACAGTCTACCACGTATACCCACTTACTCACACCTCTAAAATGCCATGGATCGCACAAATATTTCTCAAATTATATCCCAAAATCACTACCTTCTACTTATAAGATACAATTTGGGCATAAATCCATCATAAGGATACCTTTTTGGAAAATCAAAAGGAGACACTCTAAAAGGTGGTAATTTTTTTATCACCTCTTTCAAACTTATTTTCTTCTTATTCTTACAATTATTATGTTGTTTCGATAATAAAATAGTCAATAAATTATATTATATATTATTATATATTATTATATATTATTATATATTATTATATATTATTATAATTATGTTAAAACCATTTAACTCCTTTTATCCATCCTAAGAATAACAATATCACCTTGCGTGCGTCCGTATGTACGACTTACTGTCTCCTCGCCATGGTGTAATTTGTTATTCAACAATACATAATTTGGATGCGTATAATGATGAATATAATGGATTTAAAAAATTGATATAACAAAATAATTATTATTTATAATTAATATACCAACCAATTTCAAATAATTTACCATTAAGTGAATGATATCGCCGCTCATGTGTACATACGACCTGCCATCTCTACGATGCAATGTGATTCATTCTACATGATAATCATGAAACCATAATTATATATATGAATGGAATGAATAAATATGATATAAATTATACTAATATTATTTTTTAAATGATATAATTATATCCTATGAATAGGAACATTAACATATCCAACAAAACATGCAAAAGAACAAAAAGCAGTTAATATCTGTATAACGAGTCACAATGAAATGTTATTAACTAACAGATGATAATATGATCATATATGATATCATAAAAATTACTATTATTATGTAATAAGTAAAAAACATTATTTAAATCATTATAATGGAGGTTCAGATAAATACAAAGCGTATCAGACATATATGAATGGCTAATTTTTTAATCTTATTATTATCCGAGATTTTTTATATGTTTTTATTTATTGGGTTATATTTTTCATTTTCATCCATGCTCGCAAAATATGTAATACTATTTCTATTTTTCTAAGAAAATTTAAATTCAATTTAATATTTTTGAAAGAAATTGTTTTTTTCGATACGTGGTACTTTTTTAACTTTTACGGAAAAAGTATGAGGAGAATGTTTTTTAACATATATAGAATGAATAGATTTATGTGTCTTGATAACACCTAATTTTCATGAATCTTCCTCTAAAATATTTCATTTTTATATTCAAATAGATTTTTTCTTTTAAAATTTCATGGCCATTTTAGGAAAGAAAATTTTTTTAAAGAAGAAAGTATATTTTTCCGCTGAATTAAGTTGAAGTGTTTTATCAAAATTATTTTCCATATAACATGACATAGGGTTATGTTTTTATGACTATTATTAGTTTTATTTAATTTTTTTTATGATGGTTTTATTTTTATTAAATCCATTTATTTTATATGGATTACGATTGAATGGTGTTTAAGAAAACCTTTTTTTGTTCCCTGGGATATGTTATGATGAATGGTTTATGTATTTGTGGAACATGTATGAATGATATAATTATGATATGAGTGGGACCTATATCTCCCTCCAATAAATTGGGTAATGAATTATATATCATGATATAGACATTGCTGGAATGGAAGTAAATCCGGTTTAGAAATGCAGGGCTGAAATGGAAAGTAAATCTAGTTCACTAATACATGGCTGGAACGGTATGTAAACCTGTTTCAGTAAAGTGATTTTCTACTATAATGGTCTTGGAAGCAATGCCTTGTCTACAATGGAAATAATTTTTCATGCTTATTTGTTTTCCAAAATTCCTTCTTTTATTCTAATGCTATTTAATCATGGTTAATGTTCCTTTATGATATCTACCTTACGTACTTCCATGATTTATTTCATGACTCCATATTTTAATTTTAAACAATATGTTCATGTTTTTACATTCTTATATTTATGGTTTGTTTTGTGTTATACATGTTTACTCTTACTAAGAATTTGTGCTCACCCTTTTTTATGTTGTCTTTTCCCTAGTATATAAAGAATGGTTTAAGGTAGAAAAATAAAAGTGCGAGATCATTATGGGAGATGTTGAAGATCTTTCACCAGGTTAGAAGATTATGTTCCATGTTTCAAAAGATATTAAGCTATTATGGTCCTTGGGTGTACAATTTCATAATGTATTAATTATTCCACAAAATAAAATTAATGTCCATGTACATCATGATTGGGTAGTTAGATTTGGTATCAGAGTGAAGGTCATTTAACCTTTAGAAACTACGATGCAAAAACTATTCTGAGATCCATAGAGATATTTCTAAGGTGTGACTAGGCATGTCCTTACGGTTATGTCTAATGATTGGTTATAGTCCTAGAATTATGGTAATGATCATGAATAACCTAGGATTAAAACTATGATGTTATATATTTAAAGTAATCCATCATGACTATATAATTTTCCTAGTATTATTTTTCTTCTCACACTACTGTTTTTGGTTTTTAGACAATGGCTAGAACCTGAAAGAACTGTGTTAAGGATCAATGCACTGGGAATTGAAATTTTTGTCCTACTGAAAAACCAAATGTTATTAGATATAGAATAAAATATCTTATTTCTATACTTACAGAAGAAATTAATCATTCTGGACTTCTAAATGAGAAGATAAG
Source organism: Viscum album (assembly GCA_963277665.1). Classification (NCBI taxonomy): domain Eukaryota; kingdom Viridiplantae; phylum Streptophyta; class Magnoliopsida; order Santalales; family Viscaceae; genus Viscum; species Viscum album. The sequence continues at coordinate 435,418,722 of OY728123.1, read as the reverse complement.
GGAAGAATATTCTATTGAGTCCTTTATGAGGAAACATCCATCTTATTTCAGTGGGTCTTCTAATAAAATTGTTTCTAAATAGTTTTTTGGTGTCATTGGAAAGATATTTTTTGTCCTTCACTATTCAGAACATGAAAAATTCATTTTAGTTGTTTATCATTTAGAAGGTGAAGTAGACCAATGGTGGACTCTAATCAAGAATACAAGTCATAAATATGAAATTAGATCCATGGAATGGGAGAAGTTCAAGAAATTATTTTTTTAATAAGTACATTCCTTATATTCTTATAACAAAAATTGAAATTTCTTTCCTTGAGATTAAGAAAAATGACAATGAATCCATTTGTACATACGATTAAAATTTTCCAAGAATTGGAAGGTATGCTTCTAGCTTTATCATCCAACCTAAAAGTAATGTTGATCGATTATTCAGTGGCATTAAACATAGTATTCAAATGGCATTATCTATAAGATACATTAGTGGATATGATGAGATTTTTCATTGTCATATAAAGGTTGAAATTAAACTTGGTGTTACATATCAATCTCATGGTTTTGATAAGACAATAAATATGGGGTTTAAGGTAAAATCTCAAAACTATGGTGAAAAGAAGATTAATGTTTCCTTATGCTCAAAGGTGGAAAGAAGCAGAGTGGATATTGTCTTAAAGGGAATAGAAAATGTTTTATGTGTGGAAAAAAAGTCATCAAGTAGTTGGGTGTTGAAGTAATGGGAAAAAGGTTTCTAATGATTTGAATACTGAAAAGACTATGGAGAACGTACCACCCACACTTCAATGATACAAGTGCATGGAAATGTGGAATTATGATAACCAATTCCCTAATACAGGTGTTATGGATGATTATTGACATAAAAATCCTCATAAAGCCAAATAAAAAAAGAAAATAACATGGGATCATTATTGGCAATGTTGAGTTTGACAACGAAGTGGTTTAATTATTAGGTGTTTATACATTAGGATTCAAAAATATGGTTTTAGAATATCTTTTATAGTATTATGGAATATTGGAATATCTATGTTTTGGTCTATTGTGGTTTCCATAAGTATATGGTTCCAGTAACCATGAAAAGTGATTGAAATATTTTTTGGAAGAACATGATATTCACATAATGAAGGGATAAGATGATAATGAGATTTGTGAAAGTATTAATGACCTCATGAGTGATATAAGGACAATGTGATGTCATGGTTTTAGTATATAGAATATTTGGTATTTTGGTGTGTGTAAGAAGCTATCTTTTATAGAATATATGTTTTCACTAAGGTTCTATGATAATTCATTTTATTACCATGTTTTATGTGAAAACGTGATTAAGGTATTCAAATTTTTTGGAATGTGACAACCAACAACTACATTATGAGAATTGGGAGATAAATTTTATGTATATTTAGTTCACCGCTTTCTAAAGTTTTACATTTTTAGTTTTTTGAAGCATTTTGATGTTATCAATTTATGGATAGTTTAAGTTTTATTCTGGTTGATGTTTCTTAGATTTATGTATTATCTCACTATAGGTGGACTTACGCATATTTGATAACTGATTATAACTTTTTTTTAGAAAGATGGAATTACCTATCATTAAATTGCATGATTTTCTAAAACATCTAGAATGATAAATTCAATTTAATTTATATAAATAAGAGATGAAGTGGCAATTTTTCAAGGAACAAACAATGGTGATATTGTACCAAAATCAAGTAAGTACTTATTCTCAGGAAATATTATTCAACATTAGGGAAAGGATCATGAAAATTAAAAATTTTATCTTAGTACTTTATTATCCAATGAATTAGATGGTCCCTTGAATCATCGCAGATTTATGGATTTTTGGTTGTTGACGTATTCCAAACCTTGTTCTCTATTAGTATCCATAATAACTTGATTCATATATTTTTCTTCCGTATCCAAGTTTTCACTTCCCACCTATGTTATCCTATGTCAAAACCCAATGATGAGTTACTTTGGGAAACTGTTATGTTTCTAACATTCCATTTTAAAATAATGTTTTAGTATTCCATTTTATGAAGTCAGTTTTTATGAAAAACGTTCAAGTAGTAAACCATTTATATCCCATATAAATTTTTGGGGTGAAATTAATTTATATGGGGTATAATGTAAAAGACCTAGATTTTATGAGATATATTATTTTTAATTTCATTGGTGTCTTATGTTGTACGCTACACCAAGATTTGCTTCTGCTATAGACGACGTTGTATTAGCGTGTCGTATGTGCATCATTATTCTTTGCTTGTGTTACACACAATTTCATGTTCTTTTATTAAATTAATTTAATAAAATACCATGTACAAGTGATAATTAAATATGATAACCTAGTCATTATTATAGTGGGAATGAATATTATTAAGTTCCTTATAAAAAAATATTTAAAAAAATATTGAAATAAAAATAGATGAGTCTATAAAAAAATAAAATCACACTTTATGTATTTTATTAGGGAAATATAAATTTAATATATTCATTTTAATGTTTTAAATTCATATTTTATGTTTTCTAGGTATTATATATGAAAAAAATTCAATTTTCATATAAAAGAAGTATTTTTCATAAAAATATAGTCTTACCACCTTTTGATGCCAAACCTTTTTTAAATATAGTTTTTGACAATTTTATATGTTCTATTTGACATGATAAACTTGTTATTTGGAAGTGGGATATAAAAATATTCCTTCGTTTAAATTTTGGTATGGTAGAATTAATATTTTAATGAATAGTGAAAAATAATACATTTTAATTCAAAACAGCCTTTTGGTATAATTTATTTATATAGATATATTAACTTTTTAATTGGTTTTAATGTTTAATTGGATTATAATTTTTACCATTTAATCCAATTTCGGTCATTGATGTAATTTCACATTTAAATTGCACATAAACACGTGTCAATCTTTTGATAGTTTTTTCTTCTTAAAAAACATGATTTCTGGATTTGAAAATGGGAATTAATATTTATTTAATTAATGAAAATTATGTGTTTTGAATTTTTAAAAATGGATTCCATATGTATAATCATATGTTCCAATTTTTTAAAAAGGTTCCTTTTATTTTTGGACATTATAAATAGTATGCTTAGTAATTATATTTATTTCTCATGGTTAAAGGGTAAATTAGGTAAATAATGTGAAAAAAATTATATTATTATAATATAAAACAACCCCAACACATGTACTAATACTATTGGATGAGATATGACCGACTATGATTATCTTTTGGTTGATTTTATGACCCCATGGAGCCACTTGGTTGTGATAATGACCTTCTATAACTTTTTATTTAAAAAAAAGGGAAATATGACATAAACATATAACCCCCATCATTTCCACTTCTAGAGATGAGGCCATACCACAACTAGAAAAGAATCTTCCATGAAACCTACCAAGATAGTCTCTGAAAATTGAACCACATCTAGAAGTTCCTGATTTTCCTTTTGAACCACCATCAACATTCACTTTGATCCATCCTGGAAGCGAAGCTTTCCAGAATACTTCAAAAGTATGTCATCGTTTTCTGTAAGAACCAGCAATACGAAGTTGGTGAAGGATCTCAAAGTCACCAATGGTTTTGTCACAATACGCTTTCTGAATTGAGGAAGTGTCCCAAATGTAAATAAGAATATATGTCTTACCTACATTGAGCGTATATGGGCAATTATTATAAAGAATATTATTTCGATCATACTAGATCACATGTAGGAGTTCAGAAACCGCAGTCAGAAAAATATTCATGATTTGTTGAAAAGATTTAGAATTATCACAACGCTGCAATTGAGAGATGATAAAATCAAGAAGTAACCATCTGCAACCAAAAAAGTCAAGAATGTAATTCCAAAGGGTGGTATATGTAGCACATTATAGAAAAAAATGATTAGTATGTTCTCTATGTTGGTTGCACAGGTGACATCTTGAGTAAAGCAAAATCCCAGAATATTGTAGGCAAGCTTCAGTAGGGTCCCTATTATAGGAAATACACCAAATACGAGTAAGTATTGAGAGATTAATCCAAGGTTACTAAAAGATTTCAACCAACATAATCTAGAATATGAATTTATGAAATTGTTATGGTAAGAAATATTTGAATCTATCACACCATTGTAAGAAGGATCCCAAATGAATAAATCCTCAGATCTTGAGAAGGGATAATTTTCAAAAACAAGACTTATGATATTAGGGAGAGTGATTTCATAATAAATAACAACATCCCTAATAGTGGAGTTGATATTGCCAGGAGGATTAGTGTAAGGCAGTATGGAGATTAAAGGCACACCAGTCCGGTAATCATGCCAAAATATTATAGAGGAATTAGTATTGACCATCCATCTTGAGTTGTTCACAATGTTGGTGAAGGATTTCGTAATGGAAGGCCATATGAAATAAGTAATTTATCTAAAATTTTCCTCCTTAAGATTAGAAATGAATCTTTTTTTAGAATAGCCTTGGAATTAGAGTTATTATGAATCAACCTCCAAGTCATCATAGATTGATGAGAGCCATTAAAAAGCTTATGATTTTTTATTGCAAGACTACCCTTGTCCAAAGGTTTGCAATAGGTGACCCATGGAATAGTCACAAGCTTCTGTTAAATCATACTATCGGTCAAAACAAATTTTTTAATGTAAACATTGAGTTTCTTAAGGAGACTAGAAGTCCACTTGTAAACCATCAACGAGTAGACCATTTTGGATACAATTGTAGACCTCACAATAAAAATTCTGCCAGCCATTGAGAGATATTTACCCTTCTATGAAGAAATTTGATTGGTAATATTATCAAAAATGATTTAAAAGTAACTAGATTTTGGTCTTCCCCAGAACATAGGAACCCCAAGATATGTGTTGGGTAAGGAACCTTCTTTGATACCTAAATAATTGATGATATTACATTTTATGTTAGAAGCCAATTTCTTCCCAAAGAACCAAAATGATTTTCTCTAGATTATAGACTAACCAGAGATTTCCTCATAGTGAGATAGGTAATTTTTATGGTTTTGCATATTCCTTTTATCACCTTGTCAGAACAAAATAATTTCATCTGCATATAAAAGATGGGTGGGAACATTTATGTTTCTAGAAGCTCAGAGAGGTTTAATATTGTTTCGATCCACAAGGCTAGTGAATAATCTTCTTGTGTAATCAATGGAAATATCAAAAATAATGGAAGAAAGAGGATTTCCTTGCCGAATGACATTGATGAATTTAATGAATCCATTGGGCTCACCATTGAGAAGGACAGAGATGGATTCCAATTTGAATAAAAAAATGTTCATACCAGAGAAAGAGTCATTAAACCCAAAATTTTGGAGAACCGTTATAATGAAACTCCAATACATTATATCAAAAGATTTACTAATGTTATGTTTAATAGAAACACTACCTCCTATAGTGTCTTTTCTTAAGATATTAGTGCATACCGAAGAATGAAAAATGATATCTTGAATAGAGATACATTTGATGAAACCAAATTGGTTCTAAGAGACAATACTATTAAAAATAGCAGTAATTCTATTAGAAAAGTGTTTAGAGAAAATTTTGTAAATTGTATTAATAAGAGAAATAGGTCAGAAAAGGTAAATCTCATAGAAATTTCCCTCTTTAGGAATAAGAGTAAGGAATTGGTCATTTATCATGTGGGGGAGAACACCATTGGCGAATAAAGTTTTGATAAGTTTGCAAACATCCAAATGAATGATCTCTCAATAGTGTTGAACGAAACCATTGTTGAAACCATCAGGTCATGGGGAACTATCAGGATTGAGTCTAAAAACAGTGTCCTTGCTTTCATGATCCAGAGGGATGCTTAAAAGGTATTCAATGTCTTCAACAGTCACCATATTCAGAATGATATTAGGTAAAAGATCTTTGAAAACATCTGGACCATTGAAAAAATTATGAAAAAAGAGACAATGTGATTTAAAATAGCCTCCTCAGATTCAAGGTGGGTGTCATCATGTCTAAGAAAAGTAACATGTCTACAGACCTTTAGAATTATTTGGATGGTATTGTAGAACATTGTATTTTTTCCCATCCAAAATAAATTTGGTTTTGAAAACTTTCTTTCGCATATTGTCTTTATGTTTTAGAAGAGAGTTTAGTTTTAAAAAGGTACTAATTTCTAGTTGAGGATCTAATAAAAATTAGAGTAAGTATTAGTGCTTGAAAATTGAATAAGGTCATTCTTTATAGAGGATATGTCCTTGTCTAGATGTTTAGATTTGGTGATACACCATCCCTTTAGACACCGCTTAAGGTGCTTTAGTTTAGTGATGCAAGAAAAAGAATCATTGTGATTCCTCATGCCATCCCAAAAATCTTTAATAGTGCTGGTACAATCAGCATCTGCACCCTGAGAATTATTAAATTTAAAAGGGAGAGAGGGTTTTAATTTCTTTGAGAAGACTGAATAGAATAAGATGATGGTTAAAACTAACCCTAGGTAGGGTAATACTCTATATGGAGTCCCATTTATCGAGGGAATAGATATTAGTGAAATCCCTATCAAGTATTCTAGCCACTACCCTATTGTGTTGTCTTGTATACCAAGTGAAAATAGCACTTGTGAGTTTGATTTCCATAATATTACAGTCCTCAATTGATGATTTAAATTCTATTGAGGATATAGAAGAGAGGGATGGTCCAATTTTTTCACTAGGGTTAAGAATAGAATTGAAATCCCAGATTACAAACCAGGGATCCTATATAAGGTTATCTAGGATATTAAGGTCATGAAAAAGGCATCTTAGATCAAAGAATCTATTCCTTCTATAGAAAATAGTGCAATAATAATATAAACCATCATAAGAAAAATCATAGGTATACATCTACTTAGAATCTTTGAAAACACAAATAGACTGCAAATATGAATGATAAAAAAACCAAAGTGATTCAATAGAAAGGCCATCCTTGCTAGCACCAAGAAAATTATAACCATTAGAACACAAATGAAAATATACCAATGAAAATTTACTATTAGGATCAACCATAGAAAAAAAATTGGTCTTTGAGTCAAAATAAATCTCTTAATAAACATATAAGTGTCAGAGTTAGCAATACCCTGACAGTTCCATAAGAAAAAATTCATTGAAACCTGTATTTGGAGTTAGAACTCTTTTTTTTGAGCCACCTAAGCCCTTATTCCTTGTTGATATTCTAGGGATTCATGAGGAGGTTGGGCATGATTTAATTTCATGTTCACTCCTAGAGGAAACAATAGATAAATTAGAATCACCTTCCATATCTACATTTTGTTTTTTCTACAAATATTTTTCATTCAAAAGTGGGGTTGTTGGGCTAACCCTTGGAGACATAAGAGAGGTTTTATCAGTTGTAGGTGTGAATGATGATATAGTAGTAGTGGATATATTTAGAGATCCCATTGGCACTATAATATCACTTTAAAATAATGCCTTAGTTTGAGGAATCACTTCAGTAGCATGCCTCAGAATGGCCATATCATTGGGGTGTTAGGAAACTGTATCTGTTATGAAATTAAAAATACATAAAATAGAATTTATAGAGTCACCTTTAGAAACATATAGTTTCAACATACCTTTAGGGATCTCAGAGTAATGGCCACCATGCTTTCTAATTTCCCGAACCTCACTGCTTCCACTCCCATTATAATACATGGTACTAGAGGAATCACCTCCTTCTGCCCTATCAAATATGGCCATAGGACCTTCAAAGACTGCTGATGTGCTAATATCCTTCCTCTTAGGTGAGACCACATGTCCTGCAACCTACTGTCCAACACCCATATAGGTGTTCTGGCTTGATACATGATCAATAAGAACTTCTTGTGACTGCTCATATACACTATGCACCATTTTCTCAATCTCATCAAATATACCTTCATCAGCATTGACATTCTCATCTTCCTCCACCAAATCGGCCTAGGTATAACCTAAACACTCCCCGAAATGTCGTGTTGTTTTTACCCATTTCACAATTTTCTTCATGATGACTTTTGGTTTCCCCAATGCAAAGGATGTATCCTTTTTCTTCCTTCTTACTTGAGTACAATCATCATCTTTTGTCCGCTCCTCTTGGGGTATATTTATCATCCACATCAATGCTCCCTAAATATGTAATACTATATCTATTAATCTATAATTCTTTAAAGTCAATTTTTAAAATTTTAATGGAATATTTTTTTATTAAATACGAGATAATTTTTGACTTTTCCAAAAAATTACGAGAATATTTTTTTACCTATACGGATTGAATGGATTTTACATATTCAGAATACCTTATTTCTTTAAAATATACTCTAGACTATTACGTGTTTATTTTATAATAAATTATTTTCTTTAAAAATGTTGCATCATTCTAAAAAAATTAAATGTTTTTGAATAAGAAGTGAAATTTTCTTTAAGAATTAAGTTCAAGTGTTTTATCAAAACTAATTTCCAACTAAGATGACATTAGGTTATGTTTATATCCCTATTATTAAAATGATTTGATTATGTTTATGATGAAATTATTTTTATGAAATTAATTTATTTTATATGGATTATGATGGAATGATGTTTATAAAATTCATTCTTTTTCTTCCTTGGGTTATGTAAGGATTAATGGTTTATGTTTTTCTGGAACTTGTAAGAATGATTTCATTATGAGATGGGAAGAACCAATATCTCCCTCTAATGTATTTGGTAATGATTTATATATCATGAGATATACATGATTGGAATAGAAAGTAAATTAGGTTCAGTAACATAGTTATGGTATGGAATGTAAATCAGGTTCTGTAATACATGGTTGGAAAGGTAAGTGAACCTGCTTCAGAAATGGACTTTTTCCACTATGATGGTCCAACCAGCAATGCCTTGGCTACTATGGAAATAAAATTATGTTCTTATTTGTTTTCCACAATTCCATGTTTTATGTCAATGCTATTTTATCATGGTTAATCTTTTTTTATGGTCTAGGCCTTACGTACTTCCATGATTTATTTCATGACTCATGATTTTGATATTTAAACTTTAAGTTAATGGTTATGCATTCTTAAGTTTATGGTTTTTTCTCCATGTTTACCCTTACCGAGCTTTAGAGCTCAGCCTTTTTATGTTGTCTTTTAACCAGGATATATATAAAGGTTTTAGGTAGGAAAAAAATGGGAAGATCATTATGGTAAATGTTTAAGATCTTTTACTAAGTTAGAAGATTGTGTTCCAAGTTTCCAAAGATAGTAAACTAATACAGTCTTTGGGTGTATATTTGTGTAATGTATTAAGTATTCCACAAAAGAAATTTAATTTCCATGTACGTCATGCTTGGGTTTTCTGACATCAACCCTGACATACCATCCAAATCAAGTCCCACATCTAATTGTTGAGTCATCATACTCTCATTCACCATAGTATCAGGTAAAAAGTTTTCAAGATCAATAAATCGGTTTCCACATTCAGTCATGGTCCTCTAAGACTATTCGAGTTTGAAACACTCCATAGCCTTATTGAACACCATATATTATTGATATAACAATTTAATAAAAATAATTTTATAGTCCTACAATTGTAAAACCTTCTTCTTCACCGTAAACATGGAATCAAACAATATATTTCTAGTTCCCACATATGTAAAGGTATAAAACCTTACACTAATTTATTCATGTGCATCCAAAAACTCAATGAGAGGTTATATCTTTCTTACCTAGTCCTCATATTTTTTAGGACCATTCAAGCCATGGAATGAAGTTGGATTCCAAAAATGTAAAATCTAATAATGATTCTAAGATTCATCCCATCGAGGATCCCAAAATATTCATTGACAAGGTATGGTTAGATGTGTGTGTCATAGAGTTTGAACAACAATATCAATAACCTCCAATACATTTTGGTTCATAAGAGTATTTTCTCACTATTTTTCACCATCAGCCTCCTATAAGAGAATATTATCACATCTTATCAAAGGCATGATGCTACAATCCATCAAAAAAGAAAATTACATACTTCATATAATCACTCAGATGAACAAACAAATAAAATCTACATAGAAATCAATCCCTCTAGAAAAGAAAACAAGATTTGGATTTCCACCTATCCAAATATAAAGTTATAAAATGAGATGAACTAATCCTAAAGACTACATTCCCAAGAAACCCATGGTGTCTTATTTCTTATTAAAATGAGATATTTTGTGCAAATAAATCGCAACTACATCATATTTCCTAATAAGATTTCTCAACAGCATATTCACATCAATGCAAGATGCTTAACCTACACATCTGATACTACTTTTTCATGAACCATCATGGGTACCCTGGTACCATAATACCTAATCCAAACCAATATAACCTGAAGTTAATTACTATTCCTCATGGGTTTATGTATAGAACCTATAATTATCTAATATAATAGTAGGGATGAATTTTCTACAAACACAGTGGATGACAACAAAAACATATCAGTATGCTGAAAACTCCACATGGAGATAATTCTAAAAAACAAACAGTTATATCCAAACCCAAAACATTACATCATTAAATAACCATAAAATAGAAAATATAACCCATATTTCAAAAGTACAGATCTCTCCCAACCTTAATGGATTGAGAATATCTATATCCATCAAGAGGAACTTTTCCTTTACTCCAAATAAGAAAAAGGAAATCTAAAAACGATCAATGTAAATAGTAGATTGTGAGATATAAATCCTAGCATGGTCTCACCAAGTGTTCTGTAATATGATTGCATAATGGTAAAAAATCGTATATTTTATTTTTACCAAAACAAATAAGGTAGTATTTTTTTTATTTAGGATAAATTAGGATTTCATTTGAATATGATAGAAAACCATTTTATCATGTTTTTGAAAAACATTTAATATAAAATATTTTATACAAATAAATATAAATGATTAAAATATCTTTTTATCAGTATAATATATATCAAAAAAATCAAATCAAGCACTATATCCATCTCCCCTATGGTACGATAATTTCTAGTTATGGGATACTCACACATATCATATCAATGATCATGAATAATATGTTTACATACATCCCTATGGATCATTCGGAATATGAATCATCAAAATATCATAATGGATAATATATAACGACCTAGGTATTCATTAGTTTTTTTGTCAAAAATACATTTCTAGGTAATTACCATCCAAGAATGCTTGTCTAAAATAACCCACTAACTACCCAAGATTGCATGTTCTCAATCAATCAATCAACAGTGGGAAAATAATTTAGAATCTATTTTAAGTGGAATTTCCTGATTTAATATTCAATATTCCAATTTTAATTCAAAAACAAAATATAGGGCTTTCATCATTTCATTCAATTTCACACCAAACCAATTATAGGATTTCATCAATTCAATTCAAGAAATTTTTCTTAAAAGAAATTCCAAAATCCATCAATTTTAAAATAGAAAAAAGATTTCCAATTCCATTGGAATTGATGGTTTTTTTCAAAAATCTATACCAATTCAATTTCAACTCTAATTCTCATAAAATTTGGTGTTATCACAACTCAATTGAAATAAATTTCAAACAAAAATAAATTCAATTTTTAATTTATTGAACAATCTTCAACAAAACCACCATTATTTTTCACTAAAAATAATTCTCATAATAGGACTCGATAACAAAGAAAGAAAGGGAAGACAATCAATGAAATAAATCTAAAATCCTAATTCGACAACATAGTGTTTAAATAAATCAATCCAAATATTATCTATGAAAATAAAAGTATAAAAGGGTGATGTTTGAAATAGACTGGGGGACTAGTTACCTGGAGAGATTCACCGCAACCAACATGATGATCGATCGCCTAACATGTGATCTAGAGGGATCATAGACCACCATGATATCCTAGTAAGAACCTCTAGGTTGAGAGTAAAGAATATTTTAATAAGAAAATAATAATTTTATCCAAACATCCTACATAAAGTCAACACTCATGATTTTACCTAGTGTGTAGTAAAATTACACTACATATAATTGTAGAGTCCCATAAACATTGAACAACTCTTTGATTTTTATTAGAAAAAATAATCATTAACATTTAAATGGTGTGTAAATTCTACAAAATATTATCCATTCCCAAATTGTACCCAATTCATGGCATCTTCCATGAAATTATTATAAGTAGATTAACCATATTACACATCATTTAGATCCCATGTAGACTACAAAAATTAATGTTTTAATTATAAAAACTAAAAAAATATCAAGCTTTATAATTACAGGTATCCTTCTAATTCCATATCATCATAACACATCCAAAAATAAAGTAAAACTATAAGAAAATTTAAAACATTCATGATAGAAAGGTAATGGGGAATTACACTTTTCCAGCTCATATTGAAAAAATAAACATTATAACACATGATCAATTATTTTGAACCTCATATTATACAACAAAACATTCCATAAAATATCTATATTTCATGGTCTAACCCATGTTTATAGATAAATTTTTCATATTATCTCAACCACCAATTCTCTCTTCAGATCAATTACAGTTAGAACACATATTATCTTCTTAAATTTTAGAACACCATATTCATAATTAAAATGATCCAATTTTCAATCATTCATAAATTTAATTTTCATTTTAAAATTATAATCATCAAGAGGATAACATTATAAATCATACATAATTGATGATTTATTAATCATGTGACAAACTATTGATGTCCCCTTCTTTAATAATTACAGAATTAATCTTTAATAGATCCATGAATCTTGGATCTAGAAAAATCCTCAAATTTTTAAGGGATTGATGATCATTATGGATTAATGAATCTGTAAAATTATTTTATCTCCCCTAATTAGTAGTGTTTTTTGTAATAATAGTCCATGAAGACCATAATCCAATGCATATGCCTCATGTTGATCCCTTTTTTGATAAAAATGTATGTCATATTTTTATTATCCATCTACATCTCAAATATTTAACCATCAAAATAATGTTTCCATACCTTCAAGGAAAATACTATAACCTCAAACTTAGGATCTAGGTTTAGATAGTTCTGTTTAAGAATATTTAATTAGATAAGAAATAACTTCATCATTCTGAATTATGAAACAATCAACTAATTTCTTTTTTGTATCACTATATTTAACAAATCCATCATTTCTTGATGGTATGGTAAAAATCAGGAAATTATCATATATATTCATAAATTATTCATAACATTATTCACAATCCTTTGTGTATATGAACATAATAACATTATGGGTAAACAATGTTAAAGGATCATACAATCAAAAAAATTTCTAAACATATCTCTGATAGTAAGATTTCATACCAATGAAACTATGTATCTAGTTTATATTCATTAGTGTATAAAATTCTTGGAATGACTTTTACTATAAAATATCAATTATTATTCCATCATTGGAGATAATATGACTAAGAAAAGAAATATTCTAAATCCAAAATATAGATATTATAAATTTTCCACATAACTCATCTCTTCTAGGATTTTCAAGAATGAATTTTGTATGATTATAATGGTCCTTAAATATTATATAGTACACCAAGATATAACTAATAAAAAAACATCATCATGATATTCCATGAATACAATGTTCTATAGATCCATGATGATTTAGGGTGTATTATCCAATCCAAATGCCATTACTGTGAACAGGTGATATACATACCTCATTTAAAAAAAATTTCTTCAGAATATATTCATGTATTTCATATAATTGATGAAACTCATAATGGAGTAAAATCATAAAAAAATATTGAGAACAATTAATTTGGTTGAATACTTCATAAATACAAGCTATATAACACTTGTTATTTTTTACAGTATCATTGATTTCCCTATAATTAAGGAATAGCCTCATAGATCCATCTTTCTTCTTAAAAAATGAATATGGGATCACTAAAGTGAGAAACAATGGAATATATATCACTTATCACATTAATTTTATAGTTGTCACTCAAACTGAAATAATTACATAGAATCCATTTTATAGGGAGTCTATGATATTGGTCGGACATCATCGATTGAATAAAAAAATAAAATTCATCATCTATTTGATGACTAGTTAATTATAAAGGAAATAAAACAATGTATTCTTACACTATATGAACATAAACAATATGAATAGTTAATTTTCCATCCGTAGAGTATTTACACATTTATTCGCCAAGAATATCATTCAAAAGAGCTATTGTGGGTGGATCTAGATGGGGCTATAGTGAGAAATTATCTAAGATAATGATAAATAATTCTATAAAATCCTTTTATTTACAAAATATTTATACATAAAATTTTTAATTTAAGTCCACACAATGAATATCGTCAACATTAACCATATGTATAATAATTATGAATATAAATAAAGAACGATTATTTTTTATAAAGGGAACAAACAAAGACAACTTTTTGTGATGAAATAACCACTTTGAGTCATGACTAATAGAATCCATTATAAAGTGCTGGAAAATTATTTTAAGTTCATGGAATAAAAGAAATATATAATAGATTAAAAGAATATAGATTCAAATAAATCATTATCTAAATTTTATTACATGATTAAATTACCTTCCACCACATCATTAGGGACTTCATGATCAGTTGTTGTGATCAAATACCATTTTCATTTCTACCATGACATTTTCTGTTGAAAATTCCCATATTTCTTGTGAAAAATCATTCACATAATGACTGATTTCATTATAGTTTAATCATTACACAATGAAAACTACTTTCATGATTCCCCAATAATGAGCATGGTTCCCTTTCTCTCATTACATTTTTAAAACTCTCATCCTCATCAATCATGATACTTTAGTATTATTTGAAAATTTATTTCAATCTAGTAAATCCACCAATACCATATTTACCTTTTCAGTACATCCTTCACCGAACTATTCAAAATCCCTTTTCATATCTTTCATACCTTTTAAGACATATTTCATGTAAAATGTATTCACATTCTATAAATGACATGATAAAATGACTTTTTTTGATGGGATGTGTTAGGAGACTAATTCCCTTAGAATGATTGACCTGAGCCCATATAAATTGGTCGACCACTATGTTTGAATTACAAATTTAATATATATGATTCCATGATCATCCTATAATTATGGATTAAAAAATATATACATTTTATTTTTTCTTTTACCTTAGACACAAGAATTATCTCTCCATATTAAATTTTTGTTCAAGAGGAATTAACTTATCCAATAAATGTTCTTGAACATCCTTCCACTCCATGTTTTCTATTTCTTCTTTATCCTTATTTTTTCTACAAATCATCACTAATGATCTACATATCATTAGAGATTATAATTTTCAATGATGATAAACTCGTTTAATTACTTCATGTATTGAAAATATCTTCTCAAAGGAAATTACAAATTGCTGAGCTACAATTATATTACTTGTACTATAACAACCCCTCTCTTTATTACACACTTTAATAAAATTATTTACATAAAAATATTGACTTTTAGAATATATATAGGTATATTTTATTTGGTTATTAGGAACATTAAATAACAACTTAGAACATAAAATGCAACATATTTATTGAAAATTTCTTTTACATGACCACAACATTCCTTCGTACTTAGTATTTCATGGGATAACCTGAGAACATGCATAAGAAAAGGGTGAGCTATAAATACCAGTAAGGGAGTAAACAAGGAATAAAATGAAGAATATATTACATGTTTGGAAATAGGCATGTCAATGGATCATATTAGAAACATGAACTTAAAGGCATGATATAACAGGATTATCATAACAGGGAAATGTGGCAACAACATTTAACAAGATATTAGCATGATCCAAGGCTCATTGCACATGGAGAATGAGTAAACCCTAATTGAAATTGAATTATAATGAGTAAACCATAATTTCACCTGACTTATCATGATACTAATCTTTACCCAATGCATTGGATCACTATCAGGGTGTACCCTTCTTAATCATTTCATTTCATGCATTAGTGTGTCGCATGGATCATATAACATGAATTAATTAAACAAAATAATTTATTCCATGATAATGGAATGTGTAATTCATACATGAAACTATCTTGTAAATAAGTAAATGTGTGTAAAGTTTAATACCCTTGATAGAGAAATGGGCATGGTATTCACTATAAAATGACTTTGGCTTGGAAAATCACGGTGCAATTTCGGCATCGTAACGTTGTGATATAAGAATTCATAAAATTGGTGTATGAGAGAGAAATGGATGTCTCATAATATGTAAATGAAATTTATAGTAAGGGTATCATATATATACTTTACTCAACATATATAAATTAATTTATATTCATAATAAAAAACAATTTCTTGAATGTAAATGAGGAGATAGAAATCTATTACGAAAATTTCGGCATGGTAACGGGTGTACATGGAAGGAATTGCTGAAAGATAAATGGATCTCGCATCATTCAAACATAAAGAGGAATGTGAATAGGAGTTTCTAAATCATAACCCATCATTTTTAATTGAAAATACAAGGGTATAGAAACATAAGGAAACATAGAAAAAAATGATAGTGAAAGAAAGCCCTTACTTGGAAGTGTGATCCAATAGGCTTGGGAGAGGCTTGAGAGAGGATTATCCAGTGCTTGGGGTGGCTTGGGAGGATTTTAGAGAGAGGATTTCAGGGTTCAGTCAATCTCCAAAGGCTTTTAGTTTATAGGAAGTGGGATATTGGGTGGGTTTATATATAAAAAGAGAGGGAATTTTTTATTATTTAGTTTTGGGACACCACACATTAATCTTAACAAAAACACAAATCGACCCAGTATTTTTCCCCATGGTTTTTTCTAAATGGGAGATTAAAACATTATTTTATAAGTACAATGTCCAAAATTATTAAAATATTTGGATTTTTTGTGGAGGAGAGTCATGAACTCTACGAAATCACTTTAAAATCTTAAAATGTTTTATAAGTCTTGGAGGGTCCACTAATGCATTGTAAAATTAATCAAATAAACCTAAAATAGAATTATTTTAATGGTAAAACATATATTGTAATAAAATACCATTAATAGTATTTTATTACATCACTATTGGGTCATTATGATGTCATAAACCACATTATATAATTAAACAATATTTAATTTTTACCCAAAAATTCAACTATCTCAAAAAATTATTAAAAATTCAACATTGAATAATTTTGACTTCCTGATTCCAAAAATAATATTAATTTTATCTAAATAATTTTATAAATATGGTAATTTTAACTTTTAAAATAAACACTGACATTTATCAAAAATTAATGGGGTTTGAAAAAAATGGCTTTCAAACCATAATAAAAATAAAAATTATATTCATAAAAATTATATGATAATTTATAATTAATAAAGATTAATGTATTAATAATATTTTATTAAAATATTATTTAATTCAAAAAACCATTAATTCATCAAAATATATTTCATAGTTGAATATTAACTAAAAATACTATTTATGATTTAAAACTATTTAAAAAGTAAAAATAATAAAATGAATGAATATTCTTTCTTCTATAAAAAAATAGTGGACATCATCACAGTTTTATGGTGTTGTAAGGTGTTTGATGGTGACAATGTCCTGGGGTGGTAGGGATAACATCGCTCAGGTGGTAATCTCTATCAACTTCCACTTCCCATGTAGGCGGTTCCATTGAAGCTTTACATGTTGAAGATCATCATGCGCTTGGTCAAGAGAGAATCCCAGTGATTCCACATCCTTTCCGAGCTCTGAAAAATGGGCTTCGTGTAGAGAAATTCTACCTGATGAGGTTGTTGCTTCCTTTGTCTGAGTAAATTGGATTTGCTAAAGCCCTATATTTAAACTAGTCATGCAATCAGTGTTCAAAAACTATATTCGCAAAGGTAACAATTATTAACATTATTTTGAAATCCAAAATAAAAAAAATCAATGAAGTTCATATGTATTATATAACTATTTTACATAATAATATATTTAATCAGATTAAGAGGAATTTTCATTAATAAAAAGATTGGGTCAATAAAACCTTCCCACCTTAAGAAACTTTTCCCTCATAATTTCCTTTTCCCAAACTAAAACATATTTGGATAACTCCACCTCATCAATTCCTATGGTTCCCACATTGATTTTTCAAACTTTGGGTTTCTCTGTAACAATTTCACGAGGGGAATTGTCTTATTTTTTAGAACATTTTCTCTATGATCTATTATCTTCATCGAATTCTCATCATAGGATAGGTGATTCTCCAATGGTACCACCTCTAGATTGAGAACATGTGATGGGTTTGTTATGTACATCCTAAATAGGGGTACATGGAATACGTCATATACTTGAGACAGGTTTAATGGGAGTGCAAGTCGATATGCCAATTCTTCAATGCGATCAAGGATATCAAAATTCTAGATGTACCTTGGACTAAGCTTTCCATTATTCCCAAATCTCATAAATCTCTTCCATAGTGATATAAAGAGGAAAACCATGTTTCTGATATCAAACTCTACATATCATCAATGATTATCAGCGTGGTTCTTTTGTCAATTCTGAGAAACTTTAATGTGATGCTGGATGGTCTTAACCATATCCACCATTTCATTTCCCATTTTTGGATCTAGGAGTTTCTTCTTCCAAACTTCATCCCAACATGTCATTATTCTGCACCTCTTCCCATACAGGTATTCATAAGGATCCATTTGGATGCTTGAGTGGAAACTATTATTGTAAGAGAACTCAACTAGAATAAGATGTTGATACCATCCTCCTTTGATGTCCATTAAGCATGATCTCAACATGTCCTCAATTTTGGGGATAGCCTGCTCAGATTGGACATCAGTTTGAGGATGATAAGTCGTACTGATGTTTAGCTTAGTATTCAGAGAACATTGAAGACTCTTCCAGATCATTGAGGTGAATCTTGGATATCGATCAAATACAATAGATAGTGGTACTCCAAGTAGCCTTACCAAATCACGGATTTATATCTTTTCTAGTTGATACAATGAGAAATACTCTCAAATTGATATAAAGTGTGTAGTATTTTTAAGACTATCCACAACAAACCATATAGCATTGTTTACTTTGGATGTATTCAGAAGTCTGGTGAAAAAGTCCATGGGGATGTTGTCCCATTTCCAAGATGGTATGGGTAATAGTTACATCATCCACTTATACTTCTGCCTCTCAGCCTTCACTTTCTAACATACCAGACACTTTTATGTATACTCAACGATCTCCTTCTTCATGTTATCCCCGATTATTGATCATGGAGATCTCGGTACATATTTATGTTTCCCAGGTGAATGGAGAAATTCAAACTACGTGCATCATCGAAAATTTCTTTCCTTAACTCTGATTTTGATAGAACACATAGTCTTGACCCAAATCTCACAATTCCTTCTTCATTAACATTTAACTCCAAGGATTTACCTTTTCTAAAGGTTTCCACTTTCTTTTGAAATCCCACTTCATCCTTTTGGGCATCCTTTAACCTATCCAAAAGAGATAGTTAAGAAATCATATGTCAAATGATTGATGATGAACCTTTCTTTATGATTCTCATGTCCATCTTTATCTAATATAATAATATTTAATCCTTTTCAATTATTATCAATGATATAATTTCTATATCCTTTCTACTTAGAAAATTATCCCCCTTGTTCTCTTTCCTGGGGTGGTAATGGATTGATAATCCATAGTCTTTGATCAGCTCAAACCATCTTCATTGGTTCATATTCAAATATTTCTATGTGAATATATACTTGAGGATTTTTTGATCCGTGTATATTTCACACTTCTCCCCAAATAGGTAATGTCGCTAAATTTTTGAAGTGAAGTTTATTGTTTCCAATTCCATATCTTGTGTTGGATAATTTTTCTCATGAACTTTTAAATTACTTTAAACAAAGGCAATGACTTTGTCATTTTGTATCAACACACAACCCAGACCCTTCCTAAAACCATAACTAAATACCACAAAAAGTTATCCACTTGCGGGTAATGTGAGCAAAGGTGCAGGGATAAGCCTCCATTTCAACTCCTTGAAGCTCTCTTCACATTCATCAGTGCAAGAAATATTTACTCCCTTCCAAGTTATCTTGGTAAGATGGTTGGAAAATTGGGAGAAATTTCTCACAAATTGATGATAACATCTGGATAAACCCAAGAAGCTATAGATATCCATTACTGATGTTTTCCTCATCCATCGCTCAATTGTAGTTGTCTTCAAGGGATCTATAGATACCTCATTTCTTGTGATGATAAGATCCACGAATGAGACTCCTTCAACCAGAACTCAACCTTTCTTTAATTTTCATAGAACTTCTCCTTTCGCAAGGTCTCTAGTATATTCCTTAGATGCTCCTTGTGCTCCTCCTTGGTTTTGGAGTATATTAGAATATAGTCTATAAATACTACCATAAATTAGTCTAATTAATCTCTAAAGACCATATTATTCAAGTCCATGAATATTTCTAGAGAACTAATGAGTCCAATAGTCATTACTATGAATTCAGAGTGACTCTACATTGTATGGAAAGCAGTCTTGGGGATATCCTCCTTCTTCACCCATAGTTGGTAATATCCTAACTGCAGGTCAACCATGGACAAGTATTGTTCTCCACATCACTGATCAAAAAATTCATCAATTTTTGGAACAGGAAACTTATTCTTTATCTGGATCTTTTGAGATCACATATGCATAGGTGCATTGACCCATCCTTCTTCTTGACAAAGAGTACTGGTGCACCCCATGGTGAAGCACTTGGGCGTATAAACCCTTTATCCGGATTCTCATGTAGTTGTTTCTTTATCTCCTCAAGATCCAAAAAATCCATTCTATACAGATTCATGGATATGGGAAATTCCCTAGGTATAAGATCAATTGAGAATTCATCTCTTCCAGAATAAATACCATGAAATTCCTCAGGAAACACTTCAGTAAATACCCTCACAATATGAATGTCTTCAAGGATGGTTTCTTTTTTAGACTCAATCATCTAAGTGATATACGTGTTCTCATAGGGAAGTAATATCCATGCTTTAGATAATGGTTCTAAATAAGATTCATTGTCCACCTTGTAGTTGAACATAATCGGGGTTTGATTCACCATATGGAGTGTTATTTTCCTATCATGAAAATTTGTGTTTTCTTTATATAAGTAAATAAAATACATGCCAATATTTTAATCAAACTCCACCATAAGAAGTATGATGAGGTTTTCTAGGAATTTCAATCCACAAATTATGATAGGGGAGGAGTTATATTCATGAGAGGAAATTATTGCCCAATTTTTTGTTCTAACCAAAATATTTACTTCCATGACTTCGGGTAGTGTTGGGATTGTTCTACTAAACCATCAGGATATAAAATAATGTGTATAACCAGAATAAAAAATTATGTTCCCTATTCTTGAATGAATAACTAGAATATCAGTCACCACTTATTTTACGAGGTTCACTTTGGTGGTAGTGATGGAAAAAGTTATCCCTTTCTTCCTTGGAGGTTGTTGGTTGCCTTCGAAAACCCTCGGCTGAGTGAACTAGTTTTCAAATATCCCCAGTTTTTTGTAGTTGAAGTAATGAAGAATGCGTTGTGGGTCGAATGGAGTGTTCCAGTCCTCAACCACAATTGCGGATTTTTATTATCAGCAGTTAATGACTAGGTTCCCTTCTCTTCCACACCTAAATCATTTTATCTTCCCCTTCAGGCAATTTCTGGTGTGCTTCTTTCCACACCTTTGGAATGTTGGGTGTTGGATTTTCATAGCACTATTTTATTTATCCATCAGATCACCATAGGGGGTTGAATTTTCCTCTTGACCCATGTTTATATTCAAATCCTGAGCTAACTGAGAGAGTATCATGAAAAAATTTATTATTTACACTCCCTTCAAATTGGGCCTCTCATTAGAATGGTCATCACACTGATCTTCGCATTGGTTGATAGCCTAAGTCCTCTTATTACTAGCCATTAGAGATAATAAAAGGAAAGTTAGGGGTAAAACATAAAGGGTATCCCAAAGACAAAAATGGTTGACTTATAAATTAATTTTATTTCCTTAACTTATATATTTATATGTTTGAATATATTTTATCCATGATCTACTTCTCAACATATATTCTTAGGGCCATTTTTTTAATTCTCTTAAGAATGTTTCATTCTAAGATTATGAATTTACCAAAGTATATCCATCAAGAGTGTCATAACCATGAGTGCAAAAAGGCCCATTTTCATGCACTAGTTCCCATTTGACTCTATCTCAAATTGGAGTTTTTGGGGTTTACCCCTAGATACATCTGTACGAGAGCCGCCTCTACCTTCTCATATCAAGACAAGGATGTATTTTCTTGATAAACCACTTCATATATGCTCACCAAAATTTAGGGATGTTTTTATTAACCTTATATTTTTTACTTAATTCTTTCAAAAGGGTTTTATAATCCTAATCCAAAAAAATAACCTAACCTGTCCTCTCATACCAACTATAACGACCATGTCATTCATTACACACTTAAACATAATTTGTTATGTAAAACTCTTCACTTAATACAACATAGAATATCAAGAGGTCTAGTGTATTTTAGACTTCAGAACATTACATAAATACTTAGAACATAAAACACAATATCTTTATTGAAAACTTCTTTTACATGAACATAACATTCCTTCATACTTAACATTACATGGGATAACCTAAGGACAAGTATAAGAAAAGGGTGAGCTATAAAGATCAGTAAGTGAATAAAAAGGAATAACATGACGAACATAGTACATGTTATGTAATATTACTATCAATGTAGCATAATATAAATATGAACTTAAAGCCATGGTATAGCTTGATTAACATAACATGCAAATGTGCCATCAATATTTAAGATGATATTAGCATTAGCCAAGGCTCATTGCATAAGGAGGATGAGTAAAAACTCATTGCACAAGAATTATAATGATTAAAAATTCATTTTACTTGATATATCATGATACTAATCTTCACCCAATTCCTTGGAGCACTGTCAGTGTGCACACTTCTTTATCATTTCATTTCATGCAAAAGTGTGCCACATGGATAATATAACTTGTATTCATTAAACAAAATCAATCATTAAAAGATATAAGAATGTGAAATTATTACATGATACTATATAATCAATAAGTAAATGATCATAATGTTGAATTCCCTTGATAGATAAATGTGCATGGAATTCACTACACAATGACTTTGGCTTGAAAATCATGGTGTAATTTTGGCATCATAACGGTGTGATATAAGCATTCATAAAAATGGTTGATGAGAGAGAAAGGGGTGTATAATCATATTCAAATGAAAATGAAATTAATGGGTTATATAGATACATGTCTCAATATATGAAAAGGAATTTAGATTCATAATAAAAAATATTTTCTTGAATGTAATTGAGGAGAGAGAAATCCCTTCTGGAATTTTCAGCATGGTAACAGATGTGCATTGGAGGAATTAATGAGAGAGAAAAGTGTATTTAATCATTAAAAAATAATTAGGAGAGTATAGGGGAGGTTATAAATAATACCCAAAATTTTTTAATTAAAATTAAAATGCTATAACAATATAAAGAATCTTGGAAAAAATGAGAGAGGAAGAAATCCCTTACATGGAAGTGTGATCAGAAAGGCATGGGAGAGGCCTGAGCGAGGATTCTTGGGAGATTGGGGAACATTGGGAGGATTTTAGAGGGAGGAGGGAATGGGTTCTTAATGTTATAAAGGATTATAGTGGAGAGGAAGTGGGAGATTGGGAGGTTTTATATAAGAAAATATAGGTAATTATTTATTATGTAGGTTTTGTACACCACACATTAAACTAATCAAAACCACAATCCAACCCATGGTTTTTGCCTATTGGTTTTTTTCAAATGGGAGTGGAAGAAGTTATTTTATAAGGAAAATGGACGACCTTATTAAAATACTAGTCTTACTTATGTGGAGCTGAGTCACACACTCAAGGAAATCATTTTTAGAACATAAAATGTTTTATAAGCCTTGGATGGTCCACTAAAGCTTTCTAAAATTAATCAAGCAAACCCAAAATCACAAAATATTAATGGTAAAACATATATTTTCCAAACATCCCATTTATAGTATTTTATTACATCACTATTGGGTCGTTATGATTTCATATAACACATTATATAAATAAATGGTATTTAATTTTTACCCAAAAATTCGACCGTGTCATAAAATTATGACAAATTCACCATTGGATAATTTCAACATCCTGAATCAAAAAATAATATTAATTTTATCTAAATAATTTTATAAATGTGAGAATTTTTATTTTTAGAATAAAAACTGACATTTATAAAAATTTCATGGGTCTGGTTTAAAATGGCTTACAAACCTTAATAAATATCAAAATTATATTCATAAATGGTATATGATAATTTATATTTAATAAAGAGTAATTTTGTAAAAATATTTTATTAAAATATTATTTAATTCAGAAATCCATTAATTCCTCAAAATAGATTTTTAGTTCAATATTAACTAAAAATACTATTTGTCCTTTAAAATCTATTTACAAAGTAACAATATTAAAATGAATGTATATTAATTTCTCTATACAAAAATAATCCACGAAATCATA
This sequence comes from Viscum album, assembly GCA_963277665.1. Classification (NCBI taxonomy): domain Eukaryota; kingdom Viridiplantae; phylum Streptophyta; class Magnoliopsida; order Santalales; family Viscaceae; genus Viscum; species Viscum album. The sequence goes on along the minus strand of OY728123.1, from coordinate 435,394,130 downwards.
GTGCTAGGGTCTTGTTACATAACCCCTTATAACACCCACATAAGACTAATGGGTAAGGTGTGTGATGGTGACTGACCCTTGGGGTGGCTTAGTTAGCATCGATCGGGTGGAAGCCTCTATTAACTTCCCCTTCTCCCCTTGGAGATTCTTTTTTAGAATATCTGGCTGAATCTTGTCTTGGGATGGTCAAGAGTGATACCTATTGATGCCACCTCCATTTGGAGCTCTAAAAAATGGGCTTCGTATGGAGCAATTCTACCAGATGAAGACATCGCTTCCTTTGTCTGAGTAAATTGGATTTGTTAAAGCCCTGTATTTATATTAATCATGCGATCATTGTTCAAATGATATAGTAGAACTGATAAAAATTCTTAACAGTATTTTGAAATCAAAAATCATAAAACCAAAGAAGTTAATATGTCTTATATGACCTTTTTTGATAATAAGACATTTAACCATATCATGAAAATTTTTCATTAATAAAATGATGGGGTTGTTACATGTACCATTAATTTTTCGATGTTCTTGACGCATGAAATTGTATAAAATTGATACCATGTGTTTTGAATTATTTGGATGCTCTATAAAAGCATAGTTATTATACATATCATATGTCAGCTTCTTCTATATAGTTATAATTTGTTCTGATCAAGATTTAGCTCAAAATATAGTTTTATTATCTTTCCTTGGAGGGTAATACTGATATAAAGTATTCACATTAATATGGTTTCCACTAATTAATCTAGGAACCATTTATAAATATAGTCATTCACTGTATTAGATTATAAAATTATGTGTCATAATGTATAATTTCAAGACTATTAAAACATAGCATAAACTGAAAATTTATGTATATCTTATAAAAATATTATAAACATTGATTCATTTGGAATATTCCAATGATATAAAAAAAATTCAAATCATTCATAGTGGATTGTAAAGAAAATGTGAATAATCATACGGATATCCCCTAAGAGTGTTAAACTAGGTGTACCATAAATCCCATTGTAATACACTCAGTGACGATCAAGTAAAAGCCCGGTTCTCCCTTTTTATAGTTATTAACCAAATATATAATTATATAAGCACCAAAACCACATGAAGTATCAAAATATAGATATATTTCATATAATAACAAATAATATATTAACAAACAAAAAATTATTATTTAATCACATACATTGTCATTTCATCAAATCTAGTCATAGTGATATATTTTAAAATCTATTTCATTAAAAATATAGTTACCAAGGATTATACTAATATTTTTTTGATGAAAAATCCCATATAACCCGGAGTAAATTTTTATTTTATTACATTATTTCTTAATACACAGAATCACATCCCAATGTACCAAACAGTTTACCTGTACTAGAAAACTAGATACATACTTGAAACTCACTTTACATGCGAAAAAATAAAATAAAATATTGAATTTTATTTTAGAAAAATATTATTACCTATAGAAAATCCCTACATTCAAATCAAAACAGACTGCATAGAATCCTAGGGAAAGGAAGAAATATGAAAAAGTTGGGGTCAGATGCTCTATAATGGTATGTGTAGAGAAAAATATATCATGAATACATATGTGATAATCAATAACTAAAGGTAAATAAATGATATAAATTCATTTATTCTATAACTCGAGAATGTAAAATAATATCACAGGAATAAATTGTGATAAAACAATTATATATAAACAATAATATGTTCTTAAAAATATTCATAGGATATCAATAAAATAAATTAATAAAATGGAAACCAATAAGTAATATCTTAATGAAAAAAATTTTAATTTCAAAAATCCTAACCCCACACTCAAGGAATTGTTCAAAGACATCATATATAAATGCATGAATCCTAGCCTACTATCTAAGATAGTTGGTCTCAAGATACCTAAATATAAATCAAGGAGATTTAGTGGGCCACGCCAATCACATAAAAATTCTATTATGTTCCACCTATTAATTGGTGGAAACGTAATCATAATAATAATTTGTACATAAAATCTATCATATGAAATGTAAATAACTTCCCAAAACATTATACATAATCATAAACCCATTAGAGCAACATGGATATCATTATTTAAATAGTACATCCCTAGTAAAACTCATTATAACCCATTCTAATAAATAATAAGGATATTACCATTACAACATATTCTAAAAGGGCCATAAAAAATATGGTTTTTTATTGTCCATGGATATAATTAACATATCATTTACATGAGAAAAATTGTTAGGAAAACATAATTTTAACACTGAAACTCACATTTAAAAACTAAAAATTTCAATAAATTTGGAAAACATATACCTTAAAATGTATAATTTTAATATGTCAAGGATGCATAAAATCAATGAGTGATAATGATGGAGGGACATTCCATACATTCTGTTAAAAATAAATTCCATTATCATTGTTTTAAAAAGGAAAAAAGCAACTTGTTTGGAAAATGAAAAGAATATCATTTTACAAAAATTATCAATATAAGAAATAAGTAAAAACGTATTTAATAAATCATTTGGATAATGTTGAATTTAATTTTGAAAATATTTTCAGAACACATGGATATGGAAGAAAAATAATTTTTACCAAATATAGAAAAAAAAATTAGATTTTCTTAATAATAATTCTCAACAATATTAAGTACCATTGAGAGGAATACATACCCATTACATGATGTTTTCATTAATAAAAATTGGAGAATAAAATCCCTGAGTTTATTGAGTGATAGATCAAAATATTTAATCATTTGAATCATAATCACATGCAATCCTAATAAATTATGATGTTATAAAATATTTAATTACTTATTTTAATATATTGAATCATGAGTCCCATGAAATCAAATGAAACATTAAATTTTATGAATATAATGAGATTCAAATTATATAATATATAATTTTTAGTATATATACCACACAAAAGAAATCTGTGGTGAATATAGAATATATATGATGAAATTAAAAGTGATATTATAAACCCTTATCTTAGGTCTGACATCTGTCCTATATGTTCAAACCTCTTATATAATAAATATATATTTATTAAAAATATATTATAGAAATATAATCATATATATATATCATACCATATGTAATTAAATTATAGTTTCTTATCACCAATTTATTCACAATTGATTGTTAAAGTCACTGTTTTGTGTAATAACTACTTCATTTTAAATTTATCTTTTATCGTATATATTTTCATCGTAAATTGATCATGATTCCATCATATAGGGAATATTATTCATTATATAAAAATAATATATATAAATTTTTTATCTATTTATAAAATTCCACAAAATGTAGGGTTGTAAAAATGAGCAACACAATTCCTGGAGATGGTTGGCCATAAATATCCAAGAATATTATATTCATTTTGTTCGATGCATGAAATGAATGGATGGTAAAGATCATTTAAACATTAAAAATCATTATTATATAATATACCTCCTATATATTCCTTATATTTTGTTTTATTACAATCTATTTCAAATTATAATGAAAAGTATGTCGCATTGCTTCATAAAGGGGTAATCCACATGTACACATTAGTGATGTTATAAGTTTCCAATGAACTAGTAATTAATAAGATATATCTAATATTATAATTCAAGAATATTAAAAATTTAATCAGTATAATATATATATATATAATATTCATCGGTATAACCATTTGGGATAGGAAATGAGGTAAAATATATTACATTGGGTTGCAATGCTATAGTACGTCATACAAGTGATTAATTGTTTAATTTAGCATTCCATATAAGAGGATATAGAGAGAGGTTATTCCAAAAATATAATAACATTTCATTTTATTCATGATTTAAATTTTTTTATATAGTCAATTCTAGAAAGTATTCGATGGATTTTAGAGTCATAAATAATATGAAGACACATGGTTAAGAACTATACCACTTCTTTGAGGAACCTTATGAGGTTTATACCTAAAGAGTTCCTATAATAGTTACATTATAAAAAATTACAATATATTAACTAAGAAGAGGATTATGGAATATATTTTGGTAAATATATTCCCAATAAAATCTTCTAGTTTGTGTGAATTGGAGAGAAGAAGGTGTGTCCTTTTTAAGTGGGAGAGGATCCACAATTGTACTTTTTTATAAGAATTAACTATTTCTAGGTTTTAATCAATAAAAAGTATTCCTTATATGGATATTTAATGATCATTAGATGATATAATATGGATGTCTGTCTATAAAAATAGAATTTTAATTGATTTTATATCACTTTAAAACTTTTTTTTCATTTATCCCCTAGTAATCAAATTTTAACCTTTATTGTGATAAATATTTGTCAGTTTTTAAATATATTTTATAGAAAAAACTTTTTTACATTAATATATAATATTAATTATTATGATTCCAAATATTTAATATATTTTACCAAATTCTATTAATATAATTGGAAAATATAATTTAAAATGGAATCTATAGATGCGACGAAAAAATAGTTTTCCAAAGGAAATCATTTAAATAGTATAATATGTTGTTATATCAAAATTGAACATATAATTTATTCCAATTAAATAAATTAGAATACATAAAATAAAATTAAATGAATATTAAATACAAACATATTTTAAATCAAAACATATCTTTTAAATTATGTGATGAAAATGTAATTTAAAATAAAAATATGTCTTTCATAATTATTTATTGAAAAATTAATCATTTTATGAAATCATCAAAAATATAAATATATAAAAAATGTTAATGAAAAAAAATTAACTTAATTATTTAAAATATATATTATTCAAGTGGTAGAAATTAAATATATAACACCTTTCAAAAATTGTTATGAAATATCATTTTAGAGAAATATAGTTCTGAAAAAATACTTTTTTTCATTCAAATTATTTGTAATATTATTTATAAGTAATTGATATCAAATTAATTTATATTATACATTATTAAAATATATATTTTAATAATTTAGTTAGAAATATTTATTTCTAAAAATTTACTGGCTTGGTTATGATGGTATAAAATTTATCAGTTCTTTTATAATTGATATTTCCTATATGTAAAGCTATCAAAGAGATTTAATTTTTACAAAGTAAAACATATCATGAACTACCCAGGTTTTAAAACTACAAAAATTTATAGTTTTAAATACTATTTAATCGCACAAATATAAAACTAATTCTGATAATGTGCCAACCAGGCTATCACAATGTTGCTCGGAAAGTGAAGGCGATTTCACCCCATTTGAGAAAACCAAATCAAAAGTCCTTGAAAACTAGATTGTCAGTCAATATAATGTATTTTATTATGTAAATATAACATTTTTAATGTTTATTAAATTTTAAAAAACATATAATATTAAATGAAATAAATTTTACCAAGAACTATTTTCAAAAAAACATAATACTCTCTTCTTAAAGGCCATTTAAAATTCCCATGTGACCTAGAGTCTCAAAAACACTTTCTGATATGTCCATGTAATTTTTCTATACAAGAACAATTCAACCCAATATCCATGAATATCAACAATGGAACTGACATCAGTTATATTTTAAAAAAAATATATAAAAATTCATAAATGGAAAACATGCATTTAAACCAACACGTGATTTGAAACATTAGTCTATGAAACAATGTTAACACACATGAAATCCATTTTAGAACCTTTCATAAATTTCAAAAACATTTATTTAAATATTAATAATTTTGTAATATATTGATCATTTTTAATGTTCCATTCATGAAATTTTATAGGCACTTGGTATGTATAATAATCCCCTAACAAGTGAAAAAACCATTTCAAAACCACCGATGTCCTACTATAGTAATATTATATTCTTTTAAATTCATTAGAATTTATTTAAAAACATGTGTATTTGAATTACATATGACCTAATGTTATTCCAAAAAACTTATTCCTCAAAATGATACCATGTTGAAACATTTCAATATTTATAGTGGACTCCCGAATAAGAAATAAGACATCTCAAAGAACCCTAAGCACAGAAATATCAAAACAATTCAGCACCCTATGGGTTTGAAAAACCTAGGCCACAAAAATGGATAATCTATAACATAATAAATAGTGATAAAAAGGGTAGAATATTTCTCACCTTGATTATTCATCCTCAAAATATGTAGAAAACACATTTTATTACCCAAAAATAGTGGCGGTCTAAAGGATATAGGTGTTCTCAAAATAGGGTTAGCCTAAGGGGTTTGATGGGAGTGATATAGAGGGATAGATATTGAAATAACCTAGAATAAATTAATAAGAATATGGGTGAAAATTTTGCAAATAAAATTATCTGATTTTCATCCAGATTACCCACATGCTCTACCAAACTAGTTGGTGACCATGTGGCCCAAAATAGTTATAAAGATTTACACCTCTCTATTACATGAAATTCCATTTTCATATTATAATATTGTGTTATAATAGTTCACAATTGATTTATATCATAACCTTTCCCTATTTCACAATTACATAATGGACAATCCTACCCATACACAACCCATGAATAGTGAAAACATTATTCAAATTTTAAAAACATTGTGTCATGAATTCCCTAAATTAATTATCCTAAAATTTTATAAATATATAAAAAATAAAATAATAATATGATTTGTGGGAGTCAAAAGACACTATTTCTATTCAGATATGAATGAGATATAATTAGAGGGAACCTAGGAGCCATATGATAGGTGTTAATAATTGAATGTGAATAGTAATGTGTGATTTCAACATCATTAGGTCTCATGCCAAAGTGCCAATTGTTGGTGGGGGAAGACATCAAAATATTATAGGTGGATGGTATACTTCTTGAACATATTGTGCAATATATCAAAATATGTTTTGTGAAATCAATCTAAATGTTCTAAATGGTATTACTTCTCTTCTATGTGGTCAACAAGGGATTTATGGCATTTATTTTAAAAAATAGTGATATCCAATACTCATCGTCTACATTATTTTTTGAGGGAACATCTTCAAATAATGCTGAAAATTTTTTATGCTTCCATCAATCCACAAATTTATATTGAGATCTGAATTTTTAACCAATATTAATATTTATGTTACCATAGCCCCTCATTTTAAAGGGTTTTTTACATTATTATCATGGTTTATGTTTTTGGATACATGATTGTAATTGGGTGATGGGATATTCTCTAATCCCTCTATGCATTCCCCCAAAGATATTATCACATTTCTTGGGATACTTTATGAAATATAGGACATTTTTGGGAGTATTTTTCCTAGAACCACCTTTTAGTGGACACCTATTAATTACATTTCATACTAAAACAATAGGGTCTCCACCTCTCATTGAGTTGATGATGATGATGATGGGAGTATATGGATTCTATAAATATTTTTCCTCAGTTTTAGTTATTATGAAATATTATGATCATAATATAATTCATCTTTGATGATAACCAAAGTAATTCTATGTACATAATGAAATAAATTACAATCATTTAATATGGAATTAATGGTGTCTAGACTGGGTCAAACTATTGATGTATCCAAGGGTTTTGAAAATTTATTATGTGAGCCATCGTATTCTCTTAATTCTCAGAAAATAATCCTCATTGAATTTGGATTTCTAGGATCATCACAAAGTTAATCATAATTTTTTTAGTGGGTTTATTTTTACTCTCATAACCTAATGAATGTGTAGAGATATCCCATTATCTTAAAATAGTATTTTTGGTTAAAACCCTTTAGGAATCAGATTCCAAAAAAATTATGTAGCATTGTGGGATCATGACCTATGTTGATGGGGAACATATCATATTCTCAACACATAGGCTACTTAGGATCATCAACTATGGTTTTCTATAATTTCCACCTTGTGTTGGGTTTCTAATGCATCAAGTGTGGATTTATTTTTTTAATGATGACTAAGGTGTCTTAATATAGTTAAGGACTATTGTTGAAGATCCAAAATATAATTTTCATGTATGGGTAAATTTAGAAATTTATATCCAGGTGAGGGAGTCTCATATATTTAAATCCCAGTGTTGATGGTCCCACATATACTCATCATGTATTGTCTTATTCATAGGTTTATATTTTTAAAAAAGAAATCAATGATTTAAAGTCATGTTTTGGGATATTTATTATATACTCTAATCTTTATATATGTTACGATCATGTTATTATTTTTGATTGACACAAAAATACAATTGGGTCTCATGATTTGTATAGTTTGTGGAAAAACATTCTGTAGAATGAGGATCAGGATTTAGAGAATTATTCTCTCTTGGTGGAATCAAATCGTATACGAATAATGCTACCTCTATGGTGCGGTAATCTCAGGTATGTAATTTGAGGTATATCATTATATAGGGTAGTGATGGTTCTTTTGGGAAATGGGATTGATCTTCTATGTGGTATCCTACAAGACTGGTTTGGGGGATGATATCAAGACTTTTTTAGTGTTGTTTCATTTTTAAAATTCATTTTCCTTTAGTTCCATATGTAGTTTAATGGCATGTGATAAAGAAACATCCATTATGGAACATAGAATAAGATGTTTTTTTATTATACACTGAAACTAAAAAATTGTTGGGGTATCATCTTAGTCTATTCATATAAATAATATCATTGTCCCAACATGAGGCATAATATTCTCATCACATAGGTAATTTCAGGCTTATCCACAACCCATGTAATTCTGTTCGGAAAATGGTTTGGGAAAAACTCATTTCATGAGTCACACTAAAGATATACCATGATAGGGATGTTCTTAAGAAGATAATTAAATAATATCCTCAATTATTGAAAGATGTAAAGGGCTTGTGAATAATATTTATTAATATTTTTTGTTCATAAAAAAACTAAAAAATTGACTTTTTCATATATTTGAAGGGGACAAATGAATTAAAAATTAATTATACTATGTATGCATGATTAGGGAATAATATATGGGTTTGATGGATTAGGATCACAGAACATTAAAATTTCATGAAACATTTCATTTTCATGATCTATTATCTATATAAAAAATATTCCATATTGATTGAAAAAGGAGGTTTGTATGCCACTTTTAATGTTTCAGTAATTTCATTGTTTCATCAAAAATTTATTTCAATTGAGATCTATGGTGTTCATCAATGAATATTGTATGAATTCATATCAAAGATAAACCAATTTCATTTATATATATGATATTTATTTTGAAAATGATTCCAAACTATGTGAATCCATTATAAGATCTGGTTGTGAATATTCATTAATTACATAGAGAGTTCAGTTTGTAGGAGTGACACTTAATCTTCTAAAGGATAATCCAAAAAATAGGGGTGATTCTGTTTTTGGGGAAATAAATTTTTGGAGATCCTCAAATGGCATGTCACATAATATATCTTGAAGAATTGGCCACCATAGATGACTAATGAATCACCATTTTTGGAGGCTCGCTCATAGAACACGATTTGGACAACACAAATTCCTTTCCTCGGAAGAGGTTGATTTAGTACGCATAGAAATTTTAACATTTTACATCACCTTTCTCATGTAACTAGTATCATTTTAATTTATCATGTTTCATTAACATGGTGAATGTTTTATGAAACATTTCCCTTTTAATCAAAATAAATATTGGTGTTGTACCCCCCATCATGGGGAATTCATAATTTTAAAATCCCGGGATGTAAATTTTGGAACTAACAATCACAATGAATGTAAGATAAATCCTCAATTCGTGGAATGAATCATGATTGAAATAGATAGACTATAATGTCCATTATCTATTAAAGACCCCAACAAGTCTCTTTATAGTGGATGATACTTTATCAAAGGATATGGTAGGATTGAATAAATTGTATCCCTCCTTGGTTGGAGAATGAACATACCCAAATACATAAAAATAAATTTCTCTTTTTTTGGAGTTACCAAAGATGAAAAAATTGTTAACAATAGAACATGTGAAGAACAATTTATTTTTGGTAAGAGATATACATCATTGGAGCATTCACCATAGATGCTCCCTTTGTGGGCAACCTATTAAATTCCCAAAATTGTATTCTTACTTTATTTTATGATATATACAATTTTATTTTTGTTATGGATCCATTGCTAGTGATTGGTTACAAATTCCCAACTAATATGAGTAGCATTTTCTAATTAATGTAAAACAAATTAACAGGAAAATATCAATATTTCCATCATCCTAATTCAGACACCCCATATTAATGTGTTCCATATTAAAAAAAACTACCTTCTATAAATACTCCACATTAACATCAATCATAATTCAATTTTATTTCCCTCAAGAATCTGTATTATTCACTATAAAAATGTGCATTTAATAGAAAAAAATATCCTTTTATTGTTCTATTGTCTAGTGTCATCATTATAAGTGACCATGAATATCCCAATTTCATATTTTTAGTTAATTTAATTTGTTGTGAATATTTCCAAATTTTTTTATTATCAATTTCATTTCCTCTCATTAGTGAATAAATTAAATGATTAAATTAATATTATTATTTGTTCATTTTCATTATTTATTGAATGTTTTTATATATTAATATATAAATAGATATGATAGGAACATATATATATACTTATAAGAAAAATTTAATTTCATAAATTTTTTGTTGTTAAATTCCCAAACTCATTAAAACATTCCCTAAATATTTTATTTCAAAAAATTATAATAAAATACATTGGTTTAATTGTATTTAATTACATCATCTAGATCCCATGGTTATTTATCAAACACATGTTTCCACTAATGAAAATTGACTAGGTGAGTTGAATTGTTGTGTATGAATTTTTCTCTATGTCAAATACATTCAACATTCAATCCTCATATGGAAGATCATTCCCCAAAAATACCTCCCATTGATTCAAAATAATTGTTGTAACTATCATGTACTTCCACAGTGGGGATACATATAGAAATTCATTTATATGATAATTTTTTTATGGTTCCAATATATATATCATACACATGATTTGATCAATTAAATTAAATAGTCCAATTTAATTAAGAAATATTATTGAATTATTCACAATGATCTTGAATATCTTCAATGAAGAAATATGAAGATGATACTTATAATCTATGTGAAAATCAGGATCCCATCAATTATTACATTATTTTTAAATTTTTAACTATACAGTTCCATGATGTTCCACAAACTTCCGATGACCTTATCATCATTTCAATTTACCAATATTGTTACCAATAGATTATTTTCTCTAACATCCACAAAATATGTTGAAGTAAATATATTATATCTATAAATTTTGGTAATAACCAAAATAAAAATAATCCCATATGAGTTAAAAATGCATAAAATGATATAAATAAAATTAAAATCATGAATAATCATATGGGATTATTATATAATTAATATGGACTAATAATATCTTAGAAACATTGTAATTTTGAAACCTCATTAAACATTATAGATGCGTAATCCATGGACAACCACATAGGCAACAGCACGTGGTGCACAATTTTTCATTAGAGATTCGGTTTACTATGTAATCCCATACATATGTTCTCTTGAGACAAAAACATTACCCAATGAATAAAAGGGATATCTAGGTGTACATATAATATCATTTTCCTACCTTACTTGTTCAAAAAATGGAAATAAAATGCATGGAAAAGACATATGAATTACCCTTTTAGATAAACAGGTTACATATTCATTCAATGTATCCTAATAAATGTATCTTTCATAAGGATTCCAATAAGATGATGGAAATAAATTTTATGGAGGTTCACATACGAATATATAAGAATAGATCTACAATTTTGTGTTCATATTAAAAAAATAGTGAAAAATAGTTCATAATTGGGTATACATATAAATATTCTAAATGGTTTTTATGGAATATATTTCTGGAATTTTATGATAGAGTGAACATTAATTTTTCCACGAATAACATATATATATCTGAATGGTTATCCAAAATATATTATTTTATTTAATGAAATCATGAATGGGAATAAATAAATATAATTAATGTTACATGACAGACTATGGGATTTAAAATATCTCACAACGTTGGATTGATTTCAAAGAAACAATTTGATAAATGATCTTCATGTATGTATAAATATATAAAATAAAGGTAAAATAAGACCAGTATATATATAAGAGATGTATAAAATTATATTTAAAAATCACATAACATCAATGAGATATAAAATATTGCATAGAGTTAGAGTACTCATAGACCAAATAAAATATGGCGGTTTAGAGATATCCATTACCATGTGTCCAGACTTGTTCTGTGCCTACAAATAAGCTCATAAATATTAAAATTAGATTAATCAATGACATAATATAGAACTTTTAAAAAAAATATATGATTTAATATTATGTTATTATATTCATTTACACCTATTTTAATTGGTTATATTGTTTAATTTCATTGAGAATAGGGCATTCATTTCATGATTTTGTGCTTAGATCACCTTTTTATATTTATTTAATATATTTTCAAATTAGACTATAAATCCAGAAGTTAAATTAAATTATATTAATATACATCCATAATTGAAAGGGTAGAATATGTATATTTTTTTCAATGTATGAATGATTAATTTTGTATAATTTATTTGTCAATAAATTATGTAATTTGGTATTCTTTATTAGCTATGAAAAATAGGATTCATTTTCATTTAATATTATGAAAATTTATTGTTTAATATTATAATCTTTAGTTTAATATTTTGGGTAAGGAAATTAAATAGTGATGACTATCGTGAAGATATATACTAAATGACTCATTTTTTGTTCAAACTAATGTTTTATTACATCATCCATGACTCAAAAATTCATGTATCAACTAATTAAGATAAATATCACATTTTTATAATATCCAACTATTCAAAAAAAGCCAAAAAATAGTAAAAAAGAAAAAAACACCCAAACCATATTTTAATGTGTATATGTAAAAAATATAATCCATTTTATGATAATAATTTTATAAATATGATAATAACTCTTTTCATTTAAAATCCTAATTTATTTCAAAAATAGTAACTTTAAAATTATTGACAATTTTTGGATCTGATGAAAAGATTACTCATGGTCTAATAAAATAATAATATCATTATAATATGACAAAATATACATTAATGGAAATTTTTTATGAAAGTATACATTATTTATATAATTATATTTGATATAAAAATTCATATAAAACATTTATGTTCTATCAAAATAAAAACACTTATTTCATCATTTTTGAAAAATGTTATATATCATGTAATTAAATAATTATGTCATATTTTCAATTTATATTAAAAAAGATTTTCCTTCTAGAATTCCAGAATTAAATAAAGTATTATTACTATTACGGTAAAATTTATAACTATTATAGTACTATTCAAAAAATTATATAACTATTCTAGTAGTGTGTTTTATAGTGGTTAAATAAGATCCCTATATTCTGTAAATTCATCATATTTACTTCAATCATATTGAACATTAATTTTCACAAAATTTTATATATAATATAATTTTTAGTTTTTAGTTTTCATTAATAATATACTTCATCATGTAATTATTTTTTCTTCCTGAGTCTGGTTATTTTTTGGGATCCATCATATCCCAATTTTAAAACTTTAGTTAACTTATTTTATAATTTTTCCAATTGTGATATTTTCAATTTTTATTAATATACTAATTTACTAAATGTAATGTTATAATAAATATAATAAAATTTCATTGTTTTTAACATTTAATTCCTATTATTTATATAATATTTCATTACCAAATATCACAAAGTTATATAAGTAGGGAAATTTCATCAATAACTTCTTGAGTCATTATATTCTTCCCCCTAAAGAAATTTATCCACCAAAATTTCATTTTATAAAATATTTTGAAAATTAGTGATGGTACATATTCTTCATTTCATCCTCTAGATACATTGTTTCTCCTTTTACTTATGTATTTTTCATAGTAAATTGAATTGATGACTTTTATTATTTTGTATAACAATGCCTATATGATCCAAAATCATCATATATTTATCCTAATTAGAAAGAACACTTTCTAGATCACCACATATTGTTTCAGTACATATAAAGGATATCTTATTTACTTCTTATTGGGGTACATGAGGAACATGTCATATACGTTTGATACTATTTTTTATAATAATTAGTGTAACACCCCAGGTAAATAATGAGTATGAAATTTTCACATTTATCCATATTTGTGAATAAAATATTAATATGACTTTAAAGGGGACGCTATGCTCGATGGCGTACCCAACACGCAACAACGAGTTTCTTGGGAATCTTACGTTGCACTCTAATAATAAAATAATATTATTTTAAATAGTAGTTAACATGTAGCCGTTTTATTGGCGGGAATGGATAGAAATAACTAAAATATGATTATATATGTTTTTAAATATTTTTACATTGATCCAATAAAAGATAATGGCATAAAATACGGAAAGAATTCAATTTTAGGCGTATATGCCCAAGTTTTCACTAAAGGTTCACTTATCGCCTTTTGATGGAGAACCGTCATTAAATATAGTTTTGTTCACTCTTATACATCCTTTTGGACCAAATAAAACTCTTATTAAGAATTGGGACATCAAAATTTTCATTGTGTAAATTTTTGGTATCTTTCTGATAAAGTTCATTTTTTAATGAATAGTGTAAAATGTTGTATTTTAATTCAAAACCTCTTTTTAATATAATTTATTTATATGATTAGATTATCTTTTGAATTGGTTTTAAATTTAAATTAGAATATATTTTTACCATTAAATCCAACAGTGGTCGTTGGAATTAATTTCACTTTGAAACCAGACATAAACTAGTGTCAATCTTTTGATACTTATTGTTTCATAAAAACACGCTATTTGCTCTGACAGCGGGAATTAATTATTAAATTAATTAATGTGACTTATATGTTTTGAATTTTTTAAAATATAATTCATTTTTGAATTTGGAATATCAAATATATCTTAGGATGAATTTTTGGGATTTTTCTGAAAAACTTCAATTTTTGATGAATAGTAAAACCACTAAGTGGTACTTATAAAAACTGATTTATCCGTTTAAATGAAATTTTGCCATATTTGTGTTTTGAATTTCAAAAATCCGACATACATGGTTGTCATTAAGAAGTAAAATGTGGTTCAATGGGATAAAACTAATTTTTTTGGTGAATAGTAACTTATTAAGTTTTTAATCGCGATTAGAGGTAATTAGTGTAGTTTAAGGTAAAAATAATGTTTTAATAAAATTAAATGAATTTTAAAAATGTCCTAACCTCATTGTATGTGTCGTGGCCTGCCAAGGAAACCCATGGGTCAACTTGGGGACCCCATGAAGCCACTTTGGTTGGAAAATGATATTAATATCTTTTTATTTAAAGTTAAAGTAAAAAATGAGACAAACATGAAATGTTTTACTAAAACAATTTTTACATGGGGTTATACAAATCAGATTTTTGACTATAAATATTCATTGGAAATAAAAAAAATATTTCCTACATTATAGTATTTTTTTATAATTTTTAGACATTTAATAAATTAAATTATTTATGATATCATGATGATGCAGCGATGACCTCATTATTTAATGATTTAAATAAAATGGAAAGATAATGTAATATCTAAGACCTACACATGTCCAAAACCTATTGTATGAGTGTATTTCGAACCCTTATCACCTTATCCTCAAAACACATCAATGTGGGACCTCTTAAATCCGAATACCATTTTAAAATAATGTGACTTTTCTTTACCTTCCAAGAGTGCCCCTCCTTTCCTCTTATAAAAGGCCCCCACCTCTACCTCCTTACCCACACTCCCAAAGCCTTTGGCTCGGCCAAACTCTGACCATTTTGTCTCTCCACTTCCCTCTCTTACTTCTTGAAGCCTCACTTTGGGTAGTGGTCTTCCCAAGGAAGCCTTTGAGCTCAAACCCAAGGGAGTTACCCGATTTTAAGGTAATGTCTTCACTTGAGTCCTTTTGTTTTATTTTGCTTCTCCAACCCCCTAAACTCTTTTTATTCATTTCTTTTGTATCAACTCCAGTATCATAAATATACTAGGATGTTGTTATAAGAAATATTCTAGCTACACTTTTACACACCTACATCTAATGGTTAATGAACATACTGTTTCCGTGGATGGCGAATTTCGGCCTCCCGAAACGATGATTGTTCAACATTCTTTTAACACCTTAAAAGGTGGCCATTAAGATGAAACTATATTTATATATGATATATAATATATTTATGTTTTCTGTAAGCTTCTGTTTTTCTCATTTTGGGCATACCTTTATGGTTTCCATTATGGGTAAACGCGACATCTTCATTTAAGGAAGTGCGGACTACCGCCCCCTCAAAGTGATGTGATTCGTTAATGCCATATGTGGGACGTATAAAGGATGGATTTAAAGTTATTATATATGATGTTATACTGGAATTATAATATACCTCTATATCATTATTATTCCATTCCATAAAAATATGAAATAGAAATGAAAGTATCGTTCATGTGTACGTACGGCTTACCGTCTCCATGAACGGTGCATTTCATTTCTTATCCCCAAATGTAATTTACTATTATAAGTACATGTATATAATGGATATATATGATGAATGATAAATCTAAATGATGAATATAATTTTGGAATTAAAATATACATACCTCTCAATTAGTTTTAATTCCATTAATATGACATAGAAATGAAAGTAGCGTTCATGCGTACGTACGGCTTACCGTCACCATGAACGGTGCATTTCATTTCTTACCTCTAAATGATTATGTAATATTATAAATACATGTATATTCTGGATATATATGATATATATGATATCCAAATCATGAATATAATTCTGTATATAATGAACATTTGACCACACGAACAACATGTAATTGTAAGAAGTCCACTTTCGACTTAAGAACCAAATAGCGACAAAACAAACATTATTAACTTTAATGATTAAATAATGTTTATAACATGAAAATAAGTGATATTAAAGGAATAATGAACTAGATAAAGGTTCTTAATAAAGTGGAAATTAACTCAATTTTATTATTCAGGACGTTAAAGAACGATCGAGTCACGTCAGACCCGAGGTAAGGGATCCTACTCCTCTCTTTCTTTTTAAGTACACTCTTTTATGTCATTCCTTTTAAGCTCATATTTCTTGTGATTGGGCTGTTATTTTATATTACTCTTACTGTAATTTTTATGTTCATATAATGATAGACCCTGTTCTCTCTCATCAATCCATTTTGGAAGTTTTGAGTGGCGCCGTTAGGCTGTCGAATTTTCATAAGAGATCTAACCTCTCTCTTTATTTTTAAGTACTCTCCTTTATGTCACTTCTTTTAAGCTCCTCTTTGTTATGTTGGGGGATGTTCTTTTATATTCCTCTTTCTGTAAAATTTATGTTGATATGATGAGAGACCCTATTTCCTCTCATCAATCCATTTTGGATGTTTTAAGTGGCGCTGTTAGGCTGTCGAGTTTTCGTAATAGATTTTTCATCTCACTTTTATTCCCGTGAGATTTATGTTACATTTGCCACAATTTCCTTTGAGTGGTGTATGTACTGCCCATTATTTTACTCATTTTGTAATATAATTTCATTTATGATTATTTACATCAATGTTGTATTGTCCTTCTTCCACGGGGCGTATGTTTTGAAAGATACCCATGTCGGTAAGGGAACCTTTCACCCTCCTCTTTTTAAAAGACATCTTTTTTTATGTCTTTTAATTCACATAATATTATGTTGGGATATGTTCTTCTATAACCTTATTTATCTAAATTTTATGTCCATGTGATGAGATACCCTTTTTATCTCTCATCAACTCATTTTCTGAATTTTGTAGTGACGTCGTTCGACTGTCAAATTTTTGCAAGGGAACATCTTAACCCAAATTTGATTCTTTGGGATAAACATGTACTCCTTGAATATGTCGTTCTATGAATATTTTTGAATAACCTTTGATTGTCTTAAACTTAATATCCACTTATATTTGGTGTATTCATTTGTCACACATAATTATGTAATTGATTTCTCCTTAAACCAAGGATATTGTCTTTGTATGGGACTTCATCTCAATCTCCTTTCATTGAGGCATATTTTGTTTTATACACAACCTTATTTTATATGGTGTATAAACCCCTTTGACTTTTACGTTTATCCAAAAGGAATCTTTTTTATATGAAGCGTTTTACTAAACGACAAAAGGGAATGTTTTTGTCGTACGTATGCGGCGACAACGACTTCTCTGCCGCTGTGACCTTTATTTGAGTTTCGGCTTCCTCTACAAGCCATACCTTTTTTTTAAAGAAAAATAAATACCATGTTTTACTTTTCTATTATTTTGGTATTAAAAATGGTTTTCATAATGTTTTTATATCAATGTGTTGTATTGATACCTTGTGATTGAAAGGTGGAAATGTTATGTTTCCTTTATCCATGTTTTATGTGATACGATTTTGTTGAGGTTCTTGGGAATTATTATGAAGACGGGTGGTTCCGTGATAAACTAAGGGCGGGTGAGCCCGATATAGCTCTCCAATGCATTGGGTAACGTGAAGGAGTGAAACGTTAAGGTTTCTCCGAAGAGATTTAGGGAATATACTGTGATGGGTATTCCAAACGTAACCAATAGGGTTACTCCCTACGTAAGAATGTTATGAATGCCTCAAGTTACCATTATGTCTTATGATTTCTATGATTTATTCACAGTTTGATGAGGTATGTTAAAGTGCCTATGATTTATGGGTAAATTATGATTTCATTCTTATGTATATATGAACTCATGTTTCCTTTCCATATTTTTATAACCCTTACTGAGCTTTTTATGCTCATCCCAAGTTTTTGAAATGTTTTTCACAGGTCAAGGGAAAGGTACATGTTGTGATGATAGTGTCAAGAATGCATCAAGAAAGAATCTGTGTTTTATTTTAAATATGTTTCCAATGATGGGAAGAATGAATATTGTCTTTTATGTAACCACTTTGTTTAAATGTGGTATGTAGTGCAAGTTTCATGATCTAATTATCTAAAAATCTAAACCTAAAAAGATCCTCAATGTGTAATCTTGTAATAACTCAAGATTAAGTAAGGTTTAAGGCTGGGGCCTTATAGTTGGTATCAGAGGCTGGTTTAGATAACTTTAGAGGTTAGGGTATTCTTTAAGCATAAGTGACATTACCATAATGGTTAGGATTTTAGAAAGAGTCCTAGTTTTAGATAAAGTGAAGGAGTAAGTATATCTTAGTGTTTATCTTCCTCATTAGTACATGATGGTTTTCTTGATATACTCACACTGAAATTTCTGTTTTTAGTGAATGGATGGATCTAGCATGCACCAAAGAGACAACAGGTTTGAAGGAAACTGTGGTGGTTCTCTGATTAAGATACGAGATAAAATGGAGGATTCAATGAGGAAACTTGTGGTTGTTCTAAACCAAATATCATGGAGTCACGATCAACCATTTGACCCTTGGTATGTTCTGTAATGCATCATGTACGAGATGACTAATCGATATGGAAGTTCAGGTAATAATTATAAAGGTAACCATTAGAGTTTATATGATCCTTACTTTTGAGGTAATTATGGGTTATTATATGATATGCTGGAAAATGAAAGGCATGAGATAAACTTCAGGTTAATATATGTTATGATCATTTTTGATGATTTTATCTCTTTTTGGGGAATTATTTGAGAATTATATAGTTTTGGAAAAAGGAAAACACACAGACCATGTGACAACCCGTCGCGTCGGAAAAAGCTGCGGGAATCGAACCCACAACCAAAGTGTGACTGATATTTATCGCCTACCACTAGACTACGTGAAGTCCCTGGTTAGATTGACTGATTCTTTTTAGTTATATGATTTTATGAATTAAGAGTAAGTTTATTTTGGGTTATTTATGAAAATGATTAACCTATCATGGAGGATATGTGATTAGGTTAATTACTTTTCAATACGAGAATTTAGGAGCAACTGATGTTGTTTGGAGATAAATGTTACGATTTAACTTGGAAGACTATGTGAATAAATCCTTCAAATATTTGGGTTTCAATCTTAGTTTGGTTTACTTTGAAGAATTTTATGGAAATTTTTTTTATCAGATGGTCCTCGTTGAACTTTGGGTTTTGTTGGACAAATTTTGGAGATTAAACATAGGTTTTCTTTTTAATGGGTTATCCTTTTCTGGATTATCTGACCATGTACTAACCTTTTTGGTTTTGGTTTTGGTTAAAGCATAAAGACATGGGATGTATATAGTTTTCTTTGGTGGATTAGGTGATTCTCTAGAAGTTGATTATAGTACTCTTAATGCGAACAAGTCTCCCTAAATAATCGTCTTTTTTGAAAAAAAATATGAGTTTGATTAAGGAATCTAGTAAAAGATGAAAGTCAACATGATAAGTGATTATGTTTCCTAATGAATAAAGTTCTCAATAAAAAGTAACTTAAAACAAATATTTTGTCTGTTAACTTTTCCTACTGGGGAATCGAATACTGTTTAACCCATCACAAGTTTGTGATTTTCTTATGGTTAACTTTCTCCTAGACATGTTTGCTATCACTCTCCATCAGAACATGACCCTTTTTTTTCTCCTCCGTATCCATATTTTCATACTTGGAATCCTAGTATGGTTTAACTTAGGTGACATTTTTACTTCTCTCCCATTCTTTTAAAGTGATGGTTTTACCGACTCTTGTTCCGATGTGGGACTTTCAAGGATGTTTCCAAGCCCAATTTTAAAATTGTGAGGACGCAGTTCCCAAAAGGGGAGAAGGATGTAACACCCCAGGTAAATAAAGATTATGAAATTTTCACATTTATCCATATTTTTGAATAAAATATTAATATGACTTTAAGGGGGACGCTATGCTCGATGGCGTACCCAACATGCAACAACGAGTTTCGTGGGAATATTACGTTGCACTCTAATAATAAAATAATATTATTTTAAATGGTAGTTAACATGTAGCCGTTGTATTGGCGGGAATGGATAGAAATAACTAAAATATGATTATATATGTTTTTAAATGTTTTTACATTTATCCAATAAAAGATAAAGGCATAAAATACGGAAAGAATTCAATTTTAGGCGTATATGCCCTAGTTTTCACTAAAGGTTCACTTATCGCCTTTTGATCGAGAACCGTCATTAAATATAGTTTTGTTCACTCTTATACATCCTTTTGGACAAAATAAAACTCTTCTTAATAATTGAGACATCAAAATTTTCTTTGTGTAAATTTTTGGTATCTTTCTGATAAAGGTCATTTTTAATGAATAGAGTAAAATGTTGTATTTTAATTCAAAACCTCTTTTTAATATAATTTATTTATATTATTTGATTATCTTTTGAATTGGTTTTAAAGTGAAATTAGAATATATTTTTACCATTAAATCCGATAGTGGTCGTTGGAATTAATTTCACTTTGAAATCAGACTTAAACTAGTGTCAATCTTTTGATACTTACTATTTCATAAAAACACGCTATTTGCTCTGACAACGGGAATTAATTATTAAATTAATTAATGTGACTTATATGTTTTGAATTTTTTAAAATAGACTTCATTTTTGAATTCGGATTATCAAATAAATCTTACGGTGAATTTTTGAGATTTTTCTGAAAAACTTCAATTTTTGATGAATAGTGAAACCACTAAGTGTTCCTTATAAAAACTAATTTTTCCGTTTAAATGAAAATTTTCCATCTTTGTGTTTTGAATTTCAAAAATCCGACATACATGGTTTTCATTAAGAAGTAAAATGTGGTTCAATGGGATAAAAATAATTTTTTGGTGAATAGTAACTTATTAAGTTTTTAATCGCGATTAGAGGTAATTAGTGTAGTTTAAGGTAAAAATCATGTTTTAATAATATGAAATGAACTTGACACATGTCCTAACCTCATTGTATGTGTCATTGCCGACCAAGACAACCCATGGGTCAACTTGGGGACCCCATGAAGCCACTTTGGTTGGAAAATGACATTAATATCTTTTTATTTAATGTTAAAGTAAAAATGAGACAAACATGAAATGTTTTACTAAAAAACTTTTTACATGGGGTTATACAAATCATAATTTTGACTATAAATATTCATTGGAAAGATAAAAAGATTTCCTACATTATAGTATTTTTTTAATAATTTTTAGACATTAGATAATGTAAATTATTTATGACATCATGATGATGCAGTGATGACCTCATTATTTAATAATTTAAATAAAATGGAAAGATAATGTAATATCTAATACCTAAACATGTCCAAAACCTATTGGATGAGTGGATTTAGAAATATTATCACCTTATCCTAGAAACACATCAATGTGGTACCTCTTAAATCCGAATACCATTTTAAAATAAAGTGACTTTTCTTTACCTTCCAAGACTGCCCCTCCTCTCCTCTTATAAAAGGCCCCCAACTCTACCTCCTTACCCACACTCCCAAAGCCTTTGGCTCGGCCAAACTATGTCCATTTCGTCTCTCCGCTTCCCTCTCATACTCCGTGAAGCCCCACTTTGGGTAGAAGTCTTCCCAAGGAAGCCTTTGAGCTCAAACCAAAGGGAGTTACCTGATTTTAAGGTAATGTCTTCACTTGAGTCCTTTTGTTTTATTTTGCTTCTCCAACCGCCTAAACTCTTTTTATTAATTTATTTTGTAACAACTCCAGTATCATAAATATAATATGATGTTGTTATAAGAAGTATTAGAGCTACACTTTCACACACCTACATCTATTTGTTAAAGAACAAACTGTTTCCGTGGATGGTGAATTTCGGCCTCCCGAAACGATGATTGTTCAACATTATTTTAACACCTTCAAATGTGGAAATTAAGATGAAAATATATTTATATATGATATATAATATGTTTATGTTTTCCTTAAGCTTCTGTATTTTTCATTTTGGGCATACCTTTATGGTTTCCATTATAGGTAAACGCGATATCTTCATTTAAGGAAGTGCGGACTACCGCCCCCTCAAAGTGATGTGATTCGTTAATTCCATATGTGGGACGTATAAAGGATGGATTTAAAGTTATTATATATGATGTTATACTGGAATTATAATATACCTCTATATCATTATTATTCCATTCCATAAAAATATTAAATAGAAATGAAAGTAGCGTTCATGCGTACGTACAACATAACGTCTCCATGAACGGTGAATTTCATTTCTTATCCCCAAATGTAATGTACTATTATAATTACATGTATATAATGGATATATATGATTAATGATACATCTAAATGATGAATATAATTTTTTAATTAAAATATACATACATCTTATTTAGTTTTAATTCCATTAATATGAAATAGAAATGAAAGTAGCATTCATGCGTACATACGACTTACCGTCCCCATGAACGGTGCATTTCATTTCTTACCTCTAAATGATTATGTAATATTATAAATACATGTATATTCTGGATATATATGATATATATGATATCCAAATCATGAATATAATTCTGGATATAATGAACATTTGACCACACGAACAACATGTAATTGTAAGAAGTCCACTTTCGACTTAAGAACCAAATATCGACAAAACAAACATTATTAACTTAAATGGATACATAATGTTTATAACATGGAAATAAGTGATATAAAAGTAATAATGAACTAGAAAAAGGTTCTTAATAAAGTGTAAATTAACTCAATTTTATTATTCAGGACGTTAAAGAATGATCAAGTCAAGTCGGACCCGAGGTAAGGGATCCTACTCCTCTCTTTCATTTTAAGTACACTCTTTTATGTCATTCCTTTTAAGATCATATTTCTTGTGATTGGGATGTTATTTTATATTACACTTACTGTAATTTTTATGTTCATATTATGATAGACCCTATTCTATCTCATCAATCCATTTCGGATGTTTTGAGTGGCGTCGTTAGGCTGCCGAATTTTCATAAGAGATCTAACCTCTCTCTTTCTTTTTAAGTACTCTCCTTTATGTCACTTATTTTAAGATCCTCCTTGTTATGTTGGGGGATGTTCTTTTATATTCCTCTTTCTGTAATCTTTATGTTGATATGATGAGAGACCCTATTTCCTCTCATCAATCCATTTTGGAAGTTTTAAGTGGCATCGTTAGGCTGCCGAGTTTTCGTAAGAGATTTTTCATCTCACTTTTATTCCCGTGAGATTTATGCTACATTTGCCACAATTTCCTTTGAGTGGTGTATGAACTGCCCATTATTTTACTCATTGTGTAATATAATTTCATTTATGAGTATTTACATCAATTTTTTATTGTCCTTCTTCCACGGGGCGTATGTTTGGAAAGATACCCATGTTGGTAAGGGAACCTTTCACCCTCCTCCTTTTAAAAGACATCTTTTGTTATGTATTTTAATTCACATACTATTATGTTGGGATATGTTCTTATATAACGTTATTTATTTAAATTTTATGTCCATGTGATGAGATACCCTTTTATCTCTCATCAACTCATTTTCTGAATTTTGTAGTGACATCGTTCGGTGTCAAATTTTTGCAAGGGAACTTCTTAACCCAAATTTGATTCTTTGGGATAAACATGTAATCCTTGAATATGTCGTTCTATGAATATGTTTGAATAACCTCCGATTTTTTTACACTTAATATCCACATATATTTGGTGTATTCGTTTTTCAAAAAATAATTATGTAATTGATTTCTCCTTAAACCAAGGATACCATCTTTGTATGTGACTTTGTCTCAATCTCATTTCATTGAGGCATATTTTGTTTTATACACAACCTTCTTTTATACGGTGTATAATCCCCTTTGACTTTTATGTTTATCCAAAAGGAATATTTTTTATACGAAGTGTTTTACTAAACGACAAAAGGGAATGTTTTTGTCGTACGTATGCGGCGACAACGACTTCTCTGCCACCATGACCTTTATTTGAGTTTCGGCTTCCTCTACAAGCCATACCTTTTTTTAAAGAAAAATAAATACCATGTTTTAATTTTCTTTTATTTTGGTATTGAAAATGGTTTTCATAATGTTTTTATATCAATGTGTTGTATTGATATCTTGTGATTGAATGGTGGAAATGTTATGTTTCCTTTATGCATGTTTTATGTGATACGATTATGTTGAGGTTCTTGGGCATTATTATGAAGACGGGTGGTTCCATGATAAACTAAGGGCGGGTGAGCCCGATATATCTCTTTAATGCATTGGGTAACGCGAAGGAGTGAAACGTTTAGGTTTCTCTGAAGAGATTTAGGGAATATACTGTGATGGGTATTCCAAACGTAACCAATAGGGTTACTCCCTACGTAAGAATGTTATGAATGCCTCAAGTTACATTTATGTCTTATGATTTCTATGATTTATTAATGGTTTGATGAGGTATGTTAAAGTGCCTATGTTTTAGGGGTAATGTATGATTTCATTATTATGTATATATGAACTCATGTTTCCTTTCCATATTTTTATAACCCTTACTGAGCTTTTTATGCTCATCCCAAGTTTTTGAAATGTTTTTCACAGGTCAAGGGAAAGGTACATGATGTGATGATAGTGTCAAGAATGTGTCAAGAAAGAATCTGTGTTTTATTTTAAATATGTTTCCATTGATGAGAAGAATGAATATTGTCTTTTATGTAACCACTTTGTTTAAATGTGGTATGTAATGCAAGTTTCATGATATAATTCTCTAAAACTCTAAACCTAAAAAGATCCTCAATGTGTAATCTTGTAATAACTCAAGATTAAGTAAGGTTTAAGGCTGGGGCCTTATAATTAGTCCATAACTCCAATGGGATTAAAAATATAAAAGGGATTCATATTCCTAAGACATAAATTTTTTGTCTTCCGAAATCTCATGACTCTCTTCAATGGAGTTATTGCGATGAATAAATTATCTCAACCCTCAAACTAGGGGTCTTATCCAAGATTGTTATCATAATTGTTTCATTGATATTTTTAAATTATATGGTTTTTTTAATGATCTTTACCTTTTATACCATTTCTTGAAATATTTATGGTCTAAATAGCTTATGTTCACCAATATAATCCCAACACATCAGTGTTATAAATGTATTCCCAAAAGTATATTCATATATATCCATTTGGATGGTTCATTTGAATATTTTATTATAATAAAAAATGACTAGATAAATTTATTGATCCCATCATATTTTCATTTCCCTGATGCACACTCTGAACATGTCCTCATGTCTTCATTAGAATCTCATATGGGCCATCAGTATGGGGTGATATTTCTAACTAATTTTTAACTCAATTTTTGTAGAATTTTGGATAATTATTATTAAAATATATGAAAAAATATATTACCTCATTATGATACATTCTATTTTGGTGTTACATAAATCCTCACCACTTTTTTTGATATTTATTAGGTCATTTTGATTAAGTGAGATGTCCCCAGGAATAATGATCCATTTGGTATTCATTGTTAGATGATCAAACATAACCCATATATAATTATTCTCTTTTGATGTCGTTGGAAGACTTAAGAAGAAATCCATATCGATGCTTTCCCATTTTGGTGATAGTATGTTTAATTGTTCCATCATACCCATGTTCTTTTGGATTTTATCCTTCACCAACTAACATACATTAAACAATGATACATATTCTATGATCTATTTATTCATATTGTTCCTCCAATATTTTTTTAAGACATCAAAATACATATTCATGACCTATGTGTGAACGAAAAGGTTCAATCATTGTGCATCATTCAACAAATACTTCTTTATCTCGGTAGATGAATGTACACATAGTCCTGAAACTAATTATAAAATTAAATCTTAATTAATTTCGAAGAATGAGGTCTTACCTATTCATATAGATTTATCCTTATTCCCTATTACCACATCATCTCTTTTTGAATCCATTATATTCCCCAAAGTGAATGTATAAGAAATCATTTGAGTATAGAATTATTATGTTCCTTCCATTATAACACCAGTGACCATCCTTTTCATGTCTATGATAATCATATCCTTCTCAACTATAATCATGTATATGGATTTAGGATCTTTTGTACTGACTAGATATTCCATATTTATTTACTTCCCTACATGTTATTGGATATATTATTAATAGTTTTCAATTAGTTCTCAACATGTTTTCTAGTACATATTATTATCCATTAGTGTGAATATATACATGAGGATATTAGGATATATATATATATATATATTAAACATCAACCCATATAGATAATTTCATCAAATATTCAACATGATGATCATTTGATCAAATTTATTATCAAGAATTTATTATATCTACTCAATAATGTTCAACTACTTTGAGGAATATGATATCAAATTGTCATTTTTCATCCATAAGTAGAAAAATAAATTCATTGAAGAATCATTTTATACCATACATACTTCTTAAAATGAGGTTAGTGTGAAAATTGGTGTAATGATAAACTCCATTTTAAATTTAAGGAATCCTTCTTCAAGTTAGTGGTTTAATAGAAACATCACTTCCAACTAAACTATAATGGTTATAATGTTTGAGGATCATGATATATTTCTCAAAAGTCATCACTAATAACCAAATAGTTCATGGAAAATGCATAATTCTTTTACAAATTCTAGTCAAGGTCATTCCACAATGACCTTTGTCATAGAAAGGCCAATAGATATCCCTTTTATGGTGATAAAATTCCAAAATAATGTTACTTCTTCCATCCAAAACTGAAATTTTCTATTCTTTTTATATAACATATCCTCTCACAAAGACTTTTTCATAGTAATAATATTATATACATTCCCATCATTGTTTTGGAGTATATTATAATATCATCTATAAAGACAATTAAAAATATATTCATAAAATCCATAATGATTATGTACATTATGTCTATGATGATTTTTGGAACATTTAGGAATCTAAAAAAGGACCATAATGAGATCAGAGTGTCCATACCTTGTTCAATAGGTAGTCTTGTGAATTTAATCTTTTTTCAAGTATAGATGGTGATATTCAAACGGATGTTACACCATATTGAATTATTACACCCATTTATTAGACTTAAACGTTAATCAATATATAGAATAAGATACTTGTTATTTATCATGATTTTTTAGGTAAAATATAATTGATGTATGGGCACAATAACATATCCTTTCTCTATACTAAGATAACAGACACACTCAATTATGATGCAATTAAGCATTTAAAACCATTTTCAATATTCATCTTAAATTACTTACTCTATCCATCCAACCCACTCTTAGATATTCTATAGGGGGTCTTGGATAGGGGTATAAATCCAAGTATATGTTCAATTTTTATCTAATCCTCTTGGTTATTAGTAAAACTATGATACACTTTTGGAAATTCATTTCTCTAGTCCCTTATAATTGGAATATATTTGATCAATATTCTATACTTTATTTCAATAATTTTATGTTGATATTATTCTTAAAAAGTAAATAAATTAAATGATAAAAAATAATATTCCAATAGATTATCATACCCCACATTACACATTTAAATATCTTGAGGATGACTCGATAAGTGAAGAGTCATCTCACATTGCTGAAAAATGATATTGTATTTATTTAAAGAAATCAATTCGAATAATAGTATAGAATTAAATTCCACTGAAGGAAGTATAATATAAATTTTTGGAAGGTTCTATTTATGTACATTGACTAGGGATACATTATATAATTTGAATTCAATAATTTATCTATTTTCAACCCTCAAATTTTAATCATATTGTATTATTTCAAGTGGAGTATGAATAATTCTAGTAAACGTGAATAATTTGAATGAGTTCATATAACCATAATCATATAGGAAATTTGATGCACATTAGTGGATAATGAGGACACCTTTCACTATTTTAATCTTGTTTTGGTCATATTACAATTTCAAATATATATATATATATATGAGAATACATAAACATAAAATAATAAAAATAGGGAAATGCTAAACAGGAAAATAAAATCCTATAAATGAAAACTATAATTGTACTTCATTTTTTCTAGGTTTTAATCAATGATATCCATTTTAAATTCCATATTAGGTTCCCTAAATGAAAAATTTATCCATTTCATTCATAATGATTCTTAATGTGTATATTAATTTTCTAAAGAATATCCATGATGGAGTTTCTAACCATGAATAATGTAAGGCCTATATTTCATGAATTAGATATAGGTCGATTTTATATCCAATGTTCCATTTCAACATTATTAACCATTGGTACATCACTTAAATAAGTTCCTCTCATTATAATAACTAGACATGGTTTTCATTGAATTGAAGAATCTCACTCTATATATTACAGAAATTTCGGGATATCCTTTTATTTATAGTCATATCCCTTTTGGTATTTTCTAATATATTCTTTTTTAATCCCCCAAAATAATATAATATTACCTTAATAAAATTTATATAGACTTGTGCCTGGTACACATATTATTTCATGTTTTCTAATATATATATCAGATAAAGAAACCCCCAATATAGACTTCCATAATTATTTGGAAGACTAGGTTCCTGAGAAATAAAAATTAAAATAGAATATAAAATATCTATTTTATTCAATATCATGAGCTCCAAAATTCCATTTGTAACCTAAAAATAAAAAGGATTTCCCCAGGTATATTTAAACAAGTCGGGTGAGAAAAAATAATGTTAATCGAATAGGTCTGTTCCAGTGCATAAACTATAAGTCAAAAGGCCATAACATGATTTCAAAAAAATGATTTACTAAATATTCACATGAGATAATTGCATAAGGAACTTATAACAATAAGATAATGTAAATAAAATAATATCACAACAATATGAGACATTACATAAGAATAAAAAAATCATAACTACTAAGAGAACATCACATGGTGGATAGAGTCTCACCATGGATTATATTTACTAACCAATAAAATAAATATTTTCTCATGAGAACTAATGATTACCCAATGAATTTGGGCATCATTTAGGTTCACTGATAATATCATGAACATGATATTGTGGGCTATAAATTGATATCAAATATAATAAATAATGATAATAATTATCCATGGAATGAAATTGGACGTATAATTTTCCACATATCTTAATAAAAGGATTTTAAATATTTATTCTTAAAAAAAATTTGGAATTAAAAATCACAGTCAATATTATCAGAATAAATATGGGGTTTTCTCATATTTAGTTCTCTTTTAAAATAATTCCATAATAATGGGTAGATATTTGATTATAATTTTTTATCTAAATGATGTTTTAGGGAATCAATTTAAGAGTATTGATGAACAAATAAACTTAAAATATTAATTCAAAACCACAGTTAAACAAGAATGGTTGTATATAAATTATTTCTTTATTTAAGAAATCATTAATATAAATAAATAAAGAATTTGTGAAATGAACATAATCTTTGCCGAAACTCATCGATATAAGGGAAAATTATCATGGTATATACATAAGGATAACATGTGAAAAATTTAGTTTAATTTCAAAAAATAATGAAGATAAATGTAAAGTGCAGTATAGTGAGAAGTGTAGTTACTCAATGAAAATAGAGTCGTTCAATGATATACCTAAACTTTTATACATGTCTATTTTTCACTTTCACTTAAAATCATAAATAAAATAATTTTATTAATTAATTAATTTTTTCAAAACCATATATATCCTTAGTTTTTTATTTTAATTATTTTGGTTAATTTAAAACTATTTAACTCCCTTATAATGTTTAATTTTTTTCATTCAAGGGTATTTGTTTCATGATTCCATATATTGATCACTTTGTATAATTATTTATTTTCTTATAAAATGGGAATATAATTCTAAAATTGAAATGAAATTTAATTAATTTCTATAAAGATATTGAAATGTTCTCAAATAACTATATTATTATATAGTGTCAGTGCATTAATTATAAAGGTTTTTATTTTATTTCTTCATCATTTATGTGGCTTTACCAAATATCACATACTACCCTCTTTTTATTTAATATTTTTTCTAAGTATTCATTATATAATATGAAACAATTTTGATATACACATATATTGGTCATTTTTGAACCATTATAATATAATTAAAAACATCATTGAATGTTAAAAATAATGAGAAACTCATCATCCAAAAAGGTTGTGGGAAAACATCATGTAGATAATGTTTTCATTTTTATAATAAGAGTGGAAGTGAAAAATTTGTATGATAGATACTATACTAGAATTATAATTATCTTGTGAATATATATATTATTAGATAAATATTTCATCTATTAATTGATTTTTCTAGATGATGTTGTGGATGGAAATATTAGAGACTTAGTTGATGGAATTATATTTTTCTTTAGAATAACCTTTTATGCTTCCATTATTGGCATCTTGTATTCTTATTTTGATGAGATGAAGGATTATATAGATGTGGGTGAGAGGTATAAGAAGGTTATTTAACCGAAATTTTCTAATCTCTGAGGCTCGTATGGCGTAGGGAGAAGGGGTGGTATTTATAATTAAGAGAGTTGTGTGTTTTTTAGAGTATATTCATTATATAATTGTTTTTGGCTATTTATGATCAATAGATATAAATTATATGATAATATATAGTAAATAGTTCATGTGAGTTCAAACTAATGGTTTCTTCCATCATCCATGACTCATAAATTAATTAACTTTGATTATAATGTGAATACCATATTTTTCTATATTTTGATATCCATAATAAATTCTACTATTTTCAAAAAATAAAAAAATTATATGTGTATAAAAAATTCCCCATGTATTCAAAAAATGATATTAATTTTATACGTATTTAAAAATATTTTCTTTATTAAAACCAATATTTATTTGAACATTTTGATTTTTTATTAAGAAAATTTTTTTACACTTTGAAAAATGACATAAAGCCTCATAAAACTATACTATCACTATAATATAATTAAGTGTTTATTGGTAAAAAAATTTAAAGAATTGTTTCATCATTATATTTTTTATAAATTTTCATATAAATCATTTGTGTTTTATAAGTACACAAAACCCTATTATATTAATTTTTATACATTTATTTACATATATCATCATATAAATAAATTATATTTTCGTTATATATGGTAAGTAAGTATTATTTTAAACATAAATAAGTGATTATATTAATATTATGGTCAAGTTATGTTTCTTAATTGAAATATTAATATCCCAACAGGAGCCATTACAAAATCTATATCCTAATATCCCTTAATTTCCATTGAAAAATATCTCATTGTTTACTCATGTATCAATATTTTATATTAGTATTGACTCTAATAATAAGGGTGATATGTTTTATTGAACATTAAATTTGTGTGAGATTTTTGTTAATGTTCTTTATATAACATTGAGGTGAATATTTCCTCTCGATAATATACCATAAACATGTCATTTTCCTTAAATATCACCACTTATCTAATCTATATACTTACAAATTGATTCATAGTTATGTCATCTGGAATATAAATGATATGAGTGGCCTTTTTGAGACTCTTCATCAGACAACTTATGATATTATTCAATTTAATTTACTTTTTATTTTCCATAAAAAAAATCAACAATTGTGTTATCCCATTTCTCTGTTGGTTTGGGTAATAGTTTCACCATTCACTTGGATATTTTCTATTTTACCTTCAAATATTAACATTCTGATTAGTTATATGTTTATAATGGAATATTATAACTTATATTATCGTAATAATTATTCTCTCAAACATCATTTTACATAATATTTCTCTACAGGTTGATAGAGAATGTTGAGCTATCTACATCATTTAATAGAACAATTTTTATCTAAGGTTATGATGGTATATAAATTCAAGTCTTAAATCACATAAATCATTATTCTATAATTTTTAAATCTAATAATTTCCCCATTTTTTGGAAACTACCTTCTTATATTTCTCATCCTAACCCTTTTATGATTTTATTGTCTTCTATATAATGGATTCTTGACTAACCAAATGAGTGAAGTCAGATTCAGTTTATTCCTTTATGATTTCTATTAACATATTTTTCATTTATAGTTAGAATAGATCACACTAAATCTTCCTAATTTTTATGGTTGTATAATAATTTCATCTTATGGAATCTATAACATTATTCTTGGTCAAGACCTGTAATTTATTGAGAAGTAAACATACTTATTTGTTTCTAAGAACCTTTATTTGTGCATATTGATTTCTTTGAATGTATCATTATACATATAAATCAAATGATCTATATCTATGTAATATTTATCTCTAAATAGTTAAAATATTATTATCTAAAACTCCATGATTTCTCTAAAAAACTTTAGATCATTTTTCAAATAGTTATTAATTTGGTTCATCATTTTATAAAGGCATTTCCCATCATATATTTGTTTTTTATAATGTAGAAACCCAACCCCTTATTTAAATCATCACTATATATAACATATCCTTCCAATATTAACTATTTTTAGAGTAAATATTTAGTTAAAAAATATATATATTACTCCATAAAGATATGTTGACTCTCATAAATCCATAATACGGTAAAACAATCTAATATAACATGGTTTTTGAGTTTGATAATCAGGAAATGATTCAAAAAAATATTTGATTGTACACATATAATTCATGGAATTTATGTATAACTATTTTATATAATTTTTTTCTGATTCCACTTAAAATTTGACTTTAATGTGTCCACACATATCTCATTACTATCTATAACATTACCAAAAAATGTTACATGCTACATTAAAAAATCACATTTAATTTATATCTCATGTAACTTTTCTACTCATATTATTCACCAAAATATTAAAATGGTCCTTATATTCAACCAACATTTTGGATTATATTAATATATTATCTATAAATACTACCAAAATTATTTGAAGGTTGTCTCTAAAAATTATATTAATCATGTCCATTAGTATTGCATGAGCACTATTGGGTTATAAAAACATCATTATAAACATAGTGTCTTCAAAACTCATTCAAAAGGAATTATTTAGAATATATTATACCTTCACATATAATTGGTATTATCTTGACCAAAGTTCCAAATTAATGAATTATTATTCTCCACATAGATTATCAAAAAAGTTATCAATCTATTAATATGAATACTTTTCCCCTATAGTAAATTTATTGATTTCCTAATAATCAACCTATAGGTGCATTGGAAAATCCAACTTGAATAAAGGGATGATTTCCACTCCCCAGTGTAAAGTACATGGGAAACTAAGACCCTTTAAAATAATTTCTTGTATTGTATTGTTTTTTTCTTCTAGTTCGATATTGTTCATTCAAAAGGGACTCATGAATATTGAATGAACACAAGATATAAATTCTATTGATTACTCAGCTTATCTATCATGGCGTTTTCTAAGAAACTATTCATGGAACACATTACTATATTCTCTCAAAATTGTAATGACTTCAAGGGTTATATTATCCTTTGTATAACTCTCTTCACTTTGAAATTACTTCTCATAAGGAAATATTATTCATGAGTTTGAGGATGATTCAGGAGGATATTCATCATACTCATTTAAAGTTTATAGAATGAGTGAACAATTTATGATAAAAGAAATATTTCCATTTCCTAAAATTTAAAACATAAAATATATATGGTGATTCAATAAATTACCTATATAATATCAAATTCCAGTAATGTTTTTATGGTAAATATTTTTTGGGATATTCAACTCACAAAAATTTTATGGAGAGGATTTATTTTCTACAAATTTAATAACAGATATGTTTTATGGATTCACTATATGAAAACCATATGTAATATTATGTGGGGAATTATTATTTTTACTAAAAATAATTGATTTAAAACAATATATATTACATGAATCATATAGTTTGTTCCCTTTTATTGAATGAATAACTAATGTACGGGTCACAAATTCATTTTTAGTAATCCCTTATGATTTAGTAATTTTATAAGAATATCTATTATCATTTTTATGATCATTTTTTTTCATCAATGATCTCTAAAAAACCGTTGATTAGTTAATTTCTTTGTAGAGAATGAGTTCATTATGTTTGAATCAGTGGACCGTAGATTGGTTTTTGATAAAACACTTTTATTTTTCAATGAAATTAATTTTATTATTTATCTTATTTTATTATATATTATTTTGTTTTCTATATTTTTGATACTTGAGGCATCTCATTATTCCCTTATTAAAATGTGATGGATATGTTTTCTAAAAAAATTGAAAAGATGGAAGTCATAATTTCATTTCTCTATGATATTTATATAATCTCAACCCCAGGATAAAATCCATCATCTATTTCTTATCTATTGTAACATGAGACAATTAATAAGCAGTAATCTCTATTAAAAAATTATTTGTATATAATAAAATTTCCACAAAGTTTTTATTTTCTCAAATTAATAAATATTTCCATATATTTGACATCAAATTATAATAAATTAAATAAATTATATATTCAAAGTTGATGTAAAAGATATATGAATACCATGAAACCCTTATAAAGTGTGGATTATTATATTTTATTTATTCATCCTACTTTTTTATATCCTTAAGTAACACCCTCTATAAT
This sequence comes from Viscum album, assembly GCA_963277665.1. Lineage (NCBI taxonomy): Eukaryota > Viridiplantae > Streptophyta > Magnoliopsida > Santalales > Viscaceae > Viscum > Viscum album. The sequence continues at coordinate 435,358,587 of OY728123.1, read as the reverse complement.
TTCATATGGAGTGTTAGAGGTAAATATTTATTAAAAATAATTTCATGAATCCTTCTTGTTATATGGATTCTATTTCACCCATGGAATCCACATCTGTTATTAGTTACCACCATAGATTGGGGTATCCCTTCAAGTGATAAACAATAAGAATAATTTATATTAAATTGACCATTAAGGAATATATAATATCATATCAATAGAGTAAATAATTTTTTATCTTATTTGGGGATAAAAAGAAATATATTATTATAAATGGAAATAATAGACTTGTGGGGTGTTTAATATCCATTTTAAAACATTTCAAACAAATAATCAATCATTGTTTAAAATTTAATTAATCAACTATGTAGTGTTGTGTTCAAAATTTAAATGATAAAAAATAAATAGAATGATAAATATTTATTTTAAAGTATTTTTTTTCACAAATATCCTACTCTACTCATATATTTTCTGTAATCTAAGATTATTTTATTACCCATAATGAAACTTCAATTTTAATTTTCTGATAACCTACTTACTGACAGTCCCTATTTCCAAACATATAGTCACATCTGATTACTAACATTTTATAGGAAACAAATTATGGTATGAGATACATTTTCATCAAGGTTCAAAACCAAATAACCATCCATTTTTTAAATAGCTATCAAAATACATTCATTTGGTTGGGAGAAGAAAAATGTAACTTATTTAAATAAATAAATTAATATAATATTTAACAAAAAACCCTAATGAAAATCATAATAATAGTCAAGAATATGTGGATGATCATTGAATCTTATCAAGAACTTTGTTAAATTCACTAATAGAAGATAAAATGATAATGTCCTTCTCTGTCGTAATAATGAAACATTAGTCATAGTAGGTATTCAACACATCCAAATCATATATCAAACATATTTGTTTATATTTCTTGTTTTTTATATTAAATAAACTCTTTTACTTTTATTTAATATTCATCCTCATTAATCTCATTCTGAAGGGTGATCTCACATAATTAACACCAATATCATCTTCATTATATAGAATCTTCTAAATAAAAAAAATTGTATTCCATGGGTAAGATAATAATAAAATAGAGAATAATATTGATCACGTGTAATATTAATTCTCACACACATTATCACTGAACTCACATTGACTTCTTTTCATGAATGAAAAGAATGTGAAGGACTTAAAAAAATTTCATTTGAAAATATATTATTTATAAAATGTAAATGAATAATTATCATAATTTAGATAAAATAATAATTAGTTAAAATATAAATATTTCTAAAAAATAGAGTATCTTGTATTATATTTATTTTCAATAAATTAATAAACTAATGAACTTGAAATATGTTCCAATATAACTCATGTAGTAATATGAAAATAAATAATGTTAGGATGGATTGTGGTAACATGAAATATAATTATGGAAGATTTCTTATCAATAATTTATATAGTTATAAATTTGTTACTTAGAATTCAATTATGTCGCATAGATTGTTATGCCACATAGTCCTCTACATCACAAAATCAGCTGCTTTTCTAACATTGAATTTTGGTTATGTGGTATGAAAAAGATACATGGTTGAAAATGGATATGTGTTTAACAATAAAAATTGGATTAGTGGTTTCATCAAAAACACATATGTTATTTAGAAACAAGACAAAAATCATCTATGTGGATGAAATAGTAATTTTTTGGATTTTATAATTAAATAAATATTTATTCTTAAATATAAAATGAAAAAAATCCAAAAATTAATTAATCCATGTAAATGAGATGTGTTTTTAATTAAAAATAAAACATAACAAAATATAAATCTAAAGTTAAATACTAACAATATCCAAATTATTTTTTATTTTCAAATAAAAAATATATATTGAACACCAATATCCTCCCCAATAATAAATTTTTTTAAAAATTAAAACAAATATAAATATCTAAATACATTCTCTCTCTTAAATGATAAATAATAACAAATAAATAGATCTCTACAAACTGTGATATTATCAGGAAAGATATTTAAACTCATAAATTTCCCCAAAATATATATATATGTAATATTATTTTAAATATTACATAAATAGATGATTTTAATATAACTATAATCTAATAATTAAATATAATTTAACATATTTCCCTAATTGTTAACAGATATGTAAAATATAGTCTATAATTTGTTTATGAAAAAAATTATCTATGAAAAAATATTTAATAGATTACTAATTAAATAACACAAAGTATATCATTTTCTTTAAAATATAACAATTAATAGAAGTAATTTTGAATGTTGATATCTGAGTATTTATATAAAAAATAATATCCATTATTAATAACCATTAATATTATAATAGAAATATTCTTCGAACATTCCATGTCCAACATGCATCTAACATACCAATTTAAGACTTAATTTTCAAAACTAATAGATATACTAAAGGTTTATTAGATATGTCAATAAGTTATATTTTTAATTTGAACACACTATAAATTTTTACCTTGTTTATTTACTTATTTTCATAGTTGATGAAATTTAATATATATATATGTATTTTAATAGTGTGTTGTAGATAATTTTGTATATTTTAAATAGCCATATATTTGTCATATAAATTTAAATTTTACCCAAGATAATATTAAAATCACATAAATATTTTTAATCCATATACATTGTGAACGAACACTAGCATAATAATGCTAGCAACATGACTAGGGATTCACATCTTCTTCATAAGCAGTATTCATGAGCATCGATCAGTGGGGATCTCAATGGCTCGGTGGAATCTACCCTTGACAGAGGATGCTGGTGGGTTATATTTCAGTGGAACTTCTCAATAGAGGATCCTTCAATAGTAGATCTGGGTTCTTCACCAGCTTCTTTAGTTCTAGTGGCATGAGATATTGTTCATTCTTGGTCCTTACCGGAGTGTCTTGGTTTTCTCTCTTCACATTGAAAAGCATAAGTGAGGGATATGATTCACCACATTTAGAAATCAACAAACCTGATGTAGGGATTCAACATTCTCCTCTAATAGAGACAAGTTTTTTTATCATTAGGGTTATTCAATGGAATGTTTTTTATATAGTTTTATTATAAAAAATAATTCATTGTGGAAAATGGATCTCATGCTCCTGTTGAATATGAACCGTTGATAATCTTTAATCTTCCCATTAAGCTAAAAAATTGATTCATGTACAATCTAAATCCCTAGATCATGGATTCTTTCAGAACAAAATGATTGATAAATTTCAATAATGAAATTCAAAAGAAAAATTGTACCATAAAGTTTATAGAAAAAACCTAAATCTGAATGTTGATTTTCAACATTGAAGAGTGGAGTATTATCATTTGTGGAAGAATTTCGTGGTTCCAAATATAATTTTTTGAGCTTCATAATCTGTCTACTTTCCAAAAGATAGAAGACGGTTGTTTTATAGTAGTGGTTGATCTAGAAGCGCTTCAGTAGATGACTAATTTTGGAAAAAATGACATTCATAGATGTATAATTCATTCTTAAAGGTGAGAAGACATTTATGTATGATGATATTAAATCACATATTTCACATTTATGGAGGGAAGTTTGGGAGCTGATATTGATCGGTAGGGGTTTCTTCCACATCTAATTTATATGTAAAGATGGTCTTGAAGTTGTTTGGTGGCTCAGTATTGTTTTTCATAAACCTGGAACTCATAGAATTTATGAAGGGAATATTAATTTCAATACCTTTACTCAAAATAAATCAATAAAACGATTTGGGTCAAATTTCATCGGTTTAATAAGGTATTTTGGCATCAAAAATTTCTAAATAATATTACATATTTTGTCAGAATTCCTTCAAAAATTGATCATACCATAATGAATGGTGAAATGTTGATGTATGTGTGAATCCTTTTTGAAGATGATCATGAAGTTAAACCTCCAAAAGTGATCTTATTTATTTAAAATGACCTTTAAATTGATGTTAAAATTGAGTTTTAGTTTGTTCATCCATTCTATGATTTCTATATGATTGTAGGACATGAAATTTTCAACTGTGGTAACATTCTAAGAAAATATAGGCTTATTTCTAACCTAAAAGAATGAAAATAAATAAACATCTGAAACAAAAGGAATGATATTTTCTTGGATGGAAACGATTATCTAAATAAAACTAAAAAAAGAAAATGTGGTGAAATGAAAATTGATTTATTTGATGGGAAAAATGTTAAAGGTAAAAATCTGGCCTCTCTGATATATGAGGAAGAAAATGATGATAGTTTTTATACCTCCAGTAAAAGTATAAATATTTATATGTCCCCAAATTTGGATGAAAAAATTTGGATAACTCTATGGATGTTATGAACATTGTTAATTCAAATCATGTTGAACCACCAAATTCTATTTCTATTCAAATTTATGTCTCTTGGTATCACCCTCATGAAAATTCGTTTACTATTAATCCTCATGATCATAATACAATGAAACTAATGTATTTAATACCCAGTAATGTTACTCCTTCAAATGATGTTATAAGTCTTTCAATCATCCTCTTTCTACATTCCTTACCTCATACTGATAGATATAGAACTCCCTCAATGTACCATGATCCTTCCAGTCCTAAGAAAATATTCATGGATGGTATTGATTCATCTCTTATGATCAATCAGGAATATAGTCCTGATAATACATTGCACGGCTCAAATTATGAATAAGTATAAATTTATTTTGAATTTGATAAGTATTCTAATAAATAATTTTCATTAGATTTTTTAATGTAAGGAAAAACACTCCCTAAAAAAGTTGATAAAAAATGGACAATAATGAATCCATTTTTAGTATATTGTAAACCAGGAACAAAAATCCTTGTGGGAATAAAAAATAGATTTCTTCCTCCAAACCCTCTTTCAAATGAAGATCATGTTTTATAGATGTATGGGAATCTCTAATCATAAAATAGTTAGAGGTCATTACCTTTTTATTTTTATGAATACACCTGGTATTTTAGGTCTCTCTAATCCAATGATTGTTTTTCAAACAAAGTTTTCTTCTCTTGTTAAATTAGGTAGTCCAGTTATTTGTACAAATCTATCCAACAATTACATAATGAGGATTTTGGTTTTTTCTATCTTATGTTAGAGGGAATATCTTTCATTGCCAATTCTGAGTAGATGGTAACTTTCAATTATCACTTTGAATTAATGCTTGAATTTTGTTCCATACTTTATAAATTCAATGGATATCAAGATATAAGGCACCTTTGAAAGGCCATTTTGGACAATAATAACATTAAAAACTATCCATGGACTCTTATGGGGGATTTTATTGATATACTATATCCCAATGAGATGCTAGACATAGGAATTTAATACTCTTAAACCTGAAAAATAAAATCATGTATTGAGGATCATGATACTAATGAAATTACCCACATTGGGTCAAAATATACAATTTATAGAAAAAAAATCCATTCATTTTTTCCTCAAATTTGAATGAGTTTTTATCAATGATGTATCTCTCAATTCTTGGACCTATATGACATGTGTCACCCTTTCTAAATTCAACTATAATCACCACCTAATTTTGGAGAATTTTACTTCTAAAAAGGATATATCGTATTTACCATTAAGATATAATAATTCCTAGAATACTCAACCTGATTTTATAACGATTTTCCATGAGACTTGAAAATTCCTTAAAATTTAAATATGATGTGCTTTCTTGTTACTTAATGTTTATGATCCTCAATAAAAAATTGAAATTATTGAGTAAGAATTTCTTTTAATCACATATATGATAAAATATCATATATTGATTACATACTTCAATATAATTAAGATAAGAACAACATGCATGACTTTTCAGATTGTCTTGAATAGGAAAATAAGGTAACACATGATCTAAATGCCTTAATCAATCTAAAATAAAACACAAATCTGGAAGAATTCAATGTGAAATGGCTCAAGGGTGGTGAATAAAATCCTGAATTATTTAAATATGTTCTATGGGTTAGAAAAATTAACATGCCTTTATCCATTACTTTTTATAATGGTAATTTCAATGAAAATAGGGAATACCTTTTAGCTCATGTTTACTCCTATTATAGGATGCTATTTTATTCCATTAATACAAACAATTAATATTAGTGAGAAATTATTCCTAATCACATCACATAATTGGATAACTCTTATATCTCTTCAATTCCTCTTAAATTCATATTATAGAGAATATTTTTAGTCTAAATGATGCAATATCTCGTTGGATTAACGGTTTTAATAATTCAGTATTCTAGAATTTATGGGATATTTTACAGTATGATTTCTTCATATTTGATAATAATTTTTTTCAAATTTGGTCACCAAACTAGAATGATATGTCATATTATGATTATTAGTCTTTTCATTTAGTGAAATTTTATTTTCTTCCCCTTTCCCCACTTTTATTTTCTTCTATTGATTAATAAATGGAACAAAGCTTTTCTTTTGGTTGGACCTTTTTAAAAAAAATTAAAAAAAAAATTAAAAAATTATTTGATTGATTCGAGATAATAGGATTTCTGCCCTCACCAATAGGATTCTTTCATCAAATCAATTTGGTTTATAAAAGGTATAACAATAAAATATTTTCTCAACATGAACTCGAAATGTTTTAACCTACATTAGAAAACTAGTAGAAGAGGTACAATGGCTATCAAATTAGATGTTAAAAAAGTCTTTGACACATTTTATTAGGGGTTTATCTTTGATGTTTTGTCTAGGAGTGGTTTTAATGAAATATTTTTTAATTTGGGGGAAGCCCTACTAAGCTATACCTACATTTAGGTTTTGATAAATATCTACCCCTGAATGATATATCATATATTCAACAGGAATCTGACAAGCGGATCCTCTTTCAATCATTCTATTCTCCATTTAAAAAGTTTATTTTAGAATACTTTTTCATAGAATGGTATTTGAAAATAATATCCCTCCCATAAGAGAAGGTAGTGTTCTATTTTATCTCTCTAAAATTTTTAATGTTGGTGACATATACCATTTCATTCATGTAGAAAAAATAAATATTAGGATATTAAAAAATACACTCTTCCCATATGAGAATGTTTTTGGGTAGGGAATTAGTTGGAATAAATAATTTATCTATGATGGTATGAAAATATCTATAGGCATAAGGGTTAGAATAATCACTGATCTTGGGATTATAGAACGCAATTTGCCATTCACTTATCTTGGTGTTCCTTGGATTGGAGAAAGCCTTATACTGGACATTTTTCCCATATTTTAGGTCATATTAGAAACCAACTATCCTTATGGGAGGGTAATTTATTATTGATGGGAGGTCACATTAGCCTTATTAAAGGTAGAATTGTTTAAAATTTTATTTCTTCTATTATGGTATATAAATGGTCATCTTCCCTCATTAAATGTGTCAACACATCTATTAAGATTTATTTGGACTGAATGTATTCTCAAAAGAAAAATTGTTACTATCCCATGGAGTAAATATTGTGACCCTATAGATTATTCATGGATGATAATTAAAAATCTGACTAAATTCAATCATTAAATACAAGAAATATTTATACAGATACTTATCAATGGTATGTGTGAAGGTATTACTTTTTTAAGAGTAATATTAATTGATGAAGATAAAGCTATAAATATAATATATATGGAATCCACCATTTGGCATTCCTTTAAGATATCCTTTTCCTCTATCATGATTGACTCATTCTATACTGTCAGCTCTCATTCCTCAATTAATTTCTAAATGGATAATTGGACTGGTTTCCCTCTCTTTAGTATCCTTGCCTTCAATGAAATGTCTTTCGACCCCAGTTCTTTAACGAAATATGACTTTGAAAAGGCCTCTTGATAATCTTCCTAATGAGATAAGAAAATTCTTGAACAAAAACTTCATTGGTAGGGATGAAATTGTTATATGTAAAAACATTTTCAATGGAAGTTTATCTTCAAAATATTTATATCAAAATACTATTCTAGAAGACAATTATTTCTAGATGGAGAACCTCAACAAAAATTGGACTCTTCCATCCCATTTTACACTTTCATGGAGGGTGTTTAACTCAATGTTACCTATGGATAATTTGAAAAATTATTTGTAATTATCATTTCGTAAAATTTAGTTTTGTGAAATCAACACTGATATTACATATATCATTTAATTATAATATATTTCACAGCTTCTTCATTGTGGTCTACCGTGGCTGACCTCTTCCAGGTTTAGTACCCTCAATTTTTATCATATGTATGATCTCTTGGTAGCCTATTTTCATTTTAAAATATCACATCAACTTAAAATTTTGATTTATGTTTCTTGAAAGGAAACATTTCATATCATTTGGAATACACGTAGTTAGTACATCAGTGAATTCATTTGGTTCTGCCTCCAATCTTTTCTTGAACAAATTATTACTCCTATTAATGGGGTGAATTCCTCCAATATATTTTTTGGGGAAAATATTACATGATTTTTTTTTTCATAAACACTTTGTAATCACATGTTATTATCATCTTTCCTATGGTACATTATACATTTTATGGGTCTCTTATTTCAATGGATAGAGTAAGTAAAACATGGATTGTTCTTTGAGAGGTAATCCAATTTATTATAGGTATGTTTTTTCTTTATTTATCACATTGGAAATGCATTGATATGTCTCTATGGACATTTTGGTACCACCACTTATCTAGATGTGTAAATTATTAGATTCATTAATGTAATTAATGTGGATCACATGAATATATGTTAAAATATTTTTCTAGAATGTAACCTGACCATTGTGGTTTATGAAATCATAGATGGCATAATTCATTTATCATGGATACTTACATCAATGTGGATGAGTTCCATGTACTCTATTTCATATATTAATTACATCATTACACATTTAGTTCTTGAATAAAAGTTTAAATTCAAATAAATAGAAAAAAATGGGGTGATGGATAGTGAGATTATTGACACAATCATGTTCATATTGGCCTATTTACTTTCTAGAATAATGATTATTGTAAAATGTCACACATTTGATTTTTGTTATTATTTTTTTTTAATTAATTAAACATTTCCTTTAGGGAATTTTTTCATTATGTGACAAAAAACTTCCATCATAAAAATCTTCAACCTCAACTAGTGATAATGAAACTAATAGCTTATTATTATAACTCCATGAAATTAATTTCTAACTAGTAAATAATTGCATACCATTTATGGTTTTCTATAAATACATGAACCAATGAATCATATTTATAATATGATAAAAATTATGAAAATTCAGTTTAGTATAAAATAAATTAGTATTAATTGATCTGTTAATATATCTAATAACACATTTATAATCAATAAGATGATTTTTTGTAGGGTTTTAATGAATTTTAGAAAACAAAAAATTGGAAAACATTTATTCAAGGATGATGAATTTAAATAATATATGTTTCTTATCATTCCTCAATATAGTTTAACCATGAATTCCTCTATATAATTATCCAAATCTGATTTTGAATTTTTACAAAACAAATTTTAATATACTCTCATTAATCAAGAGAATTTGTTTATAAAATTATTTAGTATACATAGATTTGTTTTAGAAAATATTCGCATTTATTTAATTAATTTTTAATCCAAGAAAAAAATTGAAATCTCATATTATTCTCTTTATAATGATAATATTAATTAATTTATAAATATCCCCAAAATGTAAACCATTTTTTGAAAAAAAAATATTTCATCAATATATATATATGTGTATAAAATCAGGATATAATTATTAACATTGTTTATAAACATGGTTCGATCAACATTTCATTCAAGAAAATCATTTTTCAATTAAAATTTTTCCAGTCTCTCATACCAATGTCAAGAGGATTTTCTAATGAAAATAATGTTTTGTTTTAAAAAAAACCAAAAAACATTATTTTTAAATATGTGATGTGTTTTAGAAAATACATCAATAAAAAATATTCCATTTAAAATTTACTCTTCATATCTACTAGAAATAAATTGATATTTTTATAGAAACCAAATGATAATGAAATTATAATGGTTCTTATCCTAGAAATATGTGAAAGGTAGCTTGAAATTTTATTCTATATTATAATGAATTATCCCAAGACACCACTCATTCATTATTATTTACTATGTGGCCTACTTCAATAATATTAATAAAACAAATTCAACTTAGTTATTATTTTCTTATATTTTTCTTACTCATCCAAACTACTCACCTTATATCGTTTATATTGATATATATTATTATGAATAACATTTATCCAATTTCAATTTATGAATGAGTTACTAATATTAATAGTTATAAAATGAAAAAAAATGATTTTATAATTGTAATTTAATACAGATTTCCTTTTTTTCATACCAAATTTTCAATTCCAACTGATTTTCTCAATATTATTATTTTTATGAGATTTCAAAACATTAAGATAATATTAAGATGTTATTTTCCTCTAAAATATAATCTGTTATAATTTTCATGGCCGTTATATTCTATTGAATTAAAATTCTTGAATTCAAAATCATCTTTATTTAAATATAAATTTTTGTTGTTATTGATATTTTCATGAAATTTTACTAGCAAAAAAACTTTAAAAAGTAATGTCCCCTCACTCAAAAAACAATTTCCCTTATAATTATTAGACTAAATGAAAAATAATCTTTAATCACATTTGGAATCCACCTTTTTTAAAAAATATTTTTTATTTAAAATAAAATCATTAGAACCAAACGTCATAAAATATATAATTTTGGGTTTTAAACTATTAAAAAAATCCTAAGGAGATATTATTTAAATTTTTTTAATATAAACTCAATATAATGAATGAAATTATTTATTAACATATTTTTTCCAAAAATATTTTGGTATATTATAGTAAATAAACATTGATCAAGAAATTTAATGATTTCAAATAATCATAGCTCCAAGCACATCATTTTTGGGGTCCCCAAGGGGTTTAAAACTAATTTTTATATCCATTATCTTAACATAATTTATCAAAGTATTAATTAAGAAAATCAACAACTCTATCACATTTGATAGTGAGTTAAACGTGATTTTGGTCATTTTTTATAATTTTATTGAATGTAAGAAATGGAAATAGTGTGTCACTTTTATATGATAGGAAATAAATCCAAATAAATCATCAATATTCATCAACTATTATAAATATATATTATATTATATAAATAAATGTATGAAAAATAAGACCAAATAACTAATGTTTTATAAATTCATGACATCTTCGAGTACTAACGTTAATCACATATTTAAATATTTCTCTTTGATTTTTATGTTTAAAACATGAATCACCTGAAAAATACATACCCGTATCTATCATTGGAAATTGTAGAACATATTCATAATTTTAAAACATGTGAAATAGATTATAGTTTTCATGTATATGTCTCATATTCCCTAAAATATCATCTATATTTATAGAATTTAAATAAATAACATTGTATTTTGATAGATCATAAAAACAAATAGGGTAAACATTTTTTTCGCTATTAAAAGTAATATAAATTTATTTAATTTTTTAAAACATTAAATTTATCCTTTTTATAATCCAAATTTAGTCCTTCATCACATAACTGTGATATATATATATATATATTAAATTATTCGTATACCATCTAAAAATAAAACATTGAAAATGATAAAAAAAAATAAAGAAAATTAAAATTCTAAAATACCTCTATTTAAACCATTAATGTGGTCTCAAAATATATATAGGAATCCATCACATTAATCAAATTAAATAAAACTCTAAATTCCACTACTCAAGTGTCTTGAAAACCCACTATCTAAATACCAAGAATCATTGAGACTTATATGGAATGTTTTTTGAGATATGTTATTTAATTAGACTGTTTTGGTACTAATTCTAATATGGACTTAATTAGATTATAAAAAACATTTTGGAATACAAACATAGTCAAAACATCTATTTGTGGGATTATTATAAAAATAATAATTTTCAATAAATCCCTTTTTTTGAAAAAAATATTTTTCAAATAATAAATATCAATCATTGGCATTATTTCCTTTAATTTTACATTTAAATCACATTACAGTTGAAATAATCCATTTAGAAAATATTAAAAAATTATTTATCTATAGTGATAATATACTATAAGAAAAAACATTCATTTTATAGTTTGGTCTCACATTTTAAATAATTTATCATTTCCATTTTCAAAAGAAAATAATGTTTTTTTATTATAATCACTCTTTATCAAATTCACAATCTCTTTTTGAATAACATTATAATTAATTTAGATTTTATAATTAGAAAACGATTTTTTATTTCAAGGTGTTTTATTTTTTTACTTCATTTTCATATACACCATCTAAACATCACTCAATTCCTGAAACATGAAATTAAATCTTCTTTCAAGATTATAATTCATTAGTACTAGAAACATTTTATGTCGATAATTTATCTTCTTTTAGTTAGATTGTCTTTGAATTGTAATTAATTTTAGATTCCTCATTATGGAACACGTTGGAATTCATATTTCAACATTCATTTTTTTGTTTATAATTTTCATTTAATTCTTATTTTTATAATATTTAATAGTAGTATACCATTCAATAGTAATGGTTCTATATTTCCTTAATTCCTCATTCTCTTTATACACTTGTTATTCATTTGAATTCAAAGAATAGAAATCTATTTCTATTTCATATTATGGGATTATATTCTGATAAACATAAACTAGTTGTATTGAATAATTAAAATTTTCAATAAGTTACCTCCAAATGTGCATCTAATAATGTAATGTTCTTTATCTTTAGTTCACTACCTATGTCACTACCCAAATATTAACAATCCGAAAAATCCCATCCTGACGACTATTATTAATTTTTTCTTCTTCATTTTTCTTTTTCTTACATTGAATAGTTATTTCGTTGATAATTTTTCTGGATGTTTCATTTTATCCTATATTCCAATAATTATACATCTAATAAATAATTATTTTATCAAGTATTATGTTTCTTATAATCATTGTTTCTTTTTTTACACTTCCACATATGTTTTTATTCATTAATTTCTAAAAAATAATTCTAAAATAAACCATATCATTTTCCCAAAATTAAGTCATAGATTCAACAGATTTAGAGGATTCATTAACATTATTTTAAAAAAATCAATACAAGTCCTCTTTCTATTTTCATGATCCAAATTATTATTCAGTTGTGGTTCATATTAAAGATACCGAATAATTTTTTTATCTATAGAATACTATTAAAAATTAATACATCCATTTATATATGAATTTATTACATAAATTCAGTATTTGAATGATATTATTAACCCTTCAATAATAGTTTTATTATCCACTACTTCACTAGGTTTACCCATCCAATTTGTAATTCTTAAAAATCAGTGAAACATCAGGTTCACTATTTCATCTTTACCTATATTCAAATCATTTTATTTTTCTCATATTACTCTCTTCATGGTAATTTTAATCATATTTTTCCCATACTACGTAATAAATTTAATTCTCTAAACTTTATATGATTTCTTAAATACTAATACATAGATATACTAGATTTTACTTATAAAATAATAAAAAATATTCTCTACTTTAAAATTCCAAACATACATTCCTATATCATTATATATAAGTGTATCTAGATCACCATCCAGTAGATTATATGGTTTTTCAATATTATTAAAATTATTCCAACATAAATTCTTCATGTATTCTTCCATTCGATCATTCAAATACCCATAATCACTTCTATCAAAAAATTAATGTTTTCGATGTATTGTTTCTGACGATTTCATCATAGATTTAATTTATGTTTGTGAACCTCACTTTATATGTCATAACTTTTTTGAATCTGGTTAATTACAATTCTTCTATCAGGAATTTTTTTTAATCCTAACATGAAAATAAACATCGGTTAGGACAGCTGTCACATTTTGTATCAGTGGGAATGTTTGTATTCTCAGAGAATTGGTCAACAATAGACATCCTATTGGAGGGAATATCATGTAAGGAACATAACAGAATCCATATCATGTCGATCCCAAGGTAACGAAATAGGAGGAATATAAATTCCAAGACTATTACCTTAGGCATAACACATTTTTTCATGGGATTTGTATTTGGTTCATTATATAATCTATACATTCTAGGGAGATGGATCAAAACATCTGGTTAAGATGGATCATGGAGCTAGAATAACGACTTGTGGATATGGTCACATTTTTAATGTATTTCAATGACATGATTGATGGTTCATAATTCCCAGTAGAGGCAAGACCGAAGGGAGTGTCCCTAGTAAAAAATATATCACATCTAGAAGGTTGGGCAAGAATTCCCCTTGAGGATAACCCTTGGTGGAGGGATCATGATGCCCCATGAAACGGATCTTGGAGGTTCGCCACTAAGAGGTATGATTTCACACTTAGATGTCTCGATCAGAATTCACTTTGAGTTAAACCATTAATGGATGGATCATAACACCCATTTAGATGGATCTGAGAGATGGATTCCTATGAGGGAGAACCTATGTTTACCATTGTTCAAGATTCCCCATGAGGTATACCTGAATGGAAGATTAGAATTTCATATGGGCTTGATTATGGAGGTACATCCCTAATAGGGAGCACCTTTGTTTACCGTTGGTCGGGATTCCCATGGTCATTGAACCAAGATGTAGATTAGAATTCCCAATGAAGCAGATCAAGGAGGTTCATCCCTTGGAGGGAGAACCTAAGTTAATCATTGTTCGGGATAACACATGAGGTGGACCAAAAATGTCGATCAGAATTCCCTTCGAGTCAGATAAAGTTTCTATGTACCTAGAAGGGAGAACCTAAGTTTACCATTAGTCGGGATTCCCCTTGTGGAAAAATTGAGATGTTGATCACACAACCTGTTGTGGTCGATCAGGTAGGTGACCCCTATGAAGAACCAACTATGCTTACTTTTGGCCAGTATTCCTCTTATGGTGAACCCACATGGTTGATCAAAATTTCCATTAAGTTAGATCAGGGAGGTATGACCCTAAGATTAATCAACAAAGCACACCGTTGGTCAAAATTAAACTTCTTGGATTCTTACTACATACAATGTATAGATACTAGGGATAAGAAGCCACATATTATGATGCCATATTTTATGGTTGTATAATAGTAGTGATTGATGTTGTTTAACATCTTGTATTCTAGATGCTTGTGTCATGAAATATTCATTGATGAGGGATGGTGTGTGGATTATTCATTTAGCTTCAATTCACAAGAGGATTTCTCAATGTGTGAATGGTGTGTGCCTTAGGAATTGAGCTTCTTGGAAGTATATCATACCATGTGAGTCGTAGATGGGTATAGATAATATCTTTCCAATCACACATAGGGTATCATATTCTCATCGCACCTGGTAATACTATAGTTTTATGTCATGCGTTGAAGATATTTTTAGGTAGTTTAACGTTCTATGACTATAAAATGTAACTAAAAAGCATTATTTCATGATGTTAGGATGGGGATGGACTCTCTCCTTAGACCTTAGGCTTATGTGACCACCACTCATGTGCCTTTGGGAGGGGCATGGCATTGGGACTTACAAGGTACAATGGTGATATATGGGGACAATCATGAGGTTTAGGTTAGATTCTCTATGCTCATAAACAACCAGGATTAGAGTATATATGTTCAGAATTAGAAGGAAAGATAAAATGAGAACTTAAGGCATATGGGAAAAATAGGTAACTTGGATGTTGATTCACACATTATTTGTGGGTTCTGCACAGGATTTTCATGAGAACAATGCTCTAGAAAAATTATAGGCCACATATCCAAGGGTATTGGTGTGAAAAAGGTTTGGGTTGCATGTAGATTGGGATTGTTTGCATGATGTTTCTATTGAGAACACCATACCTAAGTTAAGAGGAGTTTTACAATGTTCACTCGACTATAAGACATGTCATGTTTAGTCCCACATGAGGTCTATCGAGTAACATTGCCTACCTTTTGTTTTCCATGTTGAGATTAGTTCATTTTTATGGGTAGTAGAGGGATAAATCATCATCATGATAGCCTCTCTATGTTAAGGTATCGCCTTATATTTATAGTGTAAACCTTTAGTGAGGGAGTTCAATGCACTAGGATTGGATGGGTGTTTTTGGGACATTTCCTCTTTTTTCAAATGGGATTGACCATGCATGATTTCCAGTCTGATGTTTTTTTTCACATAATGTGGGATGTTGCACACAACCTTCATTTATTGCTCATAGGAATTCTGTCACGAACCATCCTCGGGGCCCGTGTCGTGACTACCCCAAGCCCGCCTTCCATAGGCCAGGGGCTGGCGACTAGCACCAAGGCGTAAATCCCGATAAATAGGGAAGGCATTGCCATTGTAAAGTAAACAACCATCACAGAGTAAGAAAGCAGAAAGAGTAATCACTAAGTATAAACTATAACAAGATGTGCTGAAAGTGAAAAGGGGCCGGAAATACAAGCCCAACTGTAAAGTACAACTGAAAGGGGAAAACAGCAACAGAAAAGAAAAGACGCAGCGTCGAGCCGTCCTCTGGAAGTCCCACCTGAAGGGCGAGCACAGATAGCCTCCACAGCTCCTCGGTCCAGCCGTCCGCTCCGAGTACGTCCCGCCCAGTGGTCCACCTCCAGGTACCGTCCTACTCCGCAAGCCTCCACCACGATTCTGCTGCGCTGTCCGTCGTCTGCAACCAACACAACGAAGTGCGGGCATAGCCCGTGCAGGGGTGAGTATAAGCTACTCAGTAAGGATCCCAAGACCCCCAAAGTTCTCCCGAAATCCACAAAGGATAAACCACAAGGAAATATACAATCACTAAGTAACAACTGACACTGCGTAGGTATATGCCCATACATATACCTAAGTCATCAATTCCCGTTCGGCTCTAACATCTGAGCCCAAGCACAACCCAATCCACATAGGAAAGCAAACGTATACTCACACAGAATAGCACAACACAATCCACGAAGGAGAGAAAAAGTAATCCACATAGGATAGCTCAACACAATCCACAAAGGAAAGTAAATAGTAAATCCACACAGGATAGTTCAACACAATCCACAAAGGATAGTAAATAGTAAATCCACACAGCATAGTTCAACACAATCCACAAAGGAGAGTAAATACTAAATCCACACAGGATAGTTCAACAGAATCCACAAAGGAGAGTAAATAGTAAACCCACACAGGATTGTTCAACACAATCCACAAAGGATAGTAAACAGTAAACCCACACAGGAATGTTCAACACAGTCCACAAAGGAGAGTAACACATGATTCAGCTCACACAGGTATACTTCATCGAAAAGGTGAAAGGGATGATCAGATATAGATACTGAATCATCTAAGCTGGGACCCACTGAGGATACAAGACCAGCTGTCTTAATTGATTTATCTTTGCTGGGACCCACATAGGATACAAGACCATCACTGAATCATCTAAGTTGGGACCCCACATAGGATACAAGACCAGCACTGAATCATCTAAGTTGGGACCCACATAGGATACAAGACCAGCACGGCTGGGACCCACATAGGATACAAGACCAACACTGAATCATCTAAGATGGGACCCACATAGGATACAAGACCAGCACTCTTCATTGATTCATCTATGCTGGGACCCACATAGGATACAAGATCAGCACTCTTCATCGTTGCAGTCCACTGAGGATCTCTGCACAGTCATCGTCGTCGAAGTCGCAGAAAGTACTAGGGTTCCCGCACACAGCATGCTCGTTCGGGAGGGTCCGCTCCACGAGCCGAGAGGCTGATACATCAACGGACACAAGGTCCAGACATGATGTATCCAAAAGTTCTGTATCATCAACAGGAACTTAATGTCGCAGACGGCGCGTCAATCGGACGCCCGGTCTGAGAGTTATTTGATTTTTCGTCCTAGGGGCCCGGTTGGTTTTTAAGGCAAAACCAACCCGACCGTACCCCACCTGCGTCCAAACCTCAGGCGGAGTATGCCAAAAGATCCTTCTCACTTAGAGGAAAACGACAAAGTCGACGACACGTGGATCGGACGTCTGAATCTCAAGATATGAGTGTTTCCGCTCCGAGGGCCTGGTTGGTTTCGTGCACGAACCAACCCGGCCGAACTCAAAGTATTCCGAAACCTTGAGTGAGATATACCAAAAGGGGCATCTCGATCCAAGGGTCACATCGCCGCTGACGGCGCATCATTCGGAGGCCCTTAGCTCATGTTACGGGCAAAAGACCGAAAATGGTCCGAAGATGGGGGGTCTGGGCCCGGACCGACCCGGCCTGACCCCCCTAGGTCGGCCCGAACCGGGTCGACCCGACCCAGTCCGACCCGGCTGGACCCGGTCCGGCCAGGCCAGGGCGCGGCCTGGCTCGGCCGGCCGGACTGGCTCGGCTCGGCCGAGCGGCCGAGCAACGCGGGGGGCGCGCATGCCCCCGCGTGACAACGCTTCGGCCCCTCCGGGGGGCCGCCCTGGATCACCCGGACGCGGCCGGGCCACAAAGTCCCTGAACCGCGGTTCCTCGTGGCCGTGGAACCACCTCGCCACTGCGGCTGAAGCCACGAAGGGGTTTTTTCGGCGGTGCGCCGGCGGAAGCTTCCGCGGGCCACCGGAGTTGCTCCGGTGGTCCGATTTCCTTCTCGTCTGTGCCGATGTTCCTCCCGGGTTCCGTTCTTCACTGCGGGATCATTAAATCGCCTCTCCGGCATGTTTTGTCGTCGCCCGCCAAATCCGCACAACAAGGAAAAACTTCGGAGGGTTGTCGGTCCGTGTTTTTTTGGCTCGCACCCTCCGCGTTAGATAATAACAGTCGGGAGAAATATTCAACACATACAAATCAAAACACATAACAATTTTAATAAATTAAAATTTTTCTTATGAAACCGGTTCTTTGTTTTGAACGGAAACATCCATGGATTAAATTCATTCCCAAATAAAATCCCTACCTCGTCAAGTCATCGCACGCGCGTTCTTCATGGAATTGATCGTCGCGGAAGGAGGGGATCGTCGCGGAAGGAGGGGATCGCCGCATCATCGCGGTATCCGGTGTTGCGTCGACGAACTCCGAGGACCAAGAAACAATAGATTTAATTATAAATAATTAAATCAGTGTGTTGTTTTAAACCACAAAGAAGTTTTAAAAGAAACCCGAAATATCTTACCTCACATAGTTTGTGATCAGAGATCGGGGCGGGGAAGAACGTCTCGGATGAAGCGTCGTCAATCTCCGAGGGTGACGGCGTTCTTCGCGTTCTTCGTGTTCTTCACGTTCTTCGCGAAGGAGGATGAAGGCACAAAACTTGTCAAAAACTCTCAACGAGCATTTTTCCAGAAGTCGTGTGTTGGCCTTATTTTATTATTACACCAATGGATTTCAAACAGGTTAAGAGACGAATAAATTAATTCATAGAATTAATTCAACGAAGAAAACCACCCAATTAATTGGTGCGTTAAGAATTTAATAAAACGCGTCAGTTGACTTTCATAATGATGGGTTTTTGCGGGTGCGTTACTTAGCGGAAAAGAAACGGTGGGGCTCGTGAGGGCCCCACCTCACAAATATCCTACCAAGTGTGTAGGATGTTTTGGATTTGCACCCTATCTGTTTCAACTAAGCTTAAGCATCTTAAAGTGGTCTTTAAGCGGCTTTAAGTGAAATAAAAATAAAATTGTCGTATAACTTTATTTTATGTCATAACTTAAAACCCAAAAATTAAAAACCACAAAAGAGCAAACGCAACTCTGGAAGAGGCGTTTCTAAGAAAATACAGGCGTTGCGATTCCATCGGTGCCCTCATAATTCGATTCCAAGCACCGGTTCAAAAGTTAGAAAAACCCGCTCGTTCGTTCACTGAACGTACCCGAGCCAAGCTTCAAAAAATGATTTCGGGCACACCGGGCCTCAGAATCAGGTGTCGTCAGAAACTGCGTTCTTGTAAAATTCCAAAGAAAATTAAGAAAAAATTTTCTTTGAAATTTCCGGGTCTTTACATATTCGGTCTTATACATGATGGAATTTTCATGAAAAATATCCCTTGAAAAATATATGAAAAAACCCACTGAATTTTACATTGAATGTTTTTGAATGTGATATGTGGTTCATATACACAACTTCAAGAACATCTGTGCACCATGCACGTTGCCCCGGAGTGGTATTTCTGGGTTTCTTGAATGCTTGGTTCATAAAAAATTCATCATTTTAGGTTCCATATGAATTTTTTATACCAAAAATACCCCCTTATAATTAAAGATGAAAGGGGATTAGAAGATAGGGTTCTGAGGGAAAACCCAAAGAGAGTAGTCTATTGTCGGGGTTGCGTGCAACATTAGCAGTTATTCATGCAAGATAATTTCACACTCACAAGTGCGGTTATGGTACATTCCTACATATATGTGGAGGGGTATAATGCATATATCCTAGACATTCCTCAATATAACTTTATTTTCTCCCATGTGCATAAAAATTCATTTTCCATGAAAACCAGAGCCTCGACCACTTCATTCATGCAAACATATTATGCATGTCTACTTCCATAAAAAATGAATTATTTTACTAAATTTATCCAATATTGAACATTTCCTTCCCTTTTTATTCATTGAACACTAATCTTACATTTCCATTCCATATAATTTCACAAATCATCTGATATGGACCACTAATAGAACCCAACAGAAATTGATGTCATTGTTGCCTCCCCAATGGTAGAAATAGAAGGAAATAATAATATCTATAAATTGAGGTGGGTATTTTTAGATAAAAATATTATAATGGGCATGTTAATGTTTTCATAGAAGAATTATCTACTTAGATATCATCTTCCATTGTCAAATTTTGTCATGAAAATTGAGGTGAATGTCCCAGACATGGAATTCAAAAAATCGTGGTCATGGTTCAAATGTGAGGATGACATTAAACATTTTAATATCTATATTCATGTCCATCATACTAGGGATAATGGGGAAATATCCATATATTTGAGGAACGGATGGACCAAGATGATCATTGGTATGAACAAGAAGCTAAAGAATTCCACAAACACTATGTGAACATTTTTCAGAGCAGCATGTAGGAAAACTACATGGGCTAGAACAAGTATTGTGACTTGTGTTCTTGATCAATTGTTACAAGTGAATTGGATTCAGTGTACTGGGTACACTATAGATTCATTTAGTATGGAATAGATCTATTATAGATCAGCCTGTAAAAGGAATTATGGAAATCACATTTCCATTTCAAATATCAAAAGGAGCTAGTTCTGGAGCTCCTTATTCAATGGTCTATATATACGAACAAATTCCATCTTCATAATGGGGATATTCGTATTATTTTTTGTGATATTCACCAAATTAGGGGCATCCCAATGGAAGGGTTCTAGTATGATAAATTCCTTCAATAAAACAACACATTTTTTTAGAGGATGAAAACTCCTCTCCTTGCAGAACACATGTTGGCGGCATTAAAGAAGAAGCTAGACCATTTCCCTATGATTCATAAGGATATCCCATTCATTGTATGGTGTGATATGTTTTTGAAGGAAAATTCAGTCAAAAGAATAATTTATAGGAGAAATAAATGCTCAAAAATACTATAGAGTAGAAGGTCATGATCGAATTGGTTGATCCTGCAATTGGGGTAGTTTGAGAAGTAGTGATATAGTGTGGTGGAAAGCTCAGAGGAACTAATCCCATAAAATATGTTTCTCATCATATTCTAGATTAGATGGCTACTTCTAGTTATGGACAAGTCGATGGGACTACACCTAGGGATAGTGGTGATGGAGACAATCTTTGTAGCCCACAAATAGTTATCCTAGGGTAATCATGTTTTCCGGGATCTATATATTAATGGGCCATGAGGGGTGGGGAAACACTACAAGGAGGATATGTGGCCCATTCCATTTATTTCAGTTCTATATTGTGGTTAAATTTAGGGGTTATGGGTTCCAAACTTCCATCACCCCTATCAATAGTGGTTTTTGGACGTCTCTTCTTAATATCAATGGGGTTAGGTCAGTGGCCCGCAATTAGATCAGGGTCAATATCATATTTCGAATCCATAAGAACATCGCCTTTCATTCCTTCTCAATCATGTTTTTTCCAATGGTGGAAAACCTATAAGTGACATGGAAACATAAGGAGTAACTACAGAGCATCTGGGGTGGTGTACTGGTGGCCAAGATCAATTACCATGTATAATATGAAACACACACATCGTCTGACTATTCCATGAAATTCGTTTACCTCCAGAGGGAGATGAAGAGAGTATACATAGGAATACATGAAGAGTGGCGTCCCTAAATTTTTCATCAACTCTAGTGGATTATTATGTTGGTGGTCTCATGGGATGATATTGTTCTAACACTAAACAATGTCGATGTTGTAAAATATATATATATTATAGAAAATGGGTGGAATCATATCCAGACTTGATATGAAAAAAGAACATTGGAGCAACAAATCCAGTGAGAACAGTTCCATACGGGTAGGCTGGTCAAAGGGATACTCTTTTTGGAGTGATCTAGGAAATAGGAGCATCTCAATATGGATCTATGGTTGGTACAACATATAGTGCTATTTCCCCCCACACCTGGGAGGATATGGGTATCATAAGAGATTTTGGGAGCATATAGTGGGTTTTCGGGTCAGGATAATAATTTCCATGTAGCCTACTAGGAAGAAGATGATGTAATAACTACAAACTAATACTAAGGATATATTACCATCCCTCGTGATGGTTTGGATGATGTTACAGACATCTATTTCAATTGAGGATCTCTAGAGAAATTTGGTCCTGGAAGGAGTCGAGCTTCCATAGTTTGGAGCGTCCTAGTTCATGACCATGGTAAGCTACCATGGGAGGGATGTGTACCTGACATCCATGGATGAAATTTAATTGCATATAATGGAATAACATCCTCCCCCTCTCCCAGTGTGGGTTTTGTTTGGTGGAGAGACAATGTGGGGGGAGACACTCCCAATCAGAGACTCATTTAAGGATATGTCGACTGATGACGGAATATAGGGATATTTTGACGGGGAATCCTAAGTATAATCCACAGATCATGAGTATTTTCAGGAAATCAAAAGAATCATAGCCTCCAAGGATGACTTACTCACCCTTCTCAAGGTATAATTTAACCTACATACCACCTCTATCATTCCCCTTTATTATCTAGATTATATAACTGATGTTTGTTTTATACATGAGAAACTCGACAGTTGAAAAGGGGCCCCTTTTGGAGGGGGTGAAGGTCAAACACCAGGAGAGGAAGAGAACAATACATGCCATGTTCCTAAGGATAAAGAATTTATCAGGATATTAGAGGAGGTTAGGTTGATGAACTCAGAGCCTTAGATCCTCTGTATCATCTATGGGGGACCACGACCCAACATTCCAGTGGTGGAGCCCACTACTAGGGAAGGGGCACACCTGGGGTGATGAATAATGGAAATCCCACATCGCTAATGTAAGGGTGAATCACAATTGATTTGGATATTTTATAACTTTCATGGATATTTTTCATCAGTGTCTTTTTTTTGTACCCATATAGGTCCCCATGCAATTCCTTCAACACTACCATTAGGATGTCAAGTACCCGAAGTCGAGCTCCCAATTAGTGTTGATGGTTCACTCATAGAAGAACTCCCTCTAAGGACTCAAGGACTCAATATTCATTTTCTAAGATGTTATAAGTTTTTATATCTTATGAATTATCAACTGGACATTTTCTAATCAAATTTCTTGATGTGTGCCTATTCCATGAAATTGTCAAATGGTTATGTGTCTGGAAAGAGGTTATAGTCAAGGAATAAGGGGTACCCTCACTAGTATTTGATCCAACCCTAGAATATTTTGTTTTTGAAGCTAGTCAGGCTTTAGGCCGATGCTAACAATCTGATGTAGTGATATATGATTCCACTAGTGGGGAAGAGTTGGAGGCTAGAAGACACGGTTCTTCTAGGGAAGGTCCAGGTGAAGAAAACTGACCTATTAATCTAGAGACCAACCAGACTAAAAGGACTCCGGATAAGGACCCTACTGCTTTTTTCCTTGTGGTTTTTTTGAAGATGGTCCTACACCCCCTAAAGAGAAAGAAGACTCTAGGATTGAGGCTTCTGTGGGAAATATAATCATCCAACATAGGGAATTCCATGAAGAAACATACAAATTTTCAACACCCACTCTCTAGAACCACATCAAGTGAGTCGGATGGGATCACTCTGCCACTAGGAATGGAACATGGGTACTGTATTGTTGGATTCTCATAGTCTTTATACACTCATGTGCTAATTCCTCTCTGAGTAGGTTCATAAAGAAAGTCAACACATGGGTTTTTCCTAGCAACATCTAAATTCTAACATTACACAAAGACTCTAGGTGGTCAACCAGGAGATCCAACATCTAGAGGAGTTTGAAGATGAGAATTACACTTTATTGAATGCTCAATAATAATTCAACAACCAATATAGGGCTTATATAGTGGAGGATAAGAATAAAATGAATCAATAAATTCCTAGATATGTTATCTTAAAGATAACAAGGACCGTGCATTGATCCGTGTTGATGTGAATCTTTATAATACTAATGAGGAGGAAGAAAATATCTTTAGGTATCAACAAGCCTTAAAAGCCCCATTATATAGGTTTGTGGACCAGCAACAGTCGATTTCATGACCAGAACTGTAAGGTAAATTTTTTCATAACTCAAGATATTATTCAAAATGTGTATGGCCCTCACCCATTGCTAGATTTTTCAATAATAATCTTTTCTTCATCTATGGACATGTTTATTTTCCTTTATTATAACATTTCATTCATATTTATGAGACAAAAAACAATTAATCCCTATGATCATGTGATTCATTACAGATGTGAAAAATAATGGATGCCCATGTGATTTTTCATTCATATGATAGTGTCCAGGATGAGATACGTTGTGATTTAAGAACATGTCTCTCATAACAGCGTGTGTTCTTTTATAACGTGCTTTAGTGAAAAAATGGGGTAATGAGAAGGGTGTGGATTTAAACCTGAGAAATATAGAATGTGGAGTGAGAATCACAATTTGTAAATCTTGGAACACAAGGATGGTGGTTTGAAAATATAGGATAACCTCTGACCATGTTTAAAACACAGAATTTGTATCATTATCTGAGAATAGGGACACAAAATGGGGGTTAATCACTAAACAGAATATGTCTCAAAATGTCATCCAAAATCCTCTGAGGAGTTCTCCTAGGAAAGTAGGTGACCCTTGGGTAAACACCATTATGTTATGGGGG
This sequence comes from Viscum album, assembly GCA_963277665.1. NCBI lineage: Eukaryota > Viridiplantae > Streptophyta > Magnoliopsida > Santalales > Viscaceae > Viscum > Viscum album. The sequence continues at coordinate 435,333,302 of OY728123.1, read as the reverse complement.
CATTATTACCTAGAGGAGGATTAAGATCCAAATAGTTTGATTTCAAAGCATGGAGATGAAGTGATGGATTGTTCAAATGGATCCCAAAACTCCAAGAATTACACCATAGTATCTTGTGGCACATTAGTACTGGTGTATCGATGTGAATAAATGAAAAATTATTCTTCTATGGGGGAATTTCATTGGATTCCAATTGACAGTTAGAAATTTGAATAATTTTATAGATAACTGACACCATAGGAAAGATCCTCTCAGGCTATGGCCTAATATGGCTTGCAGTTTATTGTTGTAAAATATGGATTTCGTACATGAAATTTTACATCTCATGATTAGGACATGGAATTGAACTATTTAACATCATCTGATCTGGATGAATCCCACATTTTAACATTTTCTTATTGGGATGAGGTACACATGATTTATGAAACAACTCCCCCCCCCAATTTCTTCCTCATGTTAGGTCAAGAGGGCATCTCATTTTCATTGCACGGGATAGATTCATTATTTGGAATCATGAAAATAGGATGTATAGAACCCACATGAGTCATTGTATCATATATGTAGGGGTTGTTCATGAAGGATAGTAATATGACATGATTCCATGCTTTGGGAAATAGAATCTGGGGCATTACATATATATTATAGGGTCATATTTTGTGGGCCACACTCTTAGTTTATGTTCATAGATTTTGGACCATGGGATCCTAGTTTAAGATCATAGTGTTTAGACATTGTATCACCCTAATGTGTTTGAAATGGAATAAAATATTATTAACTTGATGTGAATGAGAGACAAAAGGCCCATGCACCACACGAAACACACATGGATGGTTGAAAATAGATAATGGTCATGTTTCTTGGACCATGAAATATGACATGGTAGAAGACTAGAGATGATAAGGGAACACCATCTTAAATAAGTGTGTTATAATTGGATATTATGCATCCCAAATTCATATGGGTAAGAATGCGGTTTAATTTCATGTGCTTAGGATGTTACTTCATTATATCAGGCTATGAAGGAATATTTTACTATTGTTGTTTTGACAAAACCTAATGGTTATCATACATGGAATGAGGCATGTTGGGTAATTTGTGTTGATTTAACCATAGATATTGAATAGTTCTATGATTAATCTAAAGTTTGGATCAGATATAGAATGTATAGGTTCCACTATGTATCACTTGAGGATGGGGATCAAGATAAAGAAAAACCTGACATGAAATTCATATTGTAAGTTCACATAGTCTGAACTATAGGATGAAGGGGTGCTCAAGGATATTCATGTTGTGCAAGAAGTAAATCCAAACATGAATGAGCCATAGAGGCCCAACACAAAGTGAAGAATTTCTGAAGTCATTCAAACACATCTTAATTACATATGGTTTGGACCATGAAAAACAATTTACATTCATGTTTCATGAACTATGGTAAATTAGTTTATTGTCATGACATGTAGAGGATAAAAGTGTTCATCAAAAGGTAAATTTCATGGTGTTATAATGGAATGACAGGCATGAATCAGGGTTGGGAGGCCTCCATACCATTAAATAATCAAGAGGAAAACATCATATAGTTTATTTTCATAATGGTTTTGACTAGGGGGACTCTCAACTTAATCTCATAGAGTTTAGACCATAGGGTGGGCTTCTCAAATGAATATGTGCAGTGTGGTGGAATGCAAAACACAACATGCTTCAGCCTCGGTGTCCCACTACAATAATAAAGTTCCTAATAAATATCTATCATATTCTTAAATATTCAATTCTCGGACAATATGATCCTATTTTAGTATCATAATGTTTGGAACATTGGGTCTTAGTTTATGGTCATATAGTTCGTACGTCGGGGTGAGTATTCTAACCTTAAAGGATATGTGTGGATCTACTAGAGAATCCTAATGTGAATAAGTAATAAGTATGGACGTGTTTTATAACACATTCCTAAGTTATACTCATAAAAATTTTAATGTCATAATTTTTTTACATAGGTTTTTCTGTTAGATTATATTCATTGAGTTCTGATCGTGGGTTCCTATCAAACAATGATATGTAGATTTGTGGAGTGAAAAATTCAAAGTGATTGGATCCAAGGATTCTAGTTATCTCAACACATATTCCCAAGGGTAAATGCATACATTTTATAGTCACGATTCTTGGACTTGGGTTATACTCTTAGTTTAGGGTTGTAGAATGCATGCACTAGTCATTTTGTGCAGCTTGACCCCAATAGTATACACCCTAAAAAGACTCCTAGTCCCACATGAGTCACTATTATTATGGTAAACAAGGATTTGAATTTTTATTTACTTCAAATGTTGATGTTCACATTTGGGGCGACGAGATATTGGGATTAAAAATTTTCCAACCACACTAACGTGCACACTCAACACATGCAGATGCATGGAGAGGTGATAGAAAGGGTGTTTGAATTACACTAGAACATGGGGTGGTTTAATGGATATAAATAGTTACTTCAATGATCTATATATGTTGATGATGATGAAGAGGGATTAATTGTTGTCCATGTTTGAAGCATAGTGACCACAATTGCACTAGTAATGAATGAGGCCTATAAATATAGGAACATATATTGATAATGTTTGATACGTAGGATCTATAGTATGTTTTCATAAATGCACCAGTGCATCATCCTTGGATGGGATGTAACCCTTGTAAAGACATGATATTCATTAGAGGGAATTTTGATTTTATATATGAGAGAAAACAAATCGATAAAGAATCTAATTATGGAAATGGATTGTTTAAATGTTCATTTTGGATTCAACACAATTGGTTCCAAACCATGTCACATTCGATCATGCAAATTGGTCATAAAAGAATGTGTAATTCATTGAATTTATTTCTAGGATAAGAGTTGAGGAGTTCAGGAATCACTATGAATTCCATAAGAATGGGAATCAATTAATACATAGTTCTAGAATTTAGCCCGCATAATTTAGGGTTTTATGATTTGGTCTTTGGTAAATAGTTTAAATTCATGTTTCTTGGACTATGAGGGGAATATCACTCCAACGTAATTTTTATTGTACAATAGAGATAAAACTTGAAATTTATGGATCCAATGAGGCCCATGTAAAACATACAGGCCATATGGTGACCTTCTTATTTTTTAAGTTCATAATTCTGGGGAAGAAACTGAGGCCCATGGGTGAAAGGGTCAATTAATTTACGGTTGTGACCAGATATGATAATTTTTTGTGTCAGTACATATCCAATGAGGATGGAAAACAAGACACATGTATTTCATGAAACATGTTGTGTTAAGTGAAAAATAATGACATGGGTGATCCTCTCTAGCATGGAAATTAAGTCATCCGTTGGTGAACATGGGGAATCCCTTATTCAGAGAACGAAGTTAGTGGTTTTTGACAATCCCATACACATCACAAGATGCATCCCAATATTAGATGGGCTAAATATCATTTCATATATAAGATGAATCCGAGTTATAAATGTGGTAAAATCATATATTAACACCATGTAGTGAGGATTTTTATTCATCATATGTTAATCATATGTTGAATCATGGATTGATAGATGTTAGAATCATCTCCGAGGAAGAGGAATCCCAATTTTCTCCTGGTTAAGACTACAGTTTATTGATATTCAATGAGTACATTAATATTTTTAGTTTAATATCTAAATACACAGACTGGAGGGTTTCTTATAATTTAGTGACATAGAGGGTGAACTATGGTTTATGAATATCTCAAATGGATATGTGTAGTGTGGTGGTATGAAAATTATGACATGAATGAGGAACAAAGAGGCCCAAGACCTCACAAAACATCCCTCATAGGACTCACACTTAGTTAAATGTCATGATTCTTAGACATGGTCACATAGTTTAAGTTCATAGAGATCTGACCATGGTCTCTTAGTTAAAGGTTGTAGATTTTGGAGACTTCAAATATTTTAATGTCATGTGATTGAGACATATCCCATGGTTTAACATTGTGTGATCAAGATGAAACCAACAGTTAAACATCATGTGACCGAGATGATGGTTGTTATAAAGTTTAACATCATGACACTATGATTCCACAAGCTCTTCATAAGAAAAACTAATTTAGAAACATATTTTTGTTTGGAGGTGGGATACACTCTCTCATAATATTTATAAAATAGTATGAACCACTGGAATGGGACTTGTGAATGATGTATGGTCATTCACACTTGAGCCCCAACTTTTGTGACTTATTGCAATGTATCAGAGGAGTTCTAGGATCCAATATTGTATAACCTAAGAGGAAGGAATAGAGGTTAAACCTCTTTTTGAACACTCCCTCTATATAATTTTTTGCCTCTCTATATTGTGCATGGCCTAGTGCACGTTCAATTTTAGGGATTCTTGATGATCTAGATAGTCTTTTACTAATTTTTTGACATCATCAGGTCATAACAGTAGTTCAGAAGGATGTAAACATAACCTCAATGGGTAATAATTCCTTTGTTCCAACCACCATGGAGTCAAAATTCAAATACCTATAATTTTGTGTCAATTTATGATAGGCCCAAAGGGAATTAGAAAGATTTTCTAGTGGTATTTTCTTCTATGGACCCTCCAAATTATGAAAAAATTTTAAGGAAGATGTTTTTGAATGCCCAAATCATTCCATTCCCTTAGGCATTGTGGTGGCAAGTATGGTTTGATGGGATATTGTATGTGGTGTAAAATCTCTATAGCCAAGCATCATGGATGTTGGTACTATTTAGCATGAGAATGGTATGTGGAACTTTGAATTGATGTGTGGTTTGGTAGCTCATGAATTCAATCATGGATCATGTCATACCATCCTTGAGAAATATCACTTCTTCCTAAATTGAAAAGTAGTCCATCGTAGTCAGAATGAACCATCACCGGTTATTTATCACTGGTGGGTATCGTTCCACGAATTATAGTCTCCATAGCTAAAATGGTCAATAATACATGGTGGGGTAGAGAAGTTTCTGTATTTGAAGAATAATGTTAGCATGGATGCAACATGTGTGAAACCACTTGGCATAACTGACACTGTTGTGGACTATGGTGGGCCTGATATATCCCAACCTATGAATATGGAATGAGAGATTCAATCCATCTTGATGGGATCCATAGGACCCCACAAGAAATTCCTTCATAAAATATTGAATATCATCTCCTAGGATACAACAGAGAATAAAACCATCAAAGACACATTTGTATAGAGTCATCTTAAGGTAAGGCCCACTATAGGGGGTCAACTAAATGATACACCGATGGATTTTCTCATTCTTAGCTCGATCGGGAGGGAACATTTTATGATGGGGATAATCAATTAAAGGAGTTTTATATTCAGTTGTTTCCTATAATAAGAGGGACACATGGTTCTTGATGTGGACGAACTAGATGCTACCTAGTTTACCTGATGTCTATTTTCAACATCTCAAATATTAGTAGAAATGAACCTCTCATATTCCACATGAATGAACTGGTCATTTTGGTTTTGATCTATAAGGGAGGCGGATAATCTTGTTAGGGAATTAGCACGACATTTATTTGAGTGAGGGGCATGAGTCACTTCCTTATGAGAAGGGTACTTGTCCATTAAATGATTAGTGTCGTCTAGTAGTGGAACGATCATTGGATTTAGGATTTTTTAGTCACCATTAATCTATTTTATTATCATCTCCGAGCCTCCCTTCACATGAAGGAAGTGGAAATCAATATCAAGATCCAACTTGAGACTAGTGATAAGAGCCTAATACTCTCTCACATTGATGGTGTAGCCTTCTAAAAATAGAAATTGATAGGGTAGGATAGCTTGTATCGATGTGATGAAGAGAATACACATTCCCACTCAGTTGAGATTGTAATTTTTGATCTTTATAATGGTTGGTCTCTAGGAATACCTATCAATGTAAATGTACCAATGTCACATATCCTCATCCATTGTAAAGATGGCCTCATCTTGGAAATCATCCTCAATGAGTATCTCATCATGGGAAAGATGGTTAGCTAGGATATATGAAAATGTCTGACCTTTGATATCTTTTTTGAAATGAACCAGATATCAAACTACAGAAGGATCACCACCAAGCATGCCAGTTGTCCCATCAGTAAGAGGTGATTCAAGATATTCACCAGTGACTCTACATGGGACACCGTCTATATCTCGTAAGGAAAAAATTAAAACAAAAACTTCTACACTGCAAAAACCAATGTAAAGAATCATTTCTTTGTAGGGGAGTATCCAGTATCCGTGTCATGGATAATGTGACTGATATAATATAAATTTTTATATATTACTTTATGGATCTTTTTGTAGAGATGGTAACCTGGAGATCATTCAAGAGAAGACACATAGAGGACCAGGAACTTACTTGAAATAGCAGGCCTTTGAACTGAAGGGTTTATAAGATACTAATTTATCTCCTTAAAGAAGGAATGTCATTCCTCCTCCCACTGTTAGGTTGGTACTTTATCATGAACATCAAAAATGGAATAAATTTTTCTACCAGATCCATATGAATCAATATATATAATCTTATTGGCCTTAGAGGCCACACATCTCCCAAAGGCTTCTTGTAGATGACATCTAGCTGATGTCCTTGATATTATTTATATCAATCACAATGTATCTATATTTAATGATGATGAGATAAACTTCCCATAGGTAACTATGAATGAACTCTTCAAGTCGTTAGCCATAAAATGTTTAGATAATAGGAAGCCAAAAAAAATATCAAGGTCTCTATGATAGCCCTAGGGCTTATGGGATTTTACCACCATGTCTTCATCATAAAATAATAGAAATTTCCCTAGAATAATTTGGAGGTTGAGGTGAATGGATCACTGATAAGTGGATCCCACATTCATTGCATTGAAGGAAATTACTTGACAGTATAAGGTCCCTTCTAGAGCTCAAATTTTTTTACTTCCCTCATACTTAAGGGGTATTAAGATTTATTTGTACATGGAACATCCATCAATAATAGAGAGCTCCTTGAACCTAGATGTAGCACCAATCATTATCTCTATCACTAAATTTGTACAACAGTCCTCTAAACATTGGTAGTTGAGATCCCATATGAAGATACATACTCTAATCTCCCCAATAATCTTCCTAACTGGGATGATGATTTCTATAAATATGAGGTACGAGACATCCTTGAAGATGATGGATTTCAAAGGATTATCACTGCCGGCCTCAGCCATGGAACCATGGGGGAATGAATTTTTCATAGAGTCTCCTTGAACCAATAATTACTCTATAGGACACCATGATGGTTGAGTTATACCAGAGGTTCTAGCAATGGAATCTGATAATATCTCAAGGAGAATAATTCATGGTTCTAAATCAAGAAAGCCACATACTACTACAACTCCTCTAGGGATATGGCCGCACTGACCAGTGTTGGTCTTAGATCTTCCTCGTTATTGAGATTGACATGAATGACCTCCTCGATAGTGGTGGAGACACATTATTAAAATGTGGGATATGATTCTTCCAAATAATATCCATTGTATGAGGCATTAATTACAATAGGAATTTATGGTTCATACAGACTAGATGACTCAAGGGGGGCTATTTCTATCTTGGGTAGATACAAAACCATCAGTGAGTGTCTCCTTCTCTAATGAGACAATGGTGAAAGTGGTTGTCAAACCAATTCCATCAGGACTTCAACTATGGGGTCCATTCTTGATGTAAATGAAATAGTTATGAATCTGTGTCTGGTGATTCTACCCTTTTCATCTTAACATAAATGAATTCAAAAAAATAGTGTCCATAGAGAAAACCCTGTGGTAATTTATTAGAGGGGGATTCAGGTATAAACAGATCATGATCTATGTAAGAATATGAGGTAACTCATGGAATTTGTTTCCATCTTGGGATACCACATCCTTTCTTATTAGATAATAAAACAATATCTCCCAGATCTAGCATTGTGGGTTTCAACCAATAAATTTGGATAATTAAAGTAGTATCGAAGTCTTCCCATAGACTGGACACAATGGTTGTGCACTCAAAATCATTGGTCTAGACATTATTCCACTCTCTTTTTTAATAATCCTCATATAGGTAGTTGGATTCACAATAATTAATTGCAGAGTCATCACTTTTGAGTTCCCTTATTCATATATTGAAGGAGTACTTGAGGAATTGGTGATATAAGGAGGGCACTTCCTTGTGAAAATGATCCCAGGGACTACCCAATTGCACATTGTAGGTAGTATCCTACATTACAACTATGATTTCATCACTTGAAACTAATCCATAAAACTGGTCCTTTGATTCCTTCCATATAGTCTCTATTCAATCCTTTAATAACCCTGAACCTTCATATTAGATGTTTTCAGAGATTCCCCAACAGCCCAAACTTATAGAGCATTATGTTTAGGTTTAGATTGTTCCCGGAACTAATGTCCACTAGGTAGTGTTAGAAATCCACACCACTGAACTATCCTAACATATAAAATGGGTGTATATTCCCCTATAAGAACAATTCTTCATTATCTTCATTGAATAAGATGATAGCTTGTAATTCCTCTCGCTCAACCTCCTCTACATAGTAGGACTCTATGATGTCTTCAAATTCTTCAAACATGACGTAGATTATCACATATTCAGCAAGATCCTCACACATTTACATTGATAATATATGGTATTCAAGACAATATTTCCTTGAATGTATGCTAGTGATGTGATTCAACATATCATACATCTACACAAAATAATGTTTCTTCTCGTAGGGGGTTGTTTTCGAGAAGGATTCACAAAACATAATTTTGGGAATACCACTATGTTATGTATAATACTAGAAATATACTATTATTAACCAAAATAATAAAATATAATCATTTTATTATAACTTATGGATAATTATATCCTAAATTTGGATGGACATGGACAATCATAGTGTGTTCATGACTACTTTTCTTAGTCAGTAAACATTATCATCTTCAGAGGTCTGTCAGATAGAGTGGGTTGAGAGGATTGTTCATGCAGTTCTCTGTTAAAGTTATATTGATTTTTTTAGTATCGTGCTTGTCTTGGTTATTTTTATTATTCTATTTCACGTGACCTCTCCTTCTATGGAGTCTTCTAAAGGAATCTAGGTTGTTTAATTGGTATTTTTCTCTATCGAGAATTGTAAGCATTCTACCAACTCAACAGCATTCATGGTTGCATACACCTTCTCATCATCTGATTAGTCTTCTAGTTATTTTCTATCCCTAGATATGATTCCCCATTCCATATCAAGAAATACACTAATGGTGAACAATGGATTTGGAACTGGTGGGGGAATTTGATATCTATTGCATCATATGTGTCTTCTCTTATGATATTTGGAAGTTGTGATGTGGATGCAGAGGAATTATATAGACAATGCGAGGTGATGGATGGGGGATCTAAAAATCCTAAATGGGCTCTAATTATTCCATGGGAATGATTTATTGATCAATGGCAGAACCAGTTAGCATTATTCTACATTATATAGATGGAAGTTTCCTAGAATTCACATGAGCCTTCATTTTCATTTTTGGGATCAGCCTAGATGTTCATTACCTATACCTATATGACTTCTAACAAGAATTAATCATTATTAAATTTATACAGTATCCAATATTTTAAAACAAATCATTCCATGATGGTATGTCCATGAATCTTATGCTAAGGGAAATGGTCAGGAAGTTAGTGTATCCATTTTCCTGAATTTTCCTATACTCCGACGTCTTCATTATATCTTTTTCTAGGGAACATAAAAAATATCTCAGGACCAATGCATTCTGTTAAAAAAATTATTTTCATTCTCCCCGTGAAGTTTGCTTTTTTTGCATGGCCTTGAGGATCTATTGGAGCCTGATATGGGGTATGGAGCCACATTCTCTCATCTTGGCACATGATATTGTCCAAGCAGATCCTGACAATTCTATGTTTGGAGGGGATGTTCTGGGTATGGATTTGATTCTTGTGGCTCATCTAGATAAGGGGCTAATAAATCTAGTAGATCATGGGAATCTACATATACCACGATGGTTGTATTTTATTTTCCATCACTTCTTGTAGTTTTTTGAAGAGCAAGTGGGTGTGCCTACTTAGAAAGCTTCAATGATTCCTCTAGATGATTATCCTTATAAAAAAACTCTAAACCCTCCTATAATTTTATGATTGATGATGGTAGGGACCATCTCTATCTTGAAATTCTACATGGACATCGTTATTATATTCTCATAGGTCTATGTCACATTTATTGAATATGTGAACCCTTTCCTACGGGAGAAAAAAATACATGACATGCTCATCATGCCTTTATTGAACTTGAATAGGTCTGCAGTCATGACTTTCCCCTAGTGGGGCTATACTGGCAGAGTAGTTTTCTATGAAGGACTTTCTCACCACGGATGGACCTTATAGGTAATAGGTTGAACTAGAAGAAGGTAGGTTTTTCTAATTTTGGGATGAAATGCTGGAGCTTCATGTCCACTTGCAGCTTTGAGGATCCCAACATGGGTCCATGCTTTGAGATTAAGTGGGCCAAATTCTATAGCATGTCCCCTATCCAATTAAAGAGGTAGAATATATGGTTCTAAAAATATCATGATGCTCACATGTCATCCCCCATGTTGGGTATGGCTTCCTGCCATGTGGGATCTCAACTTATCGCATATCAAGGTCTTTATGGTGAGTGGTCATTGTGTTTATCAAGTCATTCTAGAAAGGATATATGACATGATAGATAATCCAAGACACTAATGTGTTGATAGGATAATAAAATATGTATGAATGCATAGGGGCTCATGGGGTGGACCAACCTGGATCCCTTGTAGGGTCATCGCATCACTTGGGAGGGATCCATGACTCATATCATTAAATTCGTCTATAGATTCATACATCTTCTTTGTCCAGATGTAATGTATTTACAATCTCAACTAGGAGCAAACAGGAAAGAAGTACATGCTTCCCAACTATAGTGGAAATGGGATCATGTCAGGTGGCATCATAGTTCATATGATGATCATAAATGATGTCATTGATAATCCTATTCTAATTTATAACCTAATAAATAATGGTAACCATCATCTTCACTACCTTCATCTTTAGTGAAAACTCAAATGGATCTGAGGGTCCCACATGCCTTTTACCCATTTTAATGTTCTGATGGGAAGGCAATGTCATATAGGGATCCCTGAGACCAAGTGTCTGTATTTTTTTGAGGGTTCAGACACCTGTAAGAGGGTCTTCCAAATACTTCTCTTCCCCTTGGGGAAAATCATCCCTTTCAAACTCTATGTATGTTCCCCCGCTCCTAGGTAACTTGGCTTGAATGGCCCAAAGGCCTTCTTGTTTATTATTTTATAGATAATCCCCCTTTTAAGGGTTAAAGGGGAACCCGAATATGACCTGTAGGCCCAAGGCACAAGGCCTGACATGACCCGAAATACATGACCCGAAGGCCGAGAGGCATACCATGCCCAATACATGACCCGTAGGCCTAGACCACTAGAACTGCCCCTCCCCAGCTTCTGCATCATTGATTACATTTTCTCCCCACCTGCATTGCTGATCGGATAGAATTGCCTCGTACAAAGTTGCTCAGTGCCTGGTCCCGATGGTGGTTTCCATACCCTCTAATTCTCTCAATTCGGTTAGCTCTGCTTCTGGTGACTGCTACTGGGGATTTGATCCTCATCTGGGGCCTGCTCTGTGAGAACTGGGCTACTTCATGGTCTTCAATGGCCCAAAGGCCCTGTGGCCCGAAGGCCTATGATGGCCCGAAGGCCCTGAGACCCGTAGGCCCAAACTTGTGGCCCGAAATCCCAAATCAGGTGAATAGTCTGGCTGCTATAGTACCGAACAGTGGTGATACAGTGCCTGCTATAGTGCCCTCTATAGTACCTGCTACAGTACCACTACAGTAACCTAGAAATTCACCTCCACCCAGTTTTGAACTTGGGTCTCTTGGATGCGAAGTAGGAGCCCTTACCACTCAGGTATAGGCTCGTTGGCGTAACTTAGGAATAACAATTTTCACCAATACTATTCTTGATTTTGAACTACCATCATTAATTGGTATGTTACGTTGCCACATGATATGGATGAAGTGGATAACGTCATACTTCCTACATCTGATTATCTACACTTGTGGAGAAACCACTTCTATAATATGATGGAGAAGTGTTAGGCTATTGATGCAAAGTTGTTGGAGGGTCTAACATAGTTTGGTGAATTAGATAGAAGATCCACCTGGAGTGCTAAAAACTCATCCTCTCAGCACTGCTAATCTATATCCTCTAGTTTCCCTATGATTCTGGGATAAACCAACTGATGGACATAGAGGTGTTGAAGCATCACCTAGATGGTCGGGTAGAAACACACATGCCAATCGTCTGTGAGAAACTATAATATTTCAATTTTGGGAGACGAAGATGTCTAGAATATCCTAGGAAACTACACAATGACTAGGATTTACCACATTGCCTCTTTCTCATAGTCGTGTTCTTTGTTGGCCAAATATAAGATTGGAAATGGAAAAGAGATGGGTGGTGACACTGATGTGGATCAGTTCAATGGTGGGATAGATAGAGGAGGATTTACTACACTATGAAATTCTTTAGAGGACACCAAAATGTCCCTCAAGGGTGGTTCCTACCAAACTGGCACATCCCTATTGGATGGAGTAGTCACCACTACCTCGTCTGGAATGTAGGAAAAACTCATATATGGTATTGATGCTTGTTAATCTAAATACTGATCACCATTTAAAATTACTAATCTATAATAAAACAATACTACATTATCCTGAGTAGTGGTACAGAGGTAGACTGGTGATGATGAAGAGCGATTCAGTTTGAGCCACTTGAATGGGGAATAAATTTCTCCACCTTCATATATGAGTAGTGGGCTCTTAGGATCATGTATATTTCACCTTTCGGGATGAAATTTCTCACATTTCAAGCTCTGAGACCATAATATGGTAGTTATGGTGGAAATACAATCACCATGTCATATGTTTCCATATAATTAGAGATATCCACGTGATCAACTGTGACTGGGCATTTCCCTAGATTTCTCCTTTGCCAATTGTTGTTTTATTTGGTACCCTAGGATGTTTCTTCACGGTCTAGTACTTATACATCATGGGGAGGACCTCCATGCTGGTTGGTTGGAGAATGAGGAGGACCTTCATGCAATATAAAGATAGGTGCATCAGGCTCATTAACCATAGAATGGCTGTTAGGGGTGGCATGTATGCTCAGTTCATCCAAAATTTTCCGTTCAAGACTCAATGTGAATTTTAAGTTCCGACAGTTATTCACCCATTATTTTTATTAATATATGTAATATTCATGAACATATTATTTTGTATAGATATTTCATACAAATATATTTTGGATATCATTAAAGTTAAATAACATTCAACATAACATATATCAAATAGAAATAAGTTCTAATTCTAATTATTGGAATAAAATAGAAGGAAATAATATACTACATGTTAGTAATTGTACATTTAAAACATTTAAATCAATTAATAAATCCGAGATTATTAATGTCTACATTAAAAGAGTAGTGTGTTATTCATAAAAATCATCAAAACTAAAAAAATGAACATAGAATTTTTATAGTAGTTCAAGAAACCTTGATTATAATAAACTCCTGAATCATCTCTACTCAGCATGAAGATTAGAACAGACTATAAAACCTGAAATTTATTGGTGTGATAAACAATTTAAACACACTAACATTTACAATAACCATATGGAAAAATAATAACCAACTATTTTAAAAACTAACAACCATGTATAAATTGTCATTTTTAGAAGTAACAACCCATGAACATTTCTTTTAATTGGTAGAATAACCAATGAGAGACCATAACATCATTCTGAAAATCATAAAACCACTCTTTATAACAAACTGAAGAAGAAAATATTGATCAAGGAAAAATGAAATAAACTTATAGTAGTAGTGGAGAAGAAAAAAATAAATGTCTATGTAATATAAAAATATCAATCACATCTGTTTTAGAAGATCAAATGGTTAATTAATTATCGATCAAATCTATGTAAAATTAGTCGCAAATGAAGTAAACACTTCATAATTCTCATATCAATCAATTTTTTATGAAAATGTCATTTATTGTATCAAGAATAAAATATATTGATATTATTTAATATCATTCATCATTGATAACATTCAAATAGATAATATCACATCATTAAATATAAGATCTTATTTAGTGAAAATAGACCATCTCTAAAAGGAATCACAACTTGACACAAGTTAATGAATTACAATCCTTAAAATAATATTGTTCACATATAATTTAAATTATTTCTATAATTATTATATAATTATCATTACATTTTATTCCTTCATGAAATTACCCTAATTCACAAAACATATTATCATTGTATTATTTATTTGTTATACAATGAAATAGAAAAAAAGGTTATATTTATTATATTTTCATTTAATGAAAATATCATAATATGTAATAAAATATATCATACTATAAAATATAATTTTTTTGATGTAAATTAAATTTTTATGTGAATGTAAGTTCAAAAATAAAATATATGGTCACTTGAAAAAAAACTCACATAATGATGGTTTTCATTAACTTGTAATAAACTCATTGTATTTGGGTTTTCAATTAACTATGTTTCCCTCGATTAGGTATGTACCAAATTCTATATAGTTCAATAAACTTCATCTCAACCATTGAATTCTAGCTATGAAATTTAAAATGGAAGTTTGGCTCAAAATTGATATATGGATCATATTGAAAAATGGATACAAGGTTGTGCGTAAAATTTCTATGTGATTAAGCTACATGAATTAAATTGGATATGCTGATGAAATTATAAAAATAGTTCATTTTAAAAATTAGACATATAGCATGAGAAAATAAATATAAAAAAATTAGAATAAAAAAATTAAAAAAATTATAAATTAGTGGAGTTTTGAAAATGATAAAAAAATCTAATAAATAATTAATTCAAAAGGTAAAATACTAAAAATTTCAATTAAAAAACATTTTTCTTGTCACATAGATGGAACAAAAAAATTATTTTTATTAGGACAATATTGAATTATACATGATTTTTTATATTATTTATATTATGATTAATTGAGAATGTACATCCCTGATGCTCTCAACCCCTTCTCTCATCTTGTTATACATCTCTTTTAAGGATTCATCAAATTCCCCATTATTATTTTTATTTTAATAATAAAAAATAGTTACAAAAATTAAATAAGATATAGGATAATTGTTTCAGAGAATAGAAAATATATTAATAATATTAAAGGTAAACTATGGATTGGGAAAGTAAAACACAAACATGACATCTATGTCCTGGATTGTTAATTATTTTAGTTCAATATAGGTTATCCACAGTAGACAATATATTAGCTTATCACATGTAAAAATTTATTCAAATATTTTCTCATGATTTATAAATAACATTGATATCAACCAAATAATATCCCTCGGTGAGTTTCAATCCAGGTTTGTTGTTAGGACAACTTATTCTACACCGAGTGAAGATCAAGTTAATACTCAATAACCCATATTGATCGATTATTTTCCCTTGTAATATTTGTGGTTGATCTTTCTTAAAATTTTATTTTTAAGACAAGAATTTCAATTATAAGAGACCACATACACTTTAATTAAAAATAAGGATGTATCCATATAGGTAGACTTATCACTAGTTCTTTCAATTAATGTTTTTTAACAAAAAAATAACTACAGATTTATGTGATAAGATATATTGAAACATAGGTATCTTATAAATTTTATTAACTTATTTGCAGAATAAAAATCCAAAAAAACAATCCAAAATTAGTATAGGTATAGTATATTTAGGGTACTAGGTATGAAATACATCTATATATAAATAAGAGACATCATATTAATTTTATTATTCATTATTTGGACTTAGATACCATTATTATTTTAATACAAAGAAGGATACCCAAGGGACCCACATAATGAAATGATTGATATATAAGACCATGTAATGGAATGATCAATGTAAAAAAGTTTTAAAAACACATAAGATATAAGAAATATAAACTTAACAAAAAATTAAAATATTATTTAACAATATAAAGGTATTTATTTTGAAGATGATTTATAGGATCATGGAATGACTTGAAATTTAGAGAAAATAAGCTCAATCATGAAGTTGTAATAATATTTCATGCCATATATAAAATAAAACATAACATATTTTGATTGGATAACTGCTCTTCCACCTTACATGGTATCTCTAGAGATAAAAACAATACTTAAGGCATTGCAGACTGCATAATTATTTGACTAATTTTAGCATTCATAAAATATAATTTTATATGTGAGTTTAAGTAGATAATGATAAAAATGTTATAAGAATAATAAACCCGAATAAAAAAGAGTCTACCCATATAGTTATGGCTTTTTTTAGGGAATTTCAAGATCATATGGAAGTTGGGGAGTTTGGGTTATATTATTTTTTGACAACAATCTTTATCAATAATAAAATATTGTTATGGTTGTTGGTCTATTTTTTTAATATATATAATTGGAAATAGTTTCATATTGTTAGATATTATTTTATGAGTTTCATTGTATTTTCTATGAAGAGGCACTAAGTTAATATGTGATAAATATGGAATTTCAAAGATTCTCAAGAACATTTTTAGCACAGTGAAAAATCAATATATCATAGTGATCCACATAGATGAACCACCCATGTATCCATATCTATTTTTTGATGATAAAAATATACTTTTCTAAATCACATAGTTTATTTTTATATTATTTAATTCAAGATAGAATCTAATAGTGAAATTGAGAAACATAGTCGAATACTACATAGATGATGTGATGTAGATAAGCTATTGCAGCATATTTGAGTATAGAACCACATAATGGCATCATATAGAAACATTTTTTACATAGGTTTTTTGGAAAGAATGATCTGTCTAAAGAGAGTATATTTGTTATCTTCTATATAGAAGATGAGAACCATAAATTTGATGATGACAAATCTTAGGTGAACCTTGTATCCAACTATGACATAGACGATTTTTTCATTGTATTAGTTCACTAGGATGTAATTAATTACATGAATAGAAAAAATTATAAAATAAAATTAATGAAGTGGGATGATAGAATTTTTTTTAAACCATTTGTATATATATATATTTTATAGAATAATGAATCATGGATTTTTAGTGTAGTAAAATTAATATTTTAATGGAAAATTTGATGAGATTAAATAATATGTAAATAAATTATATGTTTAATGATTTAAATGAGAATATACCACAACCAATTATTTTTTAGGTTCTAAATTTTAAATATGGAAGAATTTTAAATGATATTTTCTGTATAATTCTAATGATGTATTTATTATAAATAAATTTTTTTTGCAGGTATCAATAAATATACATAAGCATAAACTCTTATTTTAATTTAAATATAATTTTTGATAAAATTAAATATGAGGGTTAATTTTTTGTTGATGTTTCTTTTTCAGTGGTCAAGCATCAAATAGTACACTTTTCTTTATGATTAATGATTTGATTCGAAGTATATATGAGCATTATGTTTTATGTTTTCACAATTCGTGATTCAGTCTTTCTTCTTATGGAGGATCTTGGGAGTGGATATTTATCTTTTATTTCTAGTTCAACTTTCTTTATTTGGGGATCTTATTAATTTTTTATTCATACTATTCATGATATAGTTTGAATATATGTTTTTGGTTGCGAATATATATGTTATTGAGGTAATGACATGTGAATTCTTGTAATTGAGTCTCACTTATACTTAGATTCAATAGAATTTGTGGTTGGTTTGGGTAACCATCCACATTAAGGAGTATGATTATACATTGGTTCTGAACATTGTAAATACAAGTTTTCCATGACTTTTTATTTCCATCATGATCAGGTGAGAATGATATATTTATGGTTTGAATGGATCATACTATGATCTGTATAATATGATTACTTCTATTAAAAATATATTTTAAAAACTTTCTTCCACTAATTCAACCCCCCTTATAAGTGGAGGAAACTAATCGTGCCTGGAATGTCAAATGGTTTCAAAGGGGGTTGGCTCTATATAATATAATAAATTAAAAATTGATAATTTATAATATTAACTCAGTAAATAGTACGGGTGTAAAAATATTTGAGGGAAAATAATATCATTTTTGGATAGATTGTATGTTTAAATTTTATATGTATTTGTTTGGAATTTTGTTTTGTAGCCCAAATAAGACTTCATACCTCTATAAATAATATCCTTACTATTATTTCTAATAATAGGAATATCAAAGTGGATATGAAATCAAAAAAAATTAATTCGAACATCATTAATAGAGAATGAATAGAATAATTTTATAGGACTACATACCAAAAAAATAAATTAGGAGAAGGTTTAGAAATGTTATAAAGGAAATGTAAAATTCAAAGAGGAAAGGAAATAGATCAAGTGAATAAAATTTGAAAACATATTAATTGTTACACCCAAAGCTACCACGGTATATTTCCCTTTGAATAATGAAATAGCTTACATTGTAAACAACTTTGAGATTTTAACACATTGTGACCAATCAAAATAGCCATTATGAATAGTAATACCCACTTTTTTAAATTTTATAAATTTTATTTTCAAAATGGACTTCATATTTAAATTCAGAATATCAAAATTATCTTAGGGTGAAGTTTTGGTATTTTTCTGATAACATTCAATTTTTTATTAATAGTGAAAAACACCAAGTAATTGTTTAAAACCAACATTTTATTTAAATAATTATTTGATTTATTTAAATTTATTATTGGTACAAATAGATACAAAATACTTATATATGATAAATGTAATTCATTGGATTCAGTTTATAATAAGATTAAATATATAAACATTTTATTGAACTTTTTAACGTCTTTTACCCTAACACATGTCCTAATTCTATTGTATAAGTATAATTTGACTAAAAAATCGTAGGAATAAAATATTATCCTATTTTTTCCTCTTTTATTAGATTAGGACATTTATCATTAGTTAATTTAAAGAAGAGTTAAAAGTGTTAAATTCAAAGTTTAATAACTAAACCGTCTTTAATATATGGTTACATACAATATAAATTCAACTATAAATATTCATTAGAAATCTAAAAATATTTCCTTCATAATGGTATTTTATTTATAATTTTTAAACATTAAATAAGTTAATTAATTTATTATATAATGATGATGCAGTAATTACCTTATTATTGAAAGATTAAAATAATTGATTTTATAAATATCAAAATAAATGTAGTTTGAGACTGTTGATGAATTCCACTACTTTTATAGGTTAATATGACATGTTAGGGTTGACTAAAAAATCTAAGTAATCATGTTGTTATGATTTTCACAAAAACCAAATACTAAATAGTTTCTAACTTGACATAATTGAGTTTTTAAAACAAATACTCTATTATTAATTGATATAATTTTATTAAAAATATAAGGTTCAGCCAAAGGACTTAGATAAGGGTATATATATTAATAATTAACCACTTGGGGTTCTCTTGGAAGTTTATAGTATGTTTATTAACCATTTAATATAAAAATACAAAGAGACATGGTAAATGTCAAACTATTTAACTAAGAGTTAAATCTACGAGATAAGGTTAATATAGTGACATAAACCTGTCTAAAACCTATTGGTTGAGAGGTTTTAGACTCATCCCCACCTTATCCATGAAATATATCATTTTTGATCCATTATAAACCAAAAATAATTTTATTATAAAATAATATTTCAATCTTTTCCTAAAGTGACCCTCACCTCTCTTATAAAAGGGTACTTCCCCTTATCTTAATTTCACACATCCAAAACCATTTGGCTCAGACAACCCCTACCCAAATATCATCCCAAATTTCCTCCCTGCATTCTATAGGCCTTCTTTTTGTCATAAAGCAAGCCTAAGGAACCCTTTTAATCAAATCAAAAGGAAGAACCAGAATAAGAGGTAAATATTTCATCACCCATTTCAAGTTATTTTCTTCCTCCACATCCTCTTAATTTGTTGTTTCCATTCAAAAATAATAACTACAGTATCTTCTATATACCGTGACTTTATTATAAATATTTTACAACCATATTCATTATTCTATCCAACCTATAAATTACAAATACAGCATACATGCGTACGTATGACTTTCTGTCTCCATGTCGTTGTGTACTTTGTTATTCAAACACTTAATTATTTTGGATGGGTATAATAATGAATAAAACTAATGTAAATAATAAATATTAAAAGTTAATGATTCTGTATATATGATATTCCATCCAATTACATACAATTTCACCATCAAAATAATGATATTATCGCTCATGCGTACGTACGAATTACCGTTTCCACGAACGCGATGAGATTCATTCCCCATCATAATCATTCAAGGATAATTTTCATTTTATGATTAAAAATAATGTTTATAAACATAATAAAATTTTGTATATGAATAAAATACATCTTATCCATAATAAACACAACTTATGTAACAACCCATATAATGGAAAACGAATCAGTTAACACCCGAAATGATGATACTACTAAAATATTATTAACAAAGTAATATTATAGGATCATATATGATATAATATTTATGTATAAAGTTATTGTATAAATTAATAACAATGTTTTAACAATTATAAGAGAGGCTAATATACCATATACTAAGTAAAAGTACATGTTAAGGGTTAATTTCACAATATCTTTATTATTCGAGGTTGTTTTTACGTAAGTATCTACAGGGACCTCTTTGTCATTCACATCCGTGTTTTCTTGAAAATGTACTTCAAAACATTTTATCTATTTATGATACAATGGGTTAAAGTCATTTATAACCTTATTTGACCTTATATGTGTAACGCCCCGGCCCCAGTTACCCAGAGTCAGCACATTATTACATAACATTGGCATGATCACAAAGGATCAAGTCTCGAATGACCAATTAGTTTAGTAGCCTTGGAAACACTAGATACATTCATAACTATTACATTACATAATAAAGTGAAAAACTTCAACAAAATCTTGTCTTCATATTCCCTCATACTGTCCTTGTAGTTCATTCATAAAATAATTCTTCACATCCTGGAAAAATAAAACATTGAAAGGGGTGAGCTCAGATACTCAGTAAGGATAACAATATAGCAGACACTTTCTTAAATAAACATAAACATTTAAGGGAATGTATAACTAAAACAAAAGCCTTTTAAACATCAAATTCAGTATAACATGGCAAAAATAAATTGAAATAATGTTATTTACTTATTCATATGGATATTATACTAGTCAAATAATCACATGCAATATCAATAACAACTTTCATAATGATGGAATGCATAATGCCAGACTATCATAACCATGTAGCCAAGGCCTCGTGCCAAGACTACAAATAATATTTTGTCAAGGCCTCGTTCCAAGACACTAGTTTGTCTCATGAGACCTACCGATGCATCAAGGAGCTATAGTGGGCTCCACCCATCACTTACTAAGTCCAATTCATTGCTCATATGAACATGTTTAAACATATATAAACATTCATATTAAAACTATCATACGAAATGTCAATACTTTATCCACAAACCATGAATGGTATAAAAATAGCACATCCACAGTCAAACATAACTCATTCAAAACAATTTCTAATATTTTACTGTATCAAATTATCCACAATCGAGAATAATGAAGGATAGATGAAAATAATCATCCAAACTATTAGAGAGAAATATCTCCCTTTTTCTGGAAAACATTTAAAAGTCACACTATTTGTAAATAAGACATTTAAAAATAGATTATTGAATCAATGTGTCCCATACCACATTGAAACTTTTAAAAGGAATTTTAATTTTTAAACATTAATTTCCATATATATAAATCCTTAAAAACATTTTTAAAACATGGAAATAAATAAGAAAGATTTAGAATAATAAATCCTTAAAACATTTAAAATGATATTTTAGTTAGAGTTCCAAACCAAAATAGAGAAACTTGAATACAAATAATTGAGGTAATAAAAACTTTATAATATAATGAGAATAAATTGATTCATGATATACTATGTCAAAGAACATTATATACACCATATAAAAGTGATTTGGTGTACAAGAACAATGAAGTCTCAATGGGATGTAAATTGAGATTAAGTCTCTTATAAAGACTGTATCATTTGGTTAAGGATAAATCAATGACATAATTATGTGTGAAAAATATAAATACACTCAATATGACTGGATATTCAGTGTAAATCAATCAGAGGACATTCACACATATTCTTGTAAAGACAACACCAATGAATTGGATATTTAACACAATAATTGGAGATTGAGTTAAAATTACTCTTATCAAGTTCATATAGATGACTTGAGATATTATAAATGGTGTGATTATGTGTATCAAAAGTATATCCACAGAAAGGGGGGTGTAAATTACGACATAAGAAAATGAATAGTGATTCTACACATAATCTTGGAGTAAAATAATCAATGAAGTATGCATAAAGCTGAATGAATAGAAATTGAAATTTCAAATTCCCTTATCGATTTGCTAACTTACGAAACATACACCCATGAAAGAAGGATAATACAATGATGATGAAAATATCCATAAATTAAATTATATTTCACATATGAATACAAAAAATGGGCAGTACACACACCACATGCAATAAATAAGTGGTGAACAATGGAAATCTCACAAAATTAAAAGTGAGATAAGAAACCCCTTACCATGTAATTTTCCAAGGTTAAGGTTTGTTTGACCTCTTGTATAATGGTGAAATAATTTTTATTAAATTAATCAAGAATCAAATACATTAATATGATATCATATATGATCATTTAACATTGCTTTGTTAATAATATCTTAGTATTATCATCGTTTTGGGTGTTAACTTACTCATTTTATTTTATATGTTTTGTTACATAAGTCGTGTTTGTTATGGATATGTTTTATCTTATTCATATACATAATGATATAAAGATATTAAACATTACTTTTAATCATCAAATGATAATTAGTCTTGAATGGATACGATGGGGAATGAATCTCATCGCGTTCGTGGAGACGGTAGTCCGTACGTACGCACGAGCGACAATATCATTATTTTGCTATTAAAATAATATATAATTGGATTGTATATCTTATATAAAAAATCATTATCATGTTATATTTATTATTTACATGAATTACACATCATTATTATACCCATCCAAATAATAATTTATTGAATAACAATTACACCACGACGTGGAGACGGTAAGCGGTACGTACGCACATATGGTGACATGTGATTCAAAGGATGGATTGAATACTGAATATGGTTGTACCATATTTATAAAAACATCATAGTATATATAAAATAATGGAGTTATTATTTTATAATGGGAATAACAAAGAAATAAGAAGTTGAAGAAGAAAATAATCTTGAAAAAGTTTGGTGAAAACATTACCTCTTCTTCGGGTTCTTCCTTTTGATTTGATCAAAAGGGATCTTTATGTTGGCTTTCTGATCAAAATAAGGCCTCTAGGTTGAATTGAGGGAAGTTTAGAGAGTATTTGGGCAGTTTTTGTCCAAGACAAAAGGCTTTGAATGTGTGAATTGGTGAGAAGTGGGAGTGCCCTTTTATAAGAGGGGTGAGGGGCACCTTTGGAAAAGCTAGAAATATTATTTTATAATAAATTCATATTCGGTTTCTAATGGCTCCAAAGTGGAGTATTTAACGTTTTAGGTGGGGATAGGTCTAAAAAAACACAACCAACAGGTATTAGATAGGTTTGTATCACTATATTAACCTTATCGTTTAGTTTTAACTCTTAGTTAATTAGTTTAAAATTTACAATGTCACTTTGTATTTTTATATTATATAGTTAATAAACAAACTATATACATCCAAGAGACCCCCAAGATGACCATTAGTGATACACCTATCATGATATTAGTCTCTTGGCTGAACCTTATATTTTTAGGAATTTAATATCAATTAATAATATAATATTTTTTTTAAAACGCTTCTATGTGAATTTTGACACTATTCAATAATTGATTTTTGTTAAATTCATAAAATCATTATTAATTCAAAAAAAATTCATTTAATTAATCCTATAATGTCAGATTAAGCAATAAAATTCATTTATGTCCTCAAAACTTTCAAATTATATTAATTTTAACTTTTATAATACAAATTATTTGATTCTTTCATTAATAAGGAAAATACTGCATCATTATTGTGTCATAACTAATATTAATTATTAAATGTCTAAAAATTATAAATAAAATACCATTATGTATGAAATCGTTTTATATTTATAATGAATATTTATAACAGAAAATCCAACATACATAACCCTATGTAAAAATTGTTTTTCTAAAAGTTATACGCTTATGTCATTTTTGAATTTACATTAACTTAATTAATATAAAGTGTCCCTATCACCTACAAGTGGCTCCATGGGGTCCCAAAATCAACCCAAAGATGCCCATGGTCGGAAATATATCCACCAATATTTTTAGGACACGTTTTAAGGTAATTTAGTATTGTTATAATATTATATTTTTTCCCTTATTTACCGGATTTACCCTTTAACCATGGTAAATAAAATATTTACCGATGTAATTATTCAAAATGCCTAAAAATGAAAGTTACCTATTTAAACAATTTTGAAATCCTGATTCAAAATATGGAATCCATTTTTCCAAATTCAAAACACAGAAGTGGCAGAAATTAATTTAAAATTAATTGCAGTTGTTAAAACAAAAAGCGTGTTTTTAAGAGATAATAACTATCAAAAGATTGGCACTTGTTAATGTCCGGTTTAATTGTGAAATTTTGTCCAATGACAAACATTGTATTAAATGGTAAAATATATTCTAAATATAGTTTAGAACCACTAAAATTCATAATTTATCACACTTAGTTATTTCGATTAAAAAAGTTGTTTTTAATTAAAATTTTGTAACTTTCACTATTCATCAAAATATAAAAGTTATCTGAAAAGTACCAAAATTTCACCCTAATCTTATTTCGATATTAAAAATCCAAAAATGAAGTCCATTTTGAAATATAAAATTTATAAAATTTTAGAAATTAGGTATTACTATTCATAACATCTAATTTGATTGGTTGTGCTGTGTTAGAATCTCGAAGTTGCATTCAATGCAAGCCATTGCATTATTCAAAGGGAAACATTCTGTGGAAGCTTGTGGTGTTACATTGTCCCATACTTCAATAAATTGTGTCCTCGTAAGTTTTAAAATTCGGCTTCAGAATATAATGGAATTTCCCACATTGGAAAAAGATTCAATAAAACTATCACTTTAAAAGAAAGAAAGAGAGGTATAAAGGTCACCCAAGATAACCCATACTAGGATTCCATGTAGGAAAACATAGATATGAATGAGAAACTAAGTTTCATGTTCTAATAGAGTGGCATATAAAACATGATCAGGATAAAGTTAACAACAAGAAAACCACAAACTTGTGTTGGGACAAACAGTCATTAGTCTCGCAGTAGGAAAAGTAAACGGACAACATTTTTTGTTTTATGTTATATTACATAAAGACGAGGAATTAATTTATTTAATTGACTGAGAACATAAAGAGATATACTTACTTTTTAAGTATAGTTTAATTCTTTAATAAGTTTCTACCACTAACTCATTTTTTCAACAATGAGTATTCAAGAAGAGTTAGTCACATCGGAAGAGCTAGAATAAACTTCTATAGAATAACATGATCCACGTAGGGTAAACTATATATTTACCTTGTATTTAGAGATTAATCAAAACCAAAATGGATAGTATAATATCTGATGATCCCCCAAAGGGATATTCCATTAGGGAAAAAACACAAATCTTAATTTCTAAACTTAAACCAACAATACACAAAAGTTTAATAAATACCATTCAATAATCAATTGTCCTTAAAATACTTCAATATAATCAAAACTAATATTGAAACCCAAAACATATAAGAATTTGTTTATGTAGTCTTCCATGTTAAATTGTATCTCCAAATGACATAAACTACTCTTAAAGTCACATACTTAAAAGTAATTAACCTAATCACATATTCCTTATTATAGGTTAATAATTTCCATAAATAACCCAAATCACTATAAATCCACAATAAAAACATTGATAAAAATCCACCATTACTCCTCAAATGAAATCCCATAGTATTCTATTTTCCTTGGGCATATAGTATTCCCAACAAATCTAACATCTTCCAAAATAACATTTATCACTTAATCACCAAATCATTTCCCTATAATAAGGGTATTCATTTGATAAGACATAAGATCCCAAAACAACATATTATTGATCAATAAGATAATTTAACTAAAATAATAGTCACACTAACCAGGGACATCACATAGTCCAGTGGTAGAAGATAAATCCCAATCGCACTTTGGTTGTGGGTTCGATTCCCATAGCTTTGTCCGACGTGACGGGTTGTCACACGGTCTACGTGTTGTCCCTTTTTAAAAACTATATTTTATAACTTTACCAAAATGAGATAAATTACTCAAAATAACCATAACATAAATTAACCACAAATTTTATCTCATACCTTTCATTTTCATCCCAAAATAACTTGTAATTTCCTCAAACCCAATGATCACATAAAACCAAATGGTTATTTATAACTATATCAACAAGAGGAAAGATAATTTTTCCTCAAATATCATTCTCACATGGCAAACTGAAGGGTTACAAATACAAGACAAAATTCTTCCAAAGTAATCCCATCAATAAAGAGCACTAACACTTTTAAACATTTCACCATCCATTTATTTCCACATAGGTTCGTCATCATATGTTCCTCGGGTTCCAACATTGCCTCTTTCATCTTATGATTTCTCCATATAACTTTTACCAGATGAGTCATCCGGTTTCTCAACACTAGATCTTTGGTATGAAGAATTCTGATAGGATCTTCACAATAAGATAGATCAGGTTCCAATTCTAATTCTTCATAGGTGAGTACATGCATTGGGTCAGGCATGTATTTTGTCACTAGTGATATGTGGAACACATCATGAAATCTGGATATACTATGTGGAATTGCCTTTTAGTAGAATGTGTTCCTGTTTAACAATGGTACATCAGGAATTTTTCAAAATCATATACTTCCTTTACCCAAAAACTCCCCATCCATATTGGATTATATCGATGGAGGAATTGATGCATCATTAAAAAATATGTATTTCTTATATATAATTTTGAGACATCATCATTAACATGTTTTTTAAGAAAAATTCTTACTGTTTCATCTTCAAATATTTCAAAATAAGGTTTTGGTAAATCAGTTTCTGT
This sequence comes from Viscum album, assembly GCA_963277665.1. Lineage (NCBI taxonomy): Eukaryota > Viridiplantae > Streptophyta > Magnoliopsida > Santalales > Viscaceae > Viscum > Viscum album. The sequence continues at coordinate 435,305,940 of OY728123.1, read as the reverse complement.
ATATCCCAAAAGAGATAAATATATAATTTGATAAATATAGGCTACTTAAAGGTTTCCCTATTCTACAGCATCTAGAAAATCATTTAGTTCATCGTAATTTTGAGATAAAGTGAATAATTTGAAAAGACCATGATGGTACTTCCAACGCTTATCATGGTAATAATGTTGAGAGCGCAATATTATCCCCTAGTCGGTACTTGATCCTTGAAGGAATCGTGCAATGCTATAGGTATTGGATGTCTCATAAATATTTTTTCATGTAACTCAGACATTTGAAAAAGTTTCAACATCATCTGCGCATGACTTCTGGATAATAATTGTAAGTATTTCTTCAGGAAGAGAGATAATATGTGTTCGTGATCTTGCCCCCTCCATGTTTTAACTAACAAAAAGAAAATACAATTAGGGTGTTTAAATATTTATCTAATTATAATGTAAAAAAAATTAGAAATAATAGGATAATCTTGTAATTAAACATTATATACTAACTTGGGGTACCCTATGTTAAAATATAGGTTATCCACTATCTATTTCCCGACATATATTCTTAGGGGAATTTTTTTTATTCCCTTTATAATGGTTCATACTAATCTTGTGAATTTACCAAAGCATATACCCAGGGAGTGTCGTAACCAAGAGTGCACCAAGGCCCGTTTTCGTGCACCAGTTCCCATTCGAGTCTAGCTCAAAGCGGTGTTTTTGGGTTTTACCCCTAGGTACATCTATACCAGAGCCACCTCTATCTACTCATATCCAGATAGAGATGTATTGCTTGGATAACTCACAAAATATCTACAATACCAAAATTCTAGTATGTTCTTCTATACTAATCCTCAAAGTCTATCTTAGGGCCATATGATCTAATCAGAGTTTAACTAAATCTAGCTTCCAAGGTTTGTACTAAACTTCCTCTGATACCAACTATAATGCCCCGACCCTAGTTACCCAAAGTCATTGCATTATTACATAACATTTTCATGATCACAAAGGATCAAGTCTCGAAAGACTGATTAGTTTAGTAGCCTTGGAAAAAATAGATACATTCATAAGTCTTAAATTATATAATAAAGTGAAAAACTACAACAAAGTCTTGACTTCGTAATCCCTCATACTATCCATGCAGGTCATTCATAAAATACTTCTTCACATCCTTGAAAAATAAAACATTGAAAGGGGTGAGCTCATATGCTCTGTAAGAATAACAATATATAAGAATCTTTCTAAAATAAACATAAACATTTAAGGCAATGTATAACTAAAACAAAAGCCTTTTAAACTTTAAAATCAGCATAACATGGCAAAAATAAATTGAAATAATTCCATTTACTTATTCACAAGGATATTCTACTAGTTAAATAATCACATGCAATATCAATAACCACTTTCACAATGATGGAATGCATAATGCCAGACTATCATAACCACATAGCCATGGCCTCATGTCAATAATAAAAATAAGATTTTGTCATGGCCTCGTGCCAAGACACTAGTTTGTCTCATGAGACATACCGATGCATCGAGGGGATATAGCGGGCTCCACCTGTCACTTACTAAGTCCAATGTATTCCTCATATGAATAGGTTTAAATATAATATAAACATTCATATTAAAACTAGCATACGAAATGTCAATACTTTATCCACAAACCATGAATGGTATAAAAATAGCACATCCACAGTCAAACATAACTCATTCACTACAATATGGAATATTTTATTGTATCAAATTAACCTCAATCGATAATAATGAAGGATAGATGAAAATAATCATCAAAACTATTAGAGAGAAACATCCACCTTTTTCTTGAAAACATTTAAAAGTCACACTATTTGTCAAGAATCCATTTAAAAATAGATTTTTGAATCAAAGTTTCCCATACCACTTCGAATCTTTTAAAAGGAATTTTAATTTTAAAAATTAATGTCCATATATATAAATCCTTAAAAAACATTTTTAAAACATGGACATTAATGAGAAAGGTTTAGAATAATAAATATTTAAAACATTTAAAATGATATTTTAGTTAGAGTTCCTAACCAAAATAGAGACACTTGAATACAAATAATTGAGGTAATAAAAAATTTATAATATCATGAGAATAAAGGGATTCTTGATATACTATGTCAAAGTACATTATATACACCATATAAAAGTGATTTGGTGTATAACAACAATTAATTCTCAATGGGATGTAAATTGAGATTAAGTCTCCTATAAAGATAGTATTCTTAGGTTAAGGACAAATCAAAAACATAATTATGTGTCACAAATATAAATACAGTCAATATGATTGAATATTCAGTGTAAATCATTCAAGGGACATTCACACATATTCTTGAAAAGACAACACCAGTGAATTGGATATTTAACACAATAAATGGAGATTGAGTTAAAATTACTCTTATCAAGTTCATATTGATGAGTTGAGATATTATAAATGGAGTGATTATGTGTATCAAAAGTATATCCATAGAAAGGAGAGTGGACATTGTGATATAAGAAAATGAATAGTGATTCCCCACATAATCTTGGAGTAAAATAATCAATGAAGTATGCATAAAGTCGAATGAATAGAAATTGAAATTTCAAATCCCCTTATCGATTTGGTAACTTACGAAACATACACCCATGAAAGAAGTATAATACAATGATGATGTAAATATCCATAAATTAAAGTATATTACACATATGAATACAAAAATAGGTAGTCCACACACCACATACAATAAATAAGTGGTGAACAATGGAAATCTCACGAAATTAAAAGTGAGATAAGAAACCCTTTACCTTGTACTTTTCCTTGGTTTACGGTAGTTTAACCTCTTATATAATGGTTAAATAATTGTTATTAAATTATTCAAGAATCATATACATTAATATGATATCATATATGATCTTTTAACATTTCTTTTTTAATAATATCTTAGTATTATCATCATTTCGTGTGTTAACTTACTCGTTTTCTTTTATATGTTTTGTTACATAAGCCAGGTTTGTTATGGATAGGTTGTATATTATTCATATCCAGAATGATATAATGTTCTTAAACATTACTTTTAATCATCAAATGATAATTAATCTTGAATGGATACGATGGGGAATGAATCTCATCGCGTTCGTCGAGACGGTAGTCCGTACGTACGCACGAGCGACAATATCATTCTTTTGTTATTAAAATAATATATAATTGTATGTTATATCATATATATATAATCATTATCATGTAATATTTATTCTTTACATTAATTACACATTATTATTATACCCATCCAAATAATAATTTATTGAATAACAATTACACCACGACGTGGAGACGGTAAGCCATATGTACGCACGTATGGTGACATGTCATTAAAAGGATGGATAGATTAATGAATATGGTTGTACCATATTTATAATAACATCAAAGTATATATAAGATATTGGAGTTATTATTTTAGAATGGGAATAACAATGAAAGAATAAGTTGAATAAGAAAGGAACTTGAAAGAGGGTGGTGAAAACATTACCTCTTCTTCGGGTTCTTCCTTTTGATTTGATCAAAAGGGCTCCATAGGATGGTTTTCTGATCAAAATAAGGCCTCTAGGTTGAAGTGATGAAAATTTAGTGTGTATTTCGGCAGGGGTTGGCTGAGAAAAATGGATTTGAATGTGTGAATTAGTGAGAAGGGGGGTGCCCATTTATAAGAGGGATGAGGGGCATCTTTGAAAAAGCTAGAAATATTATTCTATAATAAATTCATATTCGGTTTATAATGGCTCAAAAGTGGATTATTTAAAGTTTAAGGTGGGGATAGGTCTAAAACCTCTCAACAAATATTTTTTAGACAGGTTTTGGTCACTATATTAACCTTATATTTTACTTTTAACTCTTAGTTAATTAGTTTAACATTTACCATGTCACTTTGTATTTTTATATTATATAGTTAATAAAATTACTATATACATCCAAGAGACCCCTATGTGGTCCATTAAGGATACACTTATCATGATATAAGTCTCTTGTCCAAACTTAAGATTTTTAAGAATTTAATATCAATTAATAATATAATATTTGTTTTAAAAACTCTTTTATGTGAATTTTGACACTATTGAATAATGGATTTTTGTTAAAGTCTTATCAACTTTATTAATTCGAACCAAAGTCATTTAACCAATAATATAATGTCATATTAAGTAATAAAATTCATGTATGTCATAAAAACATTCAAATTGTTTTAATTGTAACATTTATAATACCAATTATTTGATTCTTTCATTAATAAGGAAAATACAGCATCATTATTGTGTCATAAATAATATTAATTATTAAATGTCTAAAAATTATAAATAAAATACGATTAAATAGGAAATATTTTTATATTTATAATTAATATTTATAATCGAAAATCCAACATATATAACCCTATATAAAAATTGTTTTTCTAAAAGATATATGCTTATGTCGTTTTTGTATTTACTTTAACTTAATTAATAAAGTGTCCCTATCACCTACAAGTTGATCCATGGGGTCCCAAAATAGACCCAATGATTCCCATGGTCGGAAATGTATCCAAAAATAAGGTTAGAACACGTATTAGGGAAATTTATTATTATTATAATATTATTTTTTTACCCTTATTTACCGGATTTACCCTTTAACTATGGTAAATAAAATATTTACAGAAGTAATTATTAAAAATGTTTAAAAATGAAAGTTACCCATTTAAAAAATTTAGAAATCCTGATTCAAAATATGGAATCAATTTTTCCAAATTCAACACACAAAAGTGGTAGAAATTAATTTAAAATTAATCCCCATTGTTAAAACAAAAAGCATGTTTTTAATAGATAATAACTATCAAAAGATTGACACATGTTCATGTCCGGTATAATTGTGAAATTATGTCCAATGACCAAAATTGTATTAAATGGTAATAATAAATTCTCAATATACTTTAAAACCACTCAAATTAATAATTTATCACTATTAATTATTTCAATTAAAAAAGTTCTTTTTAAATAAAAGTTTGTAATTTTCACTATTCATCAAAATATGAAAGTTATCCGAAAAGTACCAAAATTTTACCCTAAGCTAATTTCAATATTATGAATCCAAAATTGAAGTCCATTTTGAAATAAAAAATTTATAATGTTTCAAAAATTAGGTATTATTATTCATAACGGCTAGTTTTATTGGTTGTGGTGTGTTAGAATTTCGAAGTTGCGTACAATGCAAGTCATTGCATTATTCAAAGGGAACTATACCATGGAAGACTAGTGTGTTACAATATGTCTTGAAATGAATCATTATGTCACTTTCCAAATAAGTTAATTTATTACCTTTTCTTCAAAATTAAGTTAAGAATGGGTTGTTTAACTAATATGGTTGGTGCGGCTATTTTCCGCCGTTATAACATCGTAGAAGCTTCCATTACAAGATAATAAGAATATTTTTGAAATTATTGTTTTCTTTTATAATTACATAACTTCTAAATGATTTCAAAACATAATGATACATTTGTCTCAAAAATACTTTATTTCATCTATGTAAACATTATTTGATGGATTTTAAACCTCTTTGAAGTTGGTTTATTTATGATACAAAACTACCAATTGTATTGAAGGTTTGTGATATATTTTACTATGGATGTGTTATTTTTATACCATTCATGGTTAATGGAAAAAAAAATTACATTTCATTTGATAGTTTTATTAGAAATTTTTATTGTATGTTTAATCCTTTTCATATGAGGAATGCATTGGGCTTAGTAAGTGACGGGTGGAGCCCGATATATCTGCTAGATGCATCTGTAAGTCTAATGAGGCCAACTAGTGTCTTGGTACAAGGGCTTGAAAAAATATTATTTGTAGTCTAGGCACAAGGACTTGACTATGTGATTATGAAGTCTGGCATTATGCATTCCATCATTATGAAATTGAATATTGATATTGCATGTGATTATTCAACTAGTATAATATCCAAATGAATAATTAAATGGAATTATTTGATTTTAACCATTCCATATTATGATGAAGGTTATGTTTAAAAAAACATTTTTTTAGTCTTATACATTTCCTTAAATGTTTATGCTTATTTTTGAATGTTTCCCCTATATTGTTATCCTTACTGAGCATATAAACTCACACCTTTCTATGTTTTATTTTTCCCAGGATGTGAATAAGTATTTTATGGTTGACCCATATGGATAGAAAAAATGATATAAGTGTCTTCAAAAGGGGAAAAATGTTGTTGATGTTTTTATTTCATGATGTTATGTAAAACTTATAAATGTATCTAGTACTTCCAAGGCTTCTAAAATGACCGGTATTTCGGGATTTCATCCCTTGTGGTCATGCCAATGTTATGTAATAATGCACCAACTCAAGGTAACTGAGGTTGGGGCATTAAAGTTAGTATTAGATAATGTTTAGTAAAATCCTTAGAAGCTAGATTTAGAAAAACTCTGAATAGGGAAACTTACCCTAAGATAGACTTTGAGGATTAGTATAGAAGAACTTCCTAGAATTTTGGTACTGTAGAGATTTTATGAGTTTTCCAAGAAATACATCCATGTCTAGAAACGAGTAGGTAGAGGTGGATCTGGAACAGATATACCTAGAAGTTAAACCTGAAAACACCACTTTGAGATAGCCTTGAATGGGAACTGGTGCACGACAATGGGCCTTGATTCACTCTTGGTTACGAAACTCCTGGGGGATATGCTTAGGATAATTCTCATTTTCTTTACAACACATTATGAAGGGTTTAGGAGTATATACTTCCTCAAAGAAATCATTTTTATGATTAAGATTATATCCATAAAGTGATTAATTTCTGTTAAGTTTTTTACAAGTTTGGAATTATGTATTGTGATTCATAAACTAATCTAGTGTATGACATTGTTTAGAAATGGCGCCTAGTGGAAGGAATGTAAATTGTATCAATGCACGTAATCCATGTATGGATTTCCCTCCTACTAAAGATAATTATAGTGGAGCTAGTGAAGCAACTGGTGCTTATCAGCTTATCACCATACTTGGACAACTCGCTAAGGTTATGAATAATAACCTTACCCATATGGAGCACCCTATTCCACAATGTGGGAGATCAATGTTAGACCGATTCATGAGGAAACAAACACAAACATTCAATGGGAGTAGAAATCCCTTAGTAGTTGAGCAATGGATAAATTCCTTAGAGAAAATATTTCATACTTTGGGGAGTATGAAAAGTGAAAAAGTTGTCATGGTAGTTTATCGTCTCGTGGGAGATGTAGATCAACGATTGTTATTAATCCAAAACACGAAGTAAGATGAAGAAGTATCAAACATGGAATGGAGGGAGTTTAATTATATTTTCTTAGATAAATACTTTCCTCATGACCAATGTGCGGATATAGAAAGACAATTTCTGATTCTAAGGTAAATTGAGGATGAGAATGTCGCAATGCATGAGGCTAACATTACAAGGTTAGAAAGGCATTCATCAGATTATATACATAACCCAAGGAGTAATATTGATCGATTATTTGATGGTTTAAATCCATTTCATCGTCAAAAATTAGTCTCACAATCCTTCTCATCGTACGAAGATATTGTCACATGCGTTATCAAGACAGAAAAAGAATTATCTAAGTCTTATCACTTTAAAGAAAATCAAGGGAAAAATAGATCTTTTGAACCCTTAAGAAATGGAGATAAGGGGAAGAAGGGAAATTTTGAATATCCATCCTGTGGTAAATGTGGAAAGAAACACCCTGGTACTTGCCTGAAGGGAATGGGAGTCTATTACAAGTGTCGAACAACGATCGTGATTTCAAGGAAAAGAAAGAGGTTTTCAATGTTTAATGCTTCAATTTTAGAGAAAAGGTGCATTTTTCAAATGAATGTGCAATGTGCCAAGGGGACGTACCTCATAAAAGGGAAAGGGAGAAAGGCCAAGCTTAAGCGATCACTACTTCTGAGGTTGAAGCTCCGAAAGACATGGTGATAGGTAATTTAATGGTTTCCTCAGGTTTAGCCAATGATTTATTTGATTCTGGATCATCTCATTGTTTATTATCTTACCAAAAATTAGATATTTAAAATTTGACTTAACAATGGAGTTCTCTGTAAAAATACCTATGGGAAGTATCATTACAACAAATTTTTGTGAATCAGTTCCCATTAGGGTATATAAATGTTCTTTATCTGCTGATCTCATCTTCAAACCCATGATTGAATTTGATATAATCCTCAGAATGGATTAACTTTCAGTCCATGATGTGAAAAATTATTTTCAGATGAAGGAGGTTGCAATATTCTATGATGATAAGGAGTACCTTATCATTAGAGCAAAAATGTCACCACCTAATTCTTATCTATATTTTCTCCCAATAGCTCTATTAAATTCAATTATTAGGGAAGAAGATAATGAAATAACTATGGGTGAGGAAAATTATTTTTGAATAGAGGATATACCTATTGTGCAAGAATATGTTGATGTGTTTCCAAAGGATTTAACTGTACATCTTATAGAATGAAAAATTGAGTTTTCCATTGATTTAATTCTTAGTTCAAGGACCATATTGAAGACCCCTTATAGAATGACCACGGTGGAATTTTTTGAACTAAAGAAACAACTAAAGGAATTGAGTAATAAAGTATTTATTCTCCCTAGTGTTTCTCAATGGGGTGCCCCTCACCTTTTTGTTAAGAAGAAAGATGGATCTATGAGGTTGTGCATTGAATATAGGGAGATCTATGCTATAATAATAATAAAAAGTATCCCCAACCTTTCATTGATGATTTATTCTACCAACTTCATGGAGCTCAATATTTCTCAAAGATTGACCTTCGATCTGGATATCATCAGTTATGTGTGATGAAGGAAGACATTCCGAAAAAAGAATTTTTAACCAGGTACGAGCATTATAAGTTTATAGTAATACCTTTTGGATTGACTAATGCAGCATCTATCTTCATGGATCTAATGAATTGAGTTTTCAAAGAATATCTTGAAGGATTTCTAGTGTTATGTATTGAAGATATCATGGTATAATCCAAATGCTACGAAGATCATTAAAATCACTTGTTCATTATTCTAAAGACTCTTAGAAAAAATGAATTATATGGAAAGTTTAAAAAGTGTGAATGCTGGACTTTGGAGATTTCTTTTCCTGGCCATATTATCTCTATGGATGGAATCTCTGTTAATCCTTTAAATACCAAGGGAATCCAAGAATGGCCAGCACCGACGAGTATAACTGAGGTACGCAATTGTATTGGTTTAGTAGGATATTATCGGTGTTTTGTCAAGAATTTTGCCTGATTGGCTAACCCATTAACGAAGATCACCCGTAAAGGGGTTAAATTTGTTTGGAAAAAAGAGTGTGAATAATGTTTTGAAGAACTAAAGAGAAGATTAGTTATTTCTCCTATCCTGACTCTACCATTGGGATGTGATGGGTTTGTTATTTTTGTGATGCTTCAAAGAAAGGACTTGGTTGTGTACTTATAGAGAATGATAGAGTTATTGCCTATGAATCACAGTAGCTAAAAATTCATGATCCAAAATGTCCTAATCGTGATCATGAGTTAGTAGCTGTAATATTTTCTCTGAAAATATGTAGACACTATCTCTATGGTGAAAAATTTGATATTTATACTGATTACAAGTGTTTGAAGTATATTTTCTCACAAAAATAACTCAACGTGAGGCAAAGGCAATGGATTTAACTACTAAAGGATTATGATTTCACTATACACTACCAACCAGGAAAGGAAAATAAGGTGGCAGATGCTTTGAGTAGAAAAGATCAAGGAGTTTTGAACAAGATGAGAGTTGAAAGGGATCCTATTTTCATGGATCTAGTAAGGATGGATTTGGGAATAACCATAGAAGTTGAAACATCAATACTTTTTCAAACGGTTTCAAAACCATCTTAACTAGAAACGATAAAGAGTTCTTAGATTGATGATAAGGGGTTTCAGAAGAAGATTAATGCTGTGAATGATGGGATTTTGAGTGACCTCATATATGAAGATGGAATTTTGAAATTTGGGAAGAGACTATGTGTACCCGATATACCTGATCTAAAAATGGAATTGTTGGATAATGGTCATAGATCCAATTTCTCGATACACCATGCGAGCACCAAGATGTATAGATATTTGAAAGAACATTTTTGGTTGGACAACATGAAGAGTGAGATTTCTTATTTTGTGTCAATATAAATGGTTTTTCAACAAGTGAATGCTGGAAGGTAACAGCATGGAGGAGTCTTGAAACATCTTCTTATACCTGAGTGGAAAGGGAATAATATTATGAAGGACTTTTTCAGGGGGATACCAAAGACTCCTAGAAGGAATGATGAAATATGGATCATTGTTGATCATCTTACCAAGTTAACACATTTTCATGCTATAAGAGATAATTTACCACTTGAACATCTTGCGAGACTTTATATTAATGATGTTGTAATATTTCATGGAGTAACTTTATCGATTGTTTCTGATAGTGATCCCCATTTTACCTAAAGATTCTAGAAAATTCATTAGAAGTTTAAGCATTGCCTACCACCCTCAAACCGATGGACCATAACGGACAAGTCAAATCATAGAAGACATGTTGAGATCTCACTCACTTGACATTCAAGGTATGTGGGATCAATGATTACCTCGGGTTGAATTTTCCTATAACAATAGCTTCCATTAAAGTATAAAGATGGCACTACATGAAGAGTTATATAGAAAGAGATGTCGTACGCCAACTTGTTGGGATGATGTTGGTGAAAGAAAACTCGTAGGCCCATAACTTTTTTAGGAAACAATTGAAAAGGTGAAGGTTATCAAAACCCACATTAAAGCATCCCAATGTAGGCAAAAGATATATGCCGATAACTAATGGAAGGATTTGGAATTTCAAGTGGGAGACCATGTTTTCAAGAATGTATCTCCATGGAAGTGTGTTATATGTTTCAGTAAGAAGGGTAAATTGAGTCCCCGGTACATCAGACATTTTGAAATTCTAGAACGAATTGGAGTTGTAGCTTATATCTTTGTAAATGCCTGCAAGTATCTCCAAAGTTCATGATGTGTTCCACGTATCACTATTGATAAAATACATGCCTAACCCAATGCATGTAATCAACTATTAAGAATTAGAACCGGAACCCAATTTTTCTTATTGTGAAGAGTCTATCATAATTCTTGATACCAGAGAACAAGTGTTGAAAAACTGGATGACTCGTCTAGTAAAAGTTCTATGGAGATATCATAAGATGTAAGAGGAAACTTGAGAACCCGAGGAACTTATGATTAAGAACCACCCAAATCTTTTTATGTATTAATATTCTAGAAATTTTGCGGAAAAAATTATTTTAGGGAGGGGAAAATGTAACACCCCAAGCTTCCATGGTACGTTTCCCTTGGAATAATGCAATATCTTGCATTGTATGCAACTTCGAGATTCTAACACACTATGACCAATCAAACTAGCTGTTATGGATAGTAATACCCACATTTTGAAATTTTATAAATTTTAATTTTCAAAATAGACTTCATTTTTGAATTCAGAATATCAAAATTAACTTAAGGTGAATTTTTGGTATTTTTCTGAAAACATTCAATTTTTGATTAATAGTGAAAACAATGATTTATTGTTTAAAACCAACATTTTATTTAAATAATAATTTATTTTATTTATATTTAATTTCGGTCAAAATAGATTAATAATACCTATATATGTTCAATTTAATTAATTGGATTTATTTTATAATAAGTTTAGATATATAAAAAATTTATTGAACTTTTTACCGTCCTTTACCCTCCTCCTAAGAGCATTTGCAAATTCGCCTATAATTTAATTTTACTGGTTCTGTGAGTTGAATTTAAAAAATTCTAGAGACACAGGTGAAATTAGTTAGAAAAATTTGGTTCAATTGAATGAGAATAATTTTTGGTGAATAGTAACTTTTTATTTTATTTACCATGGTTAAAAGTGAATAGGCTAATTAAGGGTAAAAATGATATTATAATTACCCTAACACATGTAAAAATTCTATTGGATAAGTATAATTAGACCTTAAAACCCTAAGGAATAAATTATTATCCTATATGGTCAACTTGGATTAGATTAGGACATTTATTATTATTTTATTTATAGAAGAGTAAAAAGAGTTAAATTCAAAGTTAAATAACTAAACCATTTTTAATATAGGGAAACACACAATATAAATTAGACTATAAATATTCATTATAATGATAAAGATATTTAATACATAATGGTATTTTATTTTTAATATTTATACATTAAATAATTTAATTTATTTATGACACAATGATGATGCAGTAATTACTTTATAAATGAATGATTAAAATAATTGATAATATAAATATCCAAATAAATGTAATTTGAGACTTATGATGAATTACACTAATTTTATAGGTTCATATGACATGTTAGGTTTGATTAAATAATTTTTTAGAAGTTCTCATGCTTTTATGATTTTCAAAAAAACCAAATACTAAATAGTGTCAAACATGACATAATTGAGTTTTAAAAAAAATACTATATTATTAATTGATATAATATTCCTAAAAGTATATGGTTCTGAAAAAGGAATTAGATAAGGATATATATATTAATAATTAACCACTTGGGTTTCTCTTGTATGTTTATAGTTTTTTTATTAACCATATAATATGAAAATACACAGAGACATGGTAAATGTCAAACTATTTAACTAAGAGTTAAATCTTAAAAGTAAGGTTAATATAGTGATCTAAACTTGTCTAAAACCTATTGGTTGGGAGTTCGTAGACTCATACCCCCTTATCATCTAATTAAATCATTTTGGATCCATTATAAATCTAATATGAATTTATTATAAAATAATATTTCAATCCTTTCTTAAAGTGAACCTCACCTCTCTTATAAAAGGGAATTTCCCGTTCTCTTAATTTCACACCTCCAAAGCCATTTGGAACGGCCAAAAACTTTCCAAATATACTCCTAACATTATTCCCTTAATATTAGAGTCCATCCTTTGGTCATAAATCCAACCTAAGGATCCATTTTGAACAAATCAAAAGGAAGAACTTGAATAAGAGGAAAATATTTCATCACCTCTTTCAAGTGCTTTTCTTCTTCCACTTCCTCTTTCTTTATTGTTTCCATTATAAAATAATAAATCCAGTCTCTTATATATAATTTGATATTATTATAAACATGTGACAACCATATTCATTATTTTATCCATCCTATAAATGACAAATTCACCATACATGTGTACGTACGGCTTACCATCTATACATCTTGGTGTAGTTTGTTATTCAAACACTTCATTATTTTTTATGGGTATAATAATGAATAGAAATAATGTAAATAATAAATATAATATGTTAATAATTCTATATATATGATATTCTATCCAATTACATATTATTTCACCTTCAATATAATGATATTGTTGCTCGTGTGTACGTACGTATGGATTACCATCTCCACGAACGTGATGAGATTAATTCCCCATAAAAATAATTCAAGAATAATTTTCATTTTATGATTAACAATAATGTTTATGAACATAATATAATTATGTATATGAATAAAATACATCCTATCCATAACAAACAAGGCTTACATAACCAACCATATAATGGAAAATTAATCTCTTAACACCCAAAATGATGATACAATTGAAATATTATTGACAAAGAAATATTATAGGATCTTATATGATATAATATTTATGTATATATTTCTTGTATAATTTAATAACAATTTTTTAACTATTATAAAGGAGGTTAAAATACCATCAACTAAGTAAAAGTACAAGTTAAGTGTTAATTTCACAATCTCTTTATTATCTGAGGTTGTTTTTATGTATGTATCTACTGGGACCTATTTATCATGTACATCCTTGTTTTCTTAAAAATGTATTTCAAAACATTTTTACTATTTACGAGGCAATTTTTTAAAGTCATTTATACCCTTATGTAACCTTATATGTATTGAAATGAATCTTTCTTGTAGTTTTCCAAACAAGGTACTTTATGTCCTTTTCAACAATATTATGGTAAGATTGTTTTTTTTAATAATACGGTTGGTGCAGCTATTTTCCACCGTTATAAAATCATTGAATCTTAACTTACAAGAGTATAATAATATTTTCAAAATAAATGTTTCCTTTTATAATTACACGACTTCTAAATTATTTCAATATAGAAAGAGATATTTATCTCAAAAAGTTTCGATTCCATCTCTGTCAACATTCTTTGATGGATTTTAAACCTGTTTGAAGTTGATTTATTTATGTTACAAATCATCCATATTGTATTGTAGTTATTATGATATATTTTATTTTGGATGTATTATTTTTATACCATTCATGGTTTATGGATAATTTATTGACATTTCATATTCTAGTTTTAATACGAATGTTTATGTTATGTTTAAACCTTTTCATATGAGGTATGCATTATCCTTAGTATGTGATGGGTGGAGCCCGCTATAGCTCCTCGGTGAATCAGAAGGTATCATGAGAAAAAATAGTGTCTTGGAACAAGGCCTTGAAAAAGTCTTATTTTAGTCTTGGCACAAGGCCTTGACTATGTGGTTATGAAGTCTGGGATTATGCATTCTATCAATAGGAAAATTCCTATTGATATTGCATGTGATTATTCGACTATTAGAATTTCAATGTGAATAAGTAAATGGAATTATTTGATTTTATATTTTTCATATTACACAGAAGTTTACGTTTAAAAGGATTTTGTTTTAGTGTTATACATTACCTTAAATGTTTAAGCTTATTTTTGAAATTTGCCACTATATTGTTATCCTTACTGAGCATCTAAGCTCACCCCTTTCTATGTTTTATTTATCCCAGGATGTGAAGAAGTATTTTATAGTGGACCCGCATGGATAGGCTAAGGATATAATTTTGTCCAAAATGTGACCAAATGTTGTTGATGTTTTTATTTAATGATGTAATGTAAAACATAAGAATATATCTAGTACATCCAAGGCTACTAAACTGATCAGTCTTTTAGGATTTGATCCCTTGTGATCATGCTAATTTTATGTAATATTGCACCGAATCTATGTAACTGGGTTTGGGGCATTACATTAATTGAATATGATGCATTTATTTATAGTACCTTTACACAATAAAATGTGTTTTTATGTAATATCTTATGTTTTTTTAATCCTGATGACTGAACAATTTTGATTAAGTTGATGAGAAATGTTCTATACATATTAGATCTCAAAAATTCTGATCATGATTATAGAGAATATTTTTCCCCTTATTAAACACATAATATTATCATTTCCTAGGAATTTATTATTCTTATAGGTTTCAAAAATAATGTGAATTACGAAATGGATTTATAACTCATGAAAAATAATAAACAATAAAATGATGGTGTTGTAAAATAAAATGATTCTCAAAATGAAAATGAATATCAATAGTTTATTACTTTTATTTACAATATATTTAAAATGGATGATGAATGTAAAATTAAATTTTATCTGGTATATGTAATAACTGTAGTTGACTTCATCACTTTGAAGTTAATTTTCATTGAAATAATAGAGTCGGTAAGAATCTTAAATATGATTAAAATTTTAAAAGATTAAATTGGGTAAAATTTATAGAGAATATTCAGTGATATATAGAATTATGAATATTCATTAAAGAACCATAAGATTAAATTTTATGATAAAATAGGATATTAACCTTATATTATTAAATGATTTTAATAATGAATCAAAAAATAAATTTTCAAACTTTATGACTCGTGTTCAGAAAAATGTAGAATCATTGAATACTGAGGAAGATTATTTTGAACCAATTGATTAGGAATACCAGAATAGTGATAATCTAGAGGATTTTCATGATAAAACCATTCTCATGAAAGATTTTATTATTTCATCAGTATAGAACCGGATTATGTTACCAGAAAAAGGTGATCAATTTAAAAAGGAGATAACTCTTTTAGATGAAAATAAATAAAAAAAATCAGTATAAAAATTTCAAATATGAGAATATGATAAAATATCCTAAATAATATATTTTCTAAAAATGAATAATAATTATTAATAAAATAATATCTGTTTCACGAATCTTAGAAAGAAGTGGCTTTGAATAGTATATATTCAAAATATCTATTGAAGTTAGTGTAGAATCCTCCAAATATACTGGGAATGTTCTTGTAAAATATTCATTAGTAAATTTTTATTACTATAATATTGGACCAAGTAATATATGTTTAAATATCATATATAGAAAAATGTCAACAAAAAATTTAGAGATAAATGTAATTCTATAGTACCTGATGATTAGAGAAATGGGAATAAAAATTCCATTTCAAATCATTGAACAAATCATACTGGAATAATTCATCAAATGTTAAATTTTAAATATAATTTATATATATATGATTCTATATTTTCATGAAAGTAAAAAATTCAGGGAAATTTCTGTTTTTTGTTCGTTCAAACATAAATGACCAATGGGTTGGAAAAAAAGTGTTTGCCTAGGAGAATAAAATAAGCTTGGAGGGTTAGCATCAATAAGAAGGTTGCAGTTCTTAACAAAAAAAATTGAAAAGTTAGAAACTATCTACAATATAACAAAATGAAATAGATTTTATTTCCATGAATACCTCAGTCGAAGGAGTGATAAAAATGGAATATTGAATAGAAAATCATGAAAATATTACATATTCATTAATATCTCAATAATTATGAGAAATCAGTTTAGGTGAGCAATAAAGAAAAGTAGTATTTGTCATAATTTTCATTTAGGTTATTAAAAAATTCTAAGGCATGGATACATGATAGTGGGTGTTCCTCCCACAAGACTATTGATGCGAAAATTCAAAAAAAAGAAACATGAAGGGGGTGTAGTAATAAATACTAATAAATCTTCATTGAAATAACAATTTATGGGGACAACATAAATTTATAAAATTAAATTTAAATAAGATGACGTTATTTATTTTAAGGGGATAAAAAAACATTTTGAGTGTTATCGAACATTGAGATAATTTTAATGTGGTAACATTAAATAAAAGTTTATAGAGATTAAATTAAAAAGTTAAGAAATAATTTTCTCTCATGTTTTTAGATCAAATAGTAATTGATTGTGGATTGGTGACCCTTCTAATACATGTTAGAGAAACACCAATAATGTGAACATGATATGGAAAAGAATATAGGGGAAACTTATCAATAGATTCATATGATATATTGTGAACAAGATGTGGTAATATATTTTACCATGATGATAAGAGATAAATATGGAATCATTGAAAAATGTTTGAGGTTCAAGATAACTCAGAAGACTCACAAGAAGGGTTATATTTCTTACACATGACCATTAGAATTAGTCTGCATAGATAATTGTGGTCATCTTAGAGATAATTATACTGAATGTGATATTTATATCCTTAATCTCATGGGTGACTTCACTAAAATAACTCATGCTCTTTTTATAAACCCCATGATAGATAAATCTTGGATATTTAAAATTTATAGAAGAATATATATACCGGAAATTGAATTGAGTAGAAAAAAAATAAGATGTGATAATGAGAAATAGTACAAAACTGACTCTATTTAAATTTATCATGGAAAACATGTAATTTGGAATCATTATATCTCACCTAATACAACACAATATAATTATGTTTTAAGGAATAACAATAGGATGTTTTTGGAAATAGGTAGAAAAATGTGGTCTCACAATAATGATTCAAATTTATTCTTGGGAAATGTAGCATGTACTACAATTCATATTCAAAATATATTTCATTTGAGACTGGATACATATGTTATGCCCTCTATGATGTAGCATCAAAATAATATAATATTGTAATAATTCAAGGTCTTTAGAAGTATTTTATTTAGTAAAATAAAAATAACTTAGATGTAAATATTTGACGAAAAGGATGATTATGGAGTATTAATGTGTTATTTATCTAATAGGGATGGTCACATATGATAAAATAAGATATTTAAAAAACATTGTGTGTTCGGATAGGAAAATTAATGAAAATATAAATCAAAAAATTAATCAAATTCAATCATATTTTCACCCTCTAATGCAGAAATGTGAGCATAATTATATATTATATGTTGAAAATGATGATGAAATATTACTAGAAACATTTTATAAAAATAATAATTTTCCATGAATTATGATGAACATTCTAGTGATAAAAAATCAGTTTTATAGTTTAAATGGTCATTTAAAACCCAAGAATATCATTAGGAATCATAATAAACTTGTTCTAAATATAAATAGGGTATATGTATAGAAACAAACTAGTCTTGGATTAGATCTTGAGCCTAGAATAGTTTTCGATGATATTAAACATGACGAATGGATAAAATTTAAGAAAGAATATAATAATAAAATTTGAAAAAAAAATTACACTATAAATTTCCCCATGACAAAAAACTAAAAATCTGATTAGAATAAAAGGGATCATTGGGAAAAATCTGAAGGAGAATAGTAATTTTTCAAGTAACTTAGATTGACTGGTTTTAAAATGATACTCTCAAATGGATGGAAAATTCATTAATATGAAATTTTCTCTATTTATTATACCTGATATGATAAAAATGATATTGTATTGTTATCTTATTTTCAATATTGGATATAAAAAATGAGTAGAGTATCTATGTTATTCAATTGAGACATTAGAGAATAAGTATTTATTAAAAAATAGAAGACTTATTTCATGAAAATTATGGGTGAATGGTATTCATACTGGAGAAAGTATTTTGTAGATTAAAATAGTTTATATGGTCCTTTAATTCTATAAATTATGACAGTTTGGGAAAAATTGTGTTTTCTAAGGCACTATTGATAAGAAATTACGTATAAAAATTATTTCTTAGGAACACTATAGCAGGTTGTATATGTGATTAAATAATTTTTCATAGTATAAATAGATAATTTTATAGAAGATTCATAATAAACATACATAAGTATTTTTAGATTTATATGAATGTGGAATAAACTCTTTTTGGTGCTACAAATTGAGAATAATTTAGATTATGTACTTATTTCAAAAAAATAAAAATAAATATTATTATTTTTTGTAATAGATGATTTATAAGATAATTCAAAAAATACATTAATTGTATCAAGGATGAAAAAAATATGATCAAGGAAATTAGGTTGAATATAAGAAATTTAGAAGCATTGATGGAAGCATTTTGTACCCCACAACATCTACAACTAAAATTGTCTATGTGTTGACTTTGTGGGTTAGATTTCAAAATGAACTGATGGTGTCGCACATTAAACAAATTTTGGGAAAGATGAATTATTTAAGAGTCGTACAGAATTAAGGATTTCTCTATTAATGATATTTGCATCAAGATATTATTGGTTTCACATATGTGTATTTGGAAGGTGACTATACAGATCATAAATCGACATTAGGTGGAGTGACTTATGTTGGTTATGATTTTCATAGTTGTAGCATTATGAAGTAGATTTTAGTTATCCTAATAATGGAATAATTAGAGTACATAGTGGTTAATCATGGAATTAAAATGAATTTGTGGATACAAGGGAATATTTCATATTTTTATAATATTGTTCTGATTCTGTTTATGATTATTTATAATAATAAAAGTGGTATTGAGGTTTCAGAAATCCTAGTATAGTTGACTCGGACTAAATATATGTAAATTCAATTTTATTTTAAAAAACATAAATTGGTTTATGTTTAAATATAAATATTATTTACTAGTATAAATGATCATCATGCATATATATATGCTCACAACATTTATGTCATGTGTGATATTTTTGGATTTAATGATGAAATTTACTCATTATGATTCCCAAACAATTATTATATATTGTTTCCTAGGAAACCCTATAATGCATCACTATGGTCCTTTTTATTAATTTTAAAATGGGAGATGTAAGACTATGTTGATTAGGGAGTTTAAGTGGTAGTGTAGTTTAATAGTCATTCAATTCACTTAGTTGAAACATGTCTTGCAATGATGGATGGAAATCTCTCAAAAAGACTATCTAATCATATAATTTTCTAATTGGATTATCACATTGATATTGGAGACTCTTTGATTATCTATGTTGGTATGAATTCTTTATCATGAGGTTTTTTATGGTTTAAAAAACATCCAAATGATTATAGTAAATAAAACCATGTATTTGTGAATTTGTTTAATGATGGATAGAGATCTCATGGATGTTGGTGATTTTGGGATGGAATAATTTTTTAAAACCATCTTTTGAGGTTCTCACATATTGTGACAGTTCTTGATATGATATACATAGAAATATATCTTTAGAATAATATTCATGATTTTAGAGAGTGATTGTAATGTCTTGGGAATTTTGTGATTTTTTAAAAAAATTAAATAGAATTTTTCTGAGACCATGCACTCTGATGGAATGTGATTTTGAGTCCTCGTACATAATTTTTAACTTTTTTTAAGGTACGTTTTGTAAATTCATGAGCGGGATTTTCTGACATTTGAACTTTTGGTCGGATTGTAAATCTGAGGACACTGTTGAACTCAGAATGCAACGATTTTCCTTGAAATTACTTATCTCTGGTCAGTAAGGGTCGATCGGAAAAGTTATTTTTCTAAAATTTTGAGAAAAATATTAGAAGGATTTAAAAAGAGTTATTTTATATTATTTCTCAACCATTGAGCGGCGGACAGGGATGATTTAGTGTGGCAACGAAGCATCAATGGGTCATATTAATGAGTCTCATTAATGCCTCATATCACACAGAGTAATGATGCAATAAACTGAGCATAACAGAGGTGCTATTTCATAAATGAAACAGTGTAACGATGGAATGTCACAGCATAATTGAAACATTGTGACATGTTTCCTTTAATTATTTGTCATTTTGGAGAAGTCGAAATTAATCCATGGAAACTCTATGAAGAATCTCTAATGGAATTCCTCTCCAATGAAGAACGACGAAGAATGCCGGTGAGACTTCATCATCTACGACACAACCTCGAAGAACAGAACTACAAGAGATGACATCGACTCCATGAATTCTCGAGGCCAAACGCTTTAGCATCAAATATCAAAGAAGTAGTGGTATGATTTTTATTTCAAATTTCATCCCCGTTTCTTCTCTTTTTCTAGAAATGATGAAGGCAGATCAACCCACGAACAAGTTGATCCACAATTCAAGGATTTATGCAGGAGGGTGACTTTTCTTGGGGATTTATTATTTAAGATTCAAACCTTCCATGAAACTATTGAACATCAATCCCTAAAAATCCCCCTTGAATATAACTTCTAATATGGAGGGCCTAGGCCAACACGAACAAGGTCCGAGCACCTCAGCTCATGCATTCTTAGTGGCGATAGTTTGATTCCGGGGTTGGTGTAGGGATGGAGTCAAACCAAGGGACCCTTTGGCGTAGATGGGTCAGAGAACGGACCACCAGAGCACCTTCGATAGCCCATAGAATGTGCCTCCAGCCAACCCACACCGACTGTGTGAAGGGGGAAACACCAATGGACCCACGACAACTGCAAAGGTGGCCACCCTCACTGGCCACACTAGAAGATGGTGGTGCGCCTGTCAGTGGTAGGGGGATGCGGCCAACGGGCCACGATGGTGGGAATCACAATGCTAGGGAGGAATCGTGGTGCTAGACAGGTGCCATATGGAGTGTGTGTCCCATGTGCGGGCCACCTGGGTAGTGTGGGCCATGGTCCGTTGATAGAAGATAGAGGCTGGGGTACCATAGGCCCCACTGACTGTTAGTCCTAAGCTATCGGGTCGAGCCCTAGTGCGTCAGGTCGGTCATGCGCCCAACGGGCTGGACCCATGGCCTAGTGGGCTAGTCTCACACTGGCAAGCTGAACCGAAATCCAATGGGATTTACCCATTCTGGCAGGTCAGACCCACACCCTTTGGGCTGGGCTGGACTAGAACGGGTCGCCGGGCAACTCAGTGGGCTGGACCCTCGGCCAAACCCAGCTGGGTCCAGTGAGGCCTAGTGGGCCTTGACCACTGGCATAGCTGGACAAGATTGACCCTGACTCCGACCAGGTTAGGCCAAGTCTGTCTAAATGAAACCTGGTAGGTGTGCCCCCAGTGCGGGTTGGTCGGGTCGGTTCGACTGGGTTGGACTGGGCCCCATCACAACCGGCCCCCTGTTTACTAAAATGCTTAAATCTTGCATACCACTCATCCGATTGATGAGCCGTTTGCGGTGTTGGGACCCTCTTGATAATGCAGATCTTTTGGCAGGTGTTGTGGTGACTTTAATAGGCATTTTGATGGGATTAATGGCTTGAGGATCAGCTCTCCCAAGCATTCTACGTATGAAACCCTATGGTTGGCTGAGACCTGATGACTTCTCGATGACATCCCAATGGGAAGTCACTCTATGTGACGAATTGACCCATGGTGTGGAGCGGCTCTATGCTACTCGGCAAACCCACGGTACTAGATAGGAGGAGTACCATAATTTAGCATAGGTGGGAAGCAGCTCTGTGTGACCCGGCAGACCAACAGTGGGGAGCGGCTCTGTGTGACCAAGCATACCAATGGTAAACATTATGGATGAGTACCACAACAGTCCAAGGATAGTGGGAAGAGGCTCTGTGTGACCCGATATACCCACTGTACTTGAAGATGAGGAGTTCTCCAACAGTTGGAGAGTTCGATGATGTGACTGATAATGGAACTATCAGTACCCTAGAATATACCTGGTATGATCTATCTTATGCTTCGTGATTATTTTGAGGTTGATGTGTGGTCTTTACTTTTTGTCTCGGGGTTCCTACTGAATATTGTTATACTAACCACTTCATGAGCTTCGCTCGCACCTATTATGTTTGGTGCAGACGATCGACGTTTCAACGAAGGAGCTCAGGGGGATAGGACTGACAGATGCTACGACAGTGGACATAGAGTCCTAGGACCATGTGGCCCCTAGTCCATCTAGGTGGAAAGTACATACTACTTTGGATTCTGTTAGCTTCACTACTCTTATGATCAGGTGGGGTTTTCCACAGATGGCCATCAGAACTCCTTTTTGTACTTTGTTGTTTCTATTCCTTTATTGGGTTTGTATTCTGGACCAGCCACTTTCCTGTGTACTTTTTACTCAGTGTTTTTTTAGTATACTTTATCCACTTCAGTGTTTTGGGACATGGTTTAGTGTGTGTGTGTGCGTACATGTAGCCAGGAAAATGCATCCCACTTGTAGGTTGACACCTTCGGTGCTAGTTTTAAGCCCTTGGCCTTCATGAGGTGGGCTTGGTGTAGTCACGACCCGAGCCCCGGGGGACGGGTTGTGACGAAGTGGTATCAATGGGAGATCAGTCCTACCACAAAGACTAGGACTATTTTTTTGTTTTATGGAAAGAGTGATAAGTGTTGCGGGTCTGACATTCAGATTCGGGGTGTCTAGTGTTGCTGTGGTGTCTGACGTATCCATAAACCAGGACCTTGATTTTTTCTTTTCAGCTCAATAGATGAAAACATTGGTTGCATAAGTGTCTCCTTATGTTATTTTGAATAAGTGTCATCTCACCATGTATAACTTTCTAACCATGGTATATCTTGATCTATTTCAGGATGCCTCCATGTGGAAGACCAGTCTAGATCCCAATATGAAATTGTGAGGACTGCAAGCCTAGGGACGATAAGTCCATTCAATGACCAATTCTTGATATGGACCCACCGGGTGATAGATCAGTGATACCAACACTCGGTAGTAATAATTTACTGATGATAGTTCCAGAAGAGGATGTTCATAGGCTCAGTTCCTTATAAGAGTTTAAGTGACAAAGACCTCCCAAGTTTAGGGGAGAGATGGATCCTCAGGTCCCTGAGGACTAGCTGGAGGCTGTGACACATGTCTTATTCTTACATAGGACACCACATAACTAGATGGAGATCATGGAATCAAGGCTTCTATAGGGCTCAGTAGGGAGGTGGTGGAGTGTGATCACCCAGAAACATGATGAGGTAACCCCACCTAGTCAGAATTCGAGCAGCTTTTCTTGGAGTATTTTTTCACCATAACCATATGATTTGTACGCATTCAGGAGCTCTTTTAGCTTCAGTAGGGTATCATGATGATGGCTGAGTACTCTGTCATGTTCACGGATCTTTCCTGCTACTCCATAGACAAGGTGTGAGACCCTTTCTTCAGGGATCATTTTTTCAAGTAGGGACTCAGGTGGGAGATCAGGGTGTCAGTGTCTTCTCTCAGCATTCCTATGTAGGATGAGGTGCTAGAGAGATCCCATCAAGTGGAGATCTTCTTGGAAGAGTATGCACTTATATCTAGATCCTCCCATAAACCCTAGGTGACAGAGTCTTCAGTAAGAAGCAGACATCAGACACGTGGTCCCAAGGGGGCCAGGTCTTTTATAGGATGATCCCCGAACTCAGCATCAGTAGTGCAGGGCTTCTAGTCCTATGGGAGTCAACAGGGAGCTAGTAAGTGCTTAATGTGTGGAAGGTAGGGATGCATGGCATGTGACTGCCTGACCTATTGTACAGATAAATAGAAGACGGTCAAGGGGCCATCATGGCAGCGGTAATGGTTCGAGTGATGAGGTCTGCAGGGTGGCAGACGGTACAGGGGAGATGGAATGTTGGTAAGTCATCATCTATGGTTTGAGGTGTTACCACCACTACCCCAATGTGGTCCACCCCCAACATCAGGGATTAGGTGGACAGGGGCGAACTCATCTCCATGCAGCAAAGGCTTACGACCACAAAACACCAGAGATGATATAAGGTACGATATGTGTCTTTTACACCCTAGTTGCATCACTTATAGTCATAGGTGCAAGTCACTCCTTCCTTTCCATGACTCTCATTCAGAAATCGGTGGTTCCGGTGGAGTTTTTGGATGAATCCTTATGGCAAGAGACACCTTTCGGAGATGACTCGATGATTAAAAACTGGTGTCAGTAGTTTGATCTCACTCTATTAGGCGAGAGCTTTGACTGTGATCTCCTTGTAGCAGCATTTAGGCCTTATGACGTCATCATGGGTATGGACTAGTTATCCATAGTGCATTCTCAGATTGATTACTTTAGGCATACAGTGGGGTGTTTCTGCAGATTTGGGACATGGTTTTCATTCCCCTATGAGATGGAAACCCTTGCAGTACAGAACAGACTCTCTCTGAGAAGGGTTTAGTTGATCACTCTCCAATTGGATAGCCTCACCCTCAAAGCAGTGGATGAGAGGAGTCAAAGATTCCCTGTAGTGGTGGACGAGTACAAGGATGTATTCCCTAAGGATTTTTAGGGACTAACACTTCCTAGATAGGTATAATTTTACCTCAACTTGAACACTGGGATGGCACCAATATCCACACTAGCATATTAGATGGATCCCTTGGAGTATCACGAGATTAGGGTACAACTAGAGGACTTGCAGAAGAAAGGGTTCGTAAGGCCCATTATTTCAGCATGGGCAGCCCCAGTTCTTTCTTCCAAGAAGGAAGATGAGAGGTTGAGGTTTTGCGTGGACTTACAGTGCCAGAACAAGGTTAATATGGAGAACAAGTATCCACTACTAAGAATTGTTGAACTATTTAACCAGCTAAAGAGAGAAAATTGGTTCTCAAAGGTAGACCTCAGATCAGGCTACCACCAGCTTCAGGTATATGATGGGGAAATAAGGAAGACAACTTCCAAGTTCCAGTAAAACCACTATGTGTTCCTGGTGATGTCTTTCAGCATGAACAATTCCACATCAGTGTTCATGGGACTTATGAATGGGATCTTCCATCCATTCCTTCACTGGTTCGTCATAGTCTTCACTAATGACATCTTGGTGTATTCAGTGTCGGAGTAGGAGCACATTATTCACATGTAAACACTCCTGGATAAACTCTAATAGAAGCAACTTTATGGTGAGCTCTCAAAGTTCTAGTTCTAGATTCTGGAGGTCCACTCTCTAGGACACATCATCTTAGTTGCGAGAGTTGTGGTAGATCCAACGAAGATAGACGCAATACTTTCTTGGGAGCTACCCATTAGCGCTACTGAAATGAGGTGATTCATGGTGTTGGAGGGTTACTATAGGAGGTTTATACTTGACTTTTCCAGAGTGTCGGCATCCTTATCATCCTTGAAATGGAATGGATAGCCCTTCATATGGATAGAAAAAGGCCAGTAGAGTTTCTAGGAGCTAAGGCAGAGACTGACTTGTGCCCCCATCTTGAGACTACCTGAGGAGGGTGTTGGTTATATAGTTTACTATGATACATCAGGTACCAGAATGGGTTGTGTCCTGACGTAGGAGAGAGTGGTGATCAGCTATGGATCATAAAAGCTTAGGTAGCATGAGAAAAACTATGGAAATCACAACCAAGAGTTAGCATCATTTATATTTGACCTGAAGATGTGGCGACACTACTTGATGGGTGAATGGTTTTCCATCAACTCCAACCAAAAAAGAGTCAGGTAAATATTCTCCTAGAAGGAAATGAACTTGAGACATTAAGGATGGCTATAGTTCCTCTAGGAATAAGACTTTGAGAGTGTCTATACTCCTAGAAAGGGTAATGCGGTGGTAGAAGCATGCAGTAGGAGGACCAGCTTATATATTCTGAGAGAGGCAACGGGGCTATTAGCCACGATGCAGATATCCTTTTTGAATAATTATGGAGAAGCATACCTTTAGTCAATCACTGTTACTCCCCCACTCTTATAGTGAGTCAGGGAGGCACTACTAGTGGATGTTGACTGCAAGGCACAAGGTGCTCAATTATCCTCAGGATGGGCTCCTGGTGAATTTTGTATTAGTGGGGAGAACGCTATCTTTTTTAGAGGGTAAACCATAGTTTTAGTGACGTTGTCGGAGGAGGTGTTGAGATATTTCTATACATCCCATTTGGTGGTACATCCCAGAGTGGCGAAGATGAACTAGGAACTCTGACATTAGTACTGGTGGCTAGGGTTGAAGATAGAAGTGGCAGAGTTTGTTTCACGATGCCTCACTTGTCAGAAAGTGAAGGTCGAGCATCAACTTCCAGTAGTCTTGACCCATCCACTGTAGGTATCATAGTGTAAATGGGATGGTATCTCTATGGACTTCGTAATGGGGTTACCATGTATGTCCAAAGGCCAGGATTCTATTTGGGTGATTTTTTGCTGAATCACCAAGTTCGATCACTTCCTACCCATCCGGGAGCAGGGAACGATAGAGGGATTGCAACACCTTTACATCAAGGAATTTGTGCCACATTGCATGGTTATTTCGATCATTGTCTCAGATAGTGACTCCCGCTTTACATCCCAGTTGTGGAAGGGATTACAGGAGGCATTCGGGACACAGTTGTGCTTGAGAATAGATTTTCATCCCCAAATGGATGGTCATATGGAGAAAACCATATAGAATATGTAGTAAATCCTTCATAAGTGCATGCAGGACTTTGGTCATAGTTGGGAGGACCACCTTCCTTTGGTAGAGTTCATAAAAAAAAATTGGTATCACTCCACCATTAGTAAGGTGTCGTTCTAGGCCTTGTACGGGCTGCCTTTTAGATCACCCCTATGTTGGATAGACATAGGGGAGTCAGCACTCATTGTTACAAAGATGGTATTGGCTACCACCAAGAAGGTTCATATCATCCAGGAGTGGATGAGGACAACACAAATCAGGCATAAGTCTTATGCCAAAAGGAGACGGAGACCCTTGGAGTTTGAGGAGAGAGACCATTTGTTCCTTCAGGTCTCACCATGATGAGGATTACAGAGCTTTTCTAGGGGTGGAAAGCTATCTATGAGGTTTATCAGACCTTTTCAGATCCTGAGAAAAGTTGGTGAGGTAGCGTACCTCCGAGCTCTTTCCCTACAGATGCACCTGGTGCATGATCCATTGCACATCATCGACTAAGGAAAGATGTACATTGACGATGGGGTGAAGTTTGTGGAGTTCTCGTTGGAGATAGAGGATCGGCAAAACTGGGTCTTATGTGGGCTGTCGATTCCTCTGGTGAGTTTGGTGGTAGCACAGGAATCTCTAAGAGATAACAAGGGATCGTGAGGCTCAAATTTCTACCCAGTACCCCCATCTGTTTGATTAGATTTTGTTTTGGATTTCGTGGACGAAAATCCCTAATGTGGGGAGAATGTAATGTTGTTTAATTCAATGTAATTATTTTTAATTATATAGAATTATTCTGATATCGCATGTTCTGACGACTAATGATTTCGAGACCCAGAGATCCAAGAACGTAATTTTTTACTTTTTTAAGGTATGTTCTATAAACATGTGAGTGTGATTTTCTAACTCTATAAATGGTTCTTGGATCATAAATATGAGGGCATTGTTGAAATTGTAATGTTGGGATTTTCCTAGATATGGTGTAACATCAGTCGGCAATGGCCGAGTGGAAATGATATTTTTCATAATTTTTGAGAAAAATAATAAAATAATTTAAAATAATTATTTTATATACATTCTCATCTATTGAACGGAGGATAGAGACACTGTAGTGCAGTGACGATGCAAATTAATGAGTTTCATTAACGGAACATATCATGCATTGTAACAATGCAATAAATGGAGCATAACTGCCACACTATTTCATAAATGAAATATTATAACGACTTGATATCATAGCATAACTGAAACACTATGGCTTGTTTTCATTAATTATTTGGCATGATGGAGATGATTGAATTATTCCTTGGTGACTCTGATAAATATCCAAGGGAATTCCCCTCCAATGAAGAATGAAGAAGAACACTGGAGTGACTTCATCATCAATGACACAACCTCGGAGAATGGATCCATAAGTGACGACACTGACGCTTGAATTCTCAGGGATGAACCCTTACACATCGAACATCAAAGTGGTTTGGGTTTGATTTTTATTTCAAAGATATTCCTTGATCTATTAATTTTCTAGAAACGATGACCACGGACCAACTCATGAACAAGTTGATCCACAATTCATGTGTTTATGCGGGAGGGTTACTTTTCTTAGGAGTTTACTATTTAGGATTGAAACCTGGCAAGAAACGATTGAACATCAATCCCTGAACCTCCACCTTGATTTAAACCTCTAAATTGAAGGGATCGGGACGACACGAACAAGGATCAAGCACCTCCGCTCGTGCGTTCTTGGTGGCCACATTCTCAATGTGGTGGTAGTTTGATTTTGGGGACTTACTAGGGATGGCAGTGACATGAGGGACCCATTGGCATAGACATGTGAGAAAACAGACCACTGTAGTAACTCTGCTGGCCCACGGAAGGTTCCACTAGTGCGGTTGCACCGGTAACTTGATGCGTGAAGCAGGTGGTCCCAAATGGCACCGTGGAAGCCACGAGGGGGCTGGGGCTTTCCAGGCATGGTGAAGGATGGAAGTGCTCCCGGCGGTGCACTATAGCGGCAGCAGGCCTCAACCAATAGGTTGTGGCAACGTGAATCGCAATGCCAGGTGGGTGGTGTGATCACTGTGATAGGCTGGCACCATGTGGATTGGGCGGCCCATGTCTGTGACACCCAAGTCATGCGGCCCATAGTCCAATAACCATGGCTGGAGGCTAGAGGGTCCCCACATCTGGGCTGGATGGTGAACCACCGGCCGCTCCAGGGGTAGGTCCTCAGCTGGCGGGACGGACCCAAGACCCAACGGTCCAATCCTGTGTTAGCGGGCTGAACCGGAACCCAATAAACTATACCCACGTGAGTAGGCTAGACCAGTGTCGGCATGGAAATCCAGCTCCCTTTAGGTCGGGCTGCACTAGACATCGTTTTCGGGTGACCTAGCATGTTGAACCCTCAGCCAAACCGGGCTGGGTCCAGTGAGGCCTATTGGGCCTATTCCACGTGCCCGGCCAGACCAGACCAACCCTGACCCAAACCACCTTATGTCATGGCCATCTAAACGAACTGTGGTATGTGGGACCCTGACCCAGGTTGCTCATGTCGGTCTACCATCGCAACTGGCCCCCTATTTACTAAAATGTCGGCATCTTGCAAAATGTGCATCTGATTGACGAGCCGTTTGCAGTGTTGGGACCCGCTTTATGAGGTGGATCTCACAGTTATATTTTCTAGACTTTCATGGACATTGATATGAAATTAATAGTTTGAGAAGTGGTTTACCCAAGTGCGCTACGTACATAAACATACGGTTGGATGAGACTAGATGACTGCTCGACGATGGCCCAGTGGGCAGCGCCTCTGTGTGGCCTGGTAGGCCCACATTGGGGAGCAGATCTGTGTGACCGGGATAACCCATGGTACTCGATAGAAGGAGTACCATATTTCAGCCAAGGTGGGAAGCATCTCGGTGTGACCCAGCAAGCCCACGATGGGGAGCGTCTTTATGTGACTCAGTATACCCATGGTACTCATCAGGGTTGAGAACCACAACATTCCATGGTAAGTGATAAGTGGCTCTGTGTGACATGGTATTCCTACTGTACTCTATAGAGGAGGATTTCTCCAATAGTTGGTGAGTTTGAAGATGTAACTGATGATGATACTATCACAACACTAGAATTTATTTGGTGTGCAATTTCTTATTATTTGTGATTTACTTTGAGTATTATTATGTGGTATTTCCTTTTTGTCATTGGGTCCCTACTGAGTATTTTTATACTCAACCCTGCACACACATCGCCTATCTGTATTGTGTATGGTGCAGAAGATTTAAGTTTTGATAGAGGTTCTTAGGTGGATGTAACTAACAGATACTACGACGGTGGACTTAGAGTCCTATGACCCGGTGGGGGCCTAGTTGGACTAGGAGGACATGACATACAACCTTGTCTTCTAGTAGTTTCACTTATCTTATGATCATGTGGGGTTTTCCATAGATGTAAATCAGAGATCCATTTTGTACTTTGTTGTTTCTGTTCTTTTTTTAGGTTTATATTCTGGCCAAATCACTTTCCACGGTACATTCTACTCAGTCTTGTTTTTGTATACATGTTTTCTCCTTTAGTTTTTTGGGATGTGGTTGGGTGTGTGTGTGTATATAGGTACTCAGGAAAATGCCTCCCACTTGCAGGTTTACACCTTTGACGCTAGTCTCCAGCCCCTGCCCTTCGGGAGGTGGGGTTTGGGTAGTCATGGAATGGGCCCCAGGGGAAGGGTTGTGATAGTGATTTGTGATCTTTGATGTATGTTTCCAAAATATGTTATAATTCAATCCTAGATAAATCATGAAAACCCAAGATTATTTATGAAATTTTAGACTATGGCCTAATCTATGTTGTTGAACTATTCATATAGTGGAACATCCCTCAAAGACAAATATATAATGTTGTTGGGTACAAATACACATAGATTAACCTCATCGGATAATCCATTATGTATACATTCTGTATAGATTCGCATAGGTGAAGTTGGAAATGTAGAAAATTTCGATATAGATGATGAGAACCACATAGTTAATTGTGTTGTAGCTCAATATAGATCTGTGAAGCCAAATCACATAGAAATATATGATACATAAGAAATTTGGACTGAATCATATAGCTGAAGTGAGTGATTTTAATTTTTCTTACATGTTAAATGAGAATTACATTTTTGATTTCAATGTATTCAAATTGATGAAACTGATTACTACATAGTCAATTTTTATGACACACTCTATATCATAAACACAATATAATCCTTAATTTATTTGAGGTAGAAACTTTTTTCAAAATTGGTAAGATCATGGATATTTATATAACATGTGGAAGAAAGAATCTCGACAAATTTTGGACGTTAATTAATATTCAAATTGGAATACAATGGATTTTAAATAATAGTTAAACCTTGATTTAGTTAACCAATTGAAATGATATGATCCTAATACTTATGATTAGGGGGTTTCCATAATTAAAACATAGAAACATTCACTGTGTTATTTTGAGTTTAATGTTAATGATGATTTTTGGAATTTAAATATGTGATTTGTGTATAAAAAATAGGGAATTAAGAACACATGTGTTCATCACAATAGAAATTTTTGGAAAAATAATGGGGAATTTTATCTTATGGACTTGGTCAATTTTTTAGTGATCAACAATATATTTATTATAACTTATGTAATGTAGTTGATCTCATTCTGGTATTATTTTTTAGCATAATTGAATTCTATACTATGGGTGACTCTATCTCCCTTATTCTAGAGGATAATAAAATCAAATATTAATCATATGATTCAAGTGTAACATAGTTTACTTAGTGATCCTATACATAATGTATTCATTGTATTATTACTATAGTGTGAAACTAGGTTTTTGGTTGTGACTCCTAACATGTGTGGTTTGAGGGTACATATATAATTGTAATTGGGGTAACCGGGTTTTATAATGAATATAATATATGGTTGGAGTGTAAAAACCCAATATAGGGAGTATGATTTATCATTGTAAAAACCCATTTAAAAAATATCTCATCCTTTTCCTTTTTCTTCCTACAAGATCATGTGGAATGAGATATTCCATTTTTGTGTAGATCAAACTCTAACTGGACATAGTGTATTATATCACTTAAATATAAATTATGAAGACATCACTCCACTAATTCATC
This sequence comes from Viscum album, assembly GCA_963277665.1. Classification (NCBI taxonomy): domain Eukaryota; kingdom Viridiplantae; phylum Streptophyta; class Magnoliopsida; order Santalales; family Viscaceae; genus Viscum; species Viscum album. The sequence continues at coordinate 435,273,416 of OY728123.1, read as the reverse complement.
CCCATACACCTTCTCAGTGGATGAAACCAGTCCTCCCTTCCACATCAAAAATGATATGGGTTGAATGATCCTTTCAGTAAGCATAAATAAATTCCATCACATATAAAATTCCATTAAAAAAATTTATTCTGTTCTTTTTGTAATTTAATAAATTAATATGTAATCATAGTTCACGAATGTGATTTTTATATAAGGTGTGGTCTTAAAAAGAGTGGTGGAGAAGGTCTGTAAGTGATCCACTAAACCAAGGATTTTATTGAAAGTGTAACAAATCCTTAAAGAAGACGATAAAATTTTATATTCATTAAACACCAAATTTAAAAAGAATTATTTTTCATATTAAATATAATAAATTTAGGAAAATAAAAACATGATGATACATTATATAGGTTGGTACATCAAATGAGATCAGAAATAGGCATGTTTAATTTGATTCCATTTTCATAAAGATATAATTTGGAAATTTAAAATTAAAATCTTGTGTAAAACACAAAATTATTGATAATTTTAACTGTGTTTAAATATGGAGAAAATAAATAGAATATATTAATATATACTTGATAAGAAAAGAGATATATTTTTTGGGTATATATCAAAAAATTAACCTAATTAAAAGTGGTTGGTTAGGATGTTCCCATCAATACGGTCAAGGACTCAACCATGATATTCTTGTAATTTCCAAAATAAGAAAATTATAGTTATAAATTTATTACTTAAAAATTAATTTTTTATGCATATTTATTATAAAATTATATTCATTTTAATTATTTCATTTAGATATCATGTTGTTTTTCACTATTGAGAGGATGAATGTTTAATCATTTCATTGACTATTAAATTGTGTATAATTATGGAAATTACTATTAAAGAGTTACATAACTGATGAATTCGGCTGAAAGAATGATAATTTCATTAATAGAATTTATGTAGTCCAAAATAACCATATGTGTTCTGAAATATTACTAATTCATTTAGTTATCATATTACTATTATATTTCAAATTTATATATATGATATCCCAACCCATAGGAACATATTGAGTTTCCATTAATAATATGAAAATATATCCATTGAAAAAATATAACAAAAAATTTATAAAAAAACTTCGGTTGATAATTTTTAACCATACTATGTGTGTCTTGAAAAATTATATGATAGTGGTAATGGATGATAAAACACAATGTCCATTACATGATGAACATATCATAATAATGTTCAATCTGTCATTTCTAGAGTAATATAGGAGGGGAAGTAAGAAAAATGAAATATTGTAAATATAAAAAAGATCATTACGTTAATAATATTGATGCTATCATATTATAAGGAATATAATAATTTTTAAGATGTGGAAGAAACAATAAATTTATTAAATTTCATATAAGCGTGTTACATTATTCCACTGGGTGTTCCCTCTTAGGTCACTATATAAGGAAAATTGAATATGAATTTAAATGATAAATAGTATTTTATGATGAGGGGAGAGAGATAGTGAGATATTTTTAAAATGTATGTTAATGGTAAGGGTATTATATTTTGATGATAAGTTGGGTGGTTATATTTATTATTTATTAAGAGAGGATAGGTGTCTTTTTGGAATATAAATTCATTATTATATTATTATTTCACAACAATATCAATAGTGATGATTAAATTTACTATATATAGTAATTATTGGAGGTGAATATGAGCTAATGTATGCTTACATAATCTATGACTCACTTATTCATTTATTTAACCTATAATTCAAATATCTTATTTTTAATATTTCATTAATGAAAATAAAATAATGTATTTTACAAAAAATACCAAACATTTACACTATGTAATTAAATATATGTATATTCTAAAAATGAAATCCAATTTTTATGAATATGTTTTTACTGAAAATAAATTTAAATCTATAATATAATATTTATTTTTTGGATAATGTTAACATTTAAAACTATATCGAATTTAATTCCCTTATCATAATTTTTTAGGATTTGAAAAAATAATATTGTTATATATAATAAAATAAATAATGTTTTCTAGAACATAAAACATTTGTTTGAATCAGATAAAATATATTTTTAATGTATATAATATGTATTTATTTTTAAAAAATACCAACATAATTTCTATGTGTTAATAAATAATACTATCTTAATTGAAGCTTTTATTTAAGTATAATAGTTTTATAAATTTTTTATATTTTTATTTCCAAAAATCTATAATTTTTCTTATTCCACTATTTATGATACTCTATAAAATTACATGTCACTTTTTCTAATAGTTTATTTATAATTCCCAACTACCTGAATATTATTTCAATGTCCATATTATCAATGTTTATATGGATTTATTACCTTATATAAATAAACCATATTTATATAATTCATAATACACTTCTATTTCTATTGAGGATCAATATTTTTCATTTTCAAAATATAGACTGCATTTCTAATGTTTTCTTTCTTTAAAAAAAATAGTGTGGTCATTCTAGGAGAACATAGTGGTCCTAATTTCCCTATTCTAGATATATTATTTGTTTTTTGTATATATCCATATTGTATTATTGTTATATTAATTATCTTTGATTACTCAAAATATGTAATATCTTTTAAAATGTAACATTATATGGATTTTAGTTATGTGGTGAATGTGTTTTATATTATAGTATATTACAATATATGAAACACATTGACACAAACACCAACTAATATATATAAAAATATATAATCAAAAATTCATTTATAATATTTTGGGTAGTAAAATATTATCATCAATGAGTTATTTATGTATTTGAACATGCTCGTCCATGCCTTGTCCAATGTTTTAGCAACATGTGAGCTCAAATATCAAGAATGGGAACTCATATAGTTATTTATAACAAAAAATTATTAATTATACAATGTAATCCAATGGTTCATAGTAACCTAAATATATATTTTTCATTTAATGGACAATGAAACCATAACCAATTCTAGTTCCATTACACACCCCCATCTCCATCATGAGAAAAATATATAACACTTAAAACCTAGTAACTCAACAATTTCATTCAATTTATTCAAAATAGTATTATATAAATAATTATAGATACATAACAACATTGAAACAGAGAGAAAAAGTTCATGATAATCATTTGAAAACTCCCTGTAGTTATATAACTAAATAGATATATTGGACCAGGATGATTCGTCTATGAAAAAGTGGAATCATAAATTAATCCTCATCCTATGGAAAAAAATCTATGGAATCAAATGGAAGTATAGAATTAATGGGGGAAGGATAACAAAACTTGAATCATCATTGAATAACAAGAGAAAATAACCCCTTGTAATGGGATTAAAAGATAGAAATGGGAGGAGAGTTATTGTTATAATATTCTTTACATGATGCCCTATTACGAAAAAAAACAAACAAGCACTCAAGTAAATTAAAAATCAACCAATTCCCAAAAAATAGATTGTAAGTTTCATCAGGATAAAAATATAGGGGATCTAGTGGGAATATATGTCATCATTCATGTCATTTTTTAACCTTTATGTTATTATTAAATTCTCCTCCTGTAACTTTCTTAACCCTCAACGTGCCATTATCACATCATGACAACTACTAGGATTGGACCTGACTATCCCAAGTCTATGGGAATCCCCGTACCAAGCACTCACCAAAAAAACCCATATGTGTCACGGAGAATCATTCCTTCATACAAAGATGGGATAATATGGACTCTTCTCTAAAAATGTGGTTCAATTTTTAAAATTCCATGATGAATAATTCTTAGAAATTTATCATTTTTTGGCCTTCATTATGTTGGTTCTATTTAGTAGTATGGTAACCCAATCCATAGAATGAAAAGAACCAAATCACCCTAAGAATTTTCTATTTGTTGATTCAAAATAAAAAACATTTTCCAAATATAATACAATGCAGTGAACTCTAATTTGAGTCCCATTTCATATGAAATATTATAATGGGAGAAAAATAACTAAATTCCCATAGGATAATGATAATGAAAAAATTGGATTTTAATGAATCCCTGCTATAATTTTCCTAATCAACATGTAGCCATTGTTTTTATCCATCCATCATTCTCAATCCACTTCAATGGTAAATTCCCTACTAACTCTCCATGTATTATCTTCTAGTATCTAATGATACTTCGTTGTGAAACTATAAACACTACGTCCCACTATTCAACGTAATCCATTTTACCCACTCAATGACAACTTTAAAAAAAGAGATGTTCTTCAACAACATGTATCAGTCCCTATGCATTGAGAAATCATAAAGAATCATCTGAATGGTCGTTTATCTCCCCATAAAAATGAAATTAATTTAAAAGGTTGATTCTAGTTCATGGTTCTCCCCTAAACATTAATCCCAAATAGAAATATGACTTACCAAAGTTTGTCAAAATTCATGTTATTTTATCCTTACCACACCAATGACGTGAAAAAAATGGTACGTACACCTTTTGACAACCTCTATAGAAAATGACCAGCCACGCCCATTTAATCAATGTAATATCACCTGATCTCAATAACTTATTCTCCATAGGCATAAGGACATAGTAAAAAACCCACATTTGATTTTCAACCCAATATAAGAATTAATTTCATAGATGAATCCATTACAAAATTAATAGGTTATCATACACTCATTACAAGAATTGTTGCACCTTTGATTTGAATCACTCCCAAATCACAAAAAACTTATTACCTAGACTAATGAAAACACATGGACTCATCTAATAATGAATCTATATTACTAAAAATTTTATTCACTAATGAACCACATCCCATTAAATTTTTCCAACGCACCTCCATCTTAGTAACTTTTGGATTATCCATAGACTAGTCTTAGCTTATCCATGTCTCTCCCATATGAGCATCATGCCTCTATGAATTATTTGATGCTCCCAACAATTTGAGTGTCTATATCATCACTAAAAGAATCCCATAATCCATTCTATTAATTTAATGGTTGTAATGATTGGGTGTAGCCAAAATTATAAGATTCATGCATCCATACAAAAATGAAATCAATAGATGTTACCATATTTCAAGGAAAATTATTTATGACATTAACTAAAATTCACAAACAGTTAACATCAAATCCTATAATAAACAAATATGTCATCCTATATATATGGATTATCAAAATCAGAAACTTATATACTCACCCAAATCCATACCTCAACCATCTTATGAATCCAGGATCAACCATACACTAGTGGAATGAAGAGATATACCAATGGGTTATACCCATGGTTTTCTAATACTGTTGGGATATCCGTAGTATTTAAACCTATACCAATGGTTTTAAATAACCATTGGTATAACCTCAAAAAATATTTCCCAATTCCAATGGTTTTCCAAAAAAAGTCGGTATAGAGGTTTTAAACCAATGAGTTTAATAAATTGTTGTTATGGTATTTCCCCAAATACCAAAAATGATCCTCCTCCCTTTGGAATTTCAATATAGAGTGTCCCCTGAGCCCTAGAATTTAGCATTCAGCTTTCATCCCAATAATTGAAGATCTTTCTTCTCATCCTGTTTTACATTAATTATTCCACATTATATAATATGTGGCTTCCAAATCATTAACTTAATTTGTAAACCATCAGTTTCATTTTTATTATATGTCTCAAACACCATGGGTAGATTCAATTTTTGTTGGTGTTTAATTTATTTTGATATGCTTAAATCTACTTATGGGTGATGAAACGGTGGTTGTTCCAAGATAATTTTTTTTCCATTTAACAAAAGATGTGCATGGATCATTTTTCTTCATTTAAGATGGGGGGTTTAATAAACATTTTACTTTTAATTTGGGATTTGATCAATCATTTTTAATGAATATATTTTTTATTATATTTCATTATGATATTAACGATGGTAGCATAAAAATCCAACCATGGTAGAGAAAAATATGGTTTTGATTATGTATTGGCTCACGATAAATGATTTATTATTCATTTAAAATATTTTTATTTAAATTTTGTTATTTTATAATAAAATTGAATTGATTTTTAGTATTTCTTTAAGATGGTGATCACTAGGGGTGTTAATTGGATGATTTGGGTATTAAAATTTTATTATATCATCATAAATGTGTTTTCCTTCAATAATGAGTTTGGTGAAAATCTAAATATTAAATACAATTATTTTCTTCATTGATGTCATGACATAATAAATAAAATTTCTGATGATCAAGCCACAAATATTTAAATTTTTTTAGGATTTTATAAAATTTTCACATCTATTTACCATTAATTTGTAATAAATATCATACATTTGGACCTTATTTATTCATTATTGTCTAAAAAATATTTTTATATGTTGGAATATATAATGATTTAATAATTTTGTGATTTTTCATCAATCATACAATAAATAAATTCAAAATAAATTAGTATTCACCACAATCTAGGATAAAGTACTAGATATAAGGATTATTGATATATATGTTATATTCCAAAAGAATCAAACTAAAAAAATGTAAAAGGGACAACACTATAGGGAATGTGAGAAATCCATTTAGAAGTTACTAGTTGAATTTATGTTCTGTTATCACTTCTACAAGAGTAACATTGCATTTAATAAGGGATACATATAGTAAAAAATGTAAATTGAAAATGTTCTATGGTACCCTAAAAAGTATATGGGAAATTCTATACAAAAATTTTGGTGACAATTCCATATGTAATAGACATACATTAAAAATATAAGAGTCATTATCCAATTAATTATGTTCAGTTTTACACTATACAATATAATTCTAAAAATGAGTTATTTGAATGAGTCATTTTCTGTAATACAATTGTAACATCTGCGTAGACAATGAGATGTGGAAAAGTGTTGAATCTGAGAAATAAAATTTAATTTTTTTCCTTGGATGTGTTAGAACATTATATTAAATCCCATTGTCTTATTCCGAAAATTATATAGCATTAATATCAAATTTCACTAAATTCATTTTTGGATAAACATTAGTTAAAATTATTTTTGTGGTCTAACCAAATATGTTTGTGTTCCTCATGGTATTCCATATCTCAACCATTTAATAATTTTGTGTCGATGATGTTCATGGTAATGGATTAATGTAAGGACTAGAGTTGATATAATCTAATTTTAAAAATATTCTCCCTTAACCAAGACATGTGTAAATTAATAAAAATTTGATTATGAGAATGGAAGCATTGAAAGGAATTACAAAAAGTTAAATATTGTATTATATGCATCAAGGGAAAATGAAATTAATTTAAACATTTCTAGGGATTTCATATAACCCATGTTGGAATATCAATCCTATAGAAATGTATAAAGAACATCCCAAATATTTTGATTCCTTAATATTCATATTTCCACTATTAGTGGGGATGTAAAACATTATATATAGTTTTTACTACAATTGAATAATAAATTTCTTCTTCATTACATTATTTAATTTATCTATTGATTGTACACTATATCCCTTATGGTCATACCAAGGATATCACCTAGCCACCCACTGTTGTAAACATTCATTTGATTTAAATAATTGTAATGGTTATATATATATATAGTATTTTGTTTTATATATAGTATTTTATTATCTTTTTTATTATTTTTCTCATAAACACAACTATCTCAATTTTGGTCTCATATAAAGTGAACAATTATTGTATCTTTAAATATATTTTCAATTTTTTTTAATATTATTTCAATTCTTTATGAAAAGAAATATAAACTTTTTTTCAACGAATGGATTAAAGTAGCATGAATGGAATTGATTGGATCTCAAGAGATTTTCAAAATAATTTAGATATATTTTTATATTTTAAATTTAACAATCTGTCAGATAGTGGTCAAATACAATTTTCATGTTATAATAGTGTTTGAAGAGCTCAGTTGGGTCATGATAAAGTTAGATACCTTATAACCAAAGATAATTTACAAAAATATACTATTTTTTCTATCACATTAGGTAGAAAATGAAATCTCAAAATTTAAATGATACAGATTAGAGAACGTCATTATAGAATTTATTTGATGAATGATTTCAATTAATTAATCATTATGAGAAGGAACAGATGCTTAATCAATAAGACTTTGATACAGAACACATGATACATGTAGTAAAAATGAATATGCCTAAATGGTGAAAAACTAAATTATGGTGCCACGAATCAACTATATCAACATTTTTGTAAAATTATGAAGCTTTAGGTTTTAGTCCAACTCTTTCATGGGAGAACCATATATGGGATTTCTAATACTTCCATATATTACTTGTTTATATTTTTGAAGTACTTACATTTAGATGATATAGATAATCCCTTAAAACATTATATGGAATATAATTTAGTTTTGGAACATGGATTCTAAAAAAATTATTCCTTTCCAAAAAGATTACGTCTTATTATAGGAGGAAATCACTAAACAAAACAATTGAATAAAATGTGGAAAATACTAAATAAAGATAATTATTTATTAAAAACATATCTTTGGACAAATAATGTAATGTGGCGCTATCCATTAATCCTAAAACCCCCTAATATTTTCATTTCTAGTTAAATATCAATAAAAATGTGATGGCATGATATGAAGAGAAATATATATAATGATGAGTTGGTTAATTATGGAGATGGATTATTTAGGGGAGGAATCTAATACTTGATATCCTGATTTTCAAGCTGATGTGTAAAATGTTATATTGGGTCATTCATGTGGTAATTTTAATCTTTCTTAGTATACTCTTGCTTTACACAGCACATGGTCAGTTTTTATACTCTTTTATATCCCTTCTACATTGCTGTGTATGGAAAAACCCCTTCACATTCATGAGTATACTCATATCTGGACCATCTGTTCTGAGAAATGATATATATTTTTACATGGAACCATTAATAAAAGTGTTGAAATATATTTATAAATTGATTTTATTCACATTTAATAAATTTTTGAGAGACATATTTCAGATGTTTGATATGATTATGTGGATAATAAATGACTTTCCTTTTTATGACATGATTTATAGATGGATCCCAAAGAAAAAAGTATCATTTACTATTTTAATGAAAAATACATGATGAAAAAGACTTAAATATCATTGTAATTTTAGTTTTATTCGAAAAGGATGATTCATTCAATTTGACCAACCATATAGGAATAATCTTCGAAGGATTGACAATACCATAGAGTCCAACAATCCACCTCAGTATATGTCGGGAAGTGATGTACTTATTGAATTTAATGATTTCGATTTTTCATTCATGAATTGTTAGATTAAATATATAAATAAGAATAATGATGCCACATAAACCAATTAAAATTAGAATAAGAAATGTATCTTATTTGAGTTTATTTATTGGTTAACCAATTTGATATGTCATTGCTTATTCATAAAGCACATTGAAAAGAATATATGTGAAATTTTGCTTTCAATTATACTAAATATTTATGGAATGGAAAAAAATATGATTTATGGATTTGATGTGACTTTGTGGATTGGGATTTCATAACAAAATTTTATCATTTGTATATCAGTGAAAATAAACAAAAAGTTTTCTATGATTCTTATGCGATGAAACCTGGAAAAAAAGTCACATTCTAGAAGTACAAGATACTATTAATGTTCATCATAGATATTTAAGAAACACATCAAAATGGATCAAAAGAATATAGTTTATGTTATTATATTCGAAATATCAAGATTATTAGATACATCTACATGACTTGATTCCAGTAGGAATTTTTCATTTAATATATAATAATATAAGGGTGTAAGTTATTAAATTGTTCATTTTTTATAGAGATATATGTTCTAAGAATTTTTCCATGTCTTCCTGGAATGAAATGTTCACATATTTCCCATTAATTTTGTGTGAGTTAGATAAAATACTTCCTCTAATATTTTTCAAATGTATGATGCCTCAGACTTTCCATATTAAAACTCAAATACTTCTTGAAGGACTTTTTTCATTACATTGTATGTATCTAACTAAAACATGTTTTTATAAATTGATCTATTATGAGTAAAACAGTAATCATCCTAATGTTTCTATCATGAAAGTTTACATTGCTCAAGAATTTATGGATTTATATAAAACGTTATTTTTCTAATATGACTCTGAGATAGAAAAGACCAATTTGGAATGAAGAAGAACCATTTGAGAAAATTGAACCCAATTTTATATCACTTCTCCATATAGGGGTTATTCTGAGATCATATAAATTTACCACATTAATCATTGAAGAGTGGTATATGGCACATCATACAGTTTTTTAATGATGATTTTCTCAATGAATACATCATTAAAGTAAATTGAACTTGTATATATTGTCTATTCTCATATAAATGTACATATCTATTAAACTATTTCTATTATTTGGGAAATTAAAATAAATAAATATTAAATAGAAATATTTTTTATTTATATTTGAGAAAGATATTGAATTTTCAATTAAAATTTTTTAATCCTTATTTGAAATTGATGGTAGAAATAGAATAGTAATAAATTAGTAAAATTAGTATTTAATCCATTTTAATATTCCTTTAGATTTTAAGCGTTGAATTTTTTTCATACAGAATCTATCACTAAGGAAATGATATCTTTGACTATTGTTCCAATTTTTTTGGTTCATGAATGAAAATAATTTTTGATTAATGTGTATATATTAGTTATCACTGAACAAGAAATTAACATGAGTACACAACATGATGGGGTTTTGGTAACTATCACAACAGAAGGTTATGAAAGACCATTAGATAGTAGATCTTGATGAAAATATGTATCTTATTATGGAGTTTTTTAGAAAATAATAATATTATATTATTATTTTCATGGTCAAGTATCTATGATGAAATGAAAGTTGTTTGATTTGATGATGAGTCATGACACATTTATTGATGATTGTGGATTTCATGTTATTGGCATAACATTCACTTTTACTGCTGATGAACTAAATATACTCGAATCAGTGAAGAAATAGATTTATTATGTGAAAGATCATCCTCGACTAAGATTTTGTGCCATTTCTGATGTAATAAAATAAAATATTGTTTATGATGTTGATGACATAATCTATACCACCCATAATCTCATTTTTTTCCAATAAATTTATTACCTATGATTACTCCAATAGTTCAATTTTTAGAGTGCATTTTGAACCAATTGTTTTGGATTAAAATATATAGAATCATCCATCTGTGTTCTCTGTTATTTTGGTCTATCTCGACTTGGGTTCATAATATTAGTAATCTTGATATTTATTTACTATTGAATACAATTATTTTTTATCCAACATGGAAATCATGTGACATTTCAATATATACGGATTTCAATTTTATTTGAGTATCATTTTCTAATATTGAATTGAAATATATTAGAACCTACAAAACCAAAAAAATTGATAAAATTAAATTTAAATAACAAACAACATAAATTAAATTTAAATTTATTAAACTAACTAAAATGAAAATAAAAACCAAATAAAATAATTTCCAGACCAAAAAATAGAAAAATTACATAATCCCAAATAATAACCAAATCACCCATGAAAAATAAAAATATCCAAATGACCAAATGAAATGACCAAAATGAAACTAATGACCAAACCAAAATTGAATTTGATTGAATTAAAAATAGGTGAAAACTATATTACACACATGCTATGAAATAAAATTTTAACGTATTGATTTTTCTATGACATATGTTTTATGTTTTTACATTCATCCTTACAAAGATAAAATGATTTTGTTATATCAACATGTATAATTTATTTGGTTTGACTATTGGAATTTGATAATTAGGTCATGTCTCATAATCCTTATTATTTGGATTAAACATTAGTTATGGATTTATAATTTATTCCATATATGTTTTCAAATTCAGGAAATGATAAACATTAAAGAGATATAGAGAAAAAAATTTGAAATCCTATAATTGTTTAATGGAAGAGATGTGTGTCCATCCTTGGGTTCCTATTATGATTATTTTATTTAAAATATATACATAAATAACATATAATATCATGTGATTAATTTCATTCTATATCTTTTAATCAGGATCCACCGCTTAGGAAATAGTCATTTTCCAACTAGAATATTGGAACCATTTCTCAGTCAGACGATCCTAGGGGTTGGTACTAGAGTTATGTGCAACACTTGTAATACCCATATACACCATGTCTACTCATATGACATGCCATATATCTCCCTATTTGATCCCTCATTATCGTTAGAGACTCCCAATATATATATTCCATCTATGTTTTCACCATATTTTTCACATAATCCTATTATATCAATCCCTTATTCAATGATGGCTCCTACTCCACATCCATATAATTTATTTCCGTAGACTTTTATTCTATATTATTTTTCTTATACTTCCTTATCCCAAATATTATATATTCATGCACCTCAAAATTGTACTACGACACACTCTGAGCCTCTGAAAAAGTCATTGGGTCCCACTCATTCTGTACAGGTAGAAATTCCTTCAGAGCCTAGGAATCTAATAACACGAACTGATCAAGCTTCAAAATTTATATTTATAGAATCCTCATAATTGTTTTAACATAATTTAATTTCACTATAATGTGAATTGATATAATATTTTTTCCTTAACATTACAATCATTCAAGTGGTAGTTTTGGTGTATGCTCATGCATGTGATGTGGAACCACCACACATAGTAGATGATAGAGTACACAGAGGACAAGAAAATAATTGGAAATATTGGAAATCATGTTAGAGTTTTACCATGATTCATTACAAATAATCTTACATCATTCCCGTCAGGACACTCTCCTAGGGACACCATCCAAATGAGTTAAAGGATAATGACTGGGCTCAAATATGGGTAAGAAAATTCATTATATTTATTTTTTTTTTATTTTTTTATTTATATGTATTAATATGTTTGTGTCATCTTCTTTATAATTTACTAGATGGTGAGTTTGTGAGGATAACATGACTTCTGGAATTAACTGAGTGGTGGAGAGCATAATCATGAGTTGTATTGTGGCTGGCGTTCCAGATTTAGTATCAATTTAGAGGCCACAACATTCATGACTCACTATCCGGTAGAATTTTATCAGGAAGTTATTACTCATTGGAGGAGTATTTACTTTAGGGTATTAATCATATTTAAGGTTTTTAAATGATAATTACCATGATTTTCATTAATAATTTGTTTTATAGTATTGAACATTATTTTATAGAAATCATCGAGATTAAATAATAAAACAAGGATGCAACAAAATACATCTTCAATTTGGGGAAAATATTATGTTACACCATGAGAGGAAGTAAGAATTACACTCCATTATAACTTCTCATTAGGACCTCCACATTCTTTTGAATCCTCCACATTTCATTAAATATAACTTCAAAATGATGCAACATAAAATGAGAATAGAATAAAGTGGACAAATATATTCAAAACTCTTTCCCAAAACACTGGTTGATTCCCACTTATACCAACACCAAAATTAGTTCAACATGAAGGGATAGAAATAATTATAGTGGATGGAAACACAAAGTAAATGAAATATGAAAGATAAAACAAAAACTAATAATAAATTAAAATTCTTAAAAGGAATTAAAATGGAAAATAAGAAATCCTGAGTAATAATTGGTCAGAACTGAATCACATTATAGTGAAATAAGTATTAGAAAAATCAGTATCAGTGGCATTGATAGGCTTTTTATGAATTTTATCGGTGCATGGGATCCCACAACACTTGTTGAATCGACAACTATATGTCTCCAGGTGATATTAATCATCCTTCGTTTTCTCTAAATTTTAAGTATCTAAAAACATATTTTAATACCCAATTCACTTCCCATTAATATTTTTCTAATATTGTATCTTCCCTTATTGATATTTCATGAATAGAAACAAAATTCATCAACTAGAAACTCAATATCCCCAACAATCATAAAATTTTAAAACTCATTTCTCCAATTCTGTTCTTCCAATTTCAAAATTCTCTGGTAATTCCTTGAGGGAAGGGTGATAGAAAATTATTCATATCAAATTCCCATCAATAAAATAACTCTATATTGACACGAACTAATACAACGTAAAAATAAAAAGATCATTTTTGACATTAATGTTAATCATTAACTAATCATGGTGTCATAAAGACTCTTTCATAAATTTTTATGCACTATACAACCGTATTTTTAAGGTGATTTAAAAATCCAGACTAAATGTGAATAAATATATCAAAAAAACCAGTTTTAATTTAATTTATTCCCCCATTTTACTGGAAATCTCTACCCCTTAATAACAATTTTAAATATATATATATATATATATGATTATAGTGATGGAAAAGTGAATTTCATACCACATCATTAGCTTCACTAAAGGATGTTTATAATTTTAGATTTAATAAGAATATATAAATCTATAGAAACATCAATTTATAGAAATATAACCCTCTAGGAATTCTCTTCCCACTTCATCACCATAAAAATTTTATTCCAGAAATAATCTCAAAGTATTCTTGAAACTATTTCATGATTGATACAAATTGAAAATTATTAGGAAATTTATTTTAATGATACACCACATTATAATTGATATATTCTCAATGATATATATTTTTTAACATTGTTTTGTACAATTGATTTATAAAAAATTGTCGATTCCTTATGATATAACAATTAAACCCCACCATTTCTGGATAATAAAACAAATATGTGAATATTATAAGTCTCTAAGAACACTTCTGTTATAAATGATATGCATTGATAGTTGATACTCATTAATGTTTTAACCTAGTAGTGTTTGAGAAATGATATATATTCATATTTTTATTGTATGATAATGATATATTATTGAGTTTTAAAGGAAAAATGATCTAAATTGTTACTATAATTCATCTAAAATGGTTTTTTCTTTTCATCATCATTTATTAATTAATATCCATTTGATTTTATTTATTAAATTTATAAGTAAAAACAATTTGAAATTCTGTTTTCATACATTAAATATAATTTAAGTGGGTGGTTCTTATTATTGATGGATGAATCCCTTGAGAATAATTGTTTTTCTATAGTATAATGAAAAAATATGTAGGTTCAATAAAAGAACCTACATAGTAGTAGATTATATGTTTTAATTTTATAATTTAAAATTTTAATATCTATTATATAACATACCATTCCATTTCTATTTGTAACATATTTTTCTAGAGGCCTTTGAGTGTATGGAATCTGACTACTTGAGGTTAAACGATCACTAATATCAGGTTTTGGGAGGTGAGAACCACGGTATAATCTGATGTCAACTGGGGAAGAGTATTCTTCTAATAATAAATTGTCTCACTTCAATTGCTAGTTTTGGTAACAAAGAGTTGGAAAAAGATAATTCATGGGTAAAATAGGCTCTTCCTATAGTAGAAGTGGCTAGAAAAAGTATCCATACATGAGCGTGAAAGGAATCAATGGGATAATGATAAATTTTCAAAAGTTATTCCAGTATTATATCTATCACTTCAACCAGATTCAATCTTGACATGTCATGAATTTATGTTGATAATGCATAAATTATATATTGCACTAAGAAGTGGACCTATTATTTGTCATAACGATGATTTCACTAGAAATGGTGATGTTTAGGATGATGGTGAAGAAGAGGTTGAGGAAAAGGGTGTGGAAGAGGGAGTGGAAGATGAAATGGATAAGGCTGAGGCTGAGGATGAGGACAAGGATGATGGTGAAGATAGTTATAGTGATGAAGGATAGATTGATTCATTACATTTTTTACTAACATTTATGAAATTTTATATTTGATGATTTTTATAAAATAATATATGTGATTATTTGAACGTGATTTATCACTACATGAATGCATTAATTGGTTTATTGTGTTCATATTATTTGTATATTGGTTTTTGATTAATATTTATAAGAATTTGACTATGGTGGGGTGATTGTGTGGCTTATAGAGTCTATTTGAGCATGTTTTATTTTTTTCTTTCATTGATGATGGTTTTATGGGTAGGTTGGGGTTTTTATAGGCCAAGGAATAGGGGGTCTACACCAAAAAATTCAAAAATGTTTATATAGATTGATAAAAATGATTTACATGGAACCATTAGTATAGTTATATAAAAAAATCATGAACCAATGTTATAGTTCTATAATAATGGTTACATGTAAACAATTAGTTAAATCAAAATTCTACAGACCATATACAAAAGATTTACTAGAAACCGTTGGTATATGACATTCTCAACAGGCGTATACCCAAATGTTTGGACAACTGTTGGTATGTCCTATACCAATAGTTCTGCATCCAATAACAAGGGTTTCAAACCATTGGTATAATATTGAAATCCAATAGTGATGCCAGAAACCCATTTCATGTACTAGATATAATCAACCATAACTCGACACCCAAACTCATCCACAATGTCAACAACATTTCATATATAGAAACCTCTCAACATCATCAAAGAATAAAGTCTCTATTATTACAAAGTGTCTCACTAATCACATTTGTTCATAGTCCACAAAACAATGATAATTAATCAATAGAACAATCATAAACATGATTTTCAATCATCTAATAGACCATATAAATCTATGAATTTACCTAAAAAATCCATATAAACATCACTTTACTCTTCTTCAAGTAGAGTGATCCTCCTTGAACCCCCTAATATGTGATTACCTAGTATATTTCTCTAAACAATTTTAATCCAATTTTAGTGCACTTCTATATCACCTGATAGCATAATCGGGGTCCCTTTCAAATTATTCATTCCTTAATGCACCATGGGTCAGGAACATACCAATTGGATATGCTCGAAACACATGTCAATACCACTATAATATCTTTAATTTTGAATGTAAATAAAACACCTCATTGATAAAATTTTATGATTATTTATGTAAAAAAGTAATTATTCAACATCTAAAATCATTTAATAGAATACTAATTTCTTTTTGTAAGGTAAAAACCCCCACTTAACACATTGGAATATTCTATGGAATATTTTTGGTGTAAAGAACGGAGATAGTATAGGATTATGTGGCCTATAGAGCGTCGGTAGATAAAAATAAAAATATAAAATATATTTTATTATGTAGAAGATATTTTTACAAAATAATTGAATATCCCCCAAATGTTTCATCATATCTAAAATTTGAAAACACCATAAGGTTCTAGGGGATGTTTTTACCCTTTTCGTGACATAATTTTTGAGTGCATCACGTTTTTGGTTACATTGAACATGCGGATACCATATTTAATATTTTTATTATATTACTTTTCTATAATTATTGAATATATACCAAATGAAACATCTTATATGAAATCATAGAAAACCAATAGTTCATTGTTAATGGTTTTACCCTATGTGTGATATAACATTTTTGTGTGGTTTGTGTTTTGTAAAATTGAACATGAGGATAAATTATTTAATATTTATATTATTTTATTTTTTCTAATAATTTAATATCTCTTAGAAGGTGCATTATGTATGAAATATGAGACCACCACTAGATCTGAGAAATCGGTTTTACCTTAGGGAGGAAATAAATTTTTTGTTTCTTGGATGTTTGGTAAAATCAAAATTAATTTATTGTTAATTAATATATTCATTATTAAATTAATTAATAAAATTAATTCCAAATGATACATCTTCTTCATTAAAACATTACCCTTCAATTTTGAAAGGTGATGGTTTTAAAAATAATTATTTCTCACTAGTTCTCATCATTTAAATTTAAAAATGATTTAATATATTTAAATTAATTACTCCACATTGATTTCTTAGATAAATAAAAAATTAAAAATTCAGCTTCAAATGCTATATTTATGATCACACAGTTTGAATCATCAAATGTCCAAACCAATTCATATTGGTTCATGGATGATCTGGTCAAGTTAGAAAGACACATTATATCCCTCTAACATGATTAGAAAACCTTTGATGAATCAATTTGGATTTTTAAAGCCCGATAGGGTCTCTTATCTTCTATTCCTAGCACTGTGTCCGGGTTATCAGGTATGTTATATTTTTTTTATTAAAATTATTTATTTTATTCTTAAATTTTCATAAATTATCAAATATAATTAATAAGTTAATCGTTGATTTTAAATAAATTTATAATCTTAAATTACAAAAGAATATTTCCAAACAAAATATCAAAAGACAATTTTTTTATGAAATGAGAATAACATTTTATGTTAATGCATAATGTGTTGAAATACATGAATGAAAATTATTTTGTATTATTGAATATTATTATTAAATGAATTATCAAAATATTATTTCCTAGGATAATCAAATGAAAATTTTATATAAAATTATCCAAGGATAAATTATTTAAATTATTAATGATGATTCATAAATGAATTAAAGAATGATAATTATGAGTACTTTTCAAATAAAAGTATTGAAGAATAAAAAAGTGATAATTATAATGAATTATATGAAATATCATTTTATAAAAATTATCAAAGGATAATAATGAAAAATCATTAAATGATAATTTCAATGATTTTTTAAAGGATAATTTATCAAAATTATTGAAGGTCAAAACATTTAATTATCATGGGTAATCATTAAAATTATCAAATGATTTGATAATTTCATTATTATAAAAAGGTAATTTATAGAAAAAAATCATGAAATGAAAATCCCTTTGATTTATCAAGGCATAGTTTATTAAATTTCAAGATGATAATTACATTGAATCCTAAAAGAATATTTTTTAAAATAATAAAATGATAATTCTTAGTATATCATAGTATAATTAAGAAAAATTATCAAAATAAAATTATTAAAGGATAATTGTATATTAATTATGAAAATATAAATATGAAAATAATAATTTATATGATATTATAAAAAGATAATTAAAAATGATAATATATAATAAATAATAAATATTTAATAATAAAAGGTTACTTTATTATAAATAATAAATAGATCATTATAAAAGGTTAATTAATAATAAATTATAATGAGATATTTAAAAAAATTATAATTTATGAGATATTATTGAAAAAATATTATTAAAGGATAATTTTTGATAAATTATCAATAGACAATTATAAAAGGATAATTTATGGGTAATTATTAAAATATAACCATAAAATGATAATTTAGGGAAAATTATCTAGAGATTATTATAAAAGGATAATTTGTGAGAAATTATTAAAAATAGATTGTAAAATAATAAATAATATGAAATTCTAAAAAGATAATTATTATGTAAATTATTTCAAGTGTATAAATTGTCCAAGAATGATAATTCATAAATTATTTAAGGGAGAAAATGCATCATCACATGTGATATTTTTTTCAATAAAATAACTTTATTTCGTACTATGAACCCTTGATGAACCTCAGGTTTTGATATGTCTATGATTATAATAGCAATTCCACAAAGAGTTTTTTTCAAGTGTTGAGTTTTCTACTCCATCTATTGAACCACATTGGGTGGTTTGTCCTTACATTTTTCATCAAAAAATATTTGGGTAGGAACATCCTTACATTTTTGGGATTATTAAAGATGATGCCTCAATATGATTTATATGTAGACATATTTGATGAACACTCTCAATTAGGATCGCATGTGGGTGTGTGTGTGAATACCAAAGAACATTATGTGACCCTAATTTCCTTGGGTACTTTGTATCTTATTATTCATGTTTGATGTTTATCACATATATTGTTTTGAATCATTACTTATATTGTGTTTCTATGATTTCTCTTCTATCCTCCCATGATATGTGAGAATTTTTTGAATATTTTTTATATGTTAAGGTAAGTGGACCATTGTGACATGTTTATCCCTTATAGGGGGAGTGAATATGACTTTGGATGATGGCATAGAGAGATCTATACACTAGGTAGGAATACAATGACCCCTCATGGATGTCATGTGATGCACTTGATGCCTAATAGAGTAAATAGGGTGTGTTCTTGATGCCTAGTGAATGTCAAGTTACTCTTGGTTCCTATAAAATGTCAAGAAAATTACATCCTTGATTCCGAGATTATGTTGATTGCATGATCCAAAAATGTTGAGAATCCTAATTTCAGACCCTCGTGTATAGTCCTTGATTCTTCAGAAACCTCGATATCCATTAAGTATTAAGTCGAACTAGGTATTGTTAGGGGTTTTGTTATAATACGACACCTTGGTTTGGAATTTTGTTTTATAATTCTTGTTATATATTTATTATTATGGAGGACTCATATATAATTTAGCACATTAGGTTAAGGGCCCATTGGTGGTGTTATATTGTGTATTGTTCTCACACCCAAATAAGTTATTTTTGTGTTCATATAGATTTCATGAGGGGTCCAGTAAAGGGAAGGGTCCCTATTGTATAATTCTCTGATGAGGATAATTGAGATGGTGGAGGGTTATGAAGGACACCAGAAGGACCTTAAATTTATCATATATTTTTTATATTCATTTTTTACCCTAGACATATTACCAATTTTGGTAGATTATTTAATTTAATTATCTTGTATTTCATTTATTTAGTTATTCTTCATCTTTACTATGATGATATGTTACGTTATTTATTAATTAATATTGATCATATGAAATGAAAATAAGGGTATAGTCTCCCAATTATTGGATTCAGAACCTCATTGCTTCTTGGAAACCTTTTTCATATAGGGTGGCATGCATGAGGTCATGTGACACTCCAACTCAGACTCAGTGGTTTGGGAAAGCATGTTACAAAATGATTTAAATAGATGATGATTCACTTACTTATTCCCCACTATTTATTCTGTTGGGACTAGATAGATATGAGATAATAATGTTGAGTCTCATATAGGGGGAAAATGATAGTTTCTGACAACCATTGTGTTGTGGACTTCCGATTTTCGATAAAAGATCTTATTTATAATTTTCTGTTACAATTGATTATACTCACCTTGGGTGATGCACATGATGTTGAAATATGATTTATGGTTACACATATGTACATTCATTCTGAATAGGCACATAGGATCAAATTATATATTTATTTATACTTGATCTTGTGCTGCATTGTTGTACATAATTAAATACCTTCACTTATGCTGTTTGTTCAAGATATTTTATAATTGTGTGGTATATCTGTGTTCTATCATGTTGTGTGATATATATTTAATTGTATTTATAAGTATAGATGAGCATGTTTTTGAGCTAAGATATATATATATATATATATATGATGATGACTAACATGGATGGACATATATTTGTGGTAGTATTAAGAGGGGTGTACCATGGGTTAAGGATAGTGTCCTAGGAGTTCCTTATGTGATCCCATAGACTTATTAGGGATTATCAAAATTCATCTTTTTCATTTTTTAAGTGTGTTACATTGCATTATAAGAAATTTCTCCATGATGGAAACATTGGAAAATAATTATTAAGCAGGTATGAAATGATTCTATACTGTTTGATATTTCTATGTTTTCACTACACATGTAAGATAATGAAGTTGTGAATCATCCCACACTTTATATATGTTTAGAGTAGTTGGGCCACTTCAATATTATGTCCTTCACTTAGTGTATATTCTATGAATAAATATTTAGAGCTATGTTGAAATATTCACTTACATCAAATCCGTCATTCTTTATCATTTCAGGGATTTGGAGGTCCTCTTGATTTTGTGTAATGGCTTGAAATTACTTTTGATCTCAAAACTAGTAGAGAAAATAAAGGATGTGACATCTCTGAATTTATTTTTAATTAGTTTTCTCCTTCTTTATTAAATTACTATTTATCTTTCTACCTAGGTTCCCTTCTGAATTTTGGAGAAAATGAGGCTCTGGGTTGGTAGACCTAGGTGTATGATTGGTGCATGGTTAGAGTAAATTGTGATACCAACCTAGTTAACTATGTGGTAGATGGAAGAACCTGCCACACAGCTACTACACGACCATGTGCCTTGTCCTAGGTAACTATAAACTCTGGACGGAGTGTGTGAACCATTGCCGTAAATTTTATTAAGTTGTGTGGACTAACCATGTGAAATATCCAGCTCATTAATAATGGGTATTTACCATTTTCCCTTCCATTATTAAACCTAATCATCCCCTCTTGTTCCCCACTCGGTATTTTCATCTATAGGAGGTCTTCAAGCTCCATCAATCTCCTTTGGTACACATTTTTAAGGGGTTTTGGTGTGAGAAACATCAATACACATCAAGTAAGTGGATTTCCCCCTCTTTATTCCTTCTTTAAATGGTTTCTCCTCTCTATCTATCTCTTAGGTTCCAGTTTCCCAATGGATAGGGTTTCATTCCTAGGGTCTAATATTGTGTTTTGGGATCAATATCTTGGATTAGGGTTCAATCTTTAATGGTTCTGGTTCATTGAGGTGTGATTGAAGTTTCACACTAATTTGTTTGGCATTGTGACATCTAAGGTAAGTGGATCCAAGTGTAAACATTATTTGGGGAAATTATTTTTCTTTAATTTTTAATTTATCATGTTCCTTGATAGTTGTGTGTAGTGAAAAAGTGGTTTTAAAATATATTAATTCTGAGTTTGATTTTTAAGTGAAACATTTACATTAAATTTTTTGTTTTTAATGTGAAAACTATTTTTGTGTCATAAGGAATGATTTAATAAATTATGAAATAGGATTATTATAGTATATATGGGATGAAAATTATATTTTGGTTTGGCGTTTATGAGAGGTTTACTTTAAAATAGTAATTTGGATGCATTTTTCGGTGGAGAATAATTTTGTTGTTCTTGAAAATTATTTTATAAATTCTCTAAATGGTTTGTTGAGTTGTATAAGTGGTTAGAATCATGTTTGGTAAATTTTTATCAACAAATATGATTTTAAAATAAAAATTTTGTGTGCAGGTGGTGTTATGTTATATGTGAAGCTTGTTTGAGCACAAAAGGGAAGCATGGGTGTCTAGGTAGGCAGACTATGACTAGTATGCTAATGATTCAGAATTGGATGAAGCTTGATTTCACTTAGTGGGATTGATAATGACAACCCTAAATATATATGAAAAATTATTTGAGAACACTATAACACTGGATTTTACTCCTCTCTAGTGGCATGTCCATGAGAAATATATTAGTCATGGTTCTTATTCCACATTTCACTGACACACAAGGTACCTAGGCTCTAACTGCTATCTAGTTCCTATGGGTAGTTCTCATGATTAGTTCTTATTCTCTATGTTACACTTTCAATTGGCATACAGTACTGTTTTGTTTTAAATTTTCAGAATAAGGTGTGTTCTATTTAAAATTGTTTTCTTTAAAATTTTATTTCATTTAAATATATTTTTCCTAAATTTGTTATGTGAATTCCTTTATGTAAAATCATGCATGTTATTTACCTTATAATTTTTAGTGCATGGAATATTTTCTTGGGTGGCATCCTACATGGATTTGTTTGACTCCCTACTTACACATTTGTGTGTAAGTAGACTTGACAATGTCTGACTAATGTAAGGGAAAGGATTTTGGTGATGGTGGTTTAGGTTTCTAATATTATTCTTGGTGTGGTGTTGTGGATGTGGCTTGAGGGTGGTTCCCCCTTGTCACGTGGTTGTTTTTGAGTTATAAATTATGCACCTTTTTTTATTTTTGTATTTTCGTTTAAAATATTGTAATTTAATTCTTAAAGTTCTTTATAGTTTTTTTGGTTTAAATTTTCTGATTTAGTTTAGTAAATTTTTCTGGTTGTTATATGCTTAAAATTTCAGTTAAATAAATCCCAATGTTTATTAACGATACAGAGTCCCTTGTGTCTGTCCGTGGGGATAAGGAATACCATTCAGTCCATGCCACGGGCCAGGTCAGGTGTAGGTTCTGATGAAGACCTGGATTGGTTCGTTAAAAAATGGTATCATAGGCTGGTTAGCTCATTGGTTCCTTTTATTTCAGATGAAGTTTGTTAGATATGAGCTAGTACATGTGAGTCTCAGTGTTCTAGATTTTTGTTGGGTGAATGCCATCACACCTTGTGACAGACGATGAGTTACCATGGGATGTTGGGAATTTTTTTTGACTTCTCTTCCAGGTGGTACATGCAGGCTGCAGACCACATGTGGAAACTGCTTTGGAGGGGGTGAAGTGTATTTTACATTTTATTATTAGGGAAAGTTTAATTTAATTATATTTTAATCAATTGTGTAAATTTTTAGAACTTTCATACTACGGTTTCCTCTTTTTAATATTTCTTTTTGTAGAAACATGCCACCCCTGGGAAATCCCTTATAACTATGGGAGTAAGCCAGAGAGAGTTCCCCATACCACTTGATCAGAGGTTGGTGGAATCTATGGTTTGGGTTACTAATGCTCTTGGATAGGAAGTGTATCCTTCTCCTTCTTTAATTGGAGAGGATGAATCTAGTCCAATGAAGGATAAATATCTAGAGTTTTTTCAGAATAAGCCTCCTACATTTGGGGCAATGTTGAGCCACAATAAGTAGAGGACTCTCTTGAGAAGATAGGAAGGATGTCTGAGTTTCTTGACACCACTGAGGAAGTAAGGGTAAAATGTAATTCATTTTTTTAGAGGTTCTCAGTCGAAGGTGGTGGGGATCAGTGGTTCAGGCTGAGAAGTATGAATAAATGAGTTGGAAGGATTTCAAGACCAACTTCAATGAGTAGTATTGTCTCGACATTGTGGTGTATTCCAGATCATGGATGTTTATTGATCTTTCCCATGGATATCGTTATGTGATGGAATATAATAACATTTTCGCTGAGCTAGTGTTGTATGTACCTGATATTTTTTATAATGAATAAATGAATGCTTGAAAGTTTGATAAGGTGTGATGACTATAAATTGAATCTTAGGTCTTCTTGATCAAATTGGAAACCTAGGCTAAGGTAGTTGATCATTATGTCATGGTTGATATTGATAAGAAATGAATGTTTGGGTTTTCTAGAGTGGTGTCAGCTATAGATAGTGGCAGATCCTCAGAGAAAAAGAGGGTTCAAGATGAGAAAGGGAAGAAGGGAGGAGGTAGTACATTCCATCCCTCTAGGCATTTTTATTCTGTAGCTTCTGATGTGAGGTTTGTTGTGTTCCCATAGTGGGGGAGGGCAGGCCACACTCAACATGTTTACACATCTCCTCATATTCCTTGTCATTAGTGTGGAATTCTTTGTCATAGGTAGCATTTCTGCAGGGATACACACCCATACAAAAGTGGGTGGGATGTATGGATTCTAGGGGAGTCTCTATTTAGTCAGAGCCGACCCAGATGATGGAGTCTCGGTTTGGTGGTCATGGAAGTAGGACCGAATCATCTTTGGGGTAGAACCTATTTTGGTTATATACACAGGAGGTAAATCATTCTTAGGTAGAGACTAGATATCATCAGGTTTTTGATTTGGTACCAGCAGGATAGGATATAGGGGGTTTGATTGTTCTAGGTACCATTGTAATTGTAGCTACTGTAGTAGTCATTTTATTGGGTACTAGTGGATATTTTTTTTATCTCTTCCCATATTATGGATCTATTGAACATTCCAACCAAGATAATGTCTTTTTCAGTGGACTTAGTAACATTTTTGGGTAGGAAGAAGGAGTGGGGTCTCATGTGTACATCTTGTGCACTCTCTGTGTCAGGGATTGAGATAGAGTGGGATTAATTAGTCCTGGACATAGCAGTATTTGATGTGATCCTTGGCATGGATTGGATAGGGAACTTCCAAGCACATATCTATTATTATAGGTGGTGGGTGAGTATCATGGGACCTGATGGGATTCCTCATGTATTTCATGGGGAATGGGATCCTTGGTCAGGTCACGCGAGACCTCCATTCTGAGAGTTTGGAAATATTATCTTCCATTTATCGTCACTCACCCTAGAGTATTATTGTGGTGCTCCTATTGGTGGACTACCTCGAGTAGTGTATGAGTTTCCAGAGGTATTTCCAGATGACTTTTTAGGCATACCCCCAAAGTAGGATGTGGAAATATAGTTTGATTGCGCATCAGGAACAAAACTAATATCACTTCCCTCATATCACATGGCCCCCACCGAGATGAGAGAATTAAAGGCACAACTGGATGATTTTGAATCCAAATGGATCATTCACCTGAGCATCTCTCCTTCAGTCTCTTCGATTTTATTCAAAAAGAATATTAATGGATCCCTCTGGTGGTGCATTGGTTACCCAAATCTAAATAAGGTAAATCCAAAAATAAATACCATTTTACTAGAGTTAATGACTCAATTGATCAACTAAATGTAGAAAGTGGTTTTCCAAGATAGATTTTTGGTCGGGTTATCCCTATGTCGGGGTGAGAGAGGCAGACATCCTGCACACAAATTTTGGAAGTAGTTATAGCCACTTTGAGTATTTGGTCATGCCTTTTGGGTTTTCCAATGCTCTATTAGTTTTTTTGGAACTCATGAAGAGGGTATTCATCCAGTATCTCCCCTCTTCCATTTTGGTTTTTGTGGATAACAACCTAGTTTATTCTGGATCTGAGAAGGATCATAATCATTATTTATATATCGTTTTTGTGCACACTGTCGGATCACCGCCTATATTTTATGCTTTTAAAGTGCACTTTTTGGATAAAGAAGGTGAATTTTATGGGTATTGAGATTTCAGAGCAGGGGGTTTTGGTGAAACCCAAGAATATTAGAGTTGTTATGTCATGAGAGTAGTTTAAAAATGTTTTTGAGATCATGAGTTTACTTAGCCTGGATGGTTATTATGGGGGGGTTTTTTGGGATTTCCCTTGGCTTTCCTCATCTCGGACAATATTCACTCGGAATGGGGTAATGTTTGAGTGGATCCAAGAGTTATAGGCATCCTTTGATGAGCTGAAGTGGTTCCTAACTACTTGACCTAAATTGATCATTCCATATTCTAGGAAGGGCTACATGGTTTATTGTGATGCTTCATGCATGGATCTTGGGTGTGTGTTTATCTAGGTTCATCATGTGGTGGTGTATAGCTCCCAACAGCTCCGACCACATGAAAAGAATTACCTGACCCATAACTTGGAATTGGCAGTGGTTATGTTTGCCCTAAAGACATGGTTCAATTATCTTTTTGGGGAGAAATGTTTTGTCTACTCTGAACATAAAAGGTTATCCTACATTTTATCCAAGAATGTGTTGAACTTGAGGAAGCATCATTGGATCGAGTATTTGCTGGTATTCAACTCTGATATTATAGATACCCCAGGAAAGGGTAATGTCATTGCCAACACCTTGAGTGCAAAGGCGCCATTCAAGACTTTAAGGAAGTCCATCGATTAGTGAAACTGAATGGCCTCTTTTCCTATATGCATTTAGAGACCAAGGAGCACATCAAGGGTGTGTTCTTGGTGAGTGTTCAGTTGAATACTTATTTTCTATAGTTGATTAAATGGGAATATCCTGGTGATGAGTTGTGTTAGTTGTCTATGTAGCCTCTTCATGGTGGTATAAATCGTCTAATTTTTATTTGTCTCCTGATAGATTCATTTTCATTAAGGTATGTCCTATGGTTTCATTATCCTTGAGAAAGTTGGTGATGTAGGATAGCCACTAATTTCTATAGTTCATTCATCCTGAGGTTACCAAAATTTATTATATTGTTCTTCAGTATTTTTTGTGGCTAGGAATGGATGGGGGACATAGATTATTTTGTATTGAGTTGTTATATGTGTCAGTAGGTAAAGGAAGAGCATCAAAGTACCTCGGATTTGATCGAGCAAATACCAATTCCTACCTAGAAGTGGGATGAGGTTTCCATAGATTTTAATGTTGGATTTCCTCATACACCTCATGGAAGTATCTCCTTTTCATTAGTGATTGATTGTTTTACAAAATCATCCCATTTTAGTCCAATTATAGATACAAATAAAGTGGATGAACTAGGCCGAATTTATATTCATGAGGTGGTAAGGCTACATGGGGTGTCGTCTATAATGACCCATACTTTACATACATTTTTATTACTTTAGAGTTTAATCATAATTATTACAACATATAATAAAACCATGAAAGGATCGTACAGGTATAGTGTCTTTAGAAACTGGGAAACATAAACAACTTGTTCATAAAATCAACTACATTGTCTCCCATTTATTTCATCATATCTAGAGTCCCTTTTTGGCATATCCTACTTAATATCCTTCTTCCTGACCTGGGGAAAAGAAAACATACAAAAGGGTGAGCTCAAATTCTCAGTAAGGGTAAACAAAAGAAATATCAGTCATATCATATTCATAACAACATAACTTTTTGAAAATCTTAACCTGCAAAAGAGGTCATAATATCATGTCATGGGATAAATCATAGTAATGAAAAGTAATCCCAAATAATCATAACATAAAACATGAAACTTTGTGGCATACACACATAATCATATAAAATCCTTTCATATTAGTCAAGGCTCATTTCCAAGACCATCATGGAGGACAAAGTCCATTACTGAACCAAGTTCACTCCACGTTCCAGTCCTGTATCACTGAACTGGTTTAACTTGCCGTTCCAGCCATGTCTATCTCATGAGATATAAATCTTTACCCAATTCATTGGAAGGATATATAGTTCCCATCCATCTCATAATGAAACCATTCTTATGTGTTCCACAAAATCATAAATCATACATCATAGCATAACCCATGTCATAAAAATGGGATTCTTAAACATCATGCCATCATAACATAACCCATATAAGATAAAAGGACATCATAAAATTTATTCCATCATAAAAAAATCAAATCAATGTAAAAATAGGGATATAAACATAACCCTATTTTATCTTATATGGAAAGTAATTTTGATAAAAAACATGAACTCCATTCTTGAGGAAAATATCCTTTCTACTTCAAAAACATTTTTCCTTTCATAACATGTCATACAATTTTAAACTAAAATAAGTTGATTAAAAATAAACATTAAACATTTAAAGGAAGCTTCTTGGAAATAATGTTCTAAAAATCCATTCATGTCGTATAAGTTAAAAAACATTCTTCTCGAACTTTAGCCGAAAAAGTCAAAAATTACCTCGTACGAAAAATGAAAAAAGATTCCTTTCATATCTTTTAATAAAAACTCATCGAAGGTTAAAATTGGATTTAAAAATTTTAGGAGTATGGAAATAATATTACATATTTAGAAAACATGGATGTGGATGATATAATACACACCAGTAAATACCAAAGTACAAACAATCTCGGATAAAAATGAGATTGTGAGATTTTCCCTTACCTTAGGTCCGATATGCTTTGTATGAATCTGAGCCTCTGGTAATATGGTTTAAATAATTTTAATTGACTTATTAATGAATCATATTCGTTGTTATGATATCATATATGGCCATATTTTTATCTTCTTATTAGTAATATTTCATTGCTAGTTGTTATTCGGGTGTTTATTGCTTTATGTTCTTATGTGTGTTTGTCGAATAAATTCATATTCCTCTTTATAGGATATAGATAGATCATTTAAATAATGTTATTAGTGTAATATATATCATATTCATTCATTCATTTCATTTATATAATCATTATTCAATGAAGATTATATAGAACGAGTCGCATCACATCGTGGAGACGGTAGGCCGTACGTACACACGAGCGATGATATCCTTCCCATGATAGAGGAATTATATTGAAATGTTTGTATAATATATCACAATTAATACCACTTTACAATAATCATATATTGTTATTTATTTACACCATTATATCCATCCAGGTAAGGTGGTGGTGGAAAACATATTACACCACGGCGTGGAGACGGTATTCCGTACGTACGCACGCTCGGTGATTTTGTTTACCATAGGATGGATAAGAGGTGAAATAGGGTTGTTTAATATTTATAATAACATATCATTATATGAGGGATACTGATGTTATTACCGCGTAATGAATCAAATAAAGAAGAGGGAGTAGAATAAAAATGGAACTTGAAGAAAACGGTAAAAGGTATTACCTCTTCTTCGAAGTGCCTCCATTAGACATTCTCTTATGGCACTAGAGTTAGTCTTTCGAGAAGACTAGTACCTATAGTAGGTTTCTATGGATGTGGGGATGTGAAATGGGAAGGGTTTGGCCGAGCTGGAAGGCTCAATGTGGTGTGAGGAGGAGAGGGAGGAAGTGCCTTTTTATAAGGGAGGAGAGGGGCACCTTTGGAAAGTGTGAAAATATTATTTTATTATAAACTTATCTTCGGTTTCAAAATGTAAAAAAATCATTAAAGATGAATATAAGATGACTCATGGTCGAAATAAAATCATCCAATCAGAATTGTACTTGTTTTGGAAAATATTTTAATCATTATAAGCTTATTTATTTAAATCATTTATTAATGAGGTAAACACTACATCATTATTGTGTCATAAATAATTTAATTTATTTGATGTCTACAAATTATAAAAAAAACCAACATGTCGGAAATAGTTTTAACTTTCCAATGAATATTTATAGACGAAAATATAATTTATATATCCCCTTATAAAAATTAATTACTAAAGGATTTTTGTTAATACCAATTTTGTCTTTACATTAAATTAATTAATCTAATGTGTCATTAGCTTTCATAAGTGGCTCCATGGGGTCCCAAAATCTACCCAAGGATTCCCATGGTCGGACATTACACATCCAATAAGGGTTGGACAAATTTAAAGGTAATTTTAAATTATTATAAATTTCTTTTAACCTTGAATTACCCTATTTACTTTTTACCGTGGTAAATAAAAGTAAAAAGTTACCATTCACCAAAAATTATTTTTATATAATTGAACCACATTTTAGTCGTTGATTTTATCTGTGTCTCTTGGATTTTCGAAATTCAACTCACAGAAGTGGTAAAATTATGTTTTATGAACAATTGCAAAAGCTCCTAGGAGGTGGGTAAAAGACGGTGAAAAGTTCAATACAATCTTTATAAATTTAAAATTCTTATAAAATGACTCCAATGAATTTTATTGAACATATATAATTATTATGTACCCATTTTGACCTAAAATAAATTTAAATCAAATAAATTTTTATTTAAATAAAAATTTGGTTTTACCAAAAACTCAGTGTTTTCACTATTCATCAAAAATTGAAGTTTTTCATAAAAATACCAAAAATTCAGCCTAAGCTATATTTGATATTCCGAATTCAAAAATGATGTCTATTTTTCCAAATTCAAAACATAGAAGTGGAATTAATTAATTTTAAAAGTAATTCCCATTATCAAAACAAATAGCGTGTTTTTAAGAAACAATAATTATCAAAAGATCATCATTTGTTTACGTCCAATTTCAAAGTGAAATTAATTCCAATGACCAACATTGGATTAAATGGTAAAAATATATTCTAATTACACTTTGAACCCAATTAAAAAGATAATCTAAGCAATAAAATTATTATGATGAAAAAAAATTAAAATTAAAATATTGTGTGTTTTTACTATTCATCAAAATATGAAAGTTACCATAATAATATGAAACTTTTATCCAAAATAAATTTTTATATCCTGATTCCAAAGAAGAATTTTATTTTTTCAAATTGAACTTATAAACATGTCAAAAACTAGATTTAAAATATGTGCGCCATCAAAAGGCGGTAAAACTACATTTTTTGAAAAATACTTCTTTTATCTGAAAAAGTAATTTTGTTTTCAAACCTCATTCTAGAAAATTTGTAAGATGATTTATAATGTTATAAAATTTAAAATTCAGTTAATACTATTCATAACGGCTAGTTCATAATATTATAATAATATATCGTTGTTTAGTGAAACTCGGTATTGCGTACTACACACGTTATCGAGGAAGGTTGTGATTCTGTGTAACCCAAGACAAGATAGTGTTGTGTGCAGTGAAATATTCCTTTGAGTATAACATAATATATAAAAATATATATATACTTCTCATAAAATATCATGGTGTGACATTCTACCCCCCTTAAAATGAATTTTGCCCTTGAAATTCGTCACTTCGTAACAAACAGATGAGGATACATCTCCCTCATCATATCCTCAAGCTCCCATGTAGCTTTTTCTAATTGGTGGTTCCTCTATAAAACGTTCATCAAGCGAGTGGTCTTGTTCTATAGACCATTTTTGCTACGATCCAGAATCTCTATCGGTTGTTCTTCGTAAGAAAGATCTTGCTCCAATGGTACAACTTCTCAGCTTAGTACATATGAAGGATCAGTTATGTACTTTCTCAGGAGAGATACGTGGAACACATCATGAACTTGAGAGAGATTCGATGGAAGTGCCAATCGATAAGCTACCTTCCCAACATGATCCAGTATTTCAAAAGGACCGATATACCTAGGGCTCAGCTTTCCCTTCTTCCCAAATCTCATTACTCTATTCTAAGGAGATATTTGTAAGAACACTATATCACCCACTTCAAACTCTAGGTCTTTTCTTCGGTTGTCGTCATAACGTTTTTGTCGAATCTGAGATTCTCTTATGTGTTGTTGAATAGATCGGACTTTTTCTGCCATCTCATCAACAATATCAGGTCCTAATAGCTTTCTTTCCCCAACTTCATCCCAGCAAGTTGGATTTCTGCATTTCTTTCCATAGAGAGCTTCATAAGGAGCCATCTGAATACTGGAGTGAAATCTATTATTATAGGAAAATTCCACCAAAGGTAGGTGTTGATCCCAACAACCTTTGAAATCCATAGAGCAAGCTCTCAACATGTCTTCTAGAGTTTTAATTGTTCTTTTAGACTGGTCGTCAGTTTGAGGATGATAAGTAGTGCTAAAACTCAACTCTGTATCTAGAGTATGCTAAAGACTTTGCCAGAACTTCGAGGTAAACCTCGGATCCCGATCAGATATAATGGAAAGTGGTACTCTGTGCAATCTTACCACTTCCTTTACATATATCCTAGCAATATGATCCAGAGAGAAATCAACCCTAATAGAAATGAAGTGTTCCGACTTCGTAAGACGATCATCTATAACCCAGATAGCATTATTGCTTTTGGATGTTTTAGGAAGTCCTGACACAATGTAAGTAGTGATGTTTTCCAATTTCCCTTCGGGTATGGGTAATAGTTGTAACATCCCTTTAGACTTCTATCGCATAGCTTTAATTTGCTGACAAACCAAGCATCGAGAGACATATTCAGCAACATCTCTTTTCATTCGATCCCACCAGAAGTACTCTTTCAGGTCCCTATACATCTTCATGCTTCCAGGATGAATAGAGAATGAAGAACTATGAGCTTCATCCAGCAACTCCTTCATTAATTCGGGGATTGGAGGAACTCAAACCCGATTCCTGAACCTTATTATCTCATCACAATCAAGGTTGAATTCAGGAACATTTCTCACCTTCTTTTGTAACTCTGCATTTTCTTTTTGTGCCTCTTCAATCTTCACATGCATAGATTGTTGAACATTCATTTGAGAACGATAAGATTTTTCCCCTTCTATTATATATCCATGATCCATCCTTTGTAAATCCAAAAATATCGGATCTTTTGTGATCCTCATCATGGATAAGCTAGCATGGTCTTATCGACTTAATGTGTCTGCCACCTTTTTGCATTCCCCGGGTGGTAATGAATTGAGTAGTCCTAATCCTTAATCAGCTCCAACCATCTTATTTGGCGCATATTCAACTCCTTTTGTGTGAAAATATACTTTAAACTTTTTTTCTTAGTATAAATATCACACCTTTCACTATAAAGATAATGCCTCCAAATCTTTAATGCAATGATTATTGCAGCTAACACCAAATCATGAGTTTGGTAATTTTGCTCCTGAATTTTCAACTGTCGTGAGGCATAAGCTATCACCATATCGTTTTGCTTGATAACACACCCCAATCCCTTCTTGGATGCATCACTGTAGATCACAAACCTTTCTCCACTACAAGGCAGTTTGAGAATAGGTGCACTGGATAACCTTCTTTTTAATTCCTTGAAATTTTCTTCACACTCATCCGTCCAAACAAACCTAACTCCTTTTCGAGTCAACTTGGTGAGTTGATTAGATAATCATGAAAAATCATTCACAAAACATCGCTAATATCAGACCAAACCAAGAAAACTTTGGATCTCAGTTATTATTGTTGGTCTCGACCATCTTTCGATAACCTCTTTTTTTGCTGGATCCACAGATATTCCCTCTTTGGAGATTATGTGCCCCAAAAATGCAACTTATTTAAGCCAAAATTCACACTTGGTAAATTTGGCCTAAAGATTCTCCTTTCTCGGGGTCTTCAATACAATTCTCAAGTGATCTTCATGCTCTTCCTTGCTCTTTGAATAGACAAGAATATCATCTATAAAGACTACCACAAACTGATCAAGATAGTCTCTAAAGACTCTATTCATCAAATCCATAACGATAGTAGGAGAATTAGTAAGACCAAATGGCATCACTATAAATTCATAGTGTCCATACCTTGTACGGAAAGCCGTCTTTGGTATATCCTCCCTTTTGACCCTTAATTGATGATACCCTGAATGAAGATCAATCTTGTAAAAGTATTGAGCTCTACGTAATTGGTCAAATAAGTCATCAATGAGCGGGAGAGGATATTTTTTCTTGATCATGATCGTGTTAAGTTCTCGATAATCAACGCAGAATCTCATTGATCCATATTTCTTCATAAAATATAGAATAGTTGCTCCCCAAGGTGATGCACTAGGGCATATGATTACTTTATCAATATTCTCTTGAAGTTTCTTCTTCAATTCTTGCAACTCAATTGGGGCCATTCTATAAGGTGTCTTTGAAATTGGCAAAGCACCCGGTACAAGTTCTATTGAAAACTCAACATCACGATTTGGTGGAAGACCTGTAAATTCTTCCAGAAAGACATCACCGAACTCCCGTACAATGGGAATATTCTTAATCATGAGTTTTTCACCAACCATTTGAGATAAATAACCTTCATTTATTGGAATAAATACACATAAGATGGAAGAAATTTCCTCTGGAAGGTTATATTCATCCTGGAATCGGTAGACGATCATAGATTGGTCTGGAATATTAAATGTGATTTCACTTATTTGTAAATTGATATGAGCTTCGTATAAAGAAAGCCAATCCATGCCAAGAATCACATCAAATTCCACTATAGGAAGGATCACAAGATTTTCAGGAAGCACTTTCCCACAAACTTCAATCAGAGAAGAATTATAAACTTTTGATGCGACCGTTGTGCCATTAAAAGTTGTCACAACTAACTCAACATCTAATTGTTTAGGTAATACTGCGATAACCTTAGAAAATTCTTCAGAAATAAAAGATTGGGTGGATCTAGAATCAAATAAAACATTTTCTACTTTAGAGTGGATGGTAATTGTACCTTTCACCACTTCGTTATCGTACTCCACATCACCAATAGTAATTGCATGTGACAGTCCTTTGTCTTTGGCCTTAAGAGTTTTTTGACGTTGATCATCATCAACAACCCTTGGATTTGAGCATTGATTGGCATAATGAGCCATCTCTTTGCACTTGAAACATTGAAGTGTAGGAGGTGCATTATGTGTATCCCTTTCTTTGTTCGCGTCATTAGACATCTTCTTCCCATTATTTCGACATTCAACTGCCTGATGACCTTCTTTTCCACACTTAAAACATTTGCTTGTCCCTTTACTACAATTCCCTCCATGTTTCATTCCACAATTTGTGAATAAAGGAAAACTCATCTTCTTTTTAGTGTGGTCTTTATATTTTCCTTTGAATTCCATTTTCCTCTTCTTATCAAACCCATATGACTGATGGGTTACTCCAATCTCCATCTCAACCATGAGAGCACATCAAAAAATTTCCTCGTAGCTATTGAAGTCCCTTATGTCTAACTCCCTTTGAAGACTTGGTTTTAAGCCACTAAAGAATTGATCGATTTTACTCTCAGGTTGGATAATAATTCCGGAAGCGTTCCTTGCAAGTCATGTAAAATTAGCTTCGTAGGTACCAACTGATTCATCATCCTTTTGCTTTAGTTCAAGAAACTCCTTCTCCATATTTGTTCAGAGAATAAGAGGGAAGTACTTATTGAAAAATAAGTTCTTGAACTCGTCCCATTCCATGCACTCAATTTCATCTCTTTGCCTTGTATTTTTGATAAGATTCCACCATTGATCAGCATCACCTTCCAAACGATACACTACTAAGATGACTTTGTCATGTTCAGAACATTGTATAACTGAAAATATCTTTTCAGTGGTACTAATCCATTATTCAGATACTAATGGATCAGAAGACCCGCTGAATGAAGGTGGATGCTGCCTCATGAAGGATTCAATAGAATGTTGCTCCTTTCTTTGCTCGTTTGGAAGTACTGCATGGTTCATAGCTTGAGAAAGTTGTGTGAGCATGGCTACAAGAATTTCCATTCCAGCTCCCATAAAATTTGTTTGCTCAAGGGGACAATCATTCCATTTCCCATCACATTCAGCATTACACAGTTCCTTCGGGTTCCATCCATTCACTAAAACCAAGAAGCATAGTGTGAGGAACACTAATCATAATAGGAAAACCACATAATCTAGAATAAGATTTCACACTTAAGGTCTTATCATAGGTTTTTTATGGCCATTTCTAAAACACTAATATTGTGTTCTATGCTTAGACTTATCCTTAGGGTTCTTACTTAGGCTTTTACATACTAGTTTCCAAAGGATGACTATACCTTTCCTCTAATACAAACTATAACGACCCATACATTACATACATTGTTATTACATCAGAGTTGAAGCATACTTATTACAACATATGACAAAACCATGAAAGGACCGTATAGGTATAGTGTATTTAGAAACTAGGAAACATAAACAAATGGTTCATAAAATCAACTACATTGTCTCTCGTTTATTTAATCATATCTAGAGTCCCTTTTTGGCATATCCTACTTAATATCCTTCTTCCTGACCTGGGGAAAAGAAAACATACAAAATCTTGAACTCAAATTCTCTTTAAGGGTAAACAAAAGAAATATCAGTCATATCATATTCATAAGAACATAACATTTTGAAAACTTAACCTGCAAAAGTGGTCATAATATCATGCCATGGGATAAATCATAGTGATGAAAAGTAATCCCAAATAATCATAATATAAAACCTGAAACTTTGTGGCATACACACATAATCATAGAAAATCATTTCATATTAGTCAAGGCTCATTGCCAAGACCATCCTAGAGGACAAAGTCCATTACTGAACCGAGTTCACTCCTCGTTCCAGTCCTGTATCACTGAACTTGTTTAACTTGCCTTTCCAGCCATGTCTATCTCATGAGATATAAATCTTTACCCAATGCATTGGAGGGAGATATAGGTCCCACCCATCTCATAATGAAACCATTCTTATTTGTTGCACAAAATCATAAATCATACATCATAGCATAACCCATGTCATAAAAATGGGATTCCTAAACATCATTCCATCATAACATAACCAATATAAGATAAAATTAAATCATAAAATTAATTCCATCATAAAAAAAATCAAATCAATGTAAAGATAGGGATATAAATAGAACCCTATTTTATCTTATATGGAAAATAATTTTGATAAAACACTTGAACTCCATTCTTGAGGAAAATATCCTTTCTACATCAAAAACATTTTTCCTTTCTTAACATGTCATAAAATTTTAAACTAAAAGAAGTTGATTAAAAACAAACTTTAAAACTTGTAAAGGAAGATTCTTGGATATAATTTTCTAAAAATCCATTCAGTTCGTATAAGTTAAAAAAACATTCTTCTAGTACTTTGGCCGGAAAAGTCAAAAAGTACCTCGTATAAAAAATGACAACAGATTCCTTTCATATATTTTACTAAAACCTCACCAAAGGGTAAAATTGTATTTAAATAATTGTAGGAGGATGGAAGTATTATTACATATTGAGGAAACATGTCTATGGATGATAAAATACAACCCAGTAAATACCAAAGTACAAACAATCTTAGATAAAAATGAGATTGTGAGATTTTCCCTTACCATAGGTCTGATATGCTTTGTATGAATCCGAACCTCCTGTAATATGGTTTAAATAATGTTAATTGACTTATTACAGAATCATATTCATTTTTATGATATCATATATGGTCATATTTGTATCTTCTTAGTAGTAATATTTCATTGCTACTTGTCATTCGGGTGTTTATTGCATTATGTTCTTATGCGTGTTTGTCGAATAAATTATTTTTACTCTTTATAGGATATAGATACATCATTTACAAAATGTTATTAGTGTAATATATATCATATTAATTCATTAATTTCATTTATATAATCATTATTCAATGAAGATCATATAGAACGAGTCACATCACATCGTGGAGATGGTAGGCCGTACGTACGCACGAGCTATGATATCGTTCCCATGATCGTGGAATTGTATTGAAGTGTATGTATAATATTTCAGAAATAATAGCACTTTACAATAATAATATATAGTTATTTATTTACACCATTATATCCATCCAAGTAAGGTGTTGGTGTAAAAGATATTACACCACGGCGTGGAGAGAGTATTTCGTACGTACGCACGCGGGGTGATTTTGTTTACCGTATGATTTATAAGAGGTGAAATAGGGTTGTTTCATATTTATAATAACATATCAGTATATTAGGGATACTTATGTTATTACCTAATAATGAAACAACTAAATAATAGGGAGTAGAAGAAGAATGGAACTTGAAGAAAACGGAAGAAGGTGTTACCTCTTCTTCGAAGTGCCTCCTTTAGACTTTCTCTTAGGGGACTAGAGTTGGTATTTTGAGATGACCAGTACCTCTAGTATGTTTCTAAGTAAGTGGGGAAGTGAAATGTCCAGGGTTTGTCCGATCTTGAAGGCTCAAAGTGGTGTGAGGAGGAGAGGGAGGAGGTTCCCTTTTATAATGGAGGAGAGGGGCACCTTTGGAAAGTGTGAAAATATTATTTTATTATAAACTTATATTCGGTTTCAAAAGGTCCACAAATCATTAAAGACGAAGATAAGATGACTCATGGTCGAAATAAAATCATCTAACCAGAATTGGACATGTTTTGGAAAATATTTTAATCATTATAATCTTATTTATTTATATCATTTATTAATGAGATAAATACTGCATCATTATTGTGTCATAAATAATTTAATTTATTTGATGTCTAAAAATTATAAAAAAAATACCAACATGTAGGAAACCTTTTTATAGCCAAATATATAATTTATATATCCCCTTATAAAAATTAATTACTAAAGGATTTTTGTTAATGCCAATTTTGTCATTACATTAAATTAATTAATCTAATGTGTCATTGTCTTTCATAAGTGGCTCCATGGGGTCCACAAATCAACCCAAGGATGCCCATGGTTGACCATTACTCATACAATAAGGTTTATAGAAGTTTTAAGGTAATTTTGAATTATTATAATTTTCTTTTAACCTTGAATTACCGTATTTACTTTTAACCATGGTAAATAAAAGTAAAAAGTTACTATTCACCAAAAAATTATTTTAATCTAATTGAACCACATTATACTCCTTGATATTAACTGTGTCTCTCGGATTTTTGAAATTCAACTCACATAAGCGGTAAAATTAAGTTTTATGAACAATTGCAAAAGCTCCTAGGAGGTGGGTAAAAGACGGTGAAAAGTTCAATACAATTTTTATAAATTTAAAATTATTATAAAATGAATCCAATGAATTTTATTGAACTTATATAAGTATTATTTATCCATTTTGACTTAAATAAATTTAAATCAAATAAATTATTATTTAAATAAAAAGTCGGTTTTAACCAAAAAACTCAGTGTTTACACTATTCATCAAAAATTGAAGTTTTTCAGAAAAATACCAAAAATTCAGCCTAATATATATTTGATATTCTGAATTCAAAAATGATGTCTATTTTTCCAAATTCAAAACATAGAAGTGGCATTAATAAATTTTAAAAATAATTCCCGTTATCGAAACAAATAGGGCGTTTTTAAAAAACAATAACTATCAAAAGATCATCACTTGTTTATGTCCAATTTCAAAGTGAAATTAATTCCAATGAACAACTTTGGATTAAATGGTAAAAATATATTATAATTACACTTCAAAACCAATTAAAAAGATTATCTAGCAATATAAATTATTGTGATGAAAAAAGTTGTTTTTAATTAAAATATAACATGTCTTTACTATTCATCAAAATATGAAAGTTACCAGAATAATATGAAAATTTTATCCAAAGTAAATTTTTATATCCTGATTCCAAATAAGAATTTTATTTTGTCAAATTGAACTTATAAAAATTTCAAAACTAGATTTAAAATGTGTGCGCCATCAAAAGGCGGTAAAACTGCATTTTTTTAAAAATAGTTCTTTTATCCGAAAAACTGATTTTGTTTTCATACCTCATTCTATAAAATGTGTAAGATGATTTATAATGTTATAAAATTTAATATTCAGTTAATACTATTCATAACAGCTAGTTCATAGTATTGTAATAATATATCATTGTTTAGTGAAACTCGGTATTGCGTACTACACACGCTATCAAAGAAGGTCGTGATTGCGTGTAACGCCGGCCTAGCTAGTGTTGTGGGAAGTGAAAGATTCCTTTGAGTATAACATAATACATAAAAAAATATACTTCTCATAAAATATCAGGGTGTTACATCGTCGGTAGTGTTTTCAGATAGAGATCTATGTTTCGCCTCTCGATTCTGGGAAGTATTTTAAAAGGAATTGGGGTTACATATTAAGACAAGTATTGCATACCATCCCCAAATAGATGGCCATGCATATCAGTCAAATCAGATTTTGGAGGACATTCTTCACGCATGCGTTTTTTATTTTTGAGGATCGTGTGATATCCCTTAGGGGTTGGATGAATTTTATTATAATAATAGTTACAAATATTCAATTTTAATGGATCCATTTGAAGTGATTTATGGTTGGAATTTTTGATCTCCTCTATATTCAGCTAAGGTGGGTGAGCCCGTAGTTTGGGGACCAAGCCTTATATAGGGTATGCCTAATAAATTAAAGATGATCAGGTAGTGGTTATTGATAGTTCAGAGTCACCACAAATTTAATGCTAATAAGAGGCCTTAAGATCCTAAGTTTTCTGTGGGTGATTGGGTATTCTTGAAGGTGGCCCCTCGCTGTAGTCATCGCTATTTGAGGAACTAGGGAATGCCAATGTTGAGGTATGTCAGCCATTTTGATATCACCAAGTGGATTGGAAAAGTGGAATACATGATAACATGTCTTCTCAGTTGACATATATTCTTGACGTCTTTCATGTCTCCCAACTGAAGAGGTATAACCTGGACCCATCCCATGTGCGGAATTGGGAGGAGTTGGTGATACATACCAATTATTAGTGTTTTATTGGTCTATATGAATAGTCTATTCCTTATAGTAGCTGCTTCATGGAATTTCTATTCTACTGGTCCATGTCCTTTCAAATCTTGGGAATGATGTGCAAAAGAATTGGGGTTAGACTTCTTGGGTTGAGAAATAGTATCCATTCTAATTTTTTGATCAAGATTCAAGTTGACTTTATAAGGGTGGAAATGTTTCATAGTGGGGAGAATTATCACATTTGCATCTTTCTTTTCAAGTATTTTGTTTCCTTTTTATTTTTTGTCTATCTTTTTTCCTAGGTTCCCATCAAAATTTTGGTGAAAATGGAGGATTTTGGGTGGGCATACCCAGGCACCCAATGGGCATACAATTAGTGTAAAAAGTGTTCCCAACATAGGAAACCATGCAGTAGATGTAAGAAACTACTACATGGCTACTGCACGGTTTTGCACCTCAGCCAAGGTAATTGTGTTTTCTTGATGGAGTGTGTGCACTGTTTCTGCAAGGTTTTTTAATCTACGTAGACTAATCGTGTGAAATGTCCAGGTCATTAAAAAAATATTATTTACCATTTTCCCTTCTAGTTTTAAACATAATAATCCCCTCTTCTTCCCTACTTAGGTGTTTTATCCATAGAAGGTCCCCAAACTCCCTTGTTCTCCCTTAGCATATGTTTTTGAAGTTTTTTTGGGGGTAGAAACTTCAAGCATCGTCCAGTTAGTGGATTTACCCCTTCTTTATTCCTTATTTATAGGGTTTCTCCTCTCTTTCTTGGGGTTCCAATTTTCCAGTGGCTAGGGTTTCTATCATGGGGTTTAATATTGATAATTTTTCCTCAATCTCTTGGATTAGGGTTTGATCTTGATTTCTTATGGTGCATTGACGTGTGGTTGATGTTTCACACCAGTTTTTGGGCACTTTAACATCAGAGGTGCGTGGTTCCATGTGTAAATATTATTTAGTGACTTTATTTCTCATTCATATTTAATTTATGATTTTTTTATCATTATTTAATGTGCGAAGGTGGTTTTAAAAATTATTATTTGTGTGTTTGATTTTAAAGTGGAACATTTACTAGAAATTGGGTGTTTTCATGTGAAAAATCTTATTGTGTCACTTGCAAAGATTTTATAAATTATAAAATAGGTTTATTATATTATGTAAGAGCTAAAAAAATATTTTTGGTATAGAATTTATGTGAGGTTGATTTTAAATGAGGACTTTGGGTACATTTTTGGGTTGAAAAGACTTGTGGTGTTCTTGAAAATTATTTTATAAATTTCCTAAATTTATTATTGAGTTGTATTAGTGGTTTGAATAATTTTGGTAAATTTTTTAGTGTCTGTATAATTTCAAAATTGAAATGGGATTTTCATGTGGGATTATGTGATATTTGAAACTTGTTTGATAATAAAAGGTAACCTTGAGTATCTCGGTGGGAGGACTATGACTAGCATGCTACCGATTCAAAAGTTTATATAGTCTGGTTTCACATAAAATGATTGATTATTAAAACACTAACTATATATAGAAAATGATTTGGGACCACTTGAACTTTGGATATTGCTCCTCTCTAGTATCTTGTGCATGATAAAGTTATTGGTTGTGGTTTTTTTACCATATTTCAATGAGATATGAGGTATCTAGGGTCCCACTACTAGCTAGTGCCTAGGGTTATTTCTCATAATTAGTGATAATTTGATATATTTCACTTATTTTTGGCGTAAGGTAGTGTTTGGTTGTAAATTTTCAAAAGTATCTGTGTTCTCTTTAAAAAGTCATTAAATTTGTATTTTATTTGAATCTTTTTTCACAAATGTCTAACTATCATTTCCTTTGTGTAAAATCTTGCAAGATGTTTACCTTAAAATGTTTTATGCAATGAATATTTTCTAGGGTGGAATCCTGCTGGTCTTAGGATCACACCATACTTAAACAATTGGGTGTAAGTAGACATGGTAATGTTTGACATAGGTAAGGGAAAGTATTTTGGTGATTGTCGTTCTGGTTGCTAGCTGTCTTCATGGTGTGGTGTTGTGGGGGTGGATTGAGTGAAATTTCCCCTTAAAGTATAGTGGTTTTCAAGTAAAACTTGTTTTACCTTTCTGTTGTGTCCTTTTTTGGATGATGGTTTAAAATCTCGTAATTTAATTCTGAGAATTCATTAACGTTTGTTTGGATTTAATTTTCGGATTGAGTTTTGTAAATTTTTCGGGTTGTTTTATGCTTATAAATTTAGTTAAATAATTTCCAAAATTTATTTATGATACCCAGGAACTTAGGTCATCTGGTGGGGATCATAAACTCCCCTCAAACCA
Source organism: Viscum album (assembly GCA_963277665.1). Classification (NCBI taxonomy): domain Eukaryota; kingdom Viridiplantae; phylum Streptophyta; class Magnoliopsida; order Santalales; family Viscaceae; genus Viscum; species Viscum album. Next base: position 435,229,861 of record OY728123.1, on the reverse strand, counting down.
ATCCATGGACCTGGATGGGTGTCGGTTCGGATAAAGACCAAGCTTGTTTCGTGACATAGGACCAGTAAGTTAATATAAAATGAGCTCATGATGGGTGAACAACACATTTCATAATCCCATATCATATTCCTCTAACTGAGAAGAAGGACGTAGAGGTACAACTAGATGACTCAAAGTAAAATGGATTATCATAACTTTTAATTCACTATGTGGTGAACCTATTTTTATCACCATGAAAGATGATTGTATTCTTTGTATATGTGTTGATTACCAGAAGTTGAACTAGGTGACAGTGATGAAATTATATTTGTTACATAGGATCGGTGATATTTTTATTAGATAATTTGATCCTGATGGTTCTTCAAGATTGATTTTCAAGTAGGGTATAACCAGCTTTGATTTAGAGAGGAGGGAACCCTAACGAGGTAGTTTTGGTTTTGGTATGTACTATATGAGAAATGTTTTTTCATTATTGAAAAAAAAATAATGTGCAATGTTCATGGCCCTCATGGATAATATCATCTATCATTACATAGACTTATTCTTCGTATTAGAGATCAATGATATCGCCATATACTCACCTACATCAAATTAATATTCTAGGCACCTAGGTATCGTCGAAGTCATTCTTGAAGTTTATAAGATTTATATTAATCATTAATAAAGAGAATTATGGATATGATATGACAATTTACTTGGATAAGTGACATCACAAAACAAAATATCTATTTCCCATTAGAAAGTTGATGCAACTTCCTGATCCGAACTACCAGGTCTGATTTTAAATGCCACATGACCTCATGCTCACCTCCCAGTAAGAAAGAGGATACAATCTAGTAGTTAGGGTCTAAGTCAATAATTTGGGATCTTATAACCTTTGTATCACGTCATATAATCAATAATAAAAAAAGAAAATATAGAAAATAATCAGAGTACTTATGTGGAATGTAATTCATATACAGGTCATGAAAATAAAAGAAACTCCTAATGTTGGAATCCTACATAGAATACAAAAAATAGATGATAAATAAAATAACTATAGGGTCTTACAATGTCTATCCTAGTCATCCCAATATCCATGCCCCACCTGCAAAACCACTCACCCAGGGTCCTTTCCCTTCATTGGTTCTTTCATAAAATATACAAGCTCATCGAAATTCCCAAGTATGGTGTGAATAGAATACATAGTAGTACATCACCAATGCATCCTTAACCTGATATGATCTTGTATAAAACTTTGTACTGATATAATAATAAATATAAGAAGTGATTAAACATTCAATCCAAAACTTAGCTCTAGTGATTTTTCTAAGCTTCCACAACCCCCGGTCATACCTGTTTCAGCTCCATGAATGATGATATCTGAATGATTAACAAGAAACAAACATGCCCTTGTTCTATGTCCTCATAGGGTTGTGGAGTTGATACCCAATTTCGTTTATCCCTTAAGTGGACCATGTTACCCGGATCCTCTAGACAAGAATTAATAGTACACACATTGACCAGTCTATGTTGTTGTAAATGGAACTTGGAATGAAGGCACCCTCGAGCACACCCTCCACACGACACCATGGAGACCTCATGCCTCCACCTTGTGCTCAGGTCCCTTGTCGCTATGGTTGCATGTAATTTCTCAGACCCTCCAGGTTCACCACATTTCCAAATTCTAATGATCGGGTATTCCTAGAAACGATCAGGGTCTCATTGAAGAGTTTTCCAAATACTATATAGATGGGAATTGGTGGAATAAATGGGCATCAGCGGTACCAATGGGTAACGATGCTACGGTGATGGTTCAAGGGTGACAGTGTCAGTGAGATGGTTCTAGGGTGACGGTTCTAGGGTGATGGTGCTAGGGTGGCAGTGCTAGGTAGATGGAACTATGGTTTTGGTGACTCACCCACTAGTGAGTCATTTCTAGCTTCTCCTGAACTTTTTTGTTTCCCTGCATTAACACCTATTTGGACGTAAAAGTGTTTTAATACCCCTTTTAAAGAGATTTAAGGCATGTAAAAGATGTGTTAAAACCCTCAAGAGTTGGGATAACCTTGAATTACCAAAACGTGTGGCATGTCACACCATTTTCTACATTTTCTAGCCTCCCGTGTTTTCCATATTCACTTTTGTTACATGTTTTTCTCCATTAAAAGCTAATCTATCAACTCACAGTCGTCTTCTAGTCTATCTCCGTCTTTTCTAAGGGAAATTATTAAATTTAAATTAATCCCAACATGTGAAACCACCCAGTGACATGGTCAGACATTATATGACTTTTATGTTCTTCAAAATGGCCTCCATGATTTTATGATATCCCCTCTTCTTAAGATGATATCATCTCTTCTGTCTTCTATTTCATTTCTTTAAGGGTGCCTCGACACTTCCTCTAGATACAAATCATGCTCCTGTTCTAGAGTAATTTATGTTCATCCTTGGAGTTCTTCTGACAAGTCTCACTTCTCCAGTTCTTGGCGCAATGGGAAAACGTTTATCCTTGATCATCCAACTAGGGGTTCTTCCTTCGTCTCTATTTCTTGTTCATCATTCAGGGTGGTTATGATGATGATCCTTCAAGAAGTAGATAAAACAAAATTATTATAAAAGATAATAAACATACTTTTAAATAATGAATGGGTTGGAAATTTGATAATGTTTCTGTGTTTTAAATTGTTTTTTTTGTAAATATAATGGGTGTGTGTCCACTAAAAATTATTACTGTTGGTGGTCCTTTATTTTGTAATAATGAAGATATGTTTTCTGGATAATCTTGTGATTCAATGACTATAAAATGGAAACTGTTTAATTATATAAACGTTTTTGATTAAATGGATGGATGATGAATATGAACCCCTGTGTGAACACCCCAGTTAACTAAAAATAATAATGAATTTAACGAATGGTGTTGGATAAATCTAGAAACTCCCTTGCTCTATTGAAGTGGTATGCATGGTTGTTTTGTTAAATTTTTCTGGGGTGACGTATAGGGGAATGTAATCTCTAGTTAAGAGGTTATTGGTTGTGAATCTGATGTCGTGTGGAGCAGGTGGTAAATGTTATGGACCCAGTATGTTGGGTCTTGGTTTGGTTCCAGTACTTCGAGGGATCTCATGGATCCATTTTGATGATGTTACTTACAAGAGAATCGGGAGTGGATACTTAGACGACTGGATGAATGTTTCCTTCTAGTTTTTGTTTTGGCTTTTGGTTATTCCTATTAGTTTCCTAGAAGTGGAGGAATATTTAAATTGAATCACTTGAACATGATAACAAGAACTGGTATGATGGGAAACTATTTGTTTTTCAGAAAAGGTTTGTGCTCTTGTAGTGGTTATTCTATACTTTTTCATGTAAGGACAGCAGAAAGCATTTTTTTATGGGTTGGTTTTTGGTTTCAGGGCCCTTAGGTTGCAATGAGTGCTTTATTACCAATATATATAATTTAGTTCTTGTGATTCTTATAATCACCCAGCCATGTTGAGAACTTTCTGATTAACACCCCCAATTTCATGGCAGAGGGTGTTTTTTCCAACATTATTATGAGTTTCTGGTTATTAGGTCATTTCTGATCCCTATCCCAGGTATCCCAAGACACTTCAACCAAGTTGTTACAGTCTAAGGTTCATTATGTCCTAGTACCCTTTGGGCAGGGTGTGTTGTGGGGGTTGTCCAGGGTGTGAGGGAAGGTTTGTTTCCCAAGTGTCTTTGTGATGAGTCTTAGGTGTCTTCGAGTGTGACAGTGGTTGTTATGGCCCAGGTGTCTTCAGGAATGGCAATGGTTGTTGTGGCCCAGGTGTCTGCAAGTGTGGTTATGTGTGGTTGTGGTGGCCCAGGTCTTTGCGGGTGGGATGGACCATGGGGTTGTAGTTGGGGAAATAGTGGAAATGTATTGGGATCTGTGGGGGAGGTTGGATTTGAATGTTGTCCTAAATAACTAGTGGGGAAGTGGTTTGGGGCACCCAATTATCGACGTGAAATTAGTATTATATTTAATAGCTTGCGTTATTTGTGGAGTGTTCCTTGGTTAGGCTTTGTGGTTTGTTTCTTTTCTAGGTTTTTTGGTTACCTCTTTTCTCATAGGGAATTAGAATGTATCCCCACTTGTGCACGAGAGATTTTTGTTTCCCCTATTGAGTATACCTATATATTCACCCTACATATATAAAACTAATTTCGTGTTTCCAAGAGGACATTGAGGAACATAAAATAACTTAATAGCTTGGGATTCGAGAGTTTTCATTTATGCTTTTCATTTCTTTTGGTACATTCCTTTAGAGTTTATTGTACTTTGTATCACTTGATCATGGACATGCAAATGGGAATGGATTTTTTGATTTACTTTTACTTTCAGTTTTTTGGAGTTTTTTGGGATATACCATCTAATATTCTAGTTGTGTTCTATAAAAAGGGTAATCCCTTCCATATGATGTGTTATTATATACCCTTAGTTCTAGTCACCACTCCAAGGCCTATTTAAGGTGAGACATGGGGGTCATTATCTCTCCTTCAATGTGAAGAAGGATGGGTAAAGAAGTTTGTTGTCCCTTCCCTCATCATGGAGAAGGTGGTTCAAGAAAGAATGGTATTAGAGCTGATGGTTGAGAGATAGGATGGAGTTTGGGGTTAGGCATAGTGAGTATTGCATGGTATGGTATGGAAACAGTGCTTTGAAATCTTGTATTGTGAAATAGTCTAGGGGAGACCGTTTAGGAAACGGGATTTTAGCGCCCACTATAATCTGATGCTTGGACTCTGGACCTACCAAACGACCAAGTGAGGCTACAAAAATTTCATGGTAGAGACCCTAAGAATGGTACATGCATCATAATGACTTATGTTCTTGTGTTTCTTGGGTGTTTTTGGAATTTAAAATAAAAAAAAAATTAGAAAAATTAAAACGGGATTTTCTACACTACTTGGACATAGAAGTTTCATGTTGCCTTTTTCAGCTACCTACACGACATACACGAGTATAGTGGGAAGTATAGGCCTTGAAGTTTGATCTAGTTGATCAATAGAGGGCTGATCGAGAGGAGGAGGATGACCAGTGACAGAAGATGCTTTGTGCCTTCCAGTAATAGTCTCTTAGAAAGTACGAGGGAAACATCTTGGACATGGTGACGGAGTGCCGGATCGAGGAGCTGGTGATAGATTTCAGATTTATCTAGGCTCTGATAGAGTACTGGTTTCCTCTGTTTGTGAGCCAGATTCCAGGAGTGGAAAGTTATTGGTGGATGGTTTATCTCTGAGATAAGAATGAAGCTACGGTTTTGTTGCTTGACCTGAAGAATGAGTTCCAGGAAGAATTCTTTTTCCACTATGAAGGACTAAAAGATGCAGAAACTTTTCTCCCTCCATAAAGGTATCATGTCGGTAAGGTATTTTTGGATCAAGTTAATGTATCTCCTTCATTTCCCTCTAGGACTCTTCGTGAAGGAGGATTTGTGGGGAAGGCACATAACAACCCATCTTTTTATTTCACACTTATACGTGATTTATTACATAAACTCTTTACTTAATACAACATGGAAGATTGAAAGGTCTAGTGTCTTGGGGTATTAGGAACATTAAATAACAACTTAAAACATTACACACATAAGATCTTTTTTGAAAACATCATTTACCTGACCATGACATTCCCTCTTACTTAGTAGTGCATGGGATAACCTGAGGACTTTCATGTGAAAAGGGTGACTATAAAGCCCAGAAAGGGAGTGAATAAAGAATAAAATGAAGAATATAATAAATGTTAGGAAATATTCATATCAAATGGAGAATAAAATAAATATGAACATAAGGCACGATATAGCATGATTATCATAATATGTAAATGTGGAAATAACACTTAACATGTAATTAGCATGAGCCAAATCTCATTGCACATGGAGCATGAGTAAACCCTCATTGAACTTGAATTAGAATGAGAAAATCCTAATGTCACATGATTTATAATGATTAAATCCTCATTTCACATAACGTGTCATGATACTAATCTTTACCCAATGCATTGGAGTGCTCTCAGGGCTCACCCTTTTTAATAATTTCAATTTGTGCATAAGTGTGCCACATGGATCATAAAACAAGGATTCATGATCATTTATTCCACGATAAATGAATGTGTAATTCATAAATGAAACTCTATAATCAATAAGTAAATTTTCATAAAGGTGAATACCCTTTATATTGAAATGGGCATTGTATTCACTACATAATGACTATGCCATGGAATAACACGTTGCAATTTCGGCAGCATAATGGTGTGACATAAGAATTCATAAAAATTATTTATGAGAGAGAAAAGGGGTGTATATTAATATTTCCATGAAATGGAATGTAATGAGGTCATATAGATACATTTCCCAACATAAATAATGAAATTTGGATTCAAAATACAAAATAATTACTTCAATGTAAATGAGGAGAGAGAAATTCCTTACAGAATTTTGGCATGGTAACGGGTGTAAATGGGAGGCATTAATGATAGATAAATGGGTCTCTTATCATTAAAACATAATTAGGGAACTATGGGGGAGGTGTAAAATCAAACCCCAACATTTATAATTGAATATAAAATGGAATAACAATATTAAGAAACATGGATAAAATGAGAAAGGAATCCCTTACATGGAATTGTGATCTCAAAGGCTTGGGAGGGGCTTGAGAGAGGATTCATGAGAGCATGGAGTGGCTTGGGAGGATTATAGATAGAGGAGGGTAGAGGTTGGACGAACCCAAAAGGATTTTTGTGATGAGTAAGTGGGAGCTTGGGTGGGTTTATATACGAAAGGGGAGGGAATTCTTTATTATTTAGGTTTGGGACACCACACATTAAACTAATCAAAAACACAAACAAGACCATGGTTTTTGCCCATGGTTTTTTCCAATGGGGAGTGTAAAATATTATTATATAAGTACAGTGGCCTAACTTCTTAAAATAATAGGGTTGCTTAAGTCGAGGAGTGTCACACTCTCAAGGAAATCAATTTAAAAAGCTAAATTGTTTTATAAGCCTTGGAGGGTCCACTAATGCTTTTTAAAATAAATCAAACAGACCTAAAATCATATTATTTTAATGGTAAAATATATATTTCCAGACATAATGTTTATAGTATTTTATTACATTACTATTGGGTCATTACGATGTCATAAAACGCATTATATAATAAAACTGTATATTATTTTTACCGAGAAATTCGACTGTCTCAAAAAATTATGAAAAATTAACCGTTGGATAAATTCGATGTCTTGATTCCAAAAATAATATTCATTTTATCTAAATAATTTTCTATATTTTTGAATTTTTTATTTCAAAATAAAAACTGACATTTATTGAAAAATCAGGGGTTTTGACAAAAATGGCTTTCAAACCATAATAAATATTACAATTGTATTCCTAAAAATTATAAGATCATTTATATTTAATAAAAATTAAATTAGTAATAATATTTTATTAAAATATTATTTAATTCAATAATATATTAATTTATAAAAATAGATTTCATAATTGAATATTAACTAAAAATATTGTTCGTGCTTAAAAAATATTTACAACGTAACAATAATAAAATGAATTTATATTATTTATTATATACAAAAAATAATGCACATAATCATAGTGATAAGGTCTTGTTACATAAACCCTTATAACCCTCACATAGGACCGAAGGGTAAGGTGTGTGATAGTGATAGACTGTTGGGGTGGCTCCGATAACATCTCTTGGGAGGTAATCTCAATCAACTTCAACTTTTCCCATAGGTGGTTTCGTTCAAGCATAACATGTTGACGCTACACTTGGACTTAGCCAAGATCGAATCCCAATGAGCCCACCTACATTCCAAGATCTAAAAAATGGGATTCTTACGGGTCAAGTCTACTGGATGAGTCCATCGCTTCCTTTGTCTAATTGAATTGGATTTTTTAAAGCCTTTTATTTATACTAATCATATGATCACTATTAAATAGCTATATTAGCAATGGTCATAATTCCTAATTCTAATTTAAAATACAATAACATAAAACTAAAGAAGTACAAATTTTATATAACTATTTTTCATAATAATACATTTAATTAGATCAAGATGAATTTACATTGATAAAATTTTGGATCATTACAATCTTCCCCCTTAAGAAATTTCTCCCTCAAAATTTTCTATTCCCACAAAAAAATAATTGTGGGTAACTATGCATCCTCACTTCCTCTGATTCCCATGTCACTTCTTCAAACTTTTGGATTCTCGACAACACCTTGACGAGGGGCATTTTTTTATTTCATAGAACTTTTTCTCTATGATCTAATATCTTCACTGGTTTCTCTTCGAAAGAAAGATCATCCTATAACTATACTACCTTTTAGGAGAGTACATGTGAAGGGTTTGGTATATACTATCTTTAGTGGCATACATGAAATACATCATGTAGTTTGGCCTTGGTGGGTGGATGTTCTAGTCGATAGGTCATAGCCCCGACATGATCTAGAATATCAAAGGGGGTGATGTACCTAGGACTTAACTTCCATTACTTTTGAAACCACTTGACCTTCTTCCATGGAGATATCCATGGAAATACCATGTATCCAACTTGAAACTCAACGTCTCATCAATGGTTATCTACTTAACTCTTTTTTTGACTATGGGTTGCCTTGATATGTTTCTGAATGGTTTTCACCTTCTCCACCATTTCTTCTACCATCTCAGGTCCTAGTATCTTACGCTCACCGAATTCCTTACAAAAAGCCGGTGTTCTAAACCTTTTTCCATAACGGTCTTAATATGGTGTCATTCACATGATCGCGTGTAAATTTTTATTATATGATAATTCAACCCAGGGAAGATGTCGGTCCCATCCTCCTTTGATGTCTATAGAACCTGATCTTAACATATCTTCCACTGTCTGAATAGTTCGCTCCTATTGGCCACTAGTTTGAGATGATAGGCTATACTGAAGTTTAGGTCAGAGCTTAGATAAGGTTGAACATGTTTCCATAACTTCGAGGAGAATCTAGGAACACAATAAGATACTACATATAGTGGTACTAAATGTGGCCTTACCACTTCTTTTATTTAAATCCATGGAATTTTATCCATTGAGAAGTCCTCTCGAATCGTGATAAAGTGAGTTGTCTTCATAAGAAGATCCACAATGACCCATATATCATTGTTTCCTCTGGATGTCCTTGGAAGTCCAGTGACAAAGTCCATAGTAATTTTCTCCAACTTCCATGTTGGTATGGGTAGTGGTTGCATCATCCCCATAGACTTTTTCCTATTAGCCTTCACTTATGGACATACCAGGCACATTGATGTATATTCAGCAATCTCCCATTTCATATTGTCCCACAAAAGGTTTTCTCAGAGATTGTGATACATATTTGTGCTCCCTAGGTGAGTAGAGAAGGTTGAGCTATCTGCGTCATTCAGAAGCTCCTTATATATATCTGGATCACATGGTACACATAATTGTGACCCAAATCTCACAATTCCATCCTTTTCAACCACACTCTCTGAGGATTTCCCATTGTTGATAGATTTCACCCTTTTTAGAATTTTCACATCCTTTTTTGATCAACCTTTATTTTCTCCATGAGGTACAGTTGAGATGTTATTTGAGAAAGGATTGATGATGTTCCTCCCTTAATAAGTTTCATGTCCATCCTCTACAAAACTAAGAATAGTGGATCCTTTTCAATTATCATTATTGATATTGATATAGGATCCTTTCTACTTAGAGTATCTACCACCTTGCTTGACTTACTAGGAAGGTAGTGGATTGAGAAGTCATAATACATGATGAGTTATATCCATCATCATTGGTGCATATTAATCTCCTTTGTGTGAATATATATTTTAGGCTCTTTTGATCAGTATATATCTCACACTTCACCCCATAGAGATAATGCTGCCAGATTTTCAATGCAATGATCACAACCGCCATATATATATCATGCGTGGGATTGTTTTGCTCATGTATTTTTAGCTACCTTGATGCGTAGGTTATCAGATTACCATTCTAGTTCAACACAAAACCCATACCCTTTATTGAATCATCACTAAATACCATAAAACGTTCTCCACTTGTGGGTAATGTGAGCATGGGCGTAGTGATAAGCCACATTTTTATCTCCTTGAATCTCTCTTTTCATTCATCACTCCAATCAAACTTTACTCTCATTCGAGTTATCATGCTAAGAGGGTTTGACAATCCTGATAAATTTCTTGCAAATATGCGATAATATCCAGCTAACCCCAAGAAGATATGAATATCCATTACCGATGATAGCCTCAGCCATCCCTCAATTGCAGTTGTCTTGGAAGGATCCATAGATATCATGTTACTTGTGATGATATGACCCAATAATGAAACCCCCTTCAACAAAAACTCACACTTCTTATACTTTTCATTGAGCTTCTTCTTTCGTATGGTCTCCAGTACAGTTCTTAGATGCTCCTCATGATCCTTCTTGGTTTTAGAGTATAATAGAATATCAGCTATAAAGACTACCACAAATTTGTCAAGGTAATCTCTAAAAACTCTATTCATCAATTCCATGAAGATTTATGAAGCATTGGTGAGTCCAAAATAAATTACTAAGAATTCATAGTGCTCGTATCTTGTACAAAAATAATTCTTGGGGATATCTTCCTTCTTTACCCTTACTTGATAATATAATGATCACAAATCCTCCTTGGATAAGTATTGTGCTCCACACAACTGATTGAACAAGTCATAAATTCATGTCATAAGATACTTGTTCTTTATCAGGATTTTATTGAGGTCATGACAATCAATGAAAAGGTTTATTGACCCATCCTTCTTCTTGACCAAGACGACCGGTGCACCCCAAGGTGAAGCACATGTGTGTATAAACCATTTATCCAGATTCTCTTGTAGTTTTTTCATTGGCTCTTCAAGCTCCACAACAGCAGTTATATACGGAGTCTTGTATATTAGAAATTACCTAGGTATAAGGTCAATAGATAATTCAACATCTATTCTAGGAGGAAGACCAGGAAATTCCTCAGGAAACCCTTTAGCAAATTCCCTCACAATAGGCTTGTTTTCAAGGATGGTTTACCCCTTAGACCCAATCATCTGATCCAGATACAGATTCTCATTGGGTAATAATATCCATGCTTGAGATGATGGTGCTAAAGAAGATTCATATTCCTCCTTGGACTTGTATATAATTGGGGGTCGATTCTCTATATGGAGAGTGATTTTCCTCTCACAACAATTTATGTTGGCTCTATATAGGGAATGACAATCCATGCTAATAATTGAATCAAATTCCACCAGAGAGTATGATGAGGTTCTCTGGGAAGTTCAATCCACAAATTATGATAGGAGAGGAGTTATATTCATGGGATGCAATGATTTCCCCATTTTTCATACTCACCAACATCTTTACTTACATGATTTTTGGTGGTGTTGGCATTTTTTTACTAAACTTTCATGATATAAAATAATGTGTATAACCATAATCAAAAAGTATGTTCTATATTCCTGAATGAATGACTATTATACCTTCCACCACATCATTTTTGGGGTTCACTTAAGTGGTAGTGATGAAAAAATATCTCCCTTGCTGCCTTGTAGGTTGTTGGTTGCCACCTAAAACCCTTATCTTAGGGTGCTGATTTTCCAGGTGCCCTGGTTGTTTGTAGCTAAAGAAATGAACAACATGTTGAGGTTCGAACGGTTCATTCCTCTCCTATGTTGCAGTCGCGAGTTTTTCTTGTCGGAAGTTAATGGATAGGTTCCCTTCTCTTCCACACCAAAAGCATTTCCTCGTCCCCTTCAGGAAATTTTTGAGGTTCTTCTTTCCACACCTTCGGAAAGTGGGGTGATGGATATTCATAGCACCATTGGATTTATCCATCGGACTGCCATAATTGAAGTCCTACTTACACTTATTATCCTTATGATACCCCTGAGATACTTTGATCTCCATTTCAACCTTGAGGGCATATTGGATAATTTCCTCATAGCTATCAAAGTCATAGATCGCCAGGTCTTTCTGTAGGCTAGGTTTTAGCCCACAAAGAAGGGGTGAACCATTCATTCAGGGGTAATGAAAAATATGGAGGCATAATGTGAATTACTTATCAATTTTTTCTCATACATTTTGATGGATTCTTTACCTTTTTGTATAAGGTAAAGGAATTCTCTTTCCATAATAAGCCATAGAGTGCACATAAAATATTTATCGAAAAACATCTTCCAGAAATCCTTCCATTCCAATGCCTTGATCTCCTCCTCAAGCTTCATATTTTTTATCAATGTCCACTATTGATTGGATTCACCCTCAATATGATAAGCATCCAGAAGAACCTTATCTTTTTCGGGACATTGAAGGATGGAGAAGATCGTTTCAATGGAGTTGATCCATTTTTCGGGGATTATGGGATTGGATGATCCATTAAAAGTAGGAGGCCTTTGTCTCATGAAGCTCCCGATAGTGACTTGTTATTTCTCAGTGGGGGTTGAACATTCCTCTTGACCCATGTATCTATTAAAATATAGAGTTAACTTAGATATTATTGTGAAAAAGTCTGTGATTCCGGCTCCAATCGGATTGGGCATCTCATTAGAACAGTCATCACATTGATCTCTGCATCAGTTGTTAGCCTGAGTCCTCCTATTACCGGACATTGGATGGAATAAAAGAAAAGTTAGGGGTAACACTTAAAGGGAAATCCAAGGACAAAATAGATGACTAAAAGATAAATTTTACTTCCTTAACTTATGAATCTATTGGCTTCAATCTTTGTTATCCATGATCTATTTTCTAACATATATTATTAGGGGAATTTTTTTAATTCCCTTAATAATGTTTTATAATAAGCTTGTGAATTTAGAAAAGGATATCCCTCAGGAGTGTCATAACCAAGAGTGCAGCATGGCCCATTGTTGTGTACTAGGATACCTCGGGTTAACCCCAAAACTCCCTTTCGAAGTTTTCACTCATAGGTACATATGTGCCAGATCCGCCTCTACCTACTCGTATCCAAATCGGGGTGTATTTTCCTAATAAACCACTTAATCAATACTTACCAAAATTTAGGGATGTTCTTTTTATACTTAGTCTTATCCCTATTTCTTTCACTAGGGTTTTCTAATCATAATCCCAAAAATAACTAAACCTATTATCTAGTACCAGCTATAACAACCCTGCTATTTATTACATACTTAAACATGACTTATTACAAAAAACATTGACTTGATACAACATGGACGATTGATAGGTCTAGTGTCTTTGGGGCATAGGAACATTATATAATAAATTATAACATAAAACACACAAGATCTTCATTGAAAACTTCCTTTACATAACCATGACATTCCCTCATACATAGAATTCCATAGGATAACCTGAGGACATGCATGTGAAAAGGGTGAGCTATAAGTCCCAATAAGGGATTAAACAAGGAATAAAATGAAGAATAAAATACATGTTAGAAAATATGCATATCAGTGTAGCATAAAAGATACATGAACATAATGTCTTGATATAGCATGATTATCATACATGGAAATGTGGAAACAACACTTAACATGGAATTAGCATGAGCCAAGGATCATTGAACATGGAGCATGAGAAAACCCTCATTTCACTTGAATTATGATGAATAATCCTAATTTAACTTGAATTAGCATGAGTAAATCCTCATTACACTTGACGTATCATGATACTAATCTTTACCCAATGCATTGCAGCGCTATCAGGGTGCACCCTTATTAATAATTTGATTTCATGCATATGTGTGCCACATGGATCATAAAACAGGGATTCATCATAATTTTCTCCACGATAAAGGAATGTATAATTCATACATGAAACACTATAATCAATATGTAAATGTGCATAAAGGTGAATATCCTTGATAGAGAAATGGTCATGGTATTCACTACACAATGACGATGGCTTGGAAAAACATGGTGTCATTTTGGCAACATGACAGAGTGACATAAGAATTCATAAAAATGGTTTAGAAGAGAAAAAATAGGTGTCTCATCATATGTACATGAAATTGACAGTAAGGGGTCATATAGATACATGTCCCATGATCATACCATGATTCACTATGTTATTTTCCCCTTTACACCCTTGTGCTAAACTTTTTTTATATTGAAAATTATAAAAATAATGACAAGTCTAATTCCATGTTTGAATCATTTATTTTGTTTTTAACACTATTAAAAAGGGAAATGTTACTTTTTTGGATGATTCCATTGCAGGAGGAGGTGATTTGGGGGTCCCATAATGATGTACAAGAAAAATGGTCCAAACAGTGCAAGATCCATGCACACCAGTGGACTCATATACGACTTTCTCCTGAAACGTGCATCCAAATGGGCTGAAATTTTGTGGGATGATCCAAATTTCATTGGGATAAATTTAATATGAATAAACACAAGAATAATTGTGACATTTGTTCCCAACCAACCTTCTCTGTCTAGCACACCACATCTACATGAAGTCAAAACTTGTGTGTTGTGATCTGTCCATATCTCAAGAAATAGGTATCCAACATGTGCCAAAAATTTTGTGGAGACATCCATGAGGTGACGATACAACTTTTTTATTTTCTCCAAATCGTGATAAGGTTGTATGGAGGTCGAAACGCATGTGACAAATGGTTTTATGAAATCTGTGTGCTCAAAACCACCTTCCCATTTTACTATAAAATGGCACATTGGGCTCCCCATTCGTAAGTTCGGCCATGAGGCAAAGATTTAGTATTTTGGAGACCCAAAGAAGTTCTATCATCATATAAGGATTTATTGTGTCCCCTATCCTCAAAGGGGGATCAAGGATAAAGATGGAGTTCCACCCAAGCCTTATCCTCCTCTTGATGGTGAGCTAAATGGTGGACGATCATTTCGAGGGAGCTACACAATCATGGGAGGGAGTTCCAACACATGTTCTTCTACTAGTATTCTATAGTTTTTGTGTTTCATATTTCACCTATTTTGTTTCTTGACATGCTTCCCCCTGATTATATTCCATTTGATATAATTGAGTTGAATTCTTTTTATTTCAACACCGATTGTGTTGAGATTTCAAGTGGAAATCTTGGGTTGTTCCGATTAGACAACATAATTATCTTATTTCTCGCAAACATACATTAGATTTAAGTAATCTTTTGTAGACCTCTTATTCTATGTTTGATAACAAAATCATGGAAACACAATTTTTGTTGCAAGGGGTGGTTCTTTAAGCATCATTAGAAGAGGCAAGAGGGGAGTCAAGATCTTGACAACCTTCAACCAAAGAATTAAACAAAACCATGTTAACTTTTCAGAACAATGAACTATCCCAGATGTGTAGTGAACTTAAAATGATATTCTTCTCTCATTATTTTTAATACACCACATTTATTTATCAACTATTTAACTCTTTAATTAATTAATTTATTTATATCTGTTTTCAAAACCTCCCCCTCTTTTAGTAATTCTTATTAAAATTACATACTCAAAACCTATCAACGCTCCTCAATAGAAAACCTAGGGTCTTTCCTATACTATAAATCAATCTTAAAATCACAATCAATTTGATGTGTTATGACAGCGCAATAAAATTTTGGCGTCGTTGCCGGGGATCGCTTTGGTTTTAGTGCGTGTTTTTCATAATTTTCTTTGTAAATTTTGTGAATGATTGTTTGTTTTATCTCCTACCTTTACATTTATTTTTTTTCTTCAAATTTATTTCTTGTGTAGGTTCTATGTATGATGCATTCTACTCTTGGAGAATTACAACCTTTCAAACCCAAACCTGAGAGGATCCTACATCAGCAACCCAAGATACTCAAGAGGAATCTTTGAAGGAGGATGCACAAAACATAGACACACATATCAATCCTTCTTCTTCTTCTTTGGAAACCCACATTAAAACTGAAATTAACATGAATAACATGGCTAAAAACAATCAAACACTAAAATAACTAACCTCACCTAATGCTGATATCCAACCCACCTATGTTCAATTAAAAGGAGAGACACCCAATTTTGAACTAAAATCTAGTTTAATTCATCTATAACCAAGACTCCATGGACATCCTAAAGAGGATCCACACAAGAAATTAAAACAATTTCACACTGTGTGTTATAAAATAAAACCTATAAATGTGGCTGAAGAACAAGTAAAGTTAATGGAATTCCATTTTTCATTAGAAGACACTGCAAAAGATTGGTTATATTATGTTAATTTCCCAATAAGAGGTTGGGTGGACATGAAACACGTTTTTCTGGAAAAATATTTCCAAACCTCTCAAACTGCAACAATAAGGAAACAAATTTTTGGGATAAGACAATCTCAAGGGGAAATATTACATGAATATTGGTAATGCATTAAAAGTTTATGTTCATGTTTCCCACACCACTAAATAAGTGATCAACTTTTAATTCAATATTTTTATGAATGATTAATCCATATTGATCAAAATATGAATGATTCTGCTGCATGTGGTGCACTAGTTGATAAGACCCCAATTGCTACAAGAACCCTGATTGAGAACATGGCGCAAAACACACAACACTTTTTTTCAAGGCCCAATGTACCGATTCGAGGTGTCCATGAGGTGAAAAGTACTGAATTCGAGAAGAAGGTGGACACAAAGTTCAAAGAGGTAAGTACCTTTCATTGACAACTTGCTATTTCCCACGGTAAATCTCAATATCCCCCTCGCATCAATTGTTGTATATGTTCTTCTAACACCCACTACTCTGACCAATGTCCCCAATTGAGGGAAACATTTGAGTGTTGTGAGGAAATATTTCTAGGTCACCCCTATAACCAACCCTTTTGGAAAGAACCATACTATCTATCCAACCATGGGTAGAAGAATAAACAAGCCTATAGGAAAGGGGGTATTCAATCCAACCTCGACAACAATGGAACCAATAAGGGCAGAGTAGTCATCCACCACCAACACCCAGAAATCCTCAACCACCCAAAGGCCTTTCCAACAAACACCTCAAACACCCGAGCCTAGACTTGAAGATATGATGAAAAAAATTCTTTCCAATAATATTCAACTACAAAAAACCACTCAAGTAGCTATACAAGACCTCAAACCCCAATTAGGCCAACTAGCTAACTCAGTGGGTGAGATTCAAAGTCACGGATCTGGTAAACTTCCCTCTCAACCAGTATTTAACCCTAGGGATAAAGGAAATATTAGTGTCATCACCCTTAGGAGTGTAAAACAACTAGAAAGTAAAATTAATCCTCTATTAGAGTCATCCCCTCCAGAGGAAACCTCCATCCCAAACATTAAAAATGTTCCAAATATTGAAGAACCTTGTCCTGAGAGAATCCCCTCCAAAGGAAAGAGTGTGTACATTGATGAGTCACCTTGCCCAACTATTCCTCATTTATTTCCTCAAAGGGCCCCCAATCAAGAAAACAAAAGAAAACAGAACTTGATAAGGAAATATTGGATATTTTCAGGAAAGTACAGTTTTACATCTCATTGATTGATGTTATGAAGCAAATTCAACTGTACACCAAGTTTCTAAAGGAGATGTGTACACACTAAAGGCGACTTCTAGGTGATGAGAACGTGAGCTTGGGGAGGAATGTTTCATCATTGATAGAGCCATCACATCGCACCAAGTACAATGATCCTAGAACATTCTCAATTTTTTGCACCATAGGGGAGTATTCTCTTTCAAATGCTATGCTTGATTTAGGTGCTTCTATAAATGTGATTCCTCACTCTATTTACTCTATATTATAGGTCGAGGAACTAAAGTCCACTGAAATTATTGTTCAAATGGCTAATCGGAGTACCACAAACCCCTCTGGTGTGTTAGAGGATTTTTTTTTGGGGTTCAAAATTTAATTTTTCCTATTGAATTTTATGTGCTTAAAATTGAGGATGATAGGATAAATGGAAATGCCCCAGTTATATTAGGGATAACCTTCTTGAAAACTGCCAAAACGATAATTAATGTCAATAGTGGTACATTATCTATGGAATCTGGTGGTGATATAGTCCATTTCAACATCCATGATTCCATGAATCACCCCTCAGAAGAAAATTCCTCTCTCTCTATTAATTCAATTGATGTACTCCCTACCACTGAGAAAACAAATTTTCATTCCTCCAATCCCTTTTTTGAGTTAACTTACATGATTGAAATTATATGAAATGAGTCATTCAATGATTTTTGTAGTTGATTATAAATATTTCATGCATGTTTATTAATTGATGATTTCTTGAACACTAGGGATCCACTGACCACCGATGACACTGATAAGCTTGTAAAAGGTCATTCCTTTATTGAGGATGATACCATTGAGAAGTTAGATGAGATCGGTGACCTCTCACTTTTACACAAACTCCCATCTATCCAAAATCCACCTGAATTGGAACAAAATCAATTACCTCACGATTTAAATTATTCATATATTCATAATGGAAACAAGTTTCCCTTCATCATTTCTAGTTCACTCCCTAATGAGCATGAATTACGGCTGGTTTAAATTTCGGGGGATTATAAAAAAGATTTGGGATGGAAACTTGCTGATATTTCTAGTATTAGCCCATCAATTTTTACACATAATATTTTATTAAATGATGAGGCTAAACCATTGAGGAAACCACAACGTTGACTGAACACAAACCTCCTGGAAGTTGTAAAAAATGAGGTAACAAAATTGTTGGCTACTGGAAACATTTACCCCATCTCTGATAGCCAATGGGATAGTCTTGTTCAAGTAGTTCCGAAAACGACCGGCCTTACAGTTATAAAAAATGAAAACAATGAATTGGTTCCAACTCATGTGCATAATAGTTGGCATGTCTGTATAGACTATCTCCGACTAAACCAACACACTAGTAATGACAATTTCCCTTTTCCATTCATTGACAAAATGCTAGAGAGGCTAGAGGGTAAGTCTCACTACTGTTTCATTAATGGGTATTCTGAACACTTTCAGATCTCTATTTCCCCAAAAGATCAGAAAAACAAAACCTTCACATGCCCCTTTGGTACATTTTTCTATAGAAGGATGCCATTTGGTCTATGTTCCAGGTACTTTCTAACATTGCATGATTATCATTTTTTCGAATTACCTGGAGAATTTCATGGAAGTATTCATGGATGATTTCACTATTTATGGGTCCTTTTTTTATTAATGTTTAAGTAGTCTTGGTTCAGTACAACGTCGCTGTATTGAAAATAATATTCTATTAAATTATGAGAAATTCCATTTCAGGGTGTGAAAAGGTATAGTTTTGGGGCATGTGATTTCTGGAGATGGTATCAAAGTGGATAAATAAAAAGTGGATGGCATTTCTTCCTTACCATTCCCCAAAAAATTTCGAGATGTGCGGTCTTTCCTAGGCCATGATGGATTTTACCGTCGTTTCATGTGTGACGCCTCTAACTATACAGCTGGGGCAGTTTTGTCACCAAGGTTAGATTGAGCTCCACATGTCGTTATATTTGCCTCACGTACTTTGGTCCTTGCCCAAGAAAACGACACCAAAACTAAAAAATAATTCCTTTCCATTGTGTTTTCCTTGGAAAAATTCATGTCATACCTTTTGGGGTACAAATTCATTGTGTTCTCAGACCATGCCACCCTCCGGTATCGCCTTAAGAAAGCAAAAGCAAAACCACATCTCATTCACTGGATACTCCTCCTTTGGGAATTTAATCTATAAATTAGAGATAAAAAGGAGCAGAGATTGTGGTGGCTGATCATATCAGTAGGATTCTTCCATCCTCATACATTGATTCATCCCCTTGTATTCCTATAAGTGATATTTTTCCCGATGAGCAATTGTACTGGGTGCAAGATGTTATTCCTTGGTCTACTAAAATTGTAAATTATTTAGTAGCATCTTTCATTCCAACTAATTTCCATAAAAACCAATCCAGTCATCTAAAAAATGAGTCGCGTTGGTATATTTGGGATGTCCCCTACCTCTGGTGCACGTGTAGTGATCAAGTCCTTAGGTGTTGTGTTCCTAATAGTTAGTTTCAGTCTATCCTTAGATTCTGTCACACTCTTGCTTGTGGGGGCCACTTTGGTTCCCAATGGACTGCTTGCAAGGTCCTTGATTCTGGTCTCTTTTGTCTAACAGTTTTTTGAGATTCCCATGATTTTGGAAAATCTTTTCCTCATTGTCAAAGAATGGGGAATGTCTCAAAAAGAAATGAAATTCCATAATTGTTACTCTTTCCTCACATTTTCTATGTTTGTGGAGATGACTTTAAGGGTCCCTTTCCTAATTCCTTTGGAAACCTGTACATTCTTCTAGCAGATGATTCTGTGTCAAAATGGGTAGAGGATCAAGCCACAAGGACAGATGATTCCAAAACAGTTGAGGAATTTTTGAGAACTCAGATCCTTTGTAGGTTTGGATTACCTAGGTTCATCATTAGTGACCAGGGTTCTCATTTCTGCAACTGAAAAATGCAATCACTTTTGCATCGGTATGGGGTCGATCATAGAGTGTCTACTATATATCACAAATAGACCAATGGTCAATAAAAGGTGTCAAACAGAGAGGTAAAATAGATTCTTGAAAAATCGGTTCAACCCAATAGAAAATATTGGAGTCTTCGACTCGATGATTCATTATGGGCCTACCGTATTGCTTTCAAAATTCCCCTTAGAATATAACCCTATCATCTTGTGTTTGGAAAGGGTTGTCAGCTCCCAGTAGAGATTGAGCATCAGTCTTACTGTGCCATCAATCATTGCAATTCTAATAATTCTAGTGGAGTTACTCAAAGAAAGTCACAGATTCAGGAGTTAGAAGAAATGAGAAAAGATGAATATGAGAACTCCAGGATTTATAAGAAGCATACCAAGGCTTCCCACTACCATATCATCCTTCATCATCAGTTTCACATTGGGTAGAAGGTCCCATTTTATAATGAAAGGCTTAAGTTGCAACCAGGTAAGCTTTTTTCCCGCAGTTTTGTCCCATACATTGTTATTAATGTATCTCCATTTTGTGTTGTTCAGGATCAAAATGAAGAAACCTTGAAAACCTTCACTATCAATGGGAAGTGTTTGAAGCACTTTCACGAAGCCCTTCTAGAGTTCCAGATGGAGGAACTCTGTATTCAAGAAGCAACATACTAGTGAAACCCACCAGGGTTTATCCTTACTTCTCACATTCTCAGTTATTACAGTGAGGACACTACACATTCTAGGTGTGGGGGGGGGGTGGGTACATTCCTGGGTTAGTTAGGAATTTTCAGCATTTTTTTCTCTTTCTTTCATCCCTTTTTCTCCTTCTTTATGGTATTTTCATTTTCCCCATAAAAAATTTCAAAGTTCCATGATTCGGTGACCATAAATGGGGGAAAGTAAAAATACCATAATGATGGTGAAAAAGAATTTCTGAATGAATTTAACATCAGGGATTGATTTTTAGTGAATTGGTTTTCTGTCAATGATATAAATGGTTGTATCACTGTGAAACAATTGAGATGATTGATGCCCCTTGTGCGAGTATTTTTTGGGAAAACTGTGTCACTAATATCTCCACACATTGTTTCACCAAACCATGAATTCTGAATATTTCTTAATTAATATAAGGTAAAAATATGTTAGGTTAATATTTTTTATCTTTAAATGATATTTCCATACATTATTTCCTTATCTGATCTATTTCATTACTATACCAGATTGACCTATGCGTGTGTACCTAATGTTCGACAATTGTACGCTCTAAAAAAAATGATTTTGTTGCGTCTTGGGAAGGTCAAAATTCACTCCTCCTCAACCTTTGATCTTGTTATAAATATTGTAATTAGTGTTGTGAGGAGATCAAACAAGGATTGAGAGACGAGTGTGAGATTTGTTCCAAATGCAACTTCTAAAATAATAATAATAATGATAATAATGAGGGGAGTGATGAAATGGGAAACATATGGGGATATCTAGGGTGGGATCTTGTGGTTTGACTTCTGGGAATGCTTAAGTGAGAGGGTCATGAAATATTATTGCAAAGTATGTAGTACAAGTTCAGTGAAAAAAAATCATTTAAAACTGAATAATGTTATAATAAACTATATTTGTTGGATAGAAAGTGGAAAGAATAGCGTGGAATGGTTTTCACACAAACACGTGAAGATTTAGTGGAATGGATGACTTTTTAATTCCTTTCTCATATTGGTATCATGAATCTCTTTGAATTTTATAGTGATATGACTTATGAGACATCTTTTTAAAATTTCCTTAGGAAAAACTACTTGGTGTTGTTCGTGAATTGATCACATTACTTTAATGAATTAAAATTTCCTCAAATGATAAATCTTCATGATGGTGGGATAAATATATGTATCATTTTATTTGGATATGTGACTTTTTCCATGAGTTCAAATGTTTAGGTGTAGGGGTGTGATCATACCACGATTCACTGTGTAATTTTCACCATTATACCACTATGCTAAACTTGTTTTATATTGAAAATTATAAAAATAATGACAAGTTTTATTCCATGTTTGAATCATTTATTTTTATTTTATCACTGTTAAAAAGGGAAATGATACTTTTTTTATGATTCCATTGCAGGAGGAGGTGATTTGGAGGGACCATGATGATGTCCATGAAAAATGGGACAAACTGTGCAAGATCCATGCACAACAGTGGACTCGTCCATGAACTGCTCCTGAACCGTGCATCCAAATGGATGATATTTTGTGGTCTGGTCCAAATTTCATTGGTCTAAATTTCATATTAAGAAACCCAAGACTCATTCTTACATCTGGTTTCCCAACTGAAC
Source organism: Viscum album (assembly GCA_963277665.1). Taxonomy (NCBI): domain Eukaryota; kingdom Viridiplantae; phylum Streptophyta; class Magnoliopsida; order Santalales; family Viscaceae; genus Viscum; species Viscum album. The sequence goes on along the minus strand of OY728123.1, from coordinate 435,207,112 downwards.
TAATCATTACATCACACCACATCTGCACGAAGTCAAAAGTGGTGTGTTGTGATCTGTCAATATCTGGGGCTATAGGTGTCCAAACTGTGACAAACTATCGGTGAAGATAGGAAAGTGGTGGGGCTACAACTTTATTATTTTTTCCAAATATAGATAAGTCTTTATGGAGGTCGAAACTCATGTTACTTGTGGTTTTAAAAAATATGTGTGCTAAAAACCACCTTCCCATTTTCCTATAAAATGACACCTTGGACCCCCCCATTTTTAAGTTCAGCCAGGAGGTAAAGCTATGGTATTTTGGGGATCCAAATAAGTCCTCTCATCATACAAGTAGTTTTGGAGGACCCTATCTTCATATGGGAGTCAAGGATGAATAGGGAGTTCCAGTGGAGCCTTCTTCTCCTCTCGATGGCGAGCTAAATGGTGGACGATCATTTCGAGGGAGCTACACAAACTTGGTAGGGAGTTCCAGTGCATGTTCTTCTACTGATTTTGTATAATTTTTGTGTTTAATATTTAACTTATTTTTTTTCTTTACATGTTTTCCATGGATTATATTTCATTTGATATAATTAAGTTTAACTCTTTTTATTTCAACACTGATTGGGTTGAGATTTCAAGTGGGAAACTTGGGTTATTCTGATTCTAAATCCCAATAATCCAATTTATCTGAAGCATACATTAGATTTAATTATAATTTTTTAGACCTCTTAATCTATTCTTGATAACCAAATCTTGGCAACACGATTTTTGTGCCAAAGGGTGGTTCTTTAAGCATTATTTGAGGAAGCCAGTGGGGAGTCAAGATCTTGACAACCTTCAACCAAAGAATTAAACAAAACCATGTTAAATTTTCTGAACAATGAACTATCCAAGATTTGTAGTAAACTTGAAATAATCTTCTTCTATCATAATTATAAATACACCACATTTATTTATCAACTATTTAACTCTTTAATTAAGTAATTTACTTAAATCTGTTTTCAAAACCTCCCCCCTCTTTTAGTAATTCTTATTAAAAATACATACTCAAAACCCTTCAACGCTCCTCGAGAGACAACCTAGGGTCATCCCTAGACTATAAATCAATCTTAAAATCATAATAAATTTGATGTGTCTTAACAGCATGGTCATCCCAACATATGTAATGGAATTTGGATTCATAATACAAAAGAATTTCTTGAATGTAAATAGGGAGAGAGAAATTCTTTATAGAATTTCGACATGGTAACGTTTGTACATGGGAGTCATTAATGAGAGAGAAATGGGTCTATTATCATGAAAACATAAAGAGTTTTGTATGGGGGAGTTGTGAAATCATACAAAAACATATGTAATTTAAAATAAAATTGCATAACAATATTAACAAACTTTGATAAAATGAGAAAGGAAGGAATCCATTACTTGGATGTGTGATCCCAAAGGCTTGATAGGGGCTTGAGAGAGGATTCTTGAGAGCTTGGGGCACCTTGGGGGGATTCTAGAGAGAGGAGGGTAGAGGTTGTATGAAATTCCAAGGCTTTTAGTGAAGATGAAGTGGGATCTTGGGTGGGTTTATATAGGAAAGGAGAGGGAATTATTTATTATTTAGGTTTGGGACATGACACATTAAACTAATCAAAACCACAAACCATCCCATGGATTATTCCAAAGCGGGTGGAGAACAATATTTTATAAGGCCAATGTCCTAACTTTGTAAAATAATAGGGTTACTTATGTGGAGGTGAGTCACATTCTCAAGGAAATCATTTTAAAAAGCTAAAATGTTTTATAAGCCTTGGTGGGTCCACTAAAGCTTTGTAAAATAAATAAAACAAACATAAAATAACATTATTTTAATGTTAAAACATATATTGTACTAAAATAATGTTTATAGTATTTTATCACATCACTATTGGGTCATTATGATGTCATAAAACACATTATATAATTAAACTGCATTTAAATTTTCCCCAAAAATTCAACTGTCACATAAAATTATGAAAAATTCACCATTAGATAACTTTGACATCATGATTCCAAAAATAATATTCATTTTATCTAAATAATTTTATAAATATTTTAATTTTTACATTTAAAATAAAACCAGTTATTTATCGAAAATCATGGGTTTTGACAAAAATGGCTTTCAAACCTTTATAAATATTACAATTGTATTCTTAAAAATTATACGATCATTTATATTTAATAAAATTTAATTTATGAATAACATTTTATTAAAATTTTATTTAATAAAAAAATCCATTTATTCATCAAAATAGATTCCATAAATGAAATTTTTCTAAAAATACTATTTGTGCTTTAAAATCTATTTACAACGTAACAATAATAAAATGACTGTATATTCTTTATTATATATGAAAATAATGCACATAACATTAGTGCTAATGTCGTGTTACATAACCCCTTATAACACCATCATAAGATCGAAGGGTAAGGTGTGTGATGGTGACAGACTCTTGGGGTGGCTCAGATAACATCGCTCGGGTGGAAATATCTATCAACTTCCCCTTCTCCCATAGGCTATTCCGTTTGAGCTTAACATGTTGAAACTCGGCTTGGGCTTGGTCAAGAGAAAATCCCAATGACTCCACATTTTTTCTGAGCTCTTAAAAATGGGCTTCGTATGGGGAAAGTCTAATAGATGAGGCCATCGCTTCCTTTATCTGAGTAAATTGGATTTGTTAAAGCCCTATATTTATACAAACCATGTTATCACTGTTCCACGCCTATATTAGCAACGGTCACAATTCTTAATGGTATTTTGAAGTCTAATAACATAAAACTAAGGAATTTAATATTTTATATAACCATTTTTCATAATAATACATTTAATTAGATCAAGATGAATTTTCATTGATAAAAGTTTTGGTCGTTAAAAGATGCTTAGAGGAGGCACTCTAAACTTCTCTTTAGTATGTTGTTCGTCCCATCACTATATTGATGTATATGGAGGTTCAGAAAAAGGATGAAGTGGTGGAGAGGATTCACATTTTGGGAGGTGTTCTGTGAGAGGGGAGCCAGTTGGGATCATCAATGGGGAAGGTCATTACCAGCAGTCCTCCACCATTAGGGCCTTCCAGGTTTCGGCTGGAATGGATCAAGCCTCAGCATTTCCAGTTATGATCTCCCAGTCCTCACCCTTTATCTATGAGACTAGGTCTGAGGTTCCATATATATGACAGCCATGGGAGCCTTCAAAATTAGTTCCTAGACCAAGTGTAGCACAATGGTGGTGGGCAAATTCAGCACCAACCTTAGCAGTATCAGTTGTTAGCCAGACCTTTTCTGTAGTTTCAGTAGGGATAGCAAGCTCCCTATCCACCAATGTAATATGGTGCCAGAGGAGGCTGACCTCAGGGCGCTCCTCAGGGACCATGACCAGGGCATAGTCGGGGAGGTGTCCAACAAAATATGGGAAGAGAAGGTGTGCGTGGGTAGTTTCACACCGTAGAGGCAGCAGTTCCAGCAAGGCCAGAGGCCATTTGAGGTACAATCAGTTTGTTTTCTACTCTTGCTTGTTCCCTATTTGATTTTGTATCTTCTCACTCCTTTGTTGCACCTAGTCTATCCCCTGACTTGGGTCTAGACATAGATAGACTTTCCATACCCCTTGTGTTGAGCACGCCAGTTTGAGGTCTAAGATGAAGACTGATGTTGGGGCTGCATCAGTCTAAAAAAGACAAGCCATATCAGAGTTGATGGTAAAGAGATAGGATGGATTTCAGGGTTAGACACTATGGGGATGTCATGTTATGGTAGGGAAATAGTTCTAAGAAATCTTGGTGTGTGAAATAAGCTAGGGAAGACTAAATAGGACACAGTATTTTAGAGCCCGCCTGGATCTGATGCAAGGAATCTGGACCTACTAAAGAACCATGTGGGGCTACACTAATTGCTGTGTAGAGACCCTAGGAAAGGTACATGCATCATAATTAATTGTTTTTTTGTGTGTCTTGGGTGTTTTGGGAATTTAAAATAAATAAAAAATTTGCGAAAATTTAAAAGGGATTTTCTACACTACTCGGGCTTAAGGGTTTCTTGATGCTTTTTTTAGCTACCCGGATGACGTACACAAGTAGAGCAGGAATTCAAGGCCCAAGAGGTTGATCCGGTTGATCAGCGGAGGGTTGATCAAGAGGAAGAGGATGAAAAGATGTAGAAGACATTTAGTGCCTTAAAGTGGTATGTTGAAGGAATGTACTAGAGTAGTGTCTGAGACATTGATATAGAGAGCTGGATCGATGTGTTGGTGATATATTTTAGCTTGATCTAGGATGCGATAGTGTACTGGGTTCCTCTAGATATGAGACAGATGTCGAGAGTGGTGCGTCAGTGGTGGAAGATTTATTTGAAATAGAATAAGGAAGTTGAGGTTCTGTGGATTGACTTCGAGATGGAGTTCTGGGTGTCATTCCTTTCATCCACAATGAAGGCTGAAAAGAGGTAGGATCTTCTCTCCCTTCAGTAGGGGATTATGTCAGTAGGGGAGTTGGGGATCAAGTTCATTGATCTCCTTAATTTCACTCTAGACCTCTTCCCAGAGGAAGAGTCATGCAAGATGCTTAAATGGGGCACTCCGACCTTCTGTTCAGTATGATGTTACTCCCTTCACTCTACTGACATACTTGGAGGTTCAAAATAAAGCTGAAGTGGTGGAGAGGATGCACACACTGGGAGGTGTTCGATGAGAGGGGATCTTGTTGGGATCATCAATGGGGATGTTTGTTAGTATCAGGTCTCCAGCATCAGAAAATTCCATGTTTCAGCCGGCGGGGAGAAAGCCTCAACAGTTCTAGTTCTGATCTCCCAGTCCTCACCCTTTCTTTACAAGCCTAGGACTGAATTTCTTTCTCTATGGAAGCCATAGGAACCCTCTAGATCAGTTCCCAGATAGACAGTAGCACAGTAGAGGTGGGCGTGTTCAGCGACCACCTTCATTGTATTAGTTGTTGGCCGGACCTTTCCAGTAGTAGTAGCAGGGACAATGAGCTCTTGCTCCAATGAGGGTGGATGGTGTCGGAGCAGACCGACCTCATGGAACTCCTCAAGGACCTCAACTATAGCATGCTTGGAGATGCGGCTAACCGAAGAGGGTCAGAGGAGCAATGCGTGGGCAGTTTCACGCCACAGAGGCAGCAGTTCTAACATGGCCAGAGGCCATTCGAGGTACGATCAGTTTTTTTTGTACTCTTGCATGTTCCTTGTTGGATTCTAGAGCTTCTCACACCTTTTTTTCTCATATTCTTGCACAAGAATTTGGTCTAGACATAGATATAGTTTTCATTCCCCTTTTTTGAGATCACCAAATGGAGTTCATACCATCCTGTTTGATGTTTGTCGAGGATGCATACTGATGTTGGGAAGGAATCAGTCCAAAGAAGACCATCCATATCCAAGGTGATGGTAGAGATATAGGATGGATTTCAAGGTTATTAATTGTTATTATTTCATGGGATGTTAGGTAAATTGTCCTAGAAAAACTTGGACAATGAAATAGGCCAGGGAATAATGACTATGACATGGGATTTTAGGTCCCCCTTGATCTTATGGAATGGATCAGGACCTACCGAACAACAAAGTGAGGCCATACTGATTACAGGGTAGAGACCCTAGGAAAGGTACCTGAATCATAATGACTTGTGTAGTTGTGTGTATTTTGTGTTTTGGGAATTTAAAATAAATAAAAACATTGATAAAATATTAAAAGAGATTTTATACATTACTCATCTTTAGAGTTTCTTGTTTCCTTTTTCATCTATGGCACACGGATGACGTCCATGAGTAGTGCGGGCAGTTGAGGCGTAGCCGATTGATATGGCTGATAAGTGGATGTCTGATTAAGAGTAGGTGTATAACTAGTGGCATAAGATGCTTCGTGCCATCTAGTGGTAGGATTTAGGAAAGTACGAGTGCGGAGACGTAGACATACAGATGGAGAGATGGCTCGGGGAGTTGGTGATAGCTTTCAGCTTGATCTGGGCTCCGACAGAGTACTTGGATCCTCTAGATGTGATCCAGATGTAGGGAGTGGCATTTAATTGGTTGATTCTTTATCTTAGGGATAATACGGAATTTTAGGTTCCATGGACTGACTTCGAGAAGGATTTCCAGGCAGAATTCATTTCTTCCACAATGAAGTCCGAAAAGAGGCAGGAGATGCTATCCCTCAAGCAAGGGAGTATGTTGATAAGGAAGTGGTGGGTAAAGTTCAAGTATCTCATTCATTTCACTCTAAGACTATTCCTGGGTGAGGAGTCATAGGAAAGACTCTTAGAGGAGTCACTCTGACCTTCTCTCCAGTATTCTGTTACTCACTTCACTCTACCAATGTACTTGGAGGTTCAGAATAAGGATAAAGTGGTGGAGATGATGCACAGGTTGGGAGGTGTTTTACGAGTGGGGAGATAGTTGGGATCATCAATGGGAAAGGCCATTAGCAACAGGCCTCTAGAATTAGGGCCTTCTAGGTTTCATCCAGTGGAGAGAAGGCCTCAACGATTCTAGTTTTGATCTCATGATCTTCTCCCTTTCTCTTCGAACCTAGGACTGAGGTTCTTTACCTATGGTAGTCATGGGAACCATTAGAATCGGTTCCCAGAATGTGTGTAGTATAGTGGGGGTGGGTAGGTTCAACACCCACCTCAGTAGCACCTGTTTCCGACCAAACCTCTTTAGTAGTAGTAGTAGGGACTGCGAGCTCCCACTTCACTAAGGGAAGACGATGCCAGAGAAGGCCAACCTTAGGGTGCTCCTCAGGGACCATGACAAGGATGTGGTCGGGGAGGTGGAAGAAACTCGTGGGGTAGAAGAACTGGGTATGGGCTGTTTCACACCGCATAGGCAACATTTTTAGCAGGGCCAGAGTTCGTTTGAGGTAAGATTAGTTAATTTAGTACTCTTGTATGTTCCTTGTTTGATTTCGGAGCATTTCACTCCTTTGTCGCACTTAGTCTAGACCATGCCTTGGGTCTATACATAGAGAGAATTTCCATTCCCCTTGTGTTGATCACGCTATTTTGAAGTCAGACCAGTCTTTTTGATGTTTTTCTAGGATGCTAACTGATGTTGGGGCTTCATTAGTCCAGTAAGGATCTCTTTCTACTACAAATGAAGCCATACGATGTCATCATGGGAATTGATTTTCTGTTTTCTGAGCATTCTATTATTGAATTCTTCTAGAGATGGTTCGTGTTCTAAGATATGAGTGTCCAGCGTGTAGCTTTCATCGATGCACGTGGTTTCTAGGAGGGAAATCGGTCTGTGGAGCCCCTTCTTTCCTTGTTAGATGAGTTGTCGATGGAATTGGAAAACTCATAGATGGTGGAAGTTCTGTGGATTTCCAGTGAGTTCCTAGACATCTTCCCTGAAGAGGTTGGGACACTACCCCCTCTATGTGCTGTTGAGTTTGAGAATGACTTACAGCCTAGTGAGCAATACCACAAAATAGGGCAAGAGGATCACTGCCCTTTATCAGCGCTAAATTGAATGCACTGATAAAAGGGTGTGCCTTTATCAGCTCTAGATAAAAGCGCTGATAATTCTAACCTTTATCAGCACTATTATTAGCACTGATAAATGTTTTTATTCTTAATTTATAGAAAATTATAATATTTATTATAAAAAATAATGTTTTTTGTATATATTAACAATTATGTACCAAAATTTATAGATATATACTCTTTATTATTATAATTATTAATAAGTAAATATATATTTATATAATATGTCATTTTAAATAAATATATAAGAATATAAATAAATTATTAAATAAAAAACGATGGAACCATTATCAGCTCTCGTTAAAAGAGCTGATAAAGGGATGTTTTATCAGTGCTAAAATAAAAGTTCTAATAAAACATAACATTATAAGTTCTTTTAACGACCACTGATAAAGGTTTCATCGTTTTTTATTAAATAACCAAAATACACCCCTCCTCACTCTCATGCGTTCAAGCTTTTATGGACGCTGAACTTGACCCCTTTTCCTGCGACCTCTCCTCTTCATCCTCTGTCGCGACTATCATCCTCCTCTACCGCCACTGCCTCCACTATCGCTACCTCCAATGCTGCTGCCTCTGGTGCTGCTTCCTCCTCTGAAGCTGCCTCCTCTATGGATGCCTCCACCACGGCTACCTACTCTGTCGCTGCATCTACCACCGCTGCCTCCACCGCATTTGTTTGTCGTTGAGTTGGTGAATTTGATTTATCTGGTCCCACATAAATACCATATTTAGATTTTAAATGATATACTAGATAAATTTTATATGTTTACAGAATGATTAGGATAATCTTGATGTGATCCAAAAGTGATTCATGAGGTAAATCATGATTCATTATGTGATTTTGGGGGTGAAAACCATTCATCGCATTATTTTGGGGGTGGACCCATTTATTCACATGATTCATGGATTGAATCATTTATAAAAATTTAGTGGTAGTTTTCTCCTATGATTCGATGTTGTAGACAACAGAGGGAAATGGTTACTTCATATTGGGCATGACAGGTTCATTTTGAGGAATGACTGGGACTTTTGGAGGGAAAGTCAGTGTGTTAGGGCCTTGTTTATAAGCAGTGGAGACTTGTTTGATTCTCTTTGGAATAAAATATGACAACTAGTACTATATTTTGGAGTGTTTTCATATATGTTTTATTTTGGTTAGTTGTAAACCACACTAATTGGGTTATTGGACTAATATATGATGTGTTGAAATAGGTGTTTACGATGGCGGGGATCACTTTGGATCAGGAACGTGGTGGGTATCACCATGAACCTGATGATGTGTTTAGTGAAACAATTGTTCTCTTGAATGTATGGGTTTCATGGATCATTATATATTGGTTTCAATGATGTTTAACCGGACATGTCCCATTCCTAAATCTCATTGGACCTATTTTGGATAGGTATGACATATGAGTTCTCATTTTATGTTTTCTTTTCAGTTGGAAATCTCCTCTGTTGTGCGCCTCTCCTCTACCGCGAACGCACCTCTGTCATGTGCTGAACGACACCTTCACGGTGAGGTTTCTCCTATTACTCATTGGTTTCCTCTTGTTCACATATTATTACTGTTTGATATTGATGGTTATAATGTGAAATGTATAGGCTGAATGCCCTGCTGAAAATCATGGTTGTTGGTGGTCCTTGTTTACGCACTAAATGAATTGCATGTTGGTTGGTTCCTATTGAACATTTGAATATAAAAATTGGTAATTTACATATACTTGACTTATGAATGAACTACCCAGGATGATAAAACTTCTTATGATAACCCCTGAATTAACAAACAAAATTGAATAAGGTATGATTTGTAAAATCTGAAATTGTGATTGTTTGGTTTGTATGGTGTTGCAATTGTGAGCATGATTTTGTGTTTGTATGGTCATGCGGTTGTTGGCTTGATTGATATTCCATTTTTTCCATGTTGTAGTTCTTCCAAAATTGAATATCAATCCAAACTTTACCCATTTCAATGGCACCACCACTTTGTTACTACTGCAATTCCACTAAATCCTAGAAAACCACCCCACTAGTGGACTTTATGAGACACTTTTTGGACACCCTAGTCAAAAATGGATTTCACGTAATTCCTTTTTGTGTGGGAAAACCTGTTGGAGAATAAAAACCCACATGCATCTCTATTTAAAGAAAAAAAATTCTTTCTGTTGCTCATTTTCAATATAGTGGATGAGACAAAAAAAAATTAGGAATGTGATATGATCATTGATCATTAGGGAAATTCCAATGAGATATGATTTTATTATTTATGTGTTCAACTCATTCTCCATAAATCTAGAATTCACTTCTTCTTCGTAAAATAAATTGTCAATGATGAACATTTTTTATGATAAAATGATTTTAGTGAGAAAATAATGAAAATGAATAATAATTAAATAAATTATTCTTCTTCTCATAAGGTGCACAAAATTAAATACTTCATCTTTTCCCAAACAATTATCATTATGTGACTTTAATTATTTTAGGATTTTTATTTCATGTATATAATGATGTTTTTTAAGAAAGTGATATTATATAATTGAATTATATTATTTTCTATACACATAAATAAAGTAATTTGTTTAGTTGGATTAAATTTTACCTATGTTCATGCTAGTTTGACTATTTTAATATTTTATTTCTAGCATGGGATGAACATGAGGATGAAGCTTTAACATTTTTTCTAAAATTTTATTTCATGGATTATTCCTTTTATTTTTTTATAATGTGGTTTTTTTCGTATTGATAATTATTTAACCAAAAAATTAACCTCAATAATATTATTATTTCATAATTTATTTCTTTTTGGAAAGAATTTTAGTTCAAATAAGTTTAATACATAAATAAACCTTTCCCCAATGAATAGAGAATTATAATATTGTCTAATACTAATGTTCTTTGATGAACCTACACATGAGCTCACCCAATGGTGGTTGAGTATTTTTTCCACCACCAACATCACAAATATCAGATGTAATACACATTTGAGTTTGATGGTAATTCTGCAATGTCACAATAGAGTAAAATCCAAAATTTCTTGGGTTTAGAAGTATGATGATAATGGCGTGGTGAGTTGAAGGTGTATTTTAAAGAACATTAGAATGATGATGGATTAGACAGTGATATTTGGAAAGATATTAACCAAACAAGGTGCATTGGATGCTATGAGGGTGAAAATTTTGGTCGGTAATGGAAACACAACTATGAAAGGAGGTGAAAGTGGTGTGTATGGTGTGAAGATGATGTTTTTTAGATTCTATATATTTTTAAAATACAAGGTATGTAGTCTTGTTAAATGGAACATGCTTCACCATACATGGATTTCAAATAGATTTTATTGCCACACAACATTTATCTCCAAAATTTACACCACATGACTCATCTTCTGACTCAAACTTTGAATAAGTTTCATTTTAAATGTTACATGTAATTTGATCCTAGGTCACACACAATGTATCTGCAATACATATACTTCATCATGAAACCATGTACATGCCATGAAATAATGGTATCACCACATGACATGTGTTTTACTTCACTCACACCATGTATCGATATAATAGAAACTTGATGTGTATAAAATATACACCCCTAGTGGTCATGTAAGGACTAAACGCCATGTATTCAAAAAAAAAATGTGATGCATAGCTGGTGAGGTGACTCAGTATGTATCTAAAGTACACACCTTTACCTCAATTTGTTCTATATGTCATGTATTTTTAGAGGCATCATGCAGTATTTGTAAGACTAACTTGGAATTAATTTGACATATGTTACATTAAATTAGGTAAATATTATCCATACACAATGTTCACCCTATTAGACACACCATGTATATGGATTTCACATGAGTTTAGAAATTTTAGTATAAATCAAACCTTGAATGAGAACCCTACACATTGTGTACCCATTGAACAAATTGGGTGCTATGTTATTTTCAATATTGTTATTTATTTTTCACTTAGATGATAATATTTAATGTATGAGTAGCCCATTATAAATATCTTCTCTTGTATATCACAAAAGTATGATTCCCTCAATCATTGGAAATTGCACATGATGTAGTTTGGATATTTTAATTATCTTCACTCTTCTTGAGAGTTGACAAGTGACAAGTGAGATGTTTGGAGAAAATATGGAGTATGATACTCCCCCATGTTTCGGTGAATATTCCTCCATGTAAAGGTTTTAGGTACCCCATAGAGATATACAAAAGACAGGGCATAGTCCACCGTATATAGATAGAGCTCAAGTACATTCACATGTTTTGGGATAGGTTCTTCTATATCATCAGAGTTAGTACTCTCTCATGTATCGATGGGGGGCAATCTGTTAGTGGATTCAATACTCACCCATGTGTCGAGGTAGGTTCCTCCAAAAGGATTAGGTACTCCCTCGGTAGAAACACATATAAATCGATGGTGTGTAATGCATAACTACAGTTCTATATATATTTCATAGAAGTAATAGAATAATTTAAGATCAAGAGTCTAAAAATTAATAAAATATTAACTTGTAGACTTCTTTGGGATATCATCATCCTTTTGAGACTTTTTTTCTTCTTTCAATTTTGAATTGTAGTCGGATTGTCGATTATGGGTTATGTGGTACTTACACTACCCAAGGTATCACTAATTTCTTGTATGTTATGATCCTTCATGGGAATGCACTATGATTATTGGTTTCTTCATTTTACATGGTTTTCTTGACATTGGATTATGTCTAGTTTCTTTATGATACCTTATATTACCCCTTGGTCTTTGGTTTTGGTCGACCTATTGTTGTATCCATACATTGTTTTTTAGGGCGTCCTATTGGTTATGATTACAATCACACCTGTATGGGCTTTATAACCACATGTGATGTGTTTATTTTTATATTTTATATTTTGGAGATGAAATTTGTGGACATAGAGTTAGTGAGGTTAGAGTAACAGTTAAATTGTATCCAATGATGGTTCATGGTAGAGGAATTTATTCCATGATTTTTTTATAAAACCCAAACAATGATACTTGATTAATTAAAACATAATATTAAGAAAGTTTGAGATTGAACCCATAAAGACAATGAATATGAATAAACATTGGATGAATGAAAATCAGTTGACAAAAGAGTATGAAGATGGCGTAAAAGAGTTTATCAAGTTTGCATAAGATCATGCATGTGACCCTTCTCAAATCCATTTTCTGTGTTTACACTATTGTTATTCAAGAAAAATTAGTCCATAGGAGTTGGAAGAACTATTGATCTGTCACGAAATAGATCGAAGTTATACATGTTGGAATAAACATGGGGAAAAATGAATGTAGTTAGTGGCTCGGATAACACATAGTTTTATCGATCATCTGATATGATTACAAGCGTGGACAATTAAGATGATCATATGGAGGATGTGATTACAAATGTGAATGATGATTAAGATTGTATTGAGGAAATGACAAGGATAGTTGAAGATGAACTTCGTGATCACCCAAAATTGTTTTAGAAGTTAAAGTATTGTGAAAAAACGCCATTGTATGCTGGCTGCACTAAATATACAGCAATGTCATCCGTACTGAAGCTGTATAATTTGAAAGTAAGTAATGGGGGGAGTGAAGCCAGTTTTACGAAACTACTTGCTATCCGGAATGACATGCTCCTAGAAGATAATGAGCTCCCAATCCGAACATACAATTCCAAACAAATGCTAAGATTGATGGGTATGATCTCTAAAAGAATACACGGTTGTCCAAATGACTGTATATTGATTTACAAAGACCAAAAATCACTTCAATAATTCCCAATGTGTGGTTCTTCTTAATTGGAGAAAGACGATTCATGTCCTACAAATGTTTTATGGTACTTTCCAATCATTCAAAGGTTTAGGAGCCTATATGGAAGTGAGGAGACTGTAGGAAAATTGACATGGAATGGAGATACAAGAATTTAAGATGGGATACTAAGTCACCCGAAAGACTCTCCTCAGTGAAAGATAATTGATCATGAGTATCCTAAATTTGGAAACGAGATGAGAAACCTTCATCTGGCATTATCAACAGATGGGGTGAATCCTTTTGGTTCTCAAAGCAGCAGTCATAGTACATGGCCAGTTATGTTGGTAAATTATAACTTACAACTATGGTTATGCGTGAAACGAAAATATATCATGTTATATATTCTTATATTAGAACCAAAACAACCGGGTAATGATATTGATGTTTATTTTCCTTCATTGATCGGGGATTTGAAAATATTTTGGGCTTTAAGTGTTACATTGTATGATGCTTAAAAAAATGAAGATTTCACTTTAAAATCCATGTTGTACAGGATGATAAATGAATTTCCTGGTTATAGAAATTTTTTAGGAGATAGCATTAAAGGAACTTAAGGTTGACCCATTTGCATACAAGGTACACTGTCAATTAGGCTAAAACATTCATCGAAAACCATGTTTCCAGGACATCGTAGATTTCTACCCCAACGACATAAGAACTGTTCTTGGACGTCATCATTTGATAGAAGTTCAAAAGAATGTACACTACCATCTCAACTAATAGGTGATCAATTGTTTGAGAAAGTGAAATATGTGGACACTAATTATAGTAAATCATTTATGAAAAATCGTTCAAAATCCAGTTGTAAAAAGAGATTTTTTTTTTGGAATTACCATAACGTAATTGTATGTATGTTATACATTTCCTTGATGTTATGCATGTTGAAAAAAAATTGTGATAGTGTCATCGGCACATTGGTAAATTCACCTAGTAAAAAAAGGATGGAATTAAGGATAGATTGGACATGGTTGAGATTGGAATATGAGAAGAGTTGGCACTAGTGGAGGGTAAATAATCGACTTTTCTTCCTCCGTCTACTTACACTCTTTCCAGGAAGGAGAGATATCAGTTTTGAAACTTCTTGAATGATGAAATGGTTCCAGAGGGGTATTCATCAAATATCAAGAACATTATGTCAATGCGCGATTTAAAATTAAAGGGTCTAAAATCTCATGACTACCATGTCTTGATGAAATATCTAATTCCTATAGCTTTACATTTCATTTTTCCCAACAATGTCTTCCATACATTAACAAAGCTCTGTTTCTTTTTCAAAGCTATATGCAGCAATGTGATAATCCCGGAGAAATTTCCAATTATGTAAAGAGAAATTTCCACCATATTATGTGAATTATAAATGTTCTTACCGCCGGAATTTTTTGATATGATGGTTCATTTGATGGTTCATTTCATGAGAGAGATTCAACTATGTGGTCCTATACATTATATATGGATGTACCCCATTGAACGGTATTTGATGATTTTGAAATGGTATGTCAAAAATCGAAGTCGGCCAGAGGGTTGTATTGTGAAGCAATATATTTTTGAGGAAGTCGTTGAACTCTATACTGAATACCTATTTGGTTTGGAAAACATTGGCTTAATAAAATCTCATCACACTAGGCGGCTTGAGGGTGAAGGAATTTATGGAAGAGAGGTTGTCACAATCAATATTACAGATCAAGAGCAGGCTCACATTTATGTTTTTCATAAAAGTTTCGGCATTGAACCATATGTTCAAACCCACAATGAAATTCTTAGGCATTTGAATCCTTCTAGGGATAAAAAATGGATATCAAATACATATAATCGACGGTTTATAGGATGGTTTCAGGACCATATTTTAAAGTTGTTAGATGCAAATATGGACTCAATTTCAGAATGATTTTGATGGTTAGCCAGAGGAGAAAGTGTGTATGTATTATCTTAAAATGATTATGCAGTAAATGGTTATACATTCTATAAAAATTAACATGATGAAGATAGTACCATGTAGAAAAGTGGGGTAACACTTGTGGCTATGGCGATGCATGTTTCCGATGATAAGGACAGAAATCCAATTTATGCGAATATGTTATACTTTGGCATCATCAAACAAACATGGGAGTTGGATTATAAGAAATTAAAAGTGTCAATTTTTCAATGCATGTGGGTTGATAATATGAGTTCTATTAAAATATATGAATTTGGATTTGTGAAATTTGATTTTAGTAAGGAAGGGTAGAAAGATGAACCATTTATAATGGTATCACAGGCCGTATAAGTATTTTATGTTCCAGAGCCCGCAAACCAAAATTGGTCAATTGTTCTGTTATCAACCAAAACAACTGAAGGGTCAGATGAAATTTCAATAGAGGATGACCCTTTTATAGGGGCTTCGCAAACATTTCACAGCGGTCCCAATGTAGACGGTGTTTTGTATGTCATAGGAGACCGCAATGAAGGGATTTACATAGTCGATAGAGGTTCCAAATCTATTCAGCCTCAAAAAAGAGTAAAATAATTAGGTTATTTGTTTATTGTAATATAAATTATATATTAGGTTATGTTATTATCTATTTGATTATTATTTTATGTAATCAAAATTAAATGTTAAACCAATTTTTGTAGATAATGACTTCTGCACCAGTTAATGCGCCCAATCCCAAGGCCCAAAAGGTCTCTCAACCAGCTGTTGGTGGTCCGGGCGTGGACCAACAACAGGTTTCTCAACCTATTGTTGTTGGTCCCAGTGCTGAGGTACAACAGGTTTCTCAAGCTATTTTTGTTGGTCCAAGTGCCGATGCTAGTGCTCCGAAGGAACATAATGATTATACTTCAGAGGAAATAGTAGGAAATGAAACCACAAAAGTGAAAAAAACAAGAGTGTCGTAGTATGACAGTGTTATCCAAAATCCTTAAGGCAAAATAAAAAGGCATAATATCTAAGGTGGGATAGAATAAGTGAGGCCAACATGTTAACCCCAACAGAGCCATATTTAGTAGATACAATTCAATCCTCACTCAGAAATAGGTGTTGATTGATGTACAGTCATGGAAACATGTTGTCACCAGGCTTAAGACACTAATGTGGGAAGAGATTGCAATAACATTATGATATAAATTTTTTTAATTTATTAAATTAAAATACAAAATTAAAACATTTACTTACTCTTCATCATCCATTGCAGAGTGCATTTATAGTAGATTCCTCACACAAGGAATATGTATTAAGAGTTACAGGAAGAATTAATAGAGGTTTCTGCACAATTTTAATGAAATATCATCTTAAAGATGCTGAAGGGAAAATCAAGCCACAACCACCTCCTCTTTATGCACACTTGATATCCCAAGGATTGTGGGATTCATTTAGAAACCGTCATGGGGAGCATACCTTTTTGGTACATTGTTTGGGGTAATATGTTGTTTCACGTTACTTGTATTCCCCATATTGATTGACAGTTTTTAATTTATGAAATATCAACTGAGTGTTGAAAATAAACAATGTGCAATAGAACCACCGTACCCTTACCGTAAAGAAAGGATGGGGTACACTTCACTTGAGAAAAAATCGGTACATCTTTTAAATCTATCATACTACTTTTATGTGACATAAAACAACACCATAACCATGATTCGATGTTTATATGTAGATTGATGGATTGAAATCAAAATCCATATCCATCCCATACCATGTGCTATGGAAGGAGGATTATGTAAATTAAGAGGGGATATAGATAGATGAAAACACACAAAAAGTGTGGGAAACATGGGTAAGTATGACATAATATAAATTTGATTTGCCTTAAATCGTTGTTATATAACAATGAAAGTACTACTTATTTATATATTTTTTCTATCTGACATAGTCACAGGAATCAACAACACCCGCACCAGATGCAGACATACTTTTAGCAGTCTTGAACCAGTCAGAATAGTATGGCCGCGTTAGAGGTGCGGGTTGTGTGGTGACACCCAGAACATATTTTCAAAAACAAAAACAAGTGGAGGATCAAAATGGAAAAATGGAAAATATGAAAGAAAAATTAGCTATTTTTCAAGAAGAATTACAATACCATAGAGAGATGATAGAAAGTTCGATGGGGGAGAGGCAAAGAGAATAAAAAACTCAACAATAACCTATGCATGAGGATCCCGTCCCACCCCCACCATCTTTGAGGCGATCCATTCCCCTAAGAACAATACTTAGCTGATGTAATAAATGATTTAATAATTGTATCTGTGAAATTTGAATCACATAGACACTGATACCTTTCCTATACTAATATTCTACATGGTGAAAATGACTATGATTTATATCTATCAACTCCCACCTATCGCCTTGTAGCGAGGGCTAGGGTGTTCAATATGCAGAATGACATGCTATACAACAGAAAACTTCCAACAGATCATTTCAGAGTGTCAATTAACATAGATAATGAGCCGAGTGATGAGCTACCTGATCCAAATGATGATGATGACATTCATACAGTTGAACAAGAAGATAGAACATTCATTGCAGGGCCAGCAATTCTTGTAAACAAACATGTCCACAAGGAGGTAACCATTTCCAATTTATTCGTCATGCTGGACCTTTGACATTTAATGAAAAAAAGGTATAAACCGATGGATGTTATTAAAAAATTACAAAGATAAGGGGTGAAACGAAATATTATCACAAAACTATCTCAATAATCAACCAACCAATTGAAATGGTCTACAAAGAGCACCTTCACCCCACTCGTTCTATATCAATAGTTAATATCATTGCAGGGTCATGTGGATACAAAGTTGATAGACTACAATGGTCACACAGTTGATTTTGAAAAACATATGTATGGAGAGGAAGCATGGTATTTCATTAGTGCTGAAAATGTAAATGAAATCCACAAGTATGAATGGCAAGGCATCTTAGTTGTAAATGTATACATGAGGTATGTTTTCATTATTTGATTTTACAAAATCTGATATACTCTGATAATTATGACTAAATAAATTTCATATTTCTTGCAGGCTTATATATGAAAAACAATTGAAAGTATTTCCCCATGAACAAAAATGTGGACTTGTTAGTCCTCACATAACCTCTCTAAAATAGGAAATATATTCTGATAAAGAGGCTTCAATAATTTCATCCCTACTCAAATTGTTTGAAAACAAAATTACGGATGACAGACACTTTATAATACCAATGATTTAGGTTTAAAACACTAAAATTTAATCATATCAACTATATTTTCATTAATTTATTTACTGATTCATATTTTAGTTTTTAGGCATTATTGGATACTTATTGGAGTCAATTTGGATACTCCAAAGATTTATTTTCTGGATTCAATGCATAGATATCCAACAAAAAACCCATTCATGATGGTGTTTGTTAACTTGTAATACACTATATCCCACATTTTAAAACTAAACATATAGTTATATAATTTATATTATCTTTAAATGAGGATTCTGTTATGATAGGGTGGTACATCAATATCGTCTACTTCATGGAATGAATCCAGGGCCTAAGGATAAGAATCGCTACAAGATCTACAACTGGAAAAGTTTCCTAGTATATATAATAAAATTGCACTATCCAAACACAAATCAAAACAAATTACCTATCTTTTTCAATGTTTCTGCATTGTCCAAAACAAACATATGGAATGGACTTTGGTTATTATGTATGTAAATTTATGAAAGAGATCATATTTCATCAACAAAGTTGCATCCCTGATGAGGTATTTTCGAAAATAATTATGGGTTCATTTAAAATATTTATTAATCCTTTGTGTATTTATATTTTTTTAGTATTACCATAAATGTCGCAAAAACTCATATTCACAAGATGATATATATGTGCTTAGAAACAAATAGGCATCATACCTGATAGAAGATTGTCCACAAATATGATGAAGGTGAATTTCTACTACTTATGTTATCCATATGTGATCATTGATATCTCCCTTGTTTACACTTATTGAGCATATATAATCACCCTTTATTATGTTTTATATCCTTAGGTTATGAATAATGGTTTAAAAATGATTTGTCTTTCTAGTAAAGCATAAC
Source organism: Viscum album (assembly GCA_963277665.1). Taxonomy (NCBI): domain Eukaryota; kingdom Viridiplantae; phylum Streptophyta; class Magnoliopsida; order Santalales; family Viscaceae; genus Viscum; species Viscum album. Next base: position 435,187,758 of record OY728123.1, on the reverse strand, counting down.
TCGTTGGACTACACTGGTCAATAGTGAGGAAGTCGACCAATGTATAGTCATTCAGTCCAATCACAAGCATCTTAAAAGCTTTATGGGAACCAATATCTTGGATATTCACTTTTCTAATTAGTTCCCTTATATGTGTGTGGGGGTGTCTAGGAGGTAGGGGTGTCTAGGAGTGGGGCAGGGGTGTCCTGGAGGGGGTTTCTTGGTGTGAGGGTGGGTGGGGGTGTCCATGAGGGAGGGGCAGTCTAGGGGGTGTCTAGGAGTGGGGGTGTCCAAAAGGGAGGGGGTGTCCAGGGGGTGTCCCGGAGGGGTGGGAGGGGGTTTCTCCAGAAGGGAGGGGGTGTCCAGACAAAGATCCATTCAATTCCATTCAATACTGATAATATAAAATGGGTAGATCACTTCTAGAGTTTCCTAAAGTGGGTATATAGTGAGGAATCAAACTTTCCAACCATCCAAACCAATTCCAAGCCCATTTAAGGCCCATGAATTATATTAAAATTCAATTCAAGGCCCAATATATCTTATTTAATGTCATACAGAACCAATATATGCATCATTTACATTTCTGACATTAGATTTATGTGAAATTATATTCTTATTCCTCCAGTATATTTTTTGTTTGGTGTTTTTCCTTTATTTGTTGAACTGTATCTCTTCAAATTATATATGATTTTATAATTAATATTAGTAAATGATGGTGTATGAATAATATTTATTCCATTATCAAATAGATGATGAAAATATAGTTGGATAAATAAGGTCATTAATTGGTATACAATAAAGAACTAGGTGGGAGGGGTGTCTAGGAGGGAGGGGTGTCCAGGTGGAAGGGTGGGTGGGGGTGTCCAAGAGTGGAGGGGGTGTCCAGGAGGGGATGGGGCTGCCTAGGGCATGGGAAGGGGGATTTCTAGGGAAAGGGAGGGGGTAGTCAAGGAGGAGGGAGGGGGCTGAAGGTGGAGTGTTCGGAGGGGGGCAGTCTAGGGGTAGGGAGGGGTTTGTCCAGGGAAGGTTGTCTCGGGGATGGGAGGGAGGGGGTCATCCAGGAAGGAGGGGGTGTCTAGAAGTGGAGGGGTGTCCAGGAGGGGAGAGAGGTTGTCCTGGAGGGGAGAGGGATGTCCAGGGGTGGGAAGGGGGCTGTCCAGGGAAAGGGGTTTCAAGGGGAGAGAGGGGGTTGTCCAGGAGGAGGGAGGGGGCTACAGCTAGAGTGGTGGGAGAGGGGGTGCTATCCAGTGATAGGTAGGGGCGTTGATGTAAACTGGAGCATCAAGGTAGATCAAAAAACATTACAAAATATTGTTTTTATCCTTTAATAAGATCACCATGTTACATTTAAATATTATATAATATCATAATTTAGTTCATCAAAGAGATGAATAAAAGCCCAAAAGATAAGACTGAAATTCACTCAAATATAGGTTGTAGAAGCCATGCTTTCTATGCTCGGTTTTTTTGAAAAGTTTCCCCCAGGTTCTTAAAATAATAATTTTTTACAATTCAATGTCTCAAGAGTGATGGTTTGGTTCCATCAATGGGGGTTTTTCCTCTGAACAAGAACATCAGACGGTCCCACTAGATTAAATTACACTAATTCATAATCAGTCTCAGTATGAATGGTAGTGAAAACATCTTTTATGGCTATGTTCGTGCATGTTTCCACTCATGTGTCCCATCTCCTCAGTTCCCTTCTGTGGAACAAAGGTTTTTCAGTTCTTTGGACAACTTGGTTCCCATCGCATTTGACTGTGATCACGTTCTCCATGATTTTTACAACTATGTGATGTATCCTCCATGATCACTTTTGACCAAGCGTTTTCTACCACAGTTTATTCAAGTCCAGACGCATGCTTTTCTAGTTTCACCATACTTTCTGACTATCGCACAAGGTCCCATGGAAAACAAAGTGTATACGGATCCTCTTTCTCAGTTTCAGTCGCATTTTCTACCAAAGATGTGACTAGAATCCCGATCGCATCTCTCCCATTTGTCTCCCTCTTTCCGTCTCCATCAGAATGTGTGAGTCTCCTTTATAGCCATCATCAACTAATTCACTTCCTTTGGTTGCGTCTCAGTCATTCTCATCACCAATTTATGTCACTCCCCCTATTGTTGCGGCACTTTCTCCATGCTGTGCAGCATGTTAGTGGTGTGTTTTCAGTATTTATCTTTCTCCATCAACTCATGTTCTCACCTTCACTGCTCTTGATCCCACTGCTGTTGGTGCAACGTGAGAGCTTCCATTTTGGATACAATGGCTTAATTATGAAAATTTCAAGGGTTTCTTCCTCTTTTTGTAACAGAAAAGTTTTTTATGACAATATGTTCATGTGGTCATACCCACTAAAATCTATTATTATTATTATTATTACTAATGTCATTGATAGATTTTCATTTGATTTTATTTTATTTTCTAAATATATCATTTGGTTTTTACTAGTTCATGTTTACTATAGACTTTCAGAAAAATATGTTTTTGTTTTGTCAAGGGGGGCTGTCTTGGGGAGGGGAAGGAGGGGGTTGTCTAGGAAGGAGGGGGTGTCCGGGAGTGGAGGGGGTGTCCAGGAGGGAAGGCGGCTATCCCGGATGGGAGTGGGCTGTCCAGAGGGTGGGAAGGGGGATGTCCAGAGAAAGGGAGGGGAAAAGGGAAGGGAGGGGGTTTTCCAAGAGGAGGGAGGGGGCTGCAGGTGGAGTGGTGGGAGGGGGGGTTCCAGGGGTAGAGAGGGGGATATCTAGGGTGGCTATCTCAGGGAGGGGAGGGAGGGGGTTTTCTAGGAAGGAGGGGGTGTCCAGGAGGGGAGGGGTTTGTCCAGGAGAGGAGGGGGCTATCCAGGAGGTGGGAAGTGGGTTGTCGAGGGAAAGGGAGGGGGCTGCAAGAGGAGAGAGGGGGTTTTCCAAAAGGAGGGAGTGGGATCTAGGTGGAGTGGTGGGAGGGGGTCTGTCTAGGGGGATTCATGGGGAGGGGGTTGTCTATGAGGAGGGAAGGGGATGAAGGTGGAGTGGTGGGTGGGGGTTGTCAAGGGTTAGAGAGGGGGTTGTCTAGGGTGGCTATCTCGGGGAGGGGAGGGAGGGGGTTGTCCAATAGTAGAGAGGGGGCTGTCTAGGGGGGTTGTATCTAAAAGGGGAGGGAGGGGTTGTCTAGGAAGGAGGAGGTGTCCAGGAGGGGAAGGGGATGTCTAGGAGAGGAGGGGGCCTATCCAAAGGGTGGTAAGAGGGATATCCATGTAAAGGGAGGGGCTGCAAGGGGAGGGAGGGGGTCATCCAGGGGGAGGGAGGGGGTTGCAGGTGGACTAGTGGGAGAGGGGGGTGTCCAGTGGTTGGGAGGGGGCTGCAAGGGGAGGGAGGTTTTTCCAGAAGGAGGGAGGGGGATTTTGGTGTAGTGGTGAGAGGGGGGGTTGCCCGGGGGTAGGGAGGGGGTTGTCTAGGGGGTTGTCTCAGGGAGGGGAGGGGGGGGGGGGGGTTTGGCTAATCACACTAAAGAACTTGGAGATCAACAGAAAAGTGAACTCGTATTATCATGGCCTATCTAATTGTGTAGGTTCTCATCAGTCCCTCTCTAAAACTAAATAATACATTCCTTCCATACCTTCAACAGGACCTTAGATATTTTATGCGGTCCTTGGATAGGCATAATTGGTCAGGGTCTAAGAAGGGTTGGACCCAATGTCTGATGTGTACGTGCTAGCACTCATTCCCTTTGACCTAACATGGGATTGTACACTCTTAGAGGCTCTTGATATATGTAACTATTAGGTTTATAACCTATCTAGGATGGTGGTATCACTAGGAAAACGTTATAATTTATTCTAAAATTTAATACTCCTATGAAATTGAATACACCATCATGTATATGTCATATTGTATAACCTGTGGAGATTCCTCCTTTTTTTATTTTAAATAAATGAAACCTTTTGGATTCCATGCTATTGCTGAAATTTATTACACTTCTTTTATCTTCCATGTAATCTTAACAAAACAATATTTATAAGTCAATGAATCATGTTGAGCCTCTTCTAAAATATTAATTCAATCCAAGGAAATATGGACATGTAAAGGTTGTAATAGTAATAATTGATATTTTATTAATGTATTATTTCATATTGATCTTTAATTTATTTCATTATTTTATTATAAAAATAATATTTGTTTTCTTATATAGGTGATATTTTTTTCTTGAGTTCGAATGCTTTGTTTGGAAACTAATACCATGGATGAAAAAAAAATTTAGAGCGGATCATGGATGCAAAAAGGATGAAACATCAATGTTTTTAACTGTTTGTTCGATAATTGTAATTGTAACCAAATTAAACATTTTTTGAAATGTATATATCAGTGTGTTGTATTTTATTCAAGATTTCAGGTAAATGTATATAGAATTTTTGTTCTTATGTGCTTTGTGTGCAGGTGCTATTTGTGATGTGTGTGCAGGTGTTGTCTCAGGTGTGCAGGTTATGGGTTTGCATAAGAAATTTGGCCTTTATTAGTGCTAATTAAGCGCTGATAAATTTCTAATATATTAGAACTCAAAATAGCACTAATAAAGTGGTATTTATCAGCACTGTTTTTAGCGTTGATATATTATCTATTTATCAGCGCTAAAAATAACGCTTTTAAAGGGAAAATTTCTCAGCGCTAATAAAGATTTTCCTTTATCAACTCTAAGCAATCATTGATAAAAGGGACCCCCCCTTATCTTCTATGCAATTAATATTTCTTTTTTAATGCTATTAAATGCAGTTTTCAGTGCTATTAAAAGACCTATTTGTAGTAGTGGAGCACCTGATTTCTGTGGCTCCCTCTGAGTTACGGGAGTTGTGAATTTAGCTTGATGACCTAATGAAGAAGGGTTTTATCTGACCAAGTTTTTCACCATGGGGGGCTAGAGTCTTTTTCACGAAGAAGGTATACGGTGGTCTCAGGAAGTGCATAGACTACCGGGGACTAAATCAGGTGACGTTCAAGAACCGTTACCCCCTCCCAAGGATCAGCAACCTTTTTGATGAGTTGAAGTTAGAAGGTTGGTTCTCAAAGATCAACCTACGGTCTGGATATCAACAGGCAGGGGTGAAGGAGAGTGACATCTCGAAAAGAGATTTTAGGTGCGTATTTGGGTACTTTGAGTTTTTGATCATGTCATTCGGCATTACGAACGTAGTAGTTATGTTTAGGGGGATCATGACATCTTTTATCCGTGAGTATCTAGACTCGTTCTTGGTTGTTCGCATTGATGACATCCAAATCTACTTAAGATCAGAGTAGGATCATGTCAAGCATCTAAGGATGGTTTTGGAGGTCCTCTAACACCACCATCTCTACGAGAAGTTTTCCAAGTGGATGTTTTGGACATGAGAGGTGCACTTCCTTGGACATGTAGTGGCCTAACAGGGAATTGAAGTGGACCTGTTGAAGGTTGAATCAGTTGTTTCATAGGCATCACCCAAGAATGTGGTAGAGTTTTGTAGTTTCCTGGGATTGGAAAGTTACTACCGGAGGTTCGTACCTGACGTATCTTGAGCTACAGCAACTTTGATGGAATTAACAAGAAAATATCAGGCTTTTATATGGACTGAGGAGTTCCAGAAATCTTTCCATTGTCTAAAAGGGAAGCTAGATAGTGCCACATTGCTAAGGTTTCTATAATAAGGGGTAACGTTTGATGTGTTGTGTGATGCTTCTGGTCTAGGCTTTGGGTATGTGTTGATGCATTAGTGTGGAGCGATATCTTATGGGTCTAGGCAGTTATTCCCTCATGAACTTAACTATTCCACCAATGACCTATAACTTGAAGTGATTGTTTTCACACTGACGTTGTGGTGGCATTACCTCACTAGGGAATGCTTTGTGGTCTTCACAGATCACAAGAGCCCATGGTATGTCTTATCCCAGAGAGACATGAACTTGTGATAGTGGAGGTGGATGGAGTTCCTCCAGGACTACGAATTTGATATCTCCTACACCTAAAGAAAGGGGAACATGGGGGCGATTGCCTTGAGCCGGAAGTCATTGAAGGATGTGGTTCAGGAGTTAGTAGATTCTTGTGAAGCAATAGAGGATTTGGTTGCTTTACATCTAGGCATGAGAGTGGAGGATGGTAGAGGCTATCTGTTTCAGATGACATTACAGTCTTCCTTGGTATGATAGGTGGAGGAGTCTCAGTGGGGAAACTCAAAGGTTAAAGTGATGTGTGATTGTGTTCGCCAGGGTGATGAACTAGATGGATGGTAGGATGATGTTCAGAATTAGATATTGTTCAGTGGGAAGTTATTTGTTCTAATGGAAATGTGCAAGGGAGTTCTTAGTGAGTTATGAAGCTAATCCTTGGAAGTACACCTAGGAGTCTCCAAGATATATCTGGGCCTGAGAGGTCAGTTTTGGTGGTTTGGGGTGAAGCGGTTAGTGGTGAAGTTTGTGGCAATGGTGGTCAAGTATTTGTAGGTGAAGGATGAACACTGTGTTTTCGGTGGTCTGTTGCAGCCTTAGACGTTTCCGAGTAGAAGTGGGTTAACATCTTGATGGATTTTATTACAGGACTTCCCAAAGATGAGGGAGGTTGTGATTCCATCTGGGTAGTGGTGGACCACTTGACAAAACCGGATCACTTCTTAGCGATTAAGGATTCGAGCACGGTGGATGCCTTAGTACAGAAGTAGGTGGGTGACGTTTTGTGGATACATGGACTTCCTAGAACCATCATTTTGGATCATGATACACGATTTAGTTCAGGAGTCTAGAATGGATTACATCATGCTTTTGGCACCCATCTATGCCTTAGAACATATTTCCACCCTCATATTTATGGGCATACACAGAGGATCATCCAGACGTTGGAGGATATGTTGTGTTCATGTGTTGTAGACTTTGTAGGATCATGGGTATGACACTTTCCTCTGGTAGAGTTTTCCTGCAACAATAGGTATCACTCTACCATTGACATGGAACCATTTAAATCCTTGTAGGGTAGACCTTTTCATTCACCCATTTGTTGGACAGAGGCTGGTGAGGAAGGTGTTATTGGACCAGAGGTGGTGAAAAACATGACAAAGAAGGTTCATCTTGCACGTGAAAGGATGAAGGCAGATCAGGACTGAAAAAAGTCATATACCAGTCATAGGAGGGGCCCATTGGAGTACGAGGTTGGAGACCACCTCTTCTAAAAGGTTTCCCCACTATGTGGATAGAGGAGGTATGGTAGGGGAGTAAGCTTACTCGTAGGTTCATCAGACACTTCGAGGTGTTGGGACAAGTCGACGAGGTGGCATATCAGCTAGTGTTACCACTCCCACTAGAGGGGATCCAAAATTTATTCCATGTATTTTATATTCATCGGTATCTAAACGATGACTCCCATGTCCTCAGTTGGGAAAAGTTGGATATTGAGTACGATGGGACGTTCGTGGAGCGACTAGTGAGAATCGAGGATCTTAAAGAGATGGTGCTTCATGGATGGTCCATTCCCTTGGTCTGTGTATTGTGGAGGCATGTTGGACATGAAGAGGGTACCTAGGAATGGGAGGCATAGATATGTTCTCAGTAGCTAGATTTTTTTTGAGGTTTGATATTTTGTTGGTTTTGTGCCTTTCATATGATGAACTGTTAAACCTACTTACAGTATGATAAGTTGTTTCCATGTTCCATATTTGGTTTGAATAGTCCTAACTATTGGTAGGGGAGAACATGATACCTAATCAAGATGCATTAATGTGGATATGATTAAACCTGTGCGGGCGAGTCAGTTTTTCCCAAAGTGGATAGTATCTAGAAAAGGAGGAAGGAGCTCCATAACCTATGTATCTCGATGTGTGACATTTTTGTTTTGTATGGTTACCTGAGGAAGAGGATTGGTAGTGTTTCAAAAAAAATCAAGAGATATATGTGAGAAGAATGTCTTTAGATGTCTTGGTTTATCCCAACATTCAAACAACTCTAGGGCGGTTTGTCCCTAAGAGGTATCTTACGAGGTGGTGGTTTGGACCCCTCTCTTTTCTTTAGGTTTACTCTTAAATTCTCGAGATCGAGAATAGTTTCAGAGGTGTGTGATTTAATGGTGTGAAACCTCCTGGTATATTACATTGAAAACCCCTAATGTTTGAGGAATCTTGGGGACCATTGGTGACTCATTGAGGCGTTTTCCAAATTCCAGGATGATGGGCATCAGCCGTTGGGAAACGGTGCCAGGTCAATGGTGCTAGGGTGAAAGTTCTTGGGTGATAGTGCCAAGGTGATGGTGCCAAGGCGATGGTTCCGGGGTGTTGGTGACTCACCCATCAATGAGTCATTTCTAGCTTCTCCTAGACATTCCTATTTAGCTCCAGTAACACCACTTTTTATGTAAAGGTGTTTTAATACCCCATTCAAAGAGATTTAAGGCCAATAAAATATGTTTTAAATCCTCAAGAACTGGGAGACCCTTGATTTACCAAAATGTGTGGCCTTTCACACCCTTTTTGGTATTTTTTAGCCTCCCGTATTTTCCAGTTTCTCTCGTGTTACTTGTTTTTCTCCATTTAAAGATAATATATCAACTAACAATTATCGGTTGGTCTATCTCCACCATTATTGAGGGAAATTATTAAATCTCAACTTATCTAAATGTGTGAAACCACCCATCCATGTGGTCAAGCCACGATATGATTTTTAAGTACATAGAAATGGTCTCACTAATATTACGATATGTCCTCTGCTTAAGTTGATATCCTCTTTTCCTTCTTCTTTTTCATTTCTCTAAGTACACCTCAAGAATTCCTCTGCAGCTGAATCATGTTCCCATGTTAGAGCTCTTTCTGATTAGCCTTTGAGTTCTTCCTATAAATTGTTCTTCCCAGGTTCTTTGCCCAACGGGAAAATTTTGATCTTTGATCATCCATGTAGGGGTTATTCCTTCATCAATATTTATTATGCATCATGTGGGGTTCATATTATGATGATCCTTTGAGATGTAGATGAAAAACATTTTAAAGAAAATATTAAACAGAAATTTAAATAATGAATGTGTGGGAAATTTGATGATGTTGTTGTGTTTGACCTTTGTTTTATGTTGTGAATTGTATGGGCAAATTACCATGAAAAATCGTTGTTTTTGGTGGTCCTTTGTTTTGAAATAATGATGTGTTGCTCTCTAGATAATCTTGTGATTGAATGAATATAACATTTAAACTAGTTAATCATGTAAACTTGGTTGATTAAATGGATGCCGGATGAATAATAACCCTTTTTTGATCTCCCCATTTATCCAAAAAGAAAGAATGAACTTAACGAATGGTGTTGGATAAATATGGAATCTCCCTTGCTCTGTTATGGTTGTATGAATGGTTTTTCTGTTAAATGTTTGATGAGTGACGTAGAGGGGAATGGAATCTCTATTCGAGAAGTTGTTGGTTGTGAATCTAAGGCTATGTAGATCTGGCGGTAAATGTTCTAAACCAGGTATGTTGGGGCTTGGTTTGGTTATCATACTTCAAGTGATCTCAGGGATCCCTTTTGATGTTGTTACATACAAGATAATCAAGAGTGGATTCATGGATTCTTTCTTGGATATTTCCTTCTAGTTGTTTTTTGGCTATTGTTTATTCCTGTTAGTTTCCCGATAGTGGAGGAATATTTAAATGGAATCACTTGAACATAATAATTAGAACTTGTATGATGGAAAAATATTTATTTTTCAGAAATGGGTTGTTCTCTAGTTATGGCTATTGTATACATGTGCATGTAAGGATAACAACAAGAGTGGTTGTGTATGGGATGGTTGTTAGTTTCAGGACACTGAGGTTGGGATGAGTTCTTGATTACCAACAAATATAAAATTTAGTTCTTGCATTTCTTATACTCACCCCACCCATGTTGAGAACCTCTTACTGAACACCCCCATTTCATGGGGGGTATTTTCCCCAACACTTCTATGATTGGATGGTTATTAGCTCCTTTATAATACCAATCCTAGGTATCCCAAGACTCTTCAGGTAGGCTGTGATGGCATGAGGTTCATTAAGGCCCTAGACCCTTTGGTCAAGGTGTGTTGTGGTGGTTGGCCCAGGTCTGTACATGCGGGTTCATTTCCCAAGTGTCTTTGTAATGAGGCCCATGTATCTTCGGGAATGGTAGTGGTTGTTCTGTCTTAGGTGTCTTTGGGTGTGGCAGTGGTTGTTCTGGCCCAGGTGTCTGTGGTCATGGTTATGTGTAGTTGTGGTAGCCCAGGTGTTCGTGGTTGGGATAGACGTGCAGTTAGGATGTATCATGGGGTTGTTGTTGGGGTGGCAGTGGGACTGTAGTAGGATCTATGGGGAGGTCTGATGAAAAGGATGTGATAAAAAACTAGCGGGGAAGTGGTGTGGGGTACCCAATTATCATTGTGATGTTACTATTATTTCACCTGGCTTGTCTTATTTTGGGAGTGTGTGTTGGTAAGGCTGGGTGGTTAGTTTCATTGCTAGGTTTTTTGGTTACCTATTTTCTCACAGGGAATTAGAATGTATCCCCACTTGTGAACGTGAGCTTTTGGTTTCCCCTACTAAAGTTACCTGTATACCAACCCTATGTATATAAAACTTATTTCAGGTTTCCATGAGAACTTTTAAGATCATGCCAGACCTTACTAGCTCGGGCATCGGGAGTTGTTTTTGCTAATTTTCAATTATTTTGGTATATTCCTTCATAGTTTCATGTACATGTTATCACTTTATTTTGGAAATTAATATGGGAATATATTTTTCTCTTTACTTTTACTTTTAGTTTTCAATGTTTTTTGTGATTTACCCTCTTATCTCCCAATCTTGTTCTATAAAACAGGTAACACCTTCCATATTGCATTTGATTCTATACCCTTGGTTCTAGTTTCCACTCTGGGACCTGTTGAAGGAGGGACTCAGGAGGGTCATTATATCTCCTTCAACTTCAAGAAGGAAGAGTCTTGCAGTTTTCTATCCCATCCCTCATCTTTGATAAGGTGGGTCGTGACGCTGCATTCAATCATTCTCCCGACCAAGGAATAAATAAGTCATGATAGTCCACTTATCTTAAATACCACTAACAACAAACAAGGAATGCTAATATATATACAAGGTAAGCACACAAGTGGGCATAGTATGTCAACATGATCATATAATAGCATACACAACAACAAATGATCATAATCAAACATAGATTAAATCTATAATAATATCACATATGGAATCTCAAATGTTTATATTTTATACACAAACATATACATGTGAGATCACAATCATGAATGGTCAATCAAATGATAACAAATAAAATCATCAAGTAAACAAGAGTAAACATGATCCCAAAAAGGTAGGGGACTTCCTGCTGAAATATTAAAGATGACCATTTGAGGTTTTATTATGGTCAAAGGTGGCATTTCAAAGTCTCAAGTTGTTGGAACGTCGATGATCAATGTATACCACGGTTTTCCTAGAACCAAAAATATTTATTTTATTTCACATGGAAATAAAATATCACATTTGGTGATACACTCACTCTCTTGGATTATTTCAGATTTATCATTATAATATCACAAGCGATGATGTTTTCTCTCTCATAGATAAATTATAAAATTATTTTCTAAATTATTAGATGAGAATAAAATTTATCATTTGGGTATAATTTTAAAAATATTAACTAAATTATCACATCTGTTGGTAATTAATCATTATTGGATAATTTTAAAATTATTATTTGAATAATCTCATTTGATGAAAATTTATCATTATCAAAAAACCAATTAAATTGTCACATGTGACAATAATATTCATTAATAGATAATTTTAATTTATCATTTCAAAACAATGTATTACAAACCTAAAAGGGGTTTCATATTTTTCATATGACACACCTTTTTGGAGTTATTAAATTATTTTGAATAAATTGGTCCTACTTCATATAATATATTTAATATTTTCATTATCTAATCACGGAGGCCTTTTAGGACACATAATATTGCACTAACTCAATTTCTAACTCCAAAAAAATAATCACTTGAATATTCTAAGTTGTTAACTCATTTTTATGTACTCTAACACTTTTATTGAGATAAATGTTTTTTAATGATAAATTATCATCAAATGAGATAATTTAGATAATAATTTTAAAATTATCCATTCACAATTATTTATCATATCATGTGATAATTTAGTTAATAATGTTAAAATTATCTGGTAAAGATATATTATCTTCATAATTGATAATTTGGATAAAAATTTTATAATTTATCTAGGAGAGAGAAAATAACATTGCTTGTGATATTTTAATGATAATCCTTAAATTATCCATTAGAGAGTGTTTATCATCACATGCTGTTTTTTATTTCCATTTGAAATAAAATATATATATTTTTAGTTCCAGGAAACCCTTCACATACATCGATGATTTATGTGCCAACAAATCGAGAATTTGATGGGTCGCCTTGGACAATTATAAAACCAAAAATAGGTCTTCTCAATTTTCAAGGTAGGAATTTCCTTACATTCTTGGACTCCTGTTTATACATGTTGACTTGATGATTATATTTGTTAGCACTTTATTGAACATTCTTGATTGTGATATTACGTGTGTGTATGTGTGGGTGTGTGTTTGTGTCTACATTTCCCATAAAACTATTGAGATTCAATGTGTGAAATTAGTATATCTTTTATCCACATTTGATTTTGATCACAAGTTTTTGTGTACGATAGTAAATACACCTGTTGATATACTATGCCTACTTGTGTGCTTTTCCTTTATATGTATTATCATGGCTTGTTGATAGTGAATAGTATTTCAGAAAAGTGGACCATTGTGACTTATTTATTCCTGGGTGGGGGAGATTTCTTTAATGCAACCATATTGTTGGAGAACCTAAGGGTAGGGTGGAGGTATCAGGATACCATGGCATCATGTTGAGGGTGTTCTCATGGACGCCTTGATTCCAGGTTCCATTTACCATGAGATAGGATGGTCAATGTGAGTACTACTTATTCTTGTATAGAGTATCTAGGTGACATGGTCTACATAATGGATGGATGATGCTAGGTATCACCTCCACAACACCCTAAGGAAGTCATAAAAGGGTTGTTTTGTTTCTTCTAACTCGTTCAAATATCATCTGGTATGAAGATGATGTATGTATGGTTGGGGTTGTGGAAACTTGGTAAGCACACTGCCAGTCAGTTTTGGATTGAATGTTTATGTTCTTCCTTCATTGATTATTATCATGGTACACAATTGTATAATTGAGCACATCAGGTTTAGAATGAATTGGTGGAGTCCTACTATGTTTCATACTCACACCCTACTCAAGAATTTGTATGCACTTGTAGATTTTCGGAAGTATCTGATGAATGGAAAGGGTCATAAGGTGAATGGCTGAGCAGGTGGAGCATGGAGATGCGGCAGACCAGGATAGAAACTGTAGTAACATAAAGTTCTTTAAATTATTATATTTTTTATTTATTTTTTATAGACTTTCCACACTTGTAGATACATTTATTTTCATGAGTAGTATTTCAATTACAATCCGCATTATTACTCTGATTATTTATTATATTGTCTTTACTTATTATTGATCCTATGATGTGATACTTAGGGTATGGTCTCCCCAATGATGGATATAGACCCTCAATAATATTTTAAAGCCTCATATGTATTGGGGCATGCATGTTTTTATGTGGAATTTCAAATAAGACCTAGTGGTTCAGATTGAGATGTTAAAAAATGGTGTCAGAGGTAGTGTGTATTAAATGTTGCCTTATGGACATTAGGACATTCTCATTAGAGAGGATTATGGAAATACCACATAGAAGGTGGAGGATCACTAATTACCCATTTATAACTTATTGTGGATACCTATCCCATTATGAGGCCTTTTCTTGGGGGATTCCTAAGGTCTAGATCCCAAGGAAAGAAAAATTGTGTGTGCTAAAGAAAAAATGGACAATATCATTATAATGGGATTGAATGGGCCATTCCTTAATGGTATCTGATTCAGTTTCCATTTGATGTGATAGTGAGGATTTTGGTCCCTTCTAGTGGGTGGATTATGGAAACCCCCATCAAAGGAGGAGGAGCATGAAACATGCATTTATAAGGTGGTGTGGATACCTATCCCATTTTGAGGAGTTTTCCTATGGGATGCCTAAGGGATATAGACTAATGTAATTAAAAATCATGCAGGCTATTCCAAAAGAGGACAATATCATGATCATGGGTCGGATATGGCCATTAAAAATAGTATCAGATCGAGTGTCCATTCAATGTTACAGTGGGTACCTTGGGCGCTTATTAACTAGATTATGTTAATCCCACAATAATAGTGGAGTAGAATAAAGCACCCATATATATAGTGGTGTGGATACATCTCCCATAATGGGGCCTTTTTCTGGGGGATGCCTAAGGGTCAGATCCTAGGGAAAGAAATATCATGCGAGCTAGTCCCAAAGCATACAATATAATCATAGTGTGATGGACTAAGACTTTTCAATTGTGTTAGTCATGTATTAGACACGTCCTTGATTCATATTTAAGATTAAGAGATTGATGGGCTAAAAAGGATATTATCAATAGTTTATACAGGACTTCTACTGAATATCATCACCCTAGATAGTGATAATAATGAGTTGAATTATGTTCTAGTGGTTATACTAGTGTGAATAGGGTTTACATGATCTAAATAGAAGTTTTAAAACAAATGTTATATTGAAACTCCCATAGACTGGGATTGGTTTTGTGGTGTGTTTTCATGCATCAAGAATTGGTTGGGAAGCGATATAGACACAATGAGATCATGTAGTAGCCTTTGGTTCTCATCAGTTATAACCCCATGAGAAGAACTATCATACACATGAAATGGAGATGAATTATGTGGTCCACAATTTGTAATATCAGAGACACTATCTCATTGGTGAGAGATTTATTGTTTACATGGACCACATATGCCTTTGCTATATATTCACATTGAGAGACCAAAAACTGAGAAATATGTAATTAGTTGATTATTTAAATATGGTCAACATTGAGATTTAGTGTCAACTTGGGAAGGGTAGTTTTTCTTATTCTATTATCTATATAACATAGGATGATCAGGATTGTTGTTAGAGGTCCCTATAAGAGAAGTGGTTCTTAGTGATCATATAATGTGATTGGAGTATGTATACCATAGAGGAAAATGTCCAATGGCTTGTTCACCCATGTTAGAAACATATTCACTTGAGCTCCACATAATTGATGATTAGAATATGGACATAGAGTGTGTTTTAATTTGTTAACAACTACCTTGGGGTGACTCAATACGTGGATGGTCGATGAATGATGGTGATACAATATCTTTAATTGGAATATTAGTTGTACATGCTTCTATCAAAGAGGGGATTATGAGGTTTTACCATATCTCTAGATGATTAATAAATTTTGGTTTTATCGAGATGTATCATGAATTCAATAAATATTTATGGAGGCTAAGTATGAAAAGATACATTGCTAGTTTCATCTCCTTATGCCTTACCTGTTAGAGGTTGAAGATCCAACGCCTGCATCCTGGTGGGTTGTTAAAACCATTCAAAATACCAATGTGTAAGTGGGGGGATGTCATGGTAGACATTTTTATGGTGTTACCTAGGACCTTTAGGGGTATTTATATAGTATGAGTTATTATTGATCAGCTAACAAGTCCTACTCTCTTCATACCAATTAGAGAAATTCACTCAATAGAGGTGTTGGGAAATCAAAATATGTATGAGATCATAATCCTTTATTGAGTTTCGAAGAGAATTATTTTAGATACATACTTATGTTTTACATATATATTTGGGTAGTCCATGAAAAAAATACCTTGATACTAATAAGTGGTTAGGAATGGTGTACCATCTTTAGACCAACAGATAGTTCGAGTGGAATATGTTAATATGGAGGATATGATTCAACATTGCATGATATAATTTGATGAAAAATGGTATAATTACACATACTTGATTGATTTATCATTAAATAATGATTACCATGATTCAATTTAGATGACACCTTATGTGTCTCATTATTTGAGGTCATGTTTTTCACTTATCTATTTGAATAAGAAATGTGAGGTAATGGATGAATGGTTCATGGGACTTAGAAGAGAGTGAAATTGATATAGAAGAGGATGATAAAAACAATGATCAGAGATAGACCATATGTTAATAGTAGGAGGACACCCTTGTTGATTTCTATGTAAGAACAGTTTATATTTATATTGACTCCCTGTTAAGGGAACAAATGGCTGGGGAATAAGTGATAGGTAGCAACATGTTTTGATAGACCATTTGAGATCATCGAGCCCATAGATGTAGTGGAATACCATCTGGACCTCCGTTATTTGTATTGAGTTATGTGTGATGTGTTCTAGGTTTCATAGCTTTATAGGTACATACCCAATGCTACACATGTTTCTGATTGTGATGACATTGAGGAAGAGACCACTTAATCTTATTGGGATCATATTGTGTGGATCATTGATCAAATCGAGAAGGTGTAATGAGGAATGATTATACAACCAGTCTAGATTAAGTGACAAGATGGATGGATCAAAGAGGAGATGTACGAGTGAGAGTCTAATTCTTGAACTCAGTTGCCTATGTTTTTTGAGCAATTCCACTAGAGAAACATCTTAGGGACGAAAATTTGATAGTGGAGGACTATTGTAATAACATGATTTTTTTATAAAATAACAAAACACATGATGATAATAATTTAGGATATTTTTTATGTGAAAAATTAATAATTCAATAAAAAATTCATCTAATAGATGATTTTTGTTCTTTGTGTAAGGGAAAAATCCTGGCTAACACCATTGAATATTCTATAGAATATTTTTGGAGTAAGGCAGTAAGATAACATAGGATTATGGAGCTCTTAGATCCTCAATGTAGACAAAATAATAATATTAAAGATATTATATTAATATTTGTTATATTTTTAATGAAATAATTGAATATCTCCCAATGTTACCATCATATCATAAATCTGAGACAGCTATTAGATTAGGGATGAGTGGTTTACCATAGGAACAACATGTCATTTGTACATGTTGGGTGTTTCTTAAGATTTCACTTGGTGATAACTTATTTAATGTTATTATTATATTTAAATTAAATAAATTAATATCTCTCAATTTTTTTATGATATGAGAAATATGTGGATTTCATTTTGTCTGTGTTGATTGGTTTACTCTAGGACCTACATAACATTTCAGTGTGTCATGTGTTTGGTATGATAACCTGCAAGGATATATTATTTAATATTTTCATAATATTATTTTCCTAAAAAAATAACATCTCACAAATGGTATGTCATATGAGAATTCTAATGCAACTATTGGGTCTGTCACTTAAGGATTACACTAGCGGGGACATAAAATTTTCATGTGTCGATAATTTAGTCAGTTCACACTAAATAATAAGTTAATTAATATATTTATTATTAATTCAATTATTAAATAAATTTTCTAATAGTTCCACCTCTTCCTTACAATATTATCCTATATTTTTTATGGAAGAATGTTTTAAAGACCCAAATTTCTAAAATTAATGGATCTTCAGTTTTTAAATTCTAAAATAATTTGAAATCAATGTCTCCACATTTATTTCATCGATGAATTATGGATTAAAATTGGGTATTGTATTTTGGATTGATTAATGCAATGTTTGTAGTCATAAAAGGGCCAAAAAATTTCTTATTGGTTCTTGGATGATCCTATAAAGTACCAGAGACCCCAGAAAATACATGTTCACAGTCCTCTAATATTTGAAGAAACTATTTCGGTGCCTGAAGCACATATTGGTCTCTCCTCTTCCATTATTGGCATTGCACCAAGGGTATTTTTTTTTATGTATTTTTTGAAATATTTTTTTTTATTATTATATTTTCCTATATCCTAAAATATAGGAAAAAACAAAATGGTTCAATTTAAATAAATTGATAAAGATAATTTATATAGGAATAATTCAAAATAAGTATTTATAGGATAATTTGTTTCATGAAATTATAATCACACTGTATGTTCAAGGAGAAATTATAATTAGAATTTTTTGTAATAATTATCAAGGGATAGTTATTAAAGATCATTAAATGAAGCTTTAAAATATTTATCAAATGATAATTTATCAAAATTATCAATGGATAAAGCATTGAATTATTTAGGGAAATATATTAAACATATCAACGAATAATTGGGAGATTTAAAAAGATAATTATTAAAAGCAGCAAATAATAGTTGATAGAATATAAAATAATAATTTATAGAATAAAATTTATCAAACAATAAGAATAAGTATTTATAACAAATAGTTTATTGAATTTCTAGACAACAATTACAATGAATTATCAAACAATAGTTGTCAATATTATCAAATGATAATTGAGATTTTATGTAAGGATAAATTATAAACATTTCCAAAATATATTTATCAAAGGATATTTTGTGATAAATTATCAAGACATAATTATATAAAGAATAATTGGTAAGAGATTATCAAATTATCATTATAAAATATTGTTTATAATAAATTATCTAAAGATAATTATAAAATGATAATTTATAAGAAATTATTAAAAGATAATTATAAATGATAATTTGTAACAAATTATCATGATATAATTATAATTTGATGCATTATAAAAAATTATAAATGAATAATTATAAAATGATTATTTTTGATAAATTATGAATTGATAATTAGAAAAGAATAATTTATGAGAAATTATCAAAAACATAATCATAGATGGATAATTTGTGATAAATTTTAAATAGATAATTATAAAAGGATAATTTATGAAGAATTATCAATAGATTATTATAAAATTATAATTTATAAGAAATTATCTAAAGATAATTATTCTTATGGAGATTATTGTGAGTGTATACATTGTCCTAGAATTATTATTAAGAAATTATCCATGAGAGAGAATGTATCATGGCCTAAGAAATTTATATTATTTTATAAATAAAACAACTTGTTTTTGATCTAGTAATCCTTGAAGAAAAACCATATTTGACATGTAAAAATGTATGAGAAGAAGTTGGTAGAGAGGTGTTAATTACTGTTGAGGTTTTCACTCTACATATTAAACCACGTAGGGTGGTTTATCATTCCCTTTAAAATTAATGAATTTTGATGTAGGAAGTACCATACCTTTTTGGGATTGTAAAACATGAGGCCTTAATAAAATTATGTGTAAACATATTTTATTATTTTACTCAATTATGATAATATGTGGGTGTGTGGGTGTATCCTTGATAATTATAAGAGACACTTATTACTACTAGTAATTTGTATCTTATTGTTCATGTTTGATTTTAAACACATGTATTGTTGTTCTACCATATGTATGATGATGTTATATGTTTTATTCTGTGTTCCATAATGTTACCTGTGAAATCGTTGTATTTTTCGTGGATTCCAAGGTAGGTGGAACATTGTGACATTTTTATCCCATAGATGTGGAGTGTGCAAGACTTGTGACAATGGATATGATGGAAAATTGCATAGGTTGGGCATACAATGATTCCTCTTTGATTCCATGTGACGAAAAAAATGACTAGAAGTATCCAATGATATGTTGTCGATGCCTATTGAATGCTGAGTAGCACTTGATGCCATGAGAATGCTAAGAACATGACTTTCATGATTTCTATAGTATGTTGAGTTTCATGATTACACAATTCTAATTAGCATGATTTATGAGACATTTTGGATATTCCATGATTGTTTTGATTCCTCTATTATCAATATGTTATATAGATGAGGATGGTATAGCCAGGGATTTGTGGTATCCTAGTTAGCGCACCACTGCTCAAGTTTGGGTTTTTTTGTTACTATGATTTTTAATTATTCATTATTATTTCTTCATACCCATGAATACATTACGATATCATGTTAAGAGTACAATGGTGGTTTCTAACTGAGTCTTATAATAACACCCTATACATTAATTCTTGTGCACATACAGATTTAATGAGGTATCTGGTGAAGGGAAAGGGATATGTGGATGACTGTTGTGATAAGTAGTATGGAGCTGATGTTGGCCTAAGACTAACTAAGTGGGAAAAATAATTCCTCATTTATTTATTTATATACTTTATTTACTCCAAATAGGTTTTCCACTTTGTAGGAGATAATTTTATTTACTTATCATTTATTCCATTTATTCAATCATTTACAACATTTTCTCTGATGATTTGTTATGTTAGTTATTTTTTATTATTTATCATATTATATGATGATGCGGGTATAGTCTCCACACTGTTGGAATCAGAACCTCATTGTTATTAGAAATCCACTTGCATAAGGGTAGGCATGAATGAGGACATGTGACACTCCAGCTCAGTCTGAGTGGTTCGGGTCCAGATGTAACAACCACTTTTCTAAAATAAATCAACAATGATTTATTTCTAGAAACACCAAGGAATAAAACTATGAAATCACTCAAAACCCGACCATAATTACAAAACCATGAATCCTACATCAACAATTCAAATGTTCCACTTGAAAGTGAATCTATAATTCATAGTCATAGTAATCCAACTGACTCTTCCCTATCTCGCAACATCGCTAATATGAGAACTAAGTGTTCTTCACAAATATGAATATTAGGTAATTTCATAAGCCTTTATTAAAAACTCATAGGGGTAGACATATAAATACCCGATTTATATATATAGAGTTCCACCAATATTATTTATTTGAAAATAATATATAAGTAACTATAATGACATCCTAATAACTCACAAGGGAACTATCATCATAGAATTTTATTTTTATGCCAACCCCACCAAGGTCCACTATACATAAATTACATTGGATAAATTTATATTCTACACCATATAGTTACATGAGAATGGATAAATATAGACTTTTATTATAAAACTACTCATAAGTAAAAAACATGGTCTACCTAATCGAAACATGATGTTTTATGAGAAAACACAATTTATGATATTTATACACCATATAATGTCGAAAAAACTATTATTAAAACAAATTATAAATGAACAACTATTTTTTACAAGGACCCTACATTCCATTAATGGTTCATAGAGATGTATATTTACACTACATTCGAAGAGAGAAACAAAAAAAATAATAATGATCACTTCTAACGTAAGGATTTTTAAACAAATATATTACCCATAGAAGTTATAACCATAATATACAGTCTTTTTCTATGAAATATATTTTATCCCACCAGGGAAGGTATTCATGATGCTCAATTCAATGGTTCATCGAATGTTCTGACACATATTTATTACCTACCTATCAAAAACCAATAGTAAAAAAGTGAAAAAGACACTATGAATTATATTTTTGATTCACAAACCAAAGAACACTCATAATATTTAGGTATAGTATGTAATAGATCATCATTTATGGCTACCTAATTTCTAAAGTCAACTAAAGAGAAAATAGGGAATAAAAATGTTGACAACAATATCCCAATGAACCAGAGTAAGAAAATAGTGTAAAATAAACAAAAAATATAATCCATAATTAATCAAATTATGTATAATAAAAACAAACAAAAATCTATCACAATTCTCTCATATGAAATCATAAAGCCCAAAATCAATTTATCACTCATAGGTTCAATAATAAATTTAAAAAAATTAAAAAAATTGAATTTTTATTTTCATTCCAGAGGTTACATTAGTACCCTAATATTTTTTTACGTTTATATTTGAATTTTTATATCCATGTTATTGGATTATTGGAATGTAATAATGTTATCCACATTTCATTATATATATTTTTTTCTTTATTTCAAATGTATTTATTAATTCACCCAAAATCATCATGGAATTTATTTAAAATAATTTGTCAGTCTATATAAATATTTCTCTACAGAAATGTATTTTCTATATGTTAATATTTTATTAGAAAAAATAACACTATTAAAATGTTATTGGAATAAAAAAATTTAGGAATTTGTGAATGATAATTTAGACATTACTTATCTAATGGTTAATATTGTTTATAAAATCACTTGGTCTTAAAAAGAGCTATTTTTCATAAAAATGTCTATATATACGTAATTTTTTTATCATAATAAATTTAATAAACCACTATTATTTATTTATTATAATTAAATATTAAAAATTAGTATTAAATAAAATGTTTTAATATTCCAATAATTGTTATTATGTTGCATTAAATGAATGTAATTTCATTTTTGTGCTTAAATCTTAATTTTTTTAATAAAAACATACATTTCATTTTGTGAAAATATATTAATATTCATTTACCACGATTATAGTATTTTAATTGAAAAAAATTTATTCCATAACTGGACTAATAACATTTATACATTCTAATTAGTAAACATTAATTTA
The DNA here is from genome assembly GCA_963277665.1 of Viscum album. Classification (NCBI taxonomy): domain Eukaryota; kingdom Viridiplantae; phylum Streptophyta; class Magnoliopsida; order Santalales; family Viscaceae; genus Viscum; species Viscum album. The sequence continues at coordinate 435,165,440 of OY728123.1, read as the reverse complement.
ATAAGAAATGAATTAAAAAAACATTTAAAATCAGATAAATGTGGAGAGTTAAAATGGGTTAACGAAGGGGGCTAAACTAAGCAATAAAGGTACAAATTCCACATAAACGTGTCTCATTATTATTATTTTAAGAAATATAAACCATATCATGTATTAAATTTTACTTCCTAGCCATTTGGTGAAACATTCCATAGAAAATAGATTCTTGTATTTAATTTACTTAAGTAATTACATGTGTATCTCTCCCCTTAGTTATCAGGGGGAAGCGCTTCTCTACACATATTTATTGACATTTATGGATATATCTCAACCATTACCTGCTTAAATTTTTCTTAGCTTCCTCCCCTTATTTCATGATCTATTTGTCTTACCCTAAGGATATCTTATTTAGGAGTAATGTGTAATCCAAACGAGGTCTCTCAAATAATAGGTAATCATCTTATCAGAATCATTAAAATGTTATTTAAATTTTTTACTTCACCTAGATCAATTAAATAAGTCATAGTAAAATGATTGTATTATAAGAAAAAAATATGATGTTATTGTGATTTTGGATCAACCATTTTCTATATCCTTTTCATCAAATGGGAAGTGAAATTATCACTAATGTGTATGTGTGGACTACTACCTCTATATTGAAATATGATTCATTTAAAATCATTGGAGATAATGGATAGTTATAATGATTAATTTGATTAATATATATGACATTTATTATATAATTACATTATATTTTCTATATTTTTTTTTCTTTTTTTATAGAAGAAAATGAATGTATAATTTATGTATATTCACGAAATAGAATTTCCATGGGTGATATATTTCAATTTTCAATATCCTCAATTTATGGGTGTCTATAATGTTTTATATAATTAATATTTTTAATAATTATTCCACGATTAATGTTTGGTAAATTTATATTTTGTTTATACATGATCATAATCCTTTTTCATTCATCCTTTTTTAAATGCACCTTTTTAGTTAAATTTTACCACCAATATGGGTTATGTTATATTTTTTATGAGAAAAATGATTTGGGAATGATAAATAATTTGGATATTTTGTATAAATATGTGATAAATTTAATTATTAACATTATGTAGGTGATATAACCATGATCAAAATACATGGTCCATAACCGTTGAACCAAAACATTAAAAAAGAACTTGTTATCTACTTAAATGAGGATGATAATGAGTTGTTATTAGTGAATAGATAGAGAGGTGTTATAATTAAACCATGTATGGAATTATAAGTACAAATATTGTCCATTTATATATGAAAAATATATATTTATAAGTCCTTATGTTTGAAAGCTTATGAATCTAGTTGTATTTGATGTAGGGTTTTATATTACCATCTCACTTTTTACCATGAATGATTATGAATAAATTTATGAGGATGAAATTATATGATGTTCCTATAAAATATATTATATATTTTATTGGCCTCAGTTTATTTATAATGATTACATATTTTCATTCCATTTTTCAATCATTGATTTTTAACATTATGAAATAATTATTTTAGGAAAAAATGATTTTATTTCTCCCCTTGACCAAAAATACATTCCTTCCATCTCCATATTTAAATGATAGTTAAATAAAATTTTTATGATTATCATAATATTGTTTAAATTAATTTCTATACATATTTTACATGCTATAATAATTTTAGAAACAATATTCATTCCATTTTAAAAATGAGGTACTTTTTTAACATATGATTGAATGAAATATTTCATTTAACATTACCACATGAATGGACTTTACCACAACCATGAAAACTCTATATTTTTAACAAAAAATCATGTTTTTTTATTTTAATATATATTTTTTCCTTAGATTATTGAAATTTATATGATTTATATTTGTGATTCAAAAATATAAATAGTATTTTACTCAAGAAATATTTTAGTATATTTTTTTAAAAGTCTTATATATTAAAATAAAATGATGTTTAACATCATTTAATGGGGAAATTATTATTCATTACCAACATTATTCATTTTATGTAATGTTATGGGTTATAATGTTGAGGTTATCAGGTAAACAATTTTCATTTCCAAGGATTATGATTTTAAGAAATGATAAATATTTTCCAAATCTTGTCTCACATATATTAACAAAATAGGAATATGTGATTGGTGGGTACCTTATATCTCTACAATGAATTAGTTAATGATTAATTTTTAATGAGTTAATATTGAACATTGGAGTTTAGCCTATGTCTAAAAGAGGGTACAATGTTCTTAGCCCAATCCCAAAATAGGTACCATGGTTGTTATCATATGACTAACATGTGATAAATGTCATGGTATATAAATATGAAATGTGAACTATATTTTTTGGAACTGAAAATCATGCTACTGAGAATATAAACCATTTCATGGTTGGTTCAAAACTAATACGGACTTAAGAAGCCCAAGAATTCATCTAGTAGTATGTTTCATGAATCTCCTCCACGAAGATACCCAGCCACCATGGCCATGAAGGATATTGACAGTACCTTCATTAGTCCGACTGAGTTTGATGGAGCCTTTCCACTTTTCAACATCTTCTCTCTTTGTGTCATTCCCCATGAGCACCTATCCACCCTGACCGCGAAGGATGTTGATGGTACCTTCCTGACTCCAATGGAGACCTACCGCTTCACGATATCCTTTTTTCTTCACAGCGAGCACCATGATCACTGTGAAACTCTTATTCATATAAAAATTTGGATCACAACCCCTCATAACTATTGTTACACTAAACATTCTCCTTCTGATCTCTCATTGTATGAAGCTCCTGAGCAATGAAAACCTGAAAGAATATTGGATCGCCCAAGGTACTTGAGAAAAATGATTTGTGCATTCATTTGTTCTTCATGTCACCTAATTATGGTAGGGATGCGCTTCATGAAGACCTCCACCCTTTGTGAAGTAGGGATCCCCTTTTTTCTCTCAAGGATTCATGAAGCATTAATCCTTTACAAAGCACTCTCCTAATAATGAGACTTATGCCAAGGTGATGACAGGATCTGTGATGACCTTTACTTCACAAAGAACCTTTCATTCATGAAGCGCCTTTCCATTATAGAGAACCTTTACTTCAAGAAGTGCCTTTCCTTCATGTAGATCATTTCCTTTGTGATTCTCATTCCCTTCACAATTCTCCCCTCAGCAAGTCCCCTAGCTTCGTGAAACAGTTTTCTGCATGGGATTCTTGGCTTGTGCAATGTGATTTCATGGTTCCATGTGTAGTGTTTCATGTTCTATCACTATACCTAATGATTCTCCACATAGGTATGCTAATATCTATTTATTCTTTTCATATCTATGCTAATGTGGACCCCTACATTGATAACCCCACCACACCAATTTTTTCAACATTGATGGCACATTACCTTCACCAATGGTTAAAGGGTGCCAGTCATGAAAGTCCAAGGAGTGATAAGCGAGTCATCGTTATCTGAGTAATAGGGTGTTAAACTACCAAACACCATCTTCCTCAATAAAAGAAATTAAACTATATCCTCACCCCATACAATACATATGGGTGTCCCTACATTGGGTATTTTCCACACTAACTCAACTCTGCAGGAGTGATATCTTCCTTATAAGGAATGAGATCCTCCTGGCATGTAGCAATATCTTCCCATGGGTAAGGGTTGAAATCTTGGAGTAAGTTCATATCCTTTATTGAATGAGGTAACACCCTTACTCCTCCTTACCTCCTTTGTATTAAAATACCACAGGGACTATGGTCTTTGTGGACCCTCAATACCCATTCCCTCTCCCTTTGGGCTTTCTCACCATAGTTGTCTCTCCCAAAGTAAGTCCTAATCTTCATATCCATGGGCGGCTGACAATGAATAATCCCCACCCCATTCTTTGCAGATGAATCTCATGTGGCATGAATTTCTAGTCTACCGCTTCCTCCTATTTATCACATGGAGCATGAATCATGTGGTCTTAGAGGTTAGTAGTGACTATGACATACTCTTTGGGACTCTAACCATGCATAATCCCAAGAATGATTACCGATCAATGTCTATTTTTACACCCTGATCCTATTCCCCAAATCACTAAACTACATGGACTTCAATCCTTGTCTTCTAAATAGGGTAGGTGTCAATCCTCTCCGAGATTCAACCTCATCACTCCCCACAATCCATTTTTTTTGTCTGTTTCATGTTGGTTCACTTGTAAAACATGAAGTTAAACTTTGTGATCTAAACTATGTAGATTCTGATCAAGTTTAGGTATATAGGAATCCTCTTTGAGGTTCAATTCTAACCAATAGTAAGTGATCCCTCCTAGGTAAGTACCCTCTGTGATGTGACATCTTCCCTTTATGGGACACACCTCTCGGATCAACCCTTAGAGGTGTTATGATCCATCCTCTTGGGCCTTTAACCATGTTTAATCACCATTCATATCATATCCACCCAACCAAGTGTGATCCTATTTAAAAGGTCCTATAACCATGCATAATCCTATAGAATGTATCTAAGTCATTATCCATGAGTACTCCCCAGCTCAATGCCTCCATTCCTAAACTACATGGACTTTGATCTCTGACTTTTAAATTGGGTATGTAGGAAGCCTCTCTAAGGTTCATTCCCATCATCCATTCCCATACCAGCCCTTCCCGAGGGTTACTATGTATCGAGAGGGTCATTCCTCAGCATGGAGGATCCTTTTCCTTTAGGTCCCTACCCATTTGTTCATTTTTAGGGGCCACCTCTTTATGTGACTTACTACCCCACTTCTTGAATAATGTGGAATTTTATTCTCATCCATTATGATATATAGGAATCCTCCTTTAGGTTCAAGACCATCACTATCCACACTCCATCCATTCCATCATCACATCATACATACCCATACAAGTTTTACATGGGTTACCACATCCTGATAGAGTCACATCATCCATTTTGTGTTGTCTCATCACGTAAGCCTGATTCATCAAATTTCTTCTCCAAGTAGCACTCGGGAAGCTCACCATTAATAATCCCAACACAATACACTCATTAAACTAAGATTGATCCTCTTTCCAAGGGCTGATATCCATGTGTAAGCCCCAAATCACCCCTTCAAACTATGTGGGTTTTTAACTCCAATTTCTATATAGTGTAATAAAAATCTTTCCCCAAGTTCAATCCCAACCAAAGGTAAACATTGGTGTTCCCCTCATTGGATTCCATCCTCTCTGATCTTCCCTCAATGGTGTCCTTATCATCCTTTGCGGTGTAAAACCTTCCATTAATGGGAAACACTATTCTCGAGTCCACTCTTATCGAATGTTCCGATCCACACATTCGGTAAACCTTCTTGGTGCTCCCTTATAGGGATGTACCAGTCTCATCCGACATCATAAGCAATCCAATCAGTTTTTTATGTCTTTGATAGACATTAAACTTGTGGAATACCCCCATGTTAAATATGGTAATCCAAGTAAAACCTCATATACATTCCTATGGCATAAGATACGACATGGTCGATTTGGGAAATCTTGGGTTTTTTCACCCATCAGAAGTCATTTCATGAGGAAGAATATAGGTGTTTCAGTGTTCCAATGTTCACTTCCCTAGAATGAAATTTTGGAATTTCTAGATGGAAGTGATGTAATTAACTAGTTTCCATGAAGATATGGCATCAGAAACAAGTTTCATGGACAATGACTTCATATTTGAGGGAGACCTAGCCTTGGAAATGAATTCTAAAAAGGAATCCACGTAAGGACGTACCGACATCCCATCATCCTATTTAGATCAAGGAGAAAAATATATAAATAAGTGATGAATGATGATATCCCTTAGAAAGTGGTAATGTTGGGTAAAATTCACCATCATCCTGAATCAACATGATGAACCATTCATCACATCCCTCTAGAAAGAATCAGAAACAGAAATGGTGAACCCGATGTGAACCAGTTCTCCTCCAACTATGGGGATTAGTAATGCTTGGGACATCGATAGATGAGTGTGTCACTAGATCCATCTATCTGATGTCAGGTCCTACCAAGAAAATATTTATCCTGGCTTGAATGTCACTATAATTCATGGTAGTTTATTGTCGATCATTCTAATCTATGGCATTGTCGGTGTGGATCTCTCTTTCCAACCATGGAATATTGAACAGTGATGAAGAATTGGACATTGTTTTCATGATATTCATACTGATGGATGAATCATTATACTTTTGGTTACCCAGGATATCGGAAACTAATCACCCCCACCTATATATGTAGTCAGAGGAGGAAGGATAATTTGGATATCCCACACAATTCCCCCATCACCATGATGTCATCCACGACTATAGATATCATGTTCCCACTACCTACATCACCCTCAGAAATTATTCATAGGATGGTGATAGATGTTATCATCTGAACATAAGAGAAGGAGGAGGTCATTCCCATGAGGGATATGGCCCAATAGGACCTAGAGGATTTAATGCCTCACTGTCCCCACCACCCCTAGGGGTTGCGCAGGGATCCACTAATCTGCAGATCAAAATTCAACCATTTTGGTATCCCCTTCACAGAATGTTACTATGACTCATTTCCCAATGAAAATGAGTTAAGGGAAATTTGAGTTGTACCGATGAAAACTACTGCTCAAGATCTTCTAAGTATGGATCCATCCATGACTCATCAGTGCCACCAATTGCTGGTCCCTCATGCTGAAGAACTAGTGGCCTACACCCCTACTCAGCCAGCTCCACTCAGGTGACTTGACACCAATGTCAGGAGGAATCTTTGGAAGACGCTTGTCAGGGGCTTCCATCTTCTACATATTTAGTGGACCATTCCACCATTGGCATTCAATACCATTTACTTTCTATTACAGGGAAGGGGAACTTTAATTCTCAATCGGGATCAAGACCTCATCCAACCTACGAGCAGGCTAGGATGACTCCTTCAATTGTTGGCATGTTCAGCATCCATTGTGGGCAGACCCATGTCGATGATATCTAGTACAGATGTCCTCCACATACCGTCACCATCTAGAGTAGAATCCTTCTTCACTCTCAAACTAATCATGGAATCCCTCCCCATGTTTATAGTGTCAGTCCAAGAGGAGGTCATACCTATCTTGTTAACACCCAGCATGGAGGTACTACCCATGCCTATGATTCTTGATATAGATGTCCTCCCCATGTCTAATATCATCAACATGAAGTCCCTTCTGAGGTCACTCCTAAATCATGTAGAGGTCCTCCCTACAATAGTATTGTCCATCGTGGAGGTCCTCCCCATGCCGATTGCTGGAGACATGGAGTTCATCACCATGTTCTTATCATCTTAAGCAGGGTTCCTCCCCACTCTAGTAACCATCAAAGTGGAGGTACTCCCCACCTCATCAACAGTCAACACAGAGGTCCTCTCTATATCATGTTCAGTCAGTATGAACACCCTCCTCATTCAACCACTGCCAATAAATTCTGCGGTTCTCCTCATTCCATCAACAATAGACATGGAGTAACTCCCCATGTTCTAATAAACGTCAGAAGAATTCATCCCTGCTCCATCATTCCCTATTATGGAGGTCCTCCCCATGTGTGTAGAAATAATCATGGAGGTTCCCCCATGATCAGTTTTACATATTCTCGGGTGCTCCACACACCTCATCTCAACATAGAGGATGTTATCCCAACTTTGACAACAACTAATACAAAGGTCATCTTCATTTAATAACTAGATCAAGCGGAGGACATCCTTTCTCCAAAACCAACCCACAAATAGGTCCTCCATATGTCAATGATCTACCATACCCTGAAGAACTAACTCAAGGTAGAAGGTCGAATCGTTTCCACTAAATGAATAAATTCAAGTAGCACCAAATCATCATTAATCAGGTCCTCTTTTCTAATTCCAATGTATAATGCTACAAGATGATAGATTCTTTAGTCTAATCCTTTACATCAGATTCAAGGTCTGGAACCTAAAGTGTGAGATTCATCCTCCCAGAAAGTGAGATGTACTAGATCCTCAAAAGCATCCGCAGGTACATGTAGGAGGAGGCAGATTTCAATCTCATATAGGGTCTTTCCATGTATTCATCTCTATCATCACCAGGATTGTTCTCTAACTCAAAATTAGGTCATACATAGTTTTTATGGGGAATTTTATAAGATGATAACAATCCTTATCCACCACCAATTACAGATTCCCCTCGTATGAAGTAGTGGTCGATAGAAAATATTATAGGGACCTGATGATATAGTTGGTATTGTCCCCAAGGGAAAACATAGTAGGTAGCTTATTTCCAGCTCTAACAGTGTTCTCTCCATCGACCATTCCATCATTGTAATAGACTACATCAGTGTCATTAGCAGTACCTCAACTAACCCCAGTTGAAGAATGTTCCAACCAAGTATCAGATCCTTCTTCTGAATGAATATGTTTGTGGGGTACTCTTATTGAACAAAAGTTACTTGAGATGTTCTCATCAATTTCTACTCCCGATTTTGAAATTCTAGAGTCTCTAACTTAGGATGAGGTTATGTGATTCTACCAAAACATCTGGGTGATGCACCTATACCTCTGGAATCATCTGTTGGATCACCCAAAAATTTGGGAACATTCTAATGATATCTACTAGTAGTGTTGCATGGTCGATCCGGCTAGGATTCACATGGTTTAGTAGCTTTTATCACCCATTTTTTAGTGATATCTTCAGTAGAGATGTGTCCAAATATTTCCTTTACTCTATAGAGTTATCAAGGAAGAATCTTTTCAGATTCAAATCTAGGGTTGGGGGTAGTATGCTTCTCTCCACTTCTGCCTAATCCTTCGACAACCAGACCTACCCTGTGAAATTGAGTATATGACTCTAGGTGTATTCATTGGGAATATGGACAAGCTTGGAACACATAAGGAAATAGACACTGAATTAGGTTCGGTGGAAGAGTACCCAACCCTTGGGGAAACACAACATCTTTTGGTCTCCCTAGGTGTTTTTATTTTCCATAAAATGTGGGTTCTTGGACTTGAAGAGTCTTCTGAGTCATTTCCCTTAGGTCTAAACCCCAATAAGGGTAATGGAATAACAATGAGTTGTAAACCATCTTAACCATCTACTTCAGTTTATAAAAATGGTTTTGAATCTCATATGTTCTTCTTGCTCCTACAACTTGCTAAGAATAAAAGGCTTATTGATGAACTTCTTATTGAGAGCCTTCAAGATGGAATCATAACCATAGTAATCCTTGATACGATATCATCCCTCATCCACTAGGGAAGAAATGGTAGTAGTATTCCCTTCTTGTCCACATGTATCCTATTAATCTTGAAAATCCCATTCACCCATATATGGTAGATGTTGGAGCTTACAAAAAACATCCACAATATGCATTATTGACTCCACCCGAACTGTGTGAGAATCACCCTCAGGACACATCTCAAGTTGTTCCCCCAACTCCTCTATAGGTTTTTCCTCTAGAGGTTCCACCAGCCACTCCATGAGTCTTTGAGCCTTCCTACCATATGGAATTTCCTAATAATATACTAACAGTCAAAAACCCAAACCAAGGCTAGAATCCCCATCAAGAAGATCAGATAGCCTCTCTCATCACCCACGTTGAGGCCTTAGAGACACGATAGGTGGTGATTCCACATATTCCCATCATACCTTGTGAATATCATCTAAAGCTACCTCATCACACAATGGTGGTCTTTATGGAACAAACCAAGGTACGCCCTCGGGGTTAGCCTCGGAATACATCTGTACCTCCATGAAAATCGGTGTAGAGTGTGTGGTTCACATATTGGTTCAATGTCCACTTGCACCACCAATACTTTTCCAATAAAGTAAAATATATATGACCTCTTCTCTATGTTTTTTTACTTTTGTTAGTTAATTCCCTCTGTCGGTAGAGGGAATGGGTGAAAAATGAGCTGACCTGCTCACCCCATCTTAATCAGTGTAGCCACCAGACCAAGCATGGGTGGGAAACTCTCCCCAATGTTTATGATTTCTAGTTAGAATATAATACCTAGTAGATAAATGGGGTTGAGGTATTCATAACCTCCCATATGTGCTGAAACCCAATTTTATATGAAGTGGAATAGACCATACACATGCAACGACCACTTCCCCTAACTGATGTTGTGAAGTAATTTATACAATATCACTTGCACAGGGATACTAAGGTTGATGGGATTCACACTATCCAGTAGCTCCACAATGATGAATGTGGTCAGTTGTGCTCCCATTTTTGCATCCATCACTCGTAGTATCCATCTATAGATGAGCATCGAAATGAATCCGGACATCCTAAATATCAGTTTCCGCTCGTACATGATGTTTTTCCCCATAGATTCCACTATATTTCCTCCAATATCTGCTAGTAAGAGCCATACCTACCTCATTGAGCTCCCCTTGGATTGGTACGAGGCCTCATTAGTAGTTTCAAGGGAGTTTCCTCTCTTTCGGAAAGCTACTTCACAGGATAGTTCAGAAATAAACCAAACCTTCTCTTGAAATAGATGTCCCTTGTGTTATTTTTTTCATTATTTAATCCTATAACTAGGTCCAACAATGGATTTTCCAAAGGTTTGATCTATTATACATCCTCTTAAACTTTCTCAATTGGGAGGAACTCGTTATACATACTCCCCATAATTGGGAAGCCTACTATCTAATGGATATCCTAGAGGCTGATTCCAACCACCTGATGATTTAGATGAAACATGTGGATATCTGGTGGCCACTACCTTTGTATCTCGGGTACAATATCTTTTGGTTGGGATACATGGAATTTAGAATTTCATGATGCTTTTTATAGTCCTACTCACCTCAGCAGAATCTCAAATTCCATGAAAGATTCACACACTGAGTAATCCCAGGCCCATTCCACCATGAAATTGTCACTCTAGCATAGATCCCAACTATCTATCAACCCCTTCTCTGGGTTCCCAGTCATGCCATGATGATTGTTCTATACTGAAATACAGAATTTTCTTTCTGTAATGGATTTCCCTTGGTGTTGTTGAGATGCTTTTAGAGGCATTCCAGTGTGATAGGGGTGAGTTCAATCCCAATATGGAAATTATCATCCCTATACAATTAATGTTTCCCCTAAGTGCCTCTACACTAGTATGATGGCTCAACGCTTCTCGCCTCTGGGAAGAATACATCGTCTTGCAAGATGAATTCTTATAGAAAATGTCTTTTACATAGCGGGTAGTCTTTCTAGGCATCTAAAAATAGCTTCATTAATGATTCATGGTTAGAATGAATTCAAGCGTACTATCCAATTTGGATATAGTTTTCCCATGCATCCCTTTGGGAAGTTTCTTCATGAACCTCTCAATCAGCGTTTTCAAAAGCCATTAATTTGGGACTTATTATTTTCCTAATAATGTTATCAGAGATGGGATATAATTCTTTTTCATGGATATCATTTGCAACGATCTATTGTAATTCAGTAGTTCACAAAAAAGTTATGACCTTGGCATGTGACATGAAAGAGAAGAAGATCACGATTCCCGATTCTCTCAAAAGTGTTCATAGAGAAAAGGACCATGAAACCTTGTTTCTTAAAACACATTTGTAAGAATGATCACTTTGCGAAAGGAGATCCTCAAAGTAGTGATTTTCAATGGTCTAGTATAGAAAAGGGTCCCCTCTAGAACTATTTATATGAGATGACTGGATGATATTCAACATGACCTTTGACTACCCAAGCTTCATGGTGTTTCACTCCCCACAAACCTCATGATCCAACATCAAGATTATATGATTTTTTTATGAACCCTTAGAATACAACCTCTTTTCCTTAATCTTTCTTTCTAAGGAGGTGTGATTTTTGGCATGCATAATCATTATACTAAGGATACGAACAAATTCTTGGATGGTTAGAATGTAATATAGAGATAAACATCCTAAAAATTCATCCAGGAGTCTATTTCACAAAGCTCCACCATAGAGATACCTGGCCATTGTGACCGTGAAGGAAGTTGAAAGTACCTTCATAGGTTCTATGGAGTCTAATGGTGCCCTGCTGCTTCACAGTGAACTTTTTTCTTTATGAAATTTCCTTTAAGGACTTGGCCACCCAAACTATGAAGGATGTTGATGGTGCCATCGTGAGTTCAATGGAGTTCAACAGAGCCCTACCACTTCACAGATTACTTTTTTCCTTGTGGAGAGCACCACAATATTCATGAAACCCTTATGCCGAAAAATATATGGTTCACACCCCCACATAACTATTGTTAACCTTACCATTATCCTTTCGCTATCTCGTTTTGTGAAGCTCCTGAGAATCATGATCCTGAGAGAGTAATGGATTTCCCAATGTACTTGAGTTCATTATAGCCCCTACTTATTATAAGGATCCCCTTAGTGAAGGCCTCTACCCTTCACAAAGGAGGGATCCCCTTTAGGTTACTCGAGGCTACTCAAATCATTAATCTTTCATGGAGAACTCTACTAATAATTAGCCTTATGCCAAGGTGAGCTTAGTATCTGTGAGGAAATTTTCTTCTCAAAGAATATTTCATTCATGAAGCACATTTCCTTCATGAACTGCCTTTCATTCAAGAAGTTCCATTCCTTCGTGAAGCACTTTTCCTTCACTAAGTGCTTTTTCTTTACAAATTACACTTCCTTCATGAAGCTCCTCTCAGCAAGCCCCATGGAATCAAAAAAGCCTTTTTTACACTAACCTCCAGGATTCTCCAAAGTGATTTCATGGTTCCACGTGTGGTGTTTCATGTTTTATCGCTCTACCTAATTGTTCTCCACATAGGTACACTAATAGATATTACTTCTTCCCATAGCCACACTAATGTGCACCACATGACTGACCACTCCTCCACCCCACTTTTTTGGGCATTGCTGGCGCATTCTCTTCACCAAAAGTTAAAGGGTTTCCGTCATGATAGATCAAAGGGGGATGATAGATTCCTCATAATAATATTTGTATGACATCAAACTTCTAAGAACCATCAACCCCAACACATTATGATAACCTATAATCTCACACCCTACCATACATCTGGGGTTCCCCACCTCTAGAATTTTCCAAGCCCACTCATCTTCGAAGGATAAATATCTTCATTACATGGAATGAAGAATCTACCCATAGAGAAGGACCACCATCCTTATGTAAGCCCCTAGACATTCTCATATGAAGTATAACCCTTTCACCTCCTTGACTACTCTGGATGTAAAGACCATAGGGAAGTTAGGAAAATTGTACTCTCAATACCCCATCCCTCTCCCCTTGGGATTTTTCACCATGGGAGTCTCTACTAGAGTAAGTCCAGGTATCTATCACCCTAGGTTACCAAACAGGTGTAAGCCCAACGCCATTCACAGTAGACACATCTCTTGTGACGTGACAGTCTATTCTACTGCTTCCTCTTGTATCTCAAACCAAGAATGAATCACATGGCCAAAGAGTTTAGTAGGGTCCATGAAATCCTCTTTTGTCCACTTACCATGTGCAATCTCGTGCATGTTTTTGGGTATCTTTCCATCTGTACTCCCTAATCTTATTACCCCAATCACTGAACTATGTGGCCTTTGACCCCAATCTTCTAAACCAGATACATAGTAAGCCTCTCTGAGTGTAAATCCCATCACTCCCCACAATACAATTGTTTTTTCTATTTCATGTCGGTTTACTCATCCTGTATGAAGTAAAACTACATTCTCTGAACTATGTGGGTTTTTATCCCTTTAGAGTATGTATGAATCCTCTGTCAGGTTCAATCCCATCAAATGGTAAGTGATCCCTCCTATGGAACTATCCCCTATTGTGACATCTTCTGATTATGAAACAAATTTCCCAGATCCACCAGATGTCTTCTGGTCTAGCCACCCAGGCTACTAACCGCGCGGAAGCCCTGAACATATCATATACACCCAACCATGATTGATCCTATTGTGAATTTCCTCTAACCATGTATAATTCCGTGGCACTTATTTAGGTCATTATCCATGCATAGGCTCTGATTTTCTACCTCCATCCCTAAACTATGTGGTCTTTGAACCCTTCTTTTTATACAAGATATGTAGGAAGCCTCTCTGAGGTTCAAGCCTATCATTCATTCCCATCTTGAGCCTTTACCTTGGTGTCTATGTCTCAGGAGGTTCATTACCTAACCTAGAGGTGCCTTTTCCTTCAGGTCCCTACCCATGTGTTCATTCTCATAGGCCTCCTCTTTTGGTGCCTCACCTCCCTAATTCCCGAACTACGTGGTATTTAATTCCCAACTATTGGGATATGTAGGAAGCCTCAACAAGGATCAATCCCATCACTATCCACACTTCATATATTCATTCATCACTTCCTCCATACCCTTCAGGATTTTACCTATGACACCACATCCAGATAGTGTCAGACCATCCATTTGTTCTTCCTCATTGTATAATCCCCATTCATTTTATTTGTTCTCCTTAAAACACATGGGAAGCTAACCATGCATAATTCCCACACAATCCACACTCATTAAACCAAGAGTGATCCTATTGTGAAGGGCCTCTAGCCATGTGTGATAAACAAATCAACACTTCAAATTATGTTGTTTTTTATCCCGATATTCTACACAGGGTATATAAGAAGCCTTCCCTATGTTCAATACAAGCCAATGGTAAAACATGGTGTTCCCAGAATTGGGGTCGATCCCCTCTGTATACCCTTAGTGGCATCCATATCACCCTTCATAGTGTGAAACCATTCTTTTATGGGATAATCCATTCTTAGGTCCACTAGAATAAGACACCCTACAATTGATGTGGGAAGCCTTGGGTTTGTCTCCATTTAGAATCCCTTAGACAAGGACGAATATAGGTGTTCTAGTGTTTCAGTATCCTCTCATGCCACTAATGCCTAGAATTATTACTCTCATAACTAATGATATCTTCCTTGTATAGAACTTTTATAATGCTTAGAAAAAAGTAGTGTAATTAACTTTTGTCCCTGAAGAGATGGCACCAAGAATAAGTTTCACAAACAATGTATTAATCTATAAGGGATACATGGACTAGAAAACAAATTCAAAGGCATAATCCAAAGAAGGTGGGACTGAAATCCCGTCATTCCATTTGAATAAAGGAAATAATTATCTAAAGAAGTTATGAATGTTGCCCGCCTTTAGAAATTTGGAATGTGGGGTACAATGCACCATCAACGAGCATCAACATGATGACCCAGGCATCGCGTCCTATCAGAATGTGTTGGAAAAAATATGATTATGATTATTCAATAGTTTTTCTACAAATACACATGAAATGTTCTCTAAATTTTTATATGATATATTGGATCATGATGTTGATTATTGAATGATGCATGACTTATGAACTCCCAAATACATAATCAATGATTATGTTTTTTGAATTAAAGAGACTATTTTTTAAATTATAATCAAATATTTTCACAACCTTATGCTCTTATTACCTATACATATGATCATTTACTAATAACTTTCATAATTACCCTCATTGTGTATTTTAGATGAATCTTTATTATGTTTTCATTCACAAATAAATGAATAATGTTTTTAGGTATTGTATTTATATGAAGTGTATTATTTGATAAGAAAGATGGGGAGAGGCTGGTGGTCATTTACAAAATAATATAATTATGTATCAAGTATTCAATGAAAATATACCCTTATGGTTATACGATATGAATTTTTATGAGATGAATTTAAAATTCATCTAAAAGCATAAACTATTTATGTATGTGTTGTAAGGGTCACCTTAGTTTTCATAATAGTAATGGATATACAGTTTTTAGAAACTATGATTATAAGACATTTGTGATAATGCATCGAATAAGAAAAATTATAAGAGGACATCATAAATTATAGTTTTGAAAGGCATGGTGTTTTCATTTGATATAAATAATTATGTGAATACATGAAAGTAGATGTGCCTATAAAAAACATTCACCTAGGTGTTACCTCAAATAGTTTGTGTTAGAAATTGTATATGATTTTCTTATATAGTCCATGTATAGGTAAGAGAATTAATCTCAAAATAAAATTGTTTTAATACATTGAATAAGGTAAAACTATATCACCAAATCATAAAATATGAATTATGTATTTATGAAGTATAATTCTTTTGACATGAATCACTAGGGAGGTTATAACAGTCTATCATTCTCAGACATATGCAATTGATCATTAGATGAAAATAACCCATGTGACTGAGATGAAAAGTTTTTTTTGGATTAGATTGATATTATTAGTGAATTATGATTTATGTATCAAGGATTTATAATCCAATAAAAAATTTTACAAGTAATTAAGTAATTCGCCTTTATATATTTGAATGTGAAAAAAATTATGGAGTTAAAGAGAATGTTGGTCTATAAATGTATACACATATTATTATTTAGTGTATAAGGAATTGTGATATTTATTTATGCATCAGAGAAGGTATTTATATGTTTTATTTTATATAATTACATGGTGAGGGATTATTCCTCTAAAAAATTAAATTCTCCTGAGAAAAATTACCTAATGCATGATATGGAGATAACAAATGAAATTTTTCCTATGATGAAATAAAGGAATTATATTTAAATAAAACTGTGAGATATATAAAATGCCCAATAAAATATAAAATTTATATACAAATTTATATTGTTGAATATATTAAATAAAATATGTTTTTATTTGATTCTAGATTACCATTTCTCAATGTATTCCCTCCCTAGGAAGTCAAACAAGATGATGGAAGATTTTAGTTGATATAATCATGCTTTTTTATCTATAATAAGTCTCATAAATTATTTAATATTTATATATTTATAATGGACTAACCATGGAATCATCAATTAAGTTTTGATATCATATCATACAAAAAGTTGTGTTTAATCAACTATCCATTTGAATATTAATCAGGAATAGATGGTAGGTGAAGAGATGTAAAAGATTGTGGGAATTTTTTTGTAGTTTGACAATGATTTGGATTAAATTCCTCGGTTAGGGAAAATATTATATATCCCTCATAAAAATTTAAATTTATTCTTATTATATTATTCAAATATATAATTTGTTCCATTTATGTTAGATGAATGAAAATTTATAGGGAATAAAAGGATCATTTCTAATTTGAATAACTGTGATATTTATTATGGATTATGTACCTTGGTGAATTTAGTTCCAATATGTTTCTGATAATAATATAATGTGTAAGGGTATGTTATAACCATTACACAAAGTTACATCAAAATTCAAAAAAATCACCATCTATTTCAATATAAGACTCCCCAATATATCTAAAATAAAAAATTAGCATTGGGTTACAATTAATCATTATATGTGGAAAAAACGTTTTTTTCTACAAAAGAAGATTTATATTTTGATATTCAATCCCAGATATAGGTTTTGGAATTTGTAATGGGATATTTGGTACCATATTTTAACTCCTCAACCCCAGAATCTTGAAGATGGTGTAATATTTTAATGCATTCGTAAGATTACAAGGAATTGAATCGCAAAGGATAAATCATTTTAGCAGTCTTGAAAAGTCTATTACATACATGGACATTACATTACAATTCAAAATATAAAAATAAAACATAAATAATTATTTGATAATGCCTCTATTATATTATATTAACCCTCCATATCATTCATAAAAAACATATGGTAATCCTTGGAAAATAAAACATAAGAAAGGGGTGACCTCAGATGCTCTATAAGGATAAACAATATATAGGAAGAAATCAAAAAATAAGCATAAAATTTTAAGGAAAGGTATAAAACTGAAATAAAAGCATTTCAAACAATATCGTCAACATAATATGGAAAGAATAAATCAAATAATTCCATTTAAACATTCACATGGATATTCTACTAGTTGAATAATCACATGTAATATCAATAAATAATCTCATAATGAGGAAAATCATAATTTTAGGCATTTGAAATATACCATAGAGACTTCATGCAAAGAATATAATAATTTTAAGGCTTTATTCTAGTACTCTAATACTTTCAAAGCTCCATTCCATGAATCTAATAAATGGGTAAGGCCTCAACAAAAAACTATTTCAATATCATTTCATGAAACCTACAGATGCATCAAGGTTCTATTTTTCCCACTACCTAATATTTATTAAGTTCAATAAATTCATCATATGAAAAGGGTAAAACATGACATAAACATTCATTTTAAAACTAAAATAATAAATGTTAATAATTTAACCATAAATAATGAATGGTATCAAAATAGCACATCCACAGTCAAACATGTCATAAAACCTTCAATAAATCAACCTCAATTAGGAAAAAATCCAATAAAAGATATTGATATAGATGAAAATAATCTAACAAAGTCATTAAAATTATTTGATAATAATATCCTTTTTTAAATTTAAATCAGTTAAAATCAACGAAATTTTAAAAGAGAATATTTATTTTGAAAATAACCTTTCAAGATTTTAAGGAGATATTGAAAAATTTAGGGCTTCATAATGGCGAAAAATAGTCATTTCTTCCATATAAGTTAAAAAGTATTCTTTCCTTCATTTTTTGAAAAGGTTATAAAGTAACTTATTTGGAAAATGAATGAAGGATTACTTTCAAAATATTTTATAAAAAGTCAAAAATTAGTAAAAATATATTTAAACAATTTTTGATAATATTTTGAGTTACAATTTATAAAACATGTATGTGGATGATAAATATTTCCCAGTAGATACTTACATATAAACAACATTGAATAATAATGAGATTGTGAAAATAAGTTGTACTTTTTACTTTTCATTAGAAGAGGGTGAGTTAACCATATGTATAATGGTTTAAGAATTTTATAAAATTATACCATGACCATATCCGTATTTATGATATCATATATGATCCGCTTATATAATTTTATTAATAATATTTCAGTATTACAATTGTTTCGTGTGTTAACTACAACATTTTCTTATGCATGTTCTATTTTCTAAGTCATGTTTTTTATGCATAGGTCATATTTTATTAATATATATAATTATATATTTTTCATAATTTTTATTTTTACTCATCATATAAATTTTATAATCATTATTTAATAGTTAATGTGGAGAATGAATCTCACCAAGTCGTGAAGACAGTAGGTCGTACGTACGCCCGAGTGATGTTATCATTACATTGCTGGTTAAATGGTATGGGATTAGATGGTGTATTAATTATATAGAATAATTATAAAGTTATATTCTTTATTTATATACATTATATTAATAATTATACCCATCCAAATAAATTAGTGTTGAATAACAAATTACACCACAACGTGGTGACGGTATGTCGTACGTACACATGCATGGTGATATTATTATTCATATGATGGATAGAATGAGGAATATGGTTGTCCCAAGATTATATTTCCATATCAGTATATGTATGAAACTACATTTATTACTTTATTGTGGAAACAACATAAAAATAGAGAGTATAATAAAAAAATAACTTTGAAAGAGGGGATAAAACAATTACATCTTTTCATGTATCCCTTTTTGATTTTCACAAAAGGACCCCATGAGATGGATTTATGCCCAAAGAATTGAATATAGGATTTATTGTGGGAGATTAGTAGAGTAAATTGGTATGTTATGGTCAAGAAAAAGGGATTTATAGGTGTGAATTAAAGATAATGATAAGTTCCCTTTTATAAGAGAGGGGAGGGCCACTTTAGGAAACTCTAAAAATATTAAATTAATATAAATTAATTTTCCTTTAATAATTGATGAAAAGAGAGTTTATTATAGGATAAGATTACATTGGTATGAATATCATCAAAAAATAAAATTTAGTCATGTTTTGGTCACAAAATTAACCTTATCATTTTTTTAACCCTTAGTTAAATAATATTTCATTTACCTTGATAACTTGTCTTTTTACACAATAGGGTTAATATAGCTACTATAAAATTCCAGAAGATCCATAATTGGATAATTAATGATATATTTCTCACTATTACTATTATTTGGATAGACTTTATATTTTTAACAAAATTATACCATTTAATAAATTATTATTTATTTAAATGTATAATTTATGTCATTTTTGATACTATTTATTATTTTCATTTTTAAAAATATAAAATAAATATTCAAAATTCTAAAAAATAATTTATATATGTCACTCACATGTCCATGTTCTCTATAAAATTCTTGGGCATCACAAATTAAGTGAAATTATATTTCGTTTTAGATTTTTAATATCATTTATTTGATATTTTTATTAATAAAATAATTCTGCTTCACTATTGTGTCATCAGTAATGGTAAATATATAATATCTAAAAAATATAAATAAATTTATATGAAGTATGTAATTGTTCTATATTTCCATATAATTTTTATAATTGATGCTATCTCTTGGATATCCTCATATTAAAATAATTATATTTATAATAAGTGAGAGTTTGAGAATTTGTCACAGTCATTAATTTTAATAACATTCATGTTATATTCATGTAAAAAGGTCCATTAAATAATTAAATTTCAAAAACGTGTTGATAAGGGTCTACTTTATTCATCTAATAGGATTTTTAGAAGTGTTAGTGTAATTTTATAATATTATGTTTACCTTTAATTACCTGATTTAACCTTAATGGCGGTAATTAAAAAATTACAAAACTTACTGTTCATAATATCCAAAAAAAGTAACAAATCAAAATAATTTAGGCCAAATGATTTCAAATATTTAATCCATTTTTTAAAATTCAAAACATAGAAGTTTCAATAATTAAATTGAAATTATTCCCATTGACAAAACTAGAAGATGAGTTTTTCAAATGTTAAAACCATCAAAAGATTGGCATGTGTTTATATCAAATTTTAAATTGAAAATAATTTCAATGACATAAATTATATTTAATGATAAAAAATAATTATTCTTTAAAAAATTTAAAATGATAAAATATCAATATAAATAAATTAGTTGAAAAATCAGATTTAAATTAAAATGCATTATTTTTCACTATTCATTAAACTATGAATGTTATAAAAAAAACACCAAAAATTTTCCAAACAATATTCTAGGTCATTATTATATAGAAGAAGGTTATTTTCTCAAATTTAATAAATAAAAGTGTCAAATATTGGATTTAAAAATGGTTTATTAAAAAGTGATAAAACAAAAATTATACGAAAAATACTTCTTTTATTCAAAAAAATTGAATTTGTTCTTATATAATGTTTAAGAAACACATAATATGAATGTTATAATTATTTAGAATATATAAAATTCTTATTTTAGTTAATAATATTCATAAAAACTATTTAAATTTCTATTTTAATAGATTATGGTGTGCTTGAACTCGGTATTGTGTGCAACACAATCTATTCAATTAAGGAAGCATCTCATGGAATCTTGGGGAGTTACATTATCTCCACCTTAAATAAATTAAACCCTCGACATATGAACTTGGGATAAAAAATTAGTTTTTTTAATTTTCAATATATCTTTATTTAAATCCCATATCATAAAATGATTAATGAGCTATCCACATTAAAATAAATATAGGGAAGTTTGAAGGTCATCAGAAATAATACATACCTGGGTTAGATGTAGGAAAACATATATAAGAAAGAAAAATATATCCATAGACTTTTGATGGAGAGTTATGGGGAACATGATGAAGAAAAGATTAAAAAATCACAATTCAAGAAATAGGTGATGGTCTAAGGGACCATTTTATTCATTAAATAAAGTAATAGGCTAGCATTTTTTTTCAAGATTCATTACCTATAGTTAACCAATAAATTTACTTCATAGAAAAAGAAAATAAGGAAGAATACTTAATTGACATGTAGAGATTCATCCTTTAACTAATTCCTACCACAAACTCATCTTTGTATTGAAAATATAATAAATCTAAAAAATATATTCTATTTATATTTATTGAATAGGGTTACAAAAATGATCTTATAACACAAAAGTAAATAAAACTATGTTATACTAAACTTGGACTTTCCATAGGCCAGTAGTAGGCAATACAGCCTTATCACACTTTGGGGGCGGGTTCGATTCTCATATCCTTGTCTGACGTGATGGGTTATCATCTGACCTACTGGTTGTCCTTTTTCTAATAATATTTTATTGTAACATTCCAAAAATAACCATTTTATGTTCAAAAATAAATATTTTTTTCCGAAAACAATAATTTCCAATAATAAAATTAAACCATTCAAACCATAAGTCTCAACCAAAATACTTCCATTTGAATTAATTATCCAAAACAGTCTCTAAATATCCATAATCAATCTTAACATCTGATTACCCAGAAAACATAATCAAGATCTTATTGTCACATACTAAATATTTGATAACTTTTAAATCCTTAATGAAGACTCTTATTCTTGAAAATAATTAATGAATAAGTACTAAAGTACAATCCTTATATATCACATGATTCTTATTACCAGAATATAATAACATCAATATTGAGTCCAAAAACATAAATACATTAATTAATCCACATTAATCGTAGTAATACGATAAGATTGTCCTTTATCCCTTTGATTTTTATGAGATATATTTTCATTAATATTTAGGAGTTGATTCGCATAGTTCCCCATATCATTATAATGAAAACATTAATCATTGGTAAGTTCATTCTTTTCCTTACTATCAGGAGCATGGTGTACTTTTTCAACAAAATTGAAACAATCTCATTTTACATTTAATCAAGAACCAATGTGCTTCGTTACACAATTCTATCATGTAGAAAAATACTTATTTCCCTTATTCCCATTATCTGCCTCTTGATACATCATTATCTTCTTCTCTTGCATTCCATTAAATTCATAAGATTTAAAAATTATTTCTCTGAATTGATATCACATGAGGTTATATCTATGTATGATTTGAAAGTTTGTGAGACCAATGCCTTTTAGAAAAATGGATTTAACCCATAAAATAAAAGATCAATCAGACTTTTTTGGTTATATATATAGTCTACATCATGCCTTTCTAACCATGTGAAGTTATCTTCATACATGGCAATATTGTCATCATCCTTCTGCCCGAGACTCATAAATTGTCTCTTTATATCAGCTTGTTGTTCATGTAGAAAGTATTTTTCTATGAAATTTTATTTAAACACCATCCATTACATATTTTCTACTTCTTCATCCTTCTTTTTGTTTGGAATTAATGACCACCATTGATCCAAATCTCATGAGAGATGAAAAACTTACATGAAAACATTTTTCTTTTCATTACTCCCCAAAGTAAGAAATATTTTATCCAAGGAACTAATCCAATTCTCAACTACAAAAGTATTTGTAGTCCTATTAAATGTTGGAGGTTGTTGTCTAATTAAGAGGTATAAAATTGTCGCTATTTATTATTGATTAGGGTTCCCTATACGGGTAAGGTTATTATTCATAACCTTAGTCATCTGTATTAGTATGTCATAAGTTGTTCAACACCACTTGTATCACTAGCTCCACTATCATTATCATGAATAGGAGGTAAATTCCTACATGGATTATGTGTGTTAATATGATTTTCCTTCCTTCCAATAGGAAACATTTCTAAATAATGGCACACACTATATTCGGTTATGAATAATAATGCATAATTACAAACTAGTAAAATACATAACATAAACTGAAAACATTATTCATATCTATTTTCATAATCATAAAAATTATTTATTTTGGGACATATTTAGTCATAAATATTTAATCATGGTTCTTAAATAAAATTTGAATTATCCTAAGAATATACCTCATGAGTGTCAAACCAGGTGCACAGTAAGGCCCGTTTTCATGTTCCAGGTTACCCCGAGTCAGGCCCAGAACACATTTTCGGAGTTTTCACACCCTAGGTACATCTATACAGAACCACATCCACTAAGTATCAAAATAGGGATGTATTTATAGGAATACACACAAAAAATCTACCTCACCAAAATTATCGAAGTTATTATATACTAATCCACAAATTTAAACATAGGGTTTTGTTCCCTAATCTATGTTTTCTAAATATGATTTCCAAGGTTTTTGATAAAATTAATTTGATACCAAATTTAACGCCCCGACCCCAGAAGACCGAAGTTGGTGAATTATTTTAATATATTGGAATGATTACAAGGAATCAAATCATGAAGGATCGATCAGTTTAATAGTCTTCAAAAATATATTGCATACATGAAATTTACTTTATAATTCAAAACATAAAATACAACATAGTTAATTCATTGACAACATCGTAATTTTGTTATATTAACCCTTAATATCAATCATAAAACACTTCTCAGCATATTGGGAAACTAAAACATAAGAAAGGGGTGAGATCAAATACTCAGTAAGGATAAAAAATATAGCAGAATCTATCAAAAAAAGAATAAACTTTTAAGGAAAGATATAAAACTAAAATACAAGACTTTTAAATAAAATCCTCGGCATAATATGGAAATAATAAATCAAATAATTCCATCTAAACATTCATATAGATATTATACTAGTTGAATAATCACATATAATATCAAAAAATAATCTCATAATGAGGAAATGTATAATGTTAAACATCTCAAACATACCATCGAGGCTTCATGCCAAGAATCTAATATCGTCAAGGCTCCATGCCAATAATATAGTATATTCAAGAGTTCATGCGAAGATTCTAATAAAAAGTTAATCACTCATCAAAAACCATATCTGGGTTGTTTCATGTAACCTACCAATGCATCAAGGGGCTATAGCGGTCCTTTCCCGTCACTTACTAAGTCTAATACATTCCTCATATGAAAATCATGAAATATAATATAAATATTCATTTTAAAATTATCAACATAAATTTTAATAATATAACCATAAACCATAAATGGTGTCAAAATAGCCCAACCATAGTAAAACATATCATAAAAACTTTAATAAATCAACCTTAATTAAGCATTAAATTCAATAAATGATGTTGACATTGATGAAAATAATCTGACAAAATCATTAAAATTAATTGAGAGGAATATCCATATTTACATTGAAATCTTTGAAAAGATGCGCAATTATAAAAGAAAAAAATTATTTTGAAAATAACCTCATAATCTTATAAAGAATGTTTCAAAATGTTAAGGCATCATAATGGTGGAAAATAGCCTCTTTCATTGTATAAGTTAAAAAATATACTTTCCTTAATTTTTTGGAAAGGTTATATTGTACATAATTTGGAAAATGGCGAAAAGATTCCTTTCAAAACATTTTATAAAAAGTAAAAAATGGGTAAAAATGAAACTAAAAAATTGTCGATAATAGTTTGAATTATATTTTAAGAAACATGGATGTGGATGATAAAGATATCACATTAGATACATACGTATAAACAACCTCGAATAATAATGAGATTGTGAAATTAACCCTTACCTTGTACTTTTTTTTAGTAGAGGGTGAGTTGACCTTTTGTATAATGGTTAAATAATTTTATTAAATTGTACCCAGACCATATACATATTTATAATATCATATATTATCCTATTATATCATTTTGTTAATAATATTTTAGTATTACCATTGTTTTTTGTGTTAATTGCATTGTTTTCCTATGCATGTTCTATTGTGTAAGTCATATTTGTTATGCATAGTATGAATTTTATTCATATCCATAATTATATAAGGTTAATAATAATTATTTTTACTCATCATAAAAATTTTATAATCAATCTTGAATGGTTAACATGGAGAATGAATTTCACCGTGTTCTGGAGACGGTAGGCCGTACATACGCACGATCAATGGTATCATTCCCTTGAGGGTTAAATGGTACAGAATTGTATGGTATATTATTTATTTAGAATCATTATAATGTTTTATTAATTATTTAAATCAATTTTACTCATCGTTATACACATAAAATTAAATTAGTCTTGAATAACAAAGTACACCATGATGTGTAGACAGTAAGTTGTATGTATGCACGCATGGTTATATTGTTATTCGTATGATCCATAAAATGAAGAAAATGGTTTTAAAATGATTATATTAACATCTTAGTATATGTATTATATTTTAATTATTACTTTGGTATGGAAACAACAAAGAAATAGGAAGTAGAAGAAGAATATATCTTTGGAAGTGGTGATAAAACAATTACCTCGTTTTTTGATATCTTCTTTTGATTTTCAAAAAAGGAATACGTAGGATGGATTTTTTCCAATGTATTGTTGGATCGAATATATAAATGTTGATGTATATTATATGGAACAATACATGATGGGGGTGAATTGTAGGTTTAAAAAAAAATTAAACACTTAAGAAATTATTTTAAAAGATCTTAAACTAATACAATTCAAACAACCACAATTGTATTGAATATAAAGGTATGATGTAGTGTAATAATATTATAAAAGTAAAGTAATTGTATTCAAGATGAATACAATAATCAGAGTAATAAAAGTGTGAGGGATTCTACCATAAATCATATAGAATCTATTAATACAATATGTAATTGAATAATTGTAATTGAAACAATTACAATTGAAAGTGTAATGAAGAAAGGAAACAATAAAAATTCTTTTCTAATACAAACAGCAGCAGAAATGTAAAAGTATTACAATTATTTTTAACCCAAAGAGAAGGGTTACCCTTTCACCAAGGATAAGAGGTCTGTCTTACCACCACCTTGGTAAGACCTCGATACGATGATCAGTTCGTCTGTCTGCCTATCCCCGGCAGCCCTCGCTTTTATAGGTAATCGACACCTCTGTCCTTCAATCACTTAAAATCCCTCGATATAAAGATTGGTCGCCAAATGCACAAATCATGAGAGAAGTCACAGCATCTCTCTCTAGAACTTGATAAAAGAAAAGTATCACAGTTGTTCTTCCTGGCTTCAAATGACCTCTTATTTATAAGCCTTCGGTTCCAACAGTCACATTTCCTCCAACGGTCATATTTCTCTGAAAAACTCGGAGGGACATGTACACCTGGCATTATAGCGGTCATATTGAAACAGAAATCACGACAACTTTTTGATTAGTTTGTAACTAACTCAACGACATCGTATTGGTTAAAACAGAAGATATAAGAAGATGACAAACAAGAGTATGATTAATATGAAATAGGTGTTTTTGACTAAGTACCAAAACAAGAAAGTAATGAAAGTATGAGAATTATAAGTATTACTAAATGTAATGTATTGATATGATACAAATTAAGATACACAAAAGTGAGTACGATTGAAAGAGTCAGTATGATATGATTGACAGAGTCAGTATGAAAATTATAGTCCGTACGATCAGCATGGTCGGTACGATCAGCATGGTCGGTACGATCAGCATGGTAAGTACGATCGGCATGGTTAGTACGATCGGTATGATCAGTACGAACACCATGATCAGTACAATCAGAATATTCAGTAGGATCTTCATGGTCAGTACTATCGGCATGATTAGTACGATCAGCATGGTAAAAGAAATTTGTGATTTCCAAAACAAGATATAAATGTCAAAATAAGACTTTTGACTCAACATGTATGGCCTATAGGATGTGTTGAGGAAATTTTGGAGATTAAATGGTTAGGTTTTTTCTGATTAAAATGGATTTAGTTGAGTGAATTAAAGATAAGTAGAAGTACCCTTTTATAAGAGAGGGGAGGGTCACATTAGGAAACTCTTAAAATGTTAAATTAATATAAAATAATTTTCAATTAAAAATGGATAAAAACTGATTTTATTCTAGGATAAGATGTTTATTGGTATAAATCTCCAAGAAAATGAATTTTAGACATGTTTAGGTCATAAAATTAATGTTATCTTTTGGATTTAATCCTTAGTTAAATAATTTAACCTTTATACTAACAACATGTCTTTTTACACTATAGTGTTAATATAGTTACTATAAAATGAAAAAAAACCATAAGTGGATCATTTCTGACATATTTAAAACTATTAATGTTAGTTCTCCAAAAATTATTATTTTATGAATTTTATAATTTTTAATAAAGTATTATTTTTTAAAGTATCAATTATGAAAATTTTGACACTATTTTATTATTTTCATTTCTAAAAATATCAAAACCATTTTGTAACATAGAAAATATAATTCCAATATGTCACTAATGTTTATTTTTTGTTAATAATATTCTTTTATGTCGTTAATTATGTAAAATTTTATTTATTTCAATATTTTTAATATCATATATTTGATATTTTTATTAATAAAATAATTATGCTTCATTATTGTTTCACCATTAATGGTAATTATCCAGTCTCTAAAAATTAAAAATAAATTTATATGAGGTAGTTAATTGTTTTATATTTATAGATACTATTTATAATCGATTTTATCTCTTGTATGTATCTATATTAAAATCATTATACTTATATGAAATTAGAGGTTGATATTTTCTCACGTGCATTAATTTTAATAATATTCATGTCATATTTATAGAAAAAGTTCCAAAAATGATAAATTTTTAAAAATAGGTGATAATGGAAAAAATAATTCAAGAAATATGATTTTTACTAGCGTTAGGATAATTTTTTAATATTATTTTTACCATTAATTACACAATTAACCCTTAACTGCAGTAATAAAAAAATTAATAAAGTTACTATTCATAAAATCCCAAAAATAAAAGTAAATTATTAAAATTATTTAGATATAATGATTCAAAATATGGAATATATTTTTCAAAATTAAAAAAACAAAATTTTCATTAATTAAATTAAAATTAATCCTCGTTGACAAAATAAGAAGATGGGTTTTTCAAAAGTAAAAACCATCAAAAGATTGTCATATATTTATATCTAATTTAAATGTGAAAATAATTCCAATTAACTAAATTAAATTAAATGATAAAAACATAATCTAATTATACATTTAATAAAATTAAATGGATAATATAACAATATAAATATGTTAGATGAGAGAGTAGTTTTGAAATAAAATGATGTATTTTTTACTATTCATTAAAATATGAAGGTTATCAGAAAAACACCAAAAATATGTCAAAAATAAATTTTTATGTCCCAATTCTAAAGAAAAAGTTTATTTTGTCAAATTTAATATATTAGAGTGTCAAATATTGTATTTAAATAGGGACCTCCATTTAAAATATGTAAAACTGCATTTTTTTTTGAAAAATACTTCTTTTATTTGAAAATTTGATTATGTTCTTATATAATATCTATGAAACACATAATATGAATGTAATAATTATATAAAATATATAAAATTCATAATTTTAGAAATATTATTCATAAAAACTATTTAAATTGCTAGTTTAATAGACTATGGTGCACTTGAACTCGGTATTGCATTCAACCCAAGCTATTGAATTAAATAATAATACCGTGAAATCTTAGGGTGTTACACGTATTCCATTTTATCTAATATAGATTCAAGGATTACCTTGATGAGATGCAGAAGTCTTTTGCATGCTCGGGATATATAGTTGTGATTCATTATATCCTTTTGTCCTCAAATAATTATCATATTGAGAATGAAAATCAATACATGGTGGATATACAATGATATTCTTATCTATATTTTAATGGTTATTCTGATCATAACCATCCTCATGTCAAATTTTCCGTTAGCAATACCTTTCTCCCGATCATTTTGATGGAATATTGTGGGTCCATAAGTGTATGAATCTAACATGTTACGATGAAGCTATTTAATGAATTCTATTGGTAAATAAATTATTATAGGTAATTTCATAGAAGTTTTACTCAACCAGTATCACATCAAGGTAGGTCAATGGGGATAGATGAGTTATACTAACAATCATTAGTTAGATCTATAGTTCATAGTTGGTGATAAGGTTGTCCTATGAATTTTTAATTTAATAAGGTTCTTATATTCATATTTAATGATATTTAGAACACTATATATGTTTTCACCTTAGATATTGTTGATGAAGTAGATATGGTAGATTATAACATAGAGTATTAGCTGAACCTCTCTCAAGTTCATGATTCGTTCCATGTTTCTCTTTTCATGAGGTACATAACTAATTCTTAAAACGTAATAAACCCAATGGTTGTAGAGTTAGATAATGATATACTATATAATTAATAACTGATAATAATCATGGACCCTAGAGATTATATGATATACAAAAATTCTACTCACATGGTTAATGTTCTATAGAGGAACCAAACATTTAAGGAATATGTTGGGGAAAACAAGTATAGGATGAAGTAAAAGAACCATTTTTTATCATTATATTGAAATAATTTCATGGGAAAAATATTTTAAATGTGTAATATTTTAACACCTATATATATTTCAAGTATTATTTTTTAATAAATTTAATGTTCTTGATATAATTCTTTACATAGAACCCCATGTCAAAATAAACAATGATATATTATATCCTTAATAAGATATCTATTGAATTAGAGTCTACAGATAGGATGATACATATTATTAAATATATATAGAAATGTATTCCTTAACTATTATGTATTTAGTTATTCCAATTTAATAATTATTTATTTTAAATAAAGTCATTTAATGATTAAAAGAACTACTTTTTGACAAAATCAATTTATTTAGGTGTTAGGATTTTTTACAAAGAATTAAATTGGCCACTACTAAAAAAAATTTTAATTTGAAATATTAGTAATATATGAATATTCATCTATACAATATATATATATATAATTTTATGTCATGAAGATAAAATCATTTGAATGTAAAGAATATTTATTCTTCAACAATCAATTTTTATGTAATGTTTTTTATCATAAAAAATTAAATAAAAACCTATTAATTAATGAAGATAATTTAATATATTGAAAATATATTCAATAAAATATTTTATAATTAATCTAATAGTAATTAAAATGAATGGATTTAAAAGAAAATTATGATTTATTATTAAAAATGACTATTTCTAGAAATGGGTTTCCTTGAATTATATGCAATTATTTTAAATTTTATTTTTACCACTAAAAGTGATTGAATTTGATAAAATATCTTCATTAATTGGAATAGAATGTTTAAAAAGTCAATGAGGCCACTTTTATTTTTCTATAATAAATAGTAAAATTATTAAATAAAATTATGATGGTTAGGGTTAAAATAGCCTGACAAAGTGGTTAAACAAAGAGATTGGGGTAAACATTCCACACAAACTTGTCTAAATAATATTATATGTATATATTCAGAAATTAAATATTATTATATTCTAATTAATTTCACTTTGGTTCCATTTTCAAAGTAAATTGGCTTTATATTATTTTAATCTTTTAAGTTATTCCATGAGTGTCCATATCCTTGCCTATAAAAAGGGACCACTTTTATATACCTATTCAAAATCATTGATCACTCTAGATTAAAAAAAAATACTTATCCAATGATGATAATATATTCCCTACCTTATTTCTTCATCAATTGGTCTTACCTTAAGATTACCTAATGAAATGTTATAGTGTAATCCATAGGATGTCTCTGTAAGAAGTGGTAATCACCTAACCTAAAACATTTAATGTCTATTTTTTCATCTACTTCCTCTAAATATGTTTTATCCATCCATACATAATTAATCTGGTGTCATAAATATACATTTATTTTATTATGATTATGAGATATCCAATATCCACAACTATTCCATCAAATTATAAATGAAATAATAGATTCTGCCTAAGTGTTGACTAGTGCCTTCAAGTTGCGATATTATTGATCATAAAAAATATCATCTGAATTATAGTTATAATGATAGATATAGTAACTTTATGTGATATTAAAGATATAATGATCACACATTTATGATAAAATATTACCTACTCTCATTCCTATTTTATCATTTGAAAATGGAATTATCATTCAAATATATGTATAGATTGCAATCTCTATGAAAAATATTTTTATTAATGATTATAAAAAATTTATGAATCGTTCTAAAATTTTATATAATGATTATATATGATTCTAATAGAATGAATAACCATTTATAGATTATATATTAAAATTATATTTTTTCATGTTCTTATACAATCAGTCTTTATAACATGCTCATATTTATATTTTATTTACCACTTAAATAAGTGATATCATAAATATTATGAGAAACATTATTAATGAATTTAATATATTGGTTACATTATGTAATAATATGATATAATAAGATTATTAAATATGAATTTCTTTCCTTTAATTTTACAACCTTGAGTGCTGAAAAATAAAAATGATTTCTTTTAAGGTAAATGGAATTTATTTATATCTAATATTGAGAATATTATTATTCCATATAAATATTTTAAGTTGCATGATTTCATGTATATTTATACTATTTACCACGGAATGATTAATTTCTTTTTTACCCATATTGTTTCTATAAATATGTATTAAATTACCATCTTGTAGTTTTCTAACTGAGGAACGCATTACCAATGGTTTGAAAGGAATCATTATTTTAACGTATACCACATGATATGATTTTATTTCTATCAAGTATACTCAATTATTTGATTATTACGTTAAAATAGTCCATGATTCATTTCAATTATAATTTTTCCATAATATTACCAATTTTTTAGATTTTATATATGTAATATCAATATAAAATGTATATTTCCCTCAATAATTCTTCCAATGGCCTTTTACAGTTACTTTCATTTATGTAAATATCAACTTGTGATTTATATGATTTAATGGAGATATGATCAAATAATAGCATATTTTTTTATCTTTTGGGGTTTTATTAATTATTAGAAAAAAATATTGATGAAACCCATTTTCTTTTCCATGGAATAGGTTTTAATGAAATTATAAATATTTTTATAATCTGGATTAATATTTATTATTGTATTAAGAATGTCTGTTGGGATGATCATTTATATCCCTATAATTTATTAGTAAATGTGAAATGTTTTATAAGGTGAAAGGTTGTGCGAGTGATTCTCCAAATCCCCAAAAATGGTACATTGGTGGCTTTCCTAAGTTTAAAGTACGTTCATTTTTGTTCATCCCAATCCTAACATGTGAGGAATGTATTTGTGGGTAACATTAACATAATAATTATATGATTATGATTGTTCCACAATTTTTAAGTCAATATCTATGACATAATCCTATGCTCATGATATGATCTGATGGGTTGTGATCATTTAATATTCTATTAATCCTATATTATGAAATACCAGTCCCTTTTCCTTGATTATGATCTATTAATTTTTTGGTATAATTTTAATTTTTGAATCTCATATTCTCATACCCTTATGATCATGTTCTTCTTATTTATGATCATTGACCGATACTTCCATGTTTACCCATATTGAGGATTTGATATCACCCATTCATTTGTTTCATTACCCGATATGTGAAGAAATATTTTAACTCATTTATTTCTAATAAATGTAAAATGTCAGGATAAAATTGCAGAGGATATTAAAGATATATAATTAAATAAGAATAATATGTATCTGATGATAATAAAAACTAAATATTTATATTTCTTGGGAAAGAATTTTTATGTGATTAATTGAATATTAATATAAAATTATCCCATATTTATATATTCAACATTTTAGTATCCTTAATAAAATAATCCCAACCTTTAAATACATGTTCATCTACTCTAACAAGTTTGATTGAATGTTCTATGCTCAACCTAAATATAGATATTGTGAATGCATGGGAAATAGAGTGCCCAATGAATTTTCTTCAAATATATATCAGTAGGTTATCACCATTTACCATTAATATATAATATCATAAATTCGCATCTTTGAGAAAAAAATATAAAAATAAATAAATATACACGCATATACTCCTAATAATACCATAAGTTCACCATGCCCCTAAGAATCCACATAAATTTCGTCATATTGGGATTTGTAGAACATCATGGAACTTTATGATGCTTCATTAGACCTTATCATGAATTGTTTCTCCTAGGGCCTCCAAAATAATGACCCAAAAAGTTCTCAAGGATACATTTTATGGTGTCCCACCAAATCCGAGTCTTATCCCAATGGTTTAGGGTTGGGTGATCACTAAGTTTAGACCACAACTCACTCATTCATGGAGTGGACCATATCAACTTCCTAGGAAAAAACAAACTTTTAGTGGTTCTTTCCCATTTAGTTTTCTGCCCAACCCCTCTTAGTCAAAAAGATATCAAACAATGTGACCATTTCCATCTCATTTCTTATGTGTTCATAACCACCACACTCCTATATCCTAGGGTAGAAATCACAAGCACTAGTTGTAGAGAACTCTCTCAATCATATAATTTCCTTCCACTAGCCTCTCACTCACGGATAATACATATATTCAAGCAACTTCCTTCTCACCCATGTTATGATCTTATGAATCATAAATTTTACCCTTTCAATCAGTGAAAATATTATGAGGTCCAAAATTCCCCTCTCACATAGGATGGGACCACAATATGATTATTATAATAATAGGCATTAGTGAATCCATACTACCTCATAATCCCACCATCTCATTAGTAGGGTTATATTAATTTTAGATTTATCACATTTAAATGACATACCTATCAATTCAGCTATCTCTTTAGGTTGATCTCCCCAAGACCATCCTAATCAAATCACTTAAAACATTGGCCTATCTCAGTGGCACCACTATGACCCCCAAAAATCAAATTCTCTACTTTACCTTGGATTATAGGTTTAATGCACATCATTTTCAATTATTTTATATCATGCTAGTCCTATAAACCAATTATATTCTAGAGACAACATGATTGAAACCCATCAAGAATCCTAATTCCAATATTTCAAAAAAATTACACTACTCATTCAATGGTCTCATCTTATATCACCCTTATGAGAGCTATCGGTCCATCAAAAGCAGGTTAAACATCTGGTTAACTACTTGAAAACACAAATAGGACTTATCACCTCATAACACATACTAATACTTAATACCCCATCATGAGTATTATACCCACCATTTGTGAGATATGTGACCATATCACATTTTCGAAATAGGAATTATCATCTCTTTATTTATAATTAAAAAGAAGAAGAAAGAATTGGTTACATTCAAATCTCCTTAAATTTAGATACCTTACAAAGGTCTCTAATAAACTCAAACTACATAATTACCAAATGTATATATACATATATTTCATTTTATCTTAGTTTAATAAAAGATATAATTATAACTAAATCTAACTCATGTAGTATCTTTCTCATCCTCACTTCTTACCTAGGGATTTTTAGGGCCCAAAATTCAAAGTATGGTAACATTAAATATTACAGACCAAATTCAATCATGCATAAATATTCCTTTTCCTTTTTATTATAGGGTCCTATTAGCTCTATATAGTATTTATAATCCCTGATATTATATATAACTCTTGGAAAATGATAAGTCATGTCTCATATAAGATTTAATGTACATCAATACTCACATATCAAGCCTAAATTCCATATTAATTATTTATAAAAAATAATAATAATTTTTTAAATTTTACCAAAAATACTTATCCACTGAAATAATAATTTGGAATCACTGTATCTTTGAAACCATGAGTAATTTTACCTAGAAGGTTCTTAGTGCACCCCCCCAAACCATATTGAGTGAACACTAAAAATATAATATACTAATCACTAACCAATTTTTATATATTTTAATAAACACCCTATCAATATATTTGGGGTCATATTAGTATATAAATGGAAGAAACATTACATGAAATCATAATCATAGAATATACACTAATAAAGAAATTGAAAAACCCATCAGTTATAGATGATTATACCTCCATAATGTTGAATAAAAATCAAACTGTTACACTCAGATATCATAAATTAGTGAAATAAGTCGAGATAGAAGAATATAGATGGAATGATGAGATTAAATATATAAAACATAAGAAAAATACATAAAACCCCAACTCTAAGGGGTATAAAAGGATGGATAATGGACTACGGGAGCTAGCCAAAATAAACCTCTAGTTCTACCCTAGAAGAGAAAATCCTAGATGTTCCAACATGTAAATTATTAATCTATAACTATTATAACATCTCATTGGTTTTTATTGATATAATCTATTTATATTTTTCATTTCACTCAACACTGAATTTAGCTATTGTTATACTAATGCACCAAGTATGTCATATATTATACACAACACCATGTATATAATACGCTACACACAACACATAGACTAGCTTGAGGTACATGAAATTATATTTTTTCTTGTATTACACCAAATTCCAAATCCTTTTGATAGATTACATTACATGTGAGGTCGAGTTTTACCGAACTACAATATACTATTATTATTATTATTAAAATATTATTATAGTTACCACATAGTTTTGGAATGGATGTTACTAATAAGGTTAATTAAAATTTAAAAATATTATTTAAATGTGTATATAAAATTAATCATTTGGTAATCAATTATTATAAGTGAATGTTGGAACTATTCAAAACTAAAGAAATTTCTTCTCATAGAAAACTATTTTCTATTTTCAAACACAATTTTATCTCAATAAATTAAAAAACTACTTTTGAACAATTTTTTCAATAAAATTTATATATTATATATTCATCCAATATTTTTTATTATAATCCAATATATTTTATAGTTATAAGATATGAATAAATCTAGTTTCCTGAATACCAAATGTATTCTTCTCAAATATAATTTTACCACCTTTAAATAGTGCTAAAATTTTCAATATTACTTTTGATACTTTTATAATTTTTATTTTAAAAAAAATACTTTCATTTTTGAAAGTGGAATATAAAAATTACATTAGGGTGAATTTTTTGTTTTAGTCTGTGAAGTTTAATTTTTTGATGATTAGTGAATAATACAAAATTTAAATTCCAAACTACTTTTATGTCTAATTTATTTATATTGTTAAATTGTGATTCCTTATTGTTTAAAATTTTATTTATAACAATTTTAAATAAATTATTCTAATTTAGTTTATTGAAATCAATTTCACATTGAAATTGGATATAAAAACTTACCAAACTTTTGAACATTTAAACTTTAAAACGCCACTTGGTCTTACCATCTATATGATTAAATTTAAATTATTTTCTGCAACTTATATGAATGGAATTTTGAAAAATTGATTAAATATTTTTAATCATCATAATATATAATTTAAAATAAGTTATACTTAATTTTTCACATAAAATATTACTGAATGTTATTAAAATTAATTACATCTATTAAGAGGAAAATTAGATTAACAACGGACTAAACCTTACACTTAAGGGAAAATGACCTAGAAACCTATAAAAAATACATTAGGTGTAAATATTTTGAAACTATACTCCATTTTATTGAATATAGTTTATTTTTTTATTCTTTTTTAATAGGAAGGACATGGGTGGAATCCCATTTTCAAAA
This sequence comes from Viscum album, assembly GCA_963277665.1. Classification (NCBI taxonomy): domain Eukaryota; kingdom Viridiplantae; phylum Streptophyta; class Magnoliopsida; order Santalales; family Viscaceae; genus Viscum; species Viscum album. Next base: position 435,128,188 of record OY728123.1, on the reverse strand, counting down.
AATTACAAGCATGTCACTCCTCATCTTCTATAAAAATGCACTCACCCCTCCCACATATTAACATATATAAATCCCTTCGGTTCACCCAAACTTTGATAAAATAATCTCCCAAAATCCCTACATTCATCCTAGAAGTATCTATTTTGTTATAAATCTATCCAATAAATCCCTTTGCGGAAACCAAAAAGACTTACCCGAAGAAGAGGTAGCATCTTTCCTTGGGATCTTTTGTTTAATTTTCATCCTACACCCCCTAAAATATTACTATTACATGATTATATAAGAACCATAGTATACTAAATATATGGAGGTTTTTTATTATATGGGTTATACCTACACTTACACACACATCCATTTAATGGGTAACAAATTTATTATTCATCTGTACATCGAACCACCAACTCACAAAATGATGTTGTTAATTTTTCCTTTATAAACTACCATGGTTGGTAATTATGATGGAAACTCTATTTTTATATGATATATTTTCCTTATGAATTATTATATAACATATAACTTCATTCTTTCCATTTTTTGTAAATATGATAACTTCGTGTGGAGAACTATGGACTACCGCCTCCTCAAAAAGATATGATTTGTTCACACTCTACATGGAATGTATTATGGATGGTTTTAGTGAAATTATATGATATATATGACATAATAATTAAACTATAATTATATTATATACATACATACATTTCATTTACTTTAATTTTTATAATATGATAATAAACCGAAAACATTGTTCAAGCGTACGTACAACCTAATGTCTCCATAAACAGTGTATTTCATTTCATATTCCAATATTTAATAGATTATTATAAATAAATATATAATAAATAAAAATTATATTTATATCATGGTTAAAATATAGAAATAATTAAATTTTGATATAATTAAGAGTATTAAGAATAACAATCCCAAACATATACAAAAAAAGAAGATATTACCTGAAACATATCATTAACAAGGATTTGTTAATAAACAGGTAATATAAAGACATAACTAAGTCATATATGGTATTAGATATGAAAATATGGTTTTGTGGTATATTTAAAATAAACAAATATTTATTATACAATATGTTTGAATGTGTACAATAAAATTGAAGACTTAAGGTAAGATAATTTCATATCAATTTTTATTTATGTGAGATACATTCCATATTCACCACAAGATTATTTTGTGTGGTGTATATTCTTACATTTGAAATTTTGTATCATTAATTTAATTTTTTAATGATATTAAAATATATTATTGAGTTTATTCTATAATGGGTAGTATGATTCGATGATACTATAGTGGTAACAGTTTATTGTCATTATCTCATTGTTTAATAGGATTATTCGTGAATATTCTCTCATTGTTGAAATCATATAACCCATATCTCATGAACACCAATGAATTTATCCTCCTATGGTTATTAATGTCATATCCATGTAATGGTTCCATTTTTCTCTCTTTTTTAGTTTATATAATTAACAATACAATTATAATAATCAGAATTTATTTCTTCTTTCAATTGGAAATCTGTGTTGTTTCAAAACTATGTTTTGTAAAAATGTTTTACTATTATCATATAATTTTAAAGGTAATTTTTATCCATGATTTAAATTTTTACAAACAATTTTTAAATTCAATCTTCTTATCATTTTCCAATCGATACACATTTCTAATCTTTTATGGCTCAGAAGGAATGCTTAGTGTGTACAGATTTATTTTCCATCATGACCATTCTTCCTTTAAAGATTCCATTGAATTTTTTTAAATATTCTGGATATTCATTTATTTTAAAATGGATTTAAAATAAAAAAATTGAAAAATTTTTACGATTAAAGAAGTTTTTTAAATGATTTTCAAATCTTTCCTAAATTTTTTTCAATAGTATTTTCAAATAAAAAGGTTATCAAAGATGTTTTACATTTAATAAGTGTTTTAAATGTTTTATAGATTCCTTTAAAAAAATTACAGTTTATTTTCAAGGAAAATAATTTTAAAAAGATTTTATGTTTTTAAAAAAAATCAAATAAGAAAGGATATTTTAATTAGGAAATCATTTAAATTAAATGTTAATGCTTTCTATATAAGGAAATGATTTTTTAAATTCTTTTATTAAAAGGATTTTCAAGGAAAATATTTTTTACTTAAGAAATGTTTCATGTGACTGTCCAAATTCCTTCCTCATATAATATAACATACATGGTTATATTTTATGCTTTACTGTGGATTTAATCCAAGAATACCATAAATATTATTTTTTGAATAGTTTATATATCGATGGAATGAGTTTTATGACATTAGTTTCTCTTGTATGGGTTATATGATTTTGAAACCTGCATCTTTTCATGGGTTATTCTTTAATGAAATGATTATAATACCTATATTTTTTCTATAGGTGATTATATGATGAAATTTTTATGATACCTAGGTCATTTCATGGGTTATTATATTATGTTTATGAAACTCGTCTCTTTTTATGGGCCATGATATGATGAAAGTTTTATTATCTTGTTCCACATGTGTGAATAATTTTATTTTCTGATATGTGGGACCTATACCTCCTACCAATGAATTGGGTAAATATTTTTATCTCATGCGATAATTATGGGAAACAAGTCGTTGGGTTGGATCCATAATGGGAAACATGTGCGTCCAGATCTAAAATGGGAAACTGGTGTGTCCTAATCCACTATGGGAAGATGGGGAAACCTAATCCACTATGGGAATATGGGAAAAAAAGGTCCACTGTGGTCAGATTTAGAAACTTGATACCTTATAAATAAAGATTTTTGAGTAGGGATAGTGGTGTGTCTTTCCCAGTTGGTGTAGTCCCCATGATGTTCTATGATATGTTTTTAGAATAGAGTCTTACCTTATTGGGAATCATGTTACATGTTTATGTATCTCCCATAAAATACAAGCCTTATTCAATTGAAATGAACACATAGTACATGTTCATGATTATTATATGACTCATTTCATATGAAATGCAAATATGTATGCCATGTCTCATGATTATGATCTTTTTACGCAGGGTATGATCTTCAGATGTTATGCACATTTTATCATACCCTTATATTCATGTTGGGATTATGTATTTTTGTTATTTACCCCTAATGGACATTTTAACTCACTCTATTATTATGTTTTCATTCCATATTTTTTGGATAATGGTTTTATGTTGGATTACTAAAGGTAAAGAACGTTAATGGATATGTTGAAGATCATTCACCAAACTAGAATAATTTTCTCCTTGTTTCCATAGACAAAAAAACTATTATGGCCCTTAGGCATGTATTTTTTTAATATGTGGAATATTTAACAAAAAATATGTAATATCCAAGTATGTTAATTCTGGTCACAATAGTGGGTATCAAAGTAAAGGTTTATTCATCCTTTAAGAACTACCATGAGAATACTTTAGTGTTATCCCTAAAAATATTTCTATGGAAATGTCTAGGGATGTCTCTAAGGGTGAGTCTAATATTAAGTTAATGTATGGGATAGAGTGAGTGCTTTCTTAGAAATACATCCCTCTTTGGATACAACAAGTGGATGTGGCTCTAACATAGATGTACAATAGGGGAAACAACCTGAAAATAACTATATTAATCTAGACTCAATCGAGAACGGGTGCCTAACAATGGGACTTTCTACACACCTGATTTGAAACTCACATTGGATATTCTTTAGGAATTCCCAAACTCTTTTTGAACCATTATCAAGTATTTAGAAATAATATGACTATGAATATTAAAATACAAACCTATTGATTTATAAATTAATGTAGTAGGATTCATGATTTAGACATTCAACAAGTAATTTTTTCTTGATTATGTGGTTTTCTTCTATAATATGTGTTCATAACACTATTCTATCTGGTGTTAGTTGATATCTTGAAATAGAAGGAACTAGATTAGCATTGAATGTTTTAGATGTGGAATGTATTGTATATTACAAATTGATGTCCTAATGTCCATTGATGAGAATCATAAAGGTGGTAATAGTATTGGGTATACTTCTGATGATAAAGTATCTTCAAAGGGAATATGAATATTATGGGATGTTCAAATAGTATTTTTTACAGAAAATGTATGAATAATGATTATATTGTTGTTGAGGAACCTTAATATAAGATTCTTGTTTCCTATTCTTAGACAAGGTATGTTTTTAACTAAGATGATGGATCAGAAGTAATGGTTTATGAATAATTTTTGATGATTGAAGTGTATATGTTTTTGAATTCAAAGATTATGTTATATGAATCATGAAATATATAAGTATTTTACATATAAGTTTTCATTACATATTAAAAATTTTATGTTTAATGGTGATGAAGACATAGAAAAGTAATTTAATGGAAATGTGATATATTAAAATAAGGTAAGGTAAACCATAATATGTTATAGATGTTGAGATAATTGTGTTTTCCTTGGATAAGTAAATTAATGATATGGATAAAGTAAATTGGATAGTATTGATTACCTTAAAACTAATTATTTATTTTTTGAAAATTGGATCCATGCCATCATGGATAAAGTTTAAAACTTATTTTATTTATAGAATATATCCATAAATCTTTTGAATAAGGAAGAATGCATGTTTTACAAAAGGATTTATGGTAATTCATATTATTACCATGTATTTTGAGAAAATATGATGAGGGTTTTCACAAGTTTGTAACGTGAAAACCAACAGATACGTTGTAATATATGGGGGATCAATGTTCATCTAATTTCATGACCTTATTTATAATTTTTTCAATTTTAATCTATCATAAGGGTTATAATTTTTACCATTTTTGTAAGTTTTAAGTTAAACATTGAATGGTGTTTTTGAGATTAATGTAATATCTCACCATATGAGGATTTATACACATTGTATAACCTGTTCTAAAAACATTTGTTTAATGTTAACTGAAGATAGATGAGATGAAATATCATGGATCATATGATTTTTTTGTGCTTCAAGAATGAAAAATTCATATTATTTTTTGGGTAAATATGTTACGTGGAAATTGGTCAAGACATGACCAAAGGGTGATATTTTACTTATAAAATGGAATTAAATCATGAAAGTACATATTCTTGTGAAAAAAATTATTCACCTTTAGGAAAAGGGTTTTGAAAAAAAGAATTGTGTCCTATTATCATCATTTTTTATTATTTCAATGACCTATTTCATGCTTCTTCACTTTATGGTTTTATTATTGTTAACTTTCTCTAGATCACCTAGTTTATTATGATCAGTGATCTTTAATGATCTCTATGATTATTGAATCTTTTATTCTATTTCCATGATTTCACATAACATCTATATTCTTATATGGGGAAACCTAGTTATGTGTTACATTGTGTAACCATTTGGTTTCAAACTTTCCCTCTTTAAATGATGTTTTAGTATTCATTTTTATGATATGGGTTTCCATGAAAGAATATTTAAGTATAAAATTTTTAATAAACTATATGAATTTTTAGGGATAAATTCATTTTAAGGGTGGTAGAATGTAACACCTATATATTTTGTACTAATTTAATCTTTTAATATTTTCATTTCACAGAACACTGAATATTGATTTTTTATACAAAAGAACTAAGTGTGGATTCCATTATACGCAACTTTAATTCAATATTTTACTACATGTTACACATATAATACCTTGAGGTACATGAAACACTATGTTTGGATTGTATTAAACATAATAAATTGTCCCTTCGATAGCGTCTATTATACGTGTGGCCATGTTTAACAAAACTATAATATACTATTAATATTATTATTAAAATATTATTGTAGTTATCACCCAACCATTAGAATGGAAGTTGTGAATAATGTCAATTAAATTATAAAAACACAATTTTCATATGTATATAAGATGGATCCTTTTCTTATCAATTAATTTTAGTGAATGTAAGAACAATTTGAAAATAAAGAAATTACTTTTCTAAGAAAACTAATTTTCTATGTACAGATACAATTTTTCTCAATAAATTAAACAAACCACTTTCAATTAATATTTTCAATAAAATTTATTTATTATATATCCAATAAATATTTTTTATACTCATTCAACATATTCTATATGTATAAGATAAGAATAAATACAATTTTATGAATAAAAGTTTTCTTCTAAAAGGTAATTTTACCGCCTTTTAATAGATAAATAATTTTAATTGTGATTTTTGTCACATTTATAATTTTTATTATAAAAAATATACTTCATTTTTTTAATAAGATCATAAAAATTATATTTTGGTGAATTTTATGTATTTATATGTGAAATTTCATTTTATCTTTGAATACTGAATAATACTAAATTTTTATTCAAAACTTTTTTTTAATATAATATATTTATAATGGTATATTTTGTTTTTTATTGGTTTTAAAGTTAAATTAGATCAATTATAAATAAACTAATCCAATTTAAATAATTTTAATCAATTTAGATTTTAAATTTATTTAAAAACATACCATAATATTTGAATATTTTTATTTTTAAAACATCCTTTATTGTCCCATCTACAGGATTAAATTTGAATTAATTTTATCCACGTATGTAATTGGAATTTAGAAAATTGGATTAAATATTTGGAATAAAAATAATATATAATCTAAAATAAGGTCAAATTAGTTTTTGACAAAAATTATAATTCAATGTAATTATAATTAATTACAATGATTAAGAGGGAAAATTGATTTAGAAGGGACTAAACCTTACACTTAAGGGCCAAAATGACCTAAAAACTAGTCTAAAATCCATTGTATTTTCATATTTAGACCATATGATCCATTTTATATAATTTGGTTCATTATTGGAGCCTCTTTTTATAGATATAATGTGGTTGGAATTCCCTTTTCAAAAATTTGCAAGATTGTCACTCCTCCTCCACTATCAAAAGGCACTCACCCTTCTCACTTATTCTCCTATAAACCATTTTTTCTCCAAAAACTATGATAAAATAACCTTATAAAATCCCTAAATTAATATTATAATCCTCCCTTTGGTCATAAATCCATCCAACAAAGCCCTTTGGTAGAAACCAAAATGAGTTACCTAAAAAATAAGTAACATCATTCCTTAAGCTCTTTTGTTTTATTTTCCTTATACATCCCCTAAAATATTCATATCCTTGGATTATATAATAAAATAAATATAATTAATATACTAAGATTATTTTTTTCTATGTTATCTACCTACACTTACACACACATCCATATAACGGGTCACTAACATACCGTTCTTTTGTAAGGTGAACTACCGCCTCACAAAATGATGTTGTTCGTTTTTTATTTACCAACTCCCATGGTTGGGAATTATGATGAAAAATATTTTTTTATATTATATATATATGATATATATGATATTTTTTTGATTATTTAATTATTATATAACACATTATTTAATTCTTTTCATTTTGTGTAAATATCATAATTTTGTTTGGGGAAGTGTGGACTTCCACCTCCTCAAAGCGATGTGATTCAATCACACTATCCATGGAATGCATTAAGCATGGGTTTAGTGAAAATATATTATATAAATGACATAATTATTCTATTTTATTGATATTATATATATTTATATATTTCATTTACTTTCTTTTATACAATATGAAAAAAAATATGAAAACAACGTTCATGTTTACGTACAGGCTACCATCTTCATGAATAGTGTATTTCATTTCATATTTATATATTTTATAGATTATTATAAATACATATATATTAAATATATATGATATTAATATCATTATTTAAACTATATAAATAATTTAATCCTGATCTAAGTAATAGTATCAAGAATAACAATCCAAAACATATATGAAAAACTAATGAGATATTACGCGAAACATAACATAAACATAGAGTTATTAATAAAAGGGTAATATAAACTCATAACCTATTAATATATGGTATGGTATATAATAATATGTTTCAATGGTATATTTATAATAAACTTATATTTATTTTACATGAGGATCGAATTTGTGTGAATAATATAAAGACTTGTGGTATGGGAATTTCATCTCACTTTTAATTTCTGTGAGATACATTCCCTATTTTCAACTCAATAATTTTGTGTTGTGTATATAATTTTCTATTAAATTATAAATCATTAAAATCCATAATTAAATTATATTAATTTTTTAATTTATTTTGTTCTTTCATGGTGATTAAGATTAAATGTTACCAATATAGTAAAGTTTTATTTCTACAATCTAATCATTTATCAGGAATGTTTTTGATTATGATTCTATTGATTAAATCATATGAAAGATATCTAATGAACACCAATGAGTTTTCTCTTACAATGGTTATTCATTTAATATACAATTAATGGTACCATTTTTCCTCTATTTTTTACATAAGATACTCAAGAAAATGGTTTTAGGAAAATACAACTATATTTCTCTTTTTGGTCTAAAATATTATTTATTTAAAAACCGTATTTTATAAAAAAAAATCAATTTTTTTAATATTATAAAATAATATATGAATAAAATTTTTACCCATGATTTACCTTTTTAAATAATGGTTTTAAAAATTAATCTTCTTGTTGTTTTCTAATTGAGTAACTTTTCTAAAACATTATAGTGAAAAAGGAATGTTCGACATGTATGGATTTGTCTTCCATCATGATCATCCTTACGATGAAGCTTCCCTTGAATGATTATGAGATATATTTTTTTGAAAACTAATTTCCATAAAATTATGGATATTCATTAATGTTTAATTGGTCATCAAATAAAAAGTTATTAAAAAATGTTTTATGATTGAATTTGGGTTTTAAATTATTTTCATATATTCCTTTAAATTTATTCAAATATATTTTCAAATAAAAAAATTCAAATATATTTCTCATTTAGAAAGTGTTTTAAATATTTTATAGCATCCTTTATAAGTTTTTCTTTTTAATTTAAATAAAAATTATTTTAAAAAGGTTTTATTCCTTAAAATTAATCTTTCATTCAAGAAAGGATATTTTCCCCAATAAATGTTTTAAATAAAATCATAAAAATTTCTTTATAAAAATTGATTTTTGAAAAGGTTTTATAAAAACTATTTTCAATGAAATTATATTTTACTTATGAAATGATTCATTTAATATTCCAAATATAAATCTTCCTCTATTATGAAATACTTTGTTATAGTTTTTTCTTTATTGGGGATATTATCTAAGAATACTATTCATAATTCTTTAATGGTTTAAGTTTTGACGGAATATTGTTTACAACACTCATTCCTCTTCCATAAGTTATATGACTTCGAAACATACTTAATTTCATGGTTTCTGATTTTATTAAATGATTATGAGACCCATCTATTTTTGATATATTATGATATGATGAAATTAGTATGATACCTATTTTATTTCATGGGTTATGATATGATGTGTATAAAACCCATCTCTTTTTAGGGATCATGATATGATTCACATTTTATTATCTTATTGCATATGTATGTATGATTTTATTATTGTATTGGTGGGACCTATATCTAACTCCAACTAAATTGGTAAATATTCATATATCCTGATATAATTATGGGACACATGTTGATGGTCATGATCCAAAATGGGAAATTGGTGCATGCTTGTCAAAAATGGGAAATAGATGTGTCCTGGTCCTCTATGGGAAGATGGGGAAACTAAATCCCATGTGGGAATATGGGGAAACCCGATGGAATATAGGAAGATGTGTAAACTCAATAAACTCTCGGAAAATTGGAAAACTCAATCCCTCATTAGGAATGGATTGTGACTGGGGATGGTGGTGTGTCCCTCCTAGTTGGTGTAGTCCCCATGATGTTCCCTAATATGATTTTGGAAATGATCCTTCACATATTGGTAATTAGGTTACATCTATATTTATCTACTACAAATACTATGTCTTATTCCATTAATATGATCACATCTCTCAGGTTCTTGATTATCTTTTGATTCGTGTCTTACGAACCGCAAATCTTTATTCCATGTCTCGTGATTTTGATATTTTTATGAAGGGTATGATCATAAATTTTTTTTTTCATATTATTATATTTTTATGTTCATGTTATCCTTCCATATTTATTTTATTTAACCTTAATGATTATTTAATACCACCCATTTATTATGCTTACTTTCTCTATGTTATAAAGAACAGTTTTAAGTTAGAGTGCTAAAGGGGTGATCTTTAATGGAGATGTTTCAGATATTTCACTAGACTAGAATAATGTGTTCCATGTTTTTTAAGACACTAATATACTATAGTCATTGGGCACATATTTCTTGTAATTTGATGAATAATCTTCTAAAATAATGTAATATAGATGTTTGTTAAGCCTGGGTTGCTATAACTATTAAAACAAATCATGTCCAGTCAATTAAGGTATGAACCTGGGGGACATATAATGATGTTCTCTTTCATATCTGATACATGGAATGACCATGAAGTTCATGAAATTATGCTCCATAAGAATAATCTCAAACCCATGCCATGATTTTATTACAGTGTGTCCTCTCTTGATCATGGAGTGAGATTCCCAATTAGCGGGGTCCTAGTTTCACAAAACACTAACAGGGTAAAACACTTATGGCTCATATTCTGATGTTCCATATTATTGGTGTATAAATATTTATAACCCCCTCTCATAGAATGATTAGAACATTTATAAACTATGGAACCCCCTTATAGGAAGATATCATAGAACTAAATATGGTTCATAGTGTGATTTACTACTTACATCATTAATGAAACATTATGGTCACCCATACACAAATCCATTGTTATATGAATCTCTAGATGTGTCTTCTTGGCCTCGATCAATATTAAAAACATCTATTTTATATTTTCTAAATCTCATAGTCCGAATTTTATTCCTAATTCAATGGATATCCCCTATTATAATACAAAACATTAAAATTATCTTAGGATAGATATATAAAAAACTAAGGGTAATTACACCCCATTTAAAAAGTATTTATTGATTGGTTAATATTCTCATTGGATATGTAATTATACCAAAATCACCTATCTTAGATTATACTTTGTATTTAACTTTATTTTTATTACCCTTCACCATTACTGAATTTGAGTTTACCATATATCAGTTTTTGCACTATTATATATGTGTTGGGTTTTAAAATGATTCAATTTAATTCTCCCTCATAGAAATCCAAAAAATTAATTATATTATTCCTTATAGAAGACTAACCACCTTGAATCGAGATTCTCCTCCTGATATAAAAAACCCATGATTTAAAACACTTCCATTTGTAAAAATATTACATATTAGAAGAATCCTACACCAAAACTAGTATCAAATAAGATATATAATAACATAGAATAAGATTATATACATTTTAATTAAAAGAATTTATTTCCACTTGTATATTTTTTTTTCCATGCACATTGTCTCAATGAACATAATATGAACCTCACCTAGAAAACTTGTTTTGAGAGGCAGATGGAGGATTGTATCACTTAATAAATAAGTGACCAATGAATTATACATAATCCTTAGGAATAATCACATACCAAGGTGTATAATCCAATCAAATAAATCACCCAATATAGTAGAATAATTTTTAGAATCTCTTTATAGGAATAAGACATGTATTTCATCAATTATTATGAAAAACATTATTGAACCTAGAAACCCCATTTTATCATAATAGTACAAACGATGTTTCCTTAAAAATTATCATATAGGGAAAACCTAATTATATTTTTCCAGTTCATCTAATGAGGCTTGATTTTATAGGTCATCAAGAAATTACTAACATATTTATAAATAATTAAAACATTTTGATTTTGGAATTTTATAATGGGATTAGACTATGGTTATATGAGGCTATATTTACCTAACCTCTCATACATCTATACTCAATATAACCTAGTCTGAATAACATGGTCTCCTTTTCTGATTTTACTATAACTCATGGATTCTTATCTTATCCCCATATTCACACCATTCATTTTTTATCCCAATGGTGTATGAATCTCATTTTATAGAGAATTTTCACACATGTAGCACATGTTCATGGGAAGTTTTTGTGTTTAAAATCATAAAGAGCATTAGATTTGGTAACCACTAACACATGGTTCGCAAGTTATGGGTTACCTATAAAAGGAACTATTTTTTCCCATTTTTTATACCACCACCAAACTAATGAAACACGAAATGTAAACTATAGCACCAACACACATGAGAACATAAAACTACCCATGTTACATTTTAATCAAAATATATAAATATTTGATAAATTATCAACCCCGTCCACCCTATAAATTGGTGTTTCACCATAGGTGTAATGGTAGGTTCCCTCTTAGTATGTTACATTTCCAATTTTAGTTGTTTAACGTGTTTGGAGATGGTTTTGGGAGTTTTCATAGGATTTGGAGGCTACAGCAAGGCTCCTACTATCTTACACATCATGTAAGTAGGTTTCACGGTGTGAAGTTTCATTTCACAGGTCGTCTAGGATAGTTTACATCATGAAATGTCTTGGGGTCTGAAAAATAAAATAAATCGAAGAGTGATAGATTTTTTAGCAGGAGTCAACCACAAGGGATGTCACAGCATGAAATGGGATTACATGTCATGTAATCCCCAGCTATTGTACTTTTTTAATCATTTTCCCATATACTTGGGTTATCAAACCCTATAGCTGCATTGATACACCCTCGACCCAGAGTTACCCATTGTTCCCTCTCTGACATCTTGAGTTTTCCTTTATCAAGGATTTAATCTTAGCCTCTCTCCTTCGATCTGTAGTTATCAAACTTCAATAAAAGGTGTTTTATTCCCCATTTTGAATATTTCTTCTATGTTAGTCCCTCTATTCCTCTATTTCTTCTTTTAATTTTATTGATGATGTTCTTACTTTCTTCTAATGTGTTATTCTTCAGTTGTTATTGATTGTTTAGGGTTGCTACATCCCTAAGTTGCTGCAAATATTTTGGGAGAAGTAATCAGAGATCTGTTACATGACTCATTACTGAGTAAAGATTTTTGACACCCTTTTGAGGTAGGATTTTCTTCATTTATCATTAAATTTTTATCATGTGGGTGGTATTTACACTTTTCACCTATAGATCGTGGTTGTTTAAGTGTAATCAATGATATGAATCGGTTAAAATCAATTGAAAGGGGTAAGGGATCCATTTTTTATGCCTTTATTGTTTTGATATTACGATTGTGATATTGTTAATTATAAAGTCTTGATACCCCTTTGAAAATCTTAGAAATTGGAGGCCCTTGTTTTCACACTAAATGGGTTGCATGTTTTTTTGGTTTATATTCAACAGTTATATATGAAAATTGTATAATCACAAAGATCCATCTAATGAATGAATTCCCTTGGACTTGGTTTGTGTGATAACTCCCTTAAATAATGAAGTGGAATTAAATAAATTTTCCCCTTGAGAAATATGAAAATGTGTTATGTCGTGGTATGTGGTGGGAAGAGTGGAATTATTGTGGTTGCTTGCATAGGTCAAAAGAAATGTTCAGTGGATATGTTGTGATGTGTGGGTTTTCCCTTGTTTGTGTTTTGGTATGTCTATGAGAACAGTTGTGTGTCGCAGGTTGTCCTATGTGGTGTTATTGATGAACTTGTAGAAGATACATCAACCTAGTTGTGTAATGGAATCTCAGGTTGAGAGATTGATTGATTATTGAATGGATGAGTGGTGTTGTGTAGTAGGGTTGTAGGCAGGTGGTACGGTAATGTGTTACTAGATGGGCCTGTGAATTAGGGGTTGGTTTCATAAATTGATTATATACCAAAAAATGGGTATTAAATGTGGATAATATGTAAGGATGTGTCTTTAATGTGGATCCACCTTAATTTATTAGTCTCTTCTCCATCTAAAATGATTGTTTCTTTGTTTCCTATGGTGTGTTGTGTTTAGTGGTTACCTATGTAGTAATGGAATAAATTAATAATGGATTCATAATTAATTGAATAGCTTGGGTTTCTTTTGATAATAGAATAGAAATAGTTAATTAAATTGTTTACGAATGTGAATTGGGTTTTGTGTCTTGATGTGTGGTATTGTACATTTAGAGGTAGCAGCAAAGTTGGTTGTGTTGTGAGTTGGTGGTTTGTCTAAGAAATAATAGGTTGGGATTTAGTGTTTGGTATCATATATATATATATATACTTGTATATTACATGTGATTTCTATAGGCACCCCAACCTAATTGTTCACTATGTGTCGAATAGCCGTATCATCATAGGGGAGGGTGTTTTTCCCATACATCCTGGTGGAAGGATGGATAGCTGGCCAACCTCTCTTCCTTGGTCCCTCTTCCAAGAAGTGATAGCCGAATATTATGTGAGCGGGTTTTGTTTTGTGAGGCCTAGGTGTGTGAGGGTGAGTTGTACTTTCCCTCATAACTTCAGTATGATTTATGATGTGGTTTTTGGGCCAGGTGTATTCGGGTGGGATGTAATGTGGTATGTGTCCTAGGTGGTTGTGGGCAGGATGTGATGTGGTAAGTGGCCTAGGATTCTGTGGGAAGCATATGATGTGGTATTATTCCTATGTTTCTATGAGTGGAACGTGATGTGTAATGTGGACCAGGTGTCTATGAGTGGGATGTGATATTGTTTTTAGGGCCATGTTTTTGTGGACAAGGTTTGATGTGGTAATTTAGGAAGAGTTGGGAGTGTGAGGACATTTTTCATTAGGCAAGAGCATCTAATCAATGGGAAGTGGTGTCGGGTAACCTATCAGGAATTTAAATTTTATTATATTACACGACCAGCCTTATTTTGTGAGAATTCCTTAGTGAGTTTGGGTTTGTTAGTATACCTATTAGGTGATTTTTTTATGTTGTTTTCTCAAAGGGTCATTGGTATGATTCTTTCACATTTGTATGAGAGACTTTGGTTTTCCTAATAAAAATACTTGTCTGCTCACCCTATGTACATAAAATTGTTTTTAGGATTATAGGAGGATTACATGGACCGTGTTGGGAATTACTAGCTTTGGATTTGGGATAGTTGTTGAGTCACCACTTTAGCTTTGTTTTGGGTACTTTACTTTGGATACTTTTTGTATCAGTTATATTTTACACATTCATGTGGGATTTTTTTTTTTCATGGAGTTTTTTTGTGGATAATCCATCATATCTCCCAATCTTGTTTTAAAAAATAGTATTTCCTTCGATATAATGTGATCTATATACCCTTGTTGCTAGTCACCAACCTAGGGCCTAATAGAGTTGAGACTCTGGGGTCATTATCTCTCTTTCTTCATTGCCTACCCGGGAGGGGCATCATTGATGGGAGGGGTCATGATTGAATGGTATCAGTGATCATGGATGAGAGATATGATGGAGTTTGGCGTTAGTAACGGTGAGGATTGCATGGGCTGGTAGGGAAATAGTGTCAGGTGATCTTGGTGCATGACATAAGCCAAAGAATAATGAATAAGACATGGGATTTTATGGCCCCCCATTATCTGATTCAAGGACTCTAATCCTATCAAATGACTAAGTGAGGCTACACCATTTGCTGGGTAGATACCTAGGAAAGGTACACGAATCATAATGAATAGTTTTATTATTTGAATTGGGATTCTTTGGGAAGGTAAAATTTTTAAAATATATATATATATATATATATAATGAAATGAATAAAACAATTGAAAATAAAATATTAAATTTCATACTACCCAGGGTTAAGAAATCCATGATTTTCTTTTCAGCTATGGGTCATTGTCATTTTTCGTGTGGGGATCAAGAAGTAGACGTATAGTAGTTTGATTCGGCTAATTGGTAAATGGATAATCGAGTTGAGGAGGATGACCAGTGGTAGAGGATGTTTTGTGAATTCTACCAATAGGATTTGGGAATGTATGGGGATAGTGTATGGGATATGGATATAGAGATGTGGCTCAAGGATCTTGAGAGCACCATTAGTTATATTTTTGCCCTAATAGATTACTGGGTTCCTTTAGCATTCATTTAGATGTGAGGATTCGTACATCAATGGTGGACATTGTATATAGGGGAAAGAAAGGGTGTATAAATTTTGGGGGTCGACTTTGAGAATGATGTTCAGGCAGAGTTCCCTTCCTTGACCATGACAGCTAAGAAGAGGTAAAATCCAATCACCATTAAATAAGGGGGGATGTTAGTATGACATCTGGGGATCATGTTCAAGTATCTCCTTATTCTTTCCCTATAAATATTTCTAGATGAGGAGTCTCATGAGAGACATCTTGAGAAGGCACTCTATCCTTTTATCCACTATATAGTTACTCCATGTACGTTACCGATGTACCTAGAGGTTCAGAAGAAGGAATAAAATATCGAGAGGATTCACTTGTGAGGAGGATTACCATGAGAGGGGATCCAGTGGGGCTCTTCAAGAATTAAGGCTAATAGTGATAGTTCTCAGGCACCAGGACCTTCATGGTTTTGACTAAATAGGAGTCGACCTCAATAGTTCCCTTTTCGACCTTTTGGTCCTCGTACCCTTCATGTGGGATTAGGGCCCAAGTGTTTCTTTTATGTATTTTATGGTAATATTTAGATCTAGTGTTCATAAGTTGTTCAAAACCAGTATGGTGGGGGTGTATATTTTCAATATCAAACTCAGTAGTAATTTTTGGTGCGACAATTTTAGTAGTAGCGACAGCAAGCTTTTTCTCCACTGAGGGGAGAGGGAGAAGGTAGAGTCTGACCTCAGAATTCTCCTAATGTTCAAGGGCCCCGACCTAGGTTTGGTCATGGAGGTGGTCATCAGCAGATAGAAATGGGATCTGGTAATGGTCAGTTATATATAGGGCTGCATTAGTCTAGTTGGGATCTTTCCCTTATATAGATTATATTATATGATGACATCCTTAGTATTGACTAGTTATATTCTGTAAATGTTGTTATCGACTACTTTTAGGGGATTGTTTTTTTTCAAATGTGGGTGGTCGGCATGTGGCTTTTTTGTCGAGCGGGGGTGTCAGGTGGGAAGTCTGTGTGTGGATCCACTTCTCTATTTATCGGAAAAGCTACCAGCTGAATTAGTGGAAGCTAAAATAGTAGATATTCTGAGATTCTGTTAGGATTTATTATACTTTTTCCCTAATGAGTTTGCGATACTACCCCCTCGATGTGATGTTGAATTCGGGATAGACTTAAAGAAGGGTTCCTCACCGATTTTGATGGCTTTTTATAGGATGGAAACTTATGAGTTGTCAGTGTTTAGGATTCAGATATAATATTTGATGAAAAATGGTTTTATCTAGCCCAATTTTTCTCTGTGGGGTTCCCTAGTGTTTTTTTCAAAGAATGAAGATGGTGTTTTGAGGATATGCATAGACTACCAGAGGTAGAATCTTGTAACTGTCAAAAACCATTACACTCTTCTAAAAATATATATTATTTTTTACCAGCTATGAGGTGTGAGTTTGTTTTCTAAAATAGATTTTTAGTTGGGATATCACCGGTTAAGGGTAAAGAAGGGTGATATCTCTAAGACTGGCCTTAGATGTATATAAGGGTTCTTTAATTTTAGGTTCATGTCATTATGTTTCACAAACACACCAGATGTTTTCATGAAACTTATGAACTATGTTTTCCCTAAGTTCTAGGATCAGTTCATCATCATATTCATTAATGATATCTTGACAAATTTTAATTCTGATGAGGATTATGTCGAGAATATCATAAATGTCTTGTAGATTCTTTTACACCACAAGTTTTATGGAAAGTTTTCCAAGTGTAAACTTTGTAAACTAGAGGTTTATTTCATTGGGGAATTGGTGTCTTAGTAGGGTGTATAAGTGGACCTGTCAAAGGTTGAGGATGTTGTTTCTTTGTAATCACCCAAGAATGTAGAAAACGTTCATAGTTTTCTTATTCTTTTAAGAAATTGTTAAAGATTTTTAATCAATTTCACTTGATTTTCAGATCTGTTGATATCTTTGACTTGGAAAGATCATTATTTTGTGTCGAGTTGGCAATGGAAGAAAGTATTTGACGATGGAAGGGGGATTTTGGTCAGTGATCTAGTTCATGGTTTCCAGAGGAGGGAGTAATGTTTGAGGTGTTTTGTGATGCTTCCCATCTAGGTTTTGGATGTGTGATGATGAAATAGTGAGAAGTGATCTGTTATGTGTATAGGCAGTTTCATCTACACGAGTGTAACTATTCCACCCATGATCTAAAGAAAGAATCATTCATGTTCACATTGAAGTTTTGGTATCATTACCTCATTGGGGAGCTCCTTTTGGTCCTTGAGAATAACAAGATTTTAAAGTATATCATTTTCCTAGTGAGATATGAACTTATGATAGAGGAGGTATATATATTTTGTTCAGTTCTACGCTTTTGAGATCTTTTAAACCTTAGAAGAATAGAATTTTATGACTGATGCTTGGATAAGGAAGTCATAGAGGGAGTTTGTTTGGGAATCTGCAGATGCTTGGAAGGATATGGAAGTGTTGGTAGCCTTTCACTTAGGTTCATGAGTAGAAGGTGGTAGAGGATGTTTGTATCAGATGAATATGTAGTATTACATGATGCAATAGGTGGGGGAGTCTCAATGGAGAGGCTTGACGGTAGGGGTGTTGCAAAATCGTTTGTTCCATGGTGATGCTCTGGAGGGATGGTTGGAGGGTGATCCGAATCAGATTTTGTTTTGTGCGTAGTTTTTTATTACGGTGGTGATGAATAAAGGATTCAATCTTTAGTTTTATAGATCACCTTTAGCAGTACTATCAGTAGTTTCTATGATGTATCATACCTTAAAGATGTTTTTTTGGTGGCCCGGGGAAAAGCGTGAAGTGATGGAGTTTGTGGAAAAGTGCTTGGTTTTCCAGCATGTAAAAGTCGAGAACTATGTTCCCAGTGGTTTTTTGTAGCCCTTTGATGTTTCCTAGTGGAAGTGGGATGGAATCTCGATGGATTATATCAAAGGTTTTCCCAGAGCTAAGGGAGGTTGTGATGCTATCTGGGTAATAGTGTATTGGTTGAAAAAATTGGCTAACTTCTTAGTGATCAAGGATTCAAGCATGGTGGATTCCTTATCAAAGAGGATTTTTGATGAGGTGGTGTGGTTTCATAGAGTTCCAAGATCCATATTTTCATATTAGGAAAAAAAAATTACCTCACGAGTTTGGAGGGGATTACAGTATGATTTTGGAACCCAGTTCTGCCTCATCACTATTATCCACCCTCAGAAAGATGGAAAGACATAATGAAAAATCCAGATGGTGTAGGATATGTTGCAAGTGTGTGCCTTGGTTTTTGGTGGATCTTATTCATGACACCTACCATTGGTAGAGGTTTATTATAATAATAGTTATCATTCTTCCATTAGTATGTATTCTTTTCAAGATTTGTATTGAAGACTGTTTCATTCTTTGTTATGCTAGATAGAGATTGGGGAGACAGCTATTCTTGGTCCGGGTTTAGTGCACAACACGAACGAGAGAATTCATCTGGTTTGTGAGAGGATGAAAGTAGCACAATAATGAAAGAAGTCTTATGATGATAAAAAGTGGAGGTCCTTGGATTTTGATGTTGGGGATTTTGTGTTCTTGACAGTTTACCCTCTATGTGGGTAGTGAAGGTTCGGTAGAATGAGTAAGATTTCTCCTAGGATTGTCAGACACTTCGATGTGTTTGGATGTGTTGGAAAACTGGAATACCATTTGGTGCTTCCACCATATTTGGAGTGTATCCATGGTTTCTTCTACATCTCTTATCTTTATCGGTATCTTCATGATGTCTATCATTTCATTGACTAGGGAATTTGGACATTGGGGATGACATGACTTTTGTATAATGGATAGTAAAAATCCAGGATTATCAAGAGAAGGTGCTTCATGGATGAACCATTCCATTAGTATATGTGTTGGTGATGATTGGTGGCCAGGAGGAGAGTAATTTTTAATGAGAAACACATATGTGTTCCATGTACCGAGATTTTTTTTAATCTTCTCCATTTTATGTTTTTTTAAAAGCATGAACATTATTTTAAAAGAGGTGAGATATTTTTACCTTGGTTTTAGATATGTGTGGTGTGGTATTTGATAAATTAAATACATACAAATAGGAGAGGGATAGATTCCTAATAAACACACTTTAATTGTGATGCTATTAAACCCATGTAGGTGAGTCAGTGTTGTCCATAGTGTATAGTATCCTGACAAGGAGTATGCAATTCCTTGATTCCACTATTTAGAAATGTTCAGTTCGATGGCCATAGCAGTTATTGGATTGGGCTATAAAGAGGGTGATATGGTTACACGATGGTTATGTGAAATTTTGGTTGTGTGAGAAGAAACGATCTGTGGTTGTGGGGGTGAGGTTGTGTAGTGTGTTTCGGTTTTCTAGGTTAGTTTGTTTGGCTAGTGGTGGTGCTTGAGAAGTAAAGAGATCCTTGAGATGTGTATCACAGGGTGGTTGTTCTGATACCTCTTTCTTTTGGGTTTGTGTAGCAACCTAATAATTTAAAAATAAATTAAATATTGAATGCATGAAACACTAAGTCTCTATGAAACAACATATTGTAATAACCTTGCCAATGAATATAATTTTTTCACTTCTATGATTTTAATTTAGAAAAATGGACATACACGGTTGTGATCCATAATATATTTAGAGTATGATTGGAACAACATAATTTTTTGGTGAATAGTAAAATAACCTTATGAATAGTAACTTATCATTATGAAAATTAATATAACCTTAAAAATAGAAACATCTCCCATGTATGTATAAATAAAATTTAGGCACTATATAAATGAGAGTAAGTATTTAAAAAATTAGTAATTCAGTGTTGATATTTTTGTGAGTAATAAATATTTAATTATAATTTTAAATTAATAAAATAATAAAATTAATTTTCATAAATTTTATTTCTAATAAATATTTTGGTTTCCTTTGATTTTAGGATAATTTTCTGAGACCTCGGTAAAATTTTAAAGTATTATAAAATTAGTTTTTAATTTAGAATATATATTTTCAAAGTAAATAAGGACTTTTTAAAAAATTTAAATTTTTCTTGTTTAGAAAATTATTTTGATAAAATTGAGTTCATTTTTCCATGAAATTTATTCAAAAATGGTTCGGGTAAATTTTTGATATTTTTCTGAAATACGTGAATTTTTTGTGAATAGTGAAATATGATAATTTCCTAAATATGCTAAATAAATGAATTTTTGTGTCATGCTTGAGTCATGGATGATGTAAATGGCCATCAGTTAGAACTCACATGAAATTATTACTATTTTTATTCAAAAATCAATATTCTTCAAAGTCATGAGAAAAAATCATAAAATAATGATTGATATAATTAAAAGCCCCTCCTCTCCTCTACTATAAAAACCACCCCTCACTCCCTCTTATTATCACTCCTCTAAGACTTGAATATTCTCAAAGTGATTCTCAGATAATCTTCCCTAGTATCTCCCCATGTCCTGGAGCTCTTGGTCTTTCCAAAATATGAAAACCATTTCCCTTAAGGAGGTTCTCAAGGAGGTTATTTCAAGAGGTAAATCCTCTTCCTTTTTCATTTAATTTCATTTAAATTCATCTTATTTTCTTATTCTATCATAACCTACTCTACCAAATAGATAATCATAATTTCAATATCATCTATACACTCTAATTATATCAAGTTAATCTAATAATCATTATCCATCTCCTTACCCTCCCTCTTTTATAAATGAAATCATTGTCCGAGATGTGCCAATTTACAACCTTCAGGGATAATGAAGTTTTGTTCTTTAAGTTCTTATTCAAATCTATTCATGAAACCATATTAATGTTTGAGAAATATTGAAAAATTTATAATATAATTCTTTTTATGTTTTGGAGGTAACATATTTACAAAATACTAAACAATAAAACAAAATGTGTTTGTTATGATAAAAAATTATCGTAATAATCTAAACGATTATCACTAAATGTATTATCCAATGATTAATCATTATAATATGTAAAAAATTATATATATAACCATTTGAGCTTATATATTATAACCTAAAACATTAAATTCCATTTATAGAGAATTATACAAATTTTAAATGAACTCCATTAGTAATAATCAAGCGAACTGATCATGAATTCAAGGAAACAGACACTCCAAAACGACGGAATTCAGTCATATAAATTATCATTAAGGCCATAAATGAACATAATAAAACTATAATGAAAAAAATACAAGTATAGAATTTTATAAATTATTTAATTAATGGGATTAATTTGATTATCCATCAATTTATGGTCAACTGAAGAACACGTTCGGATATAAGGTAATGGTTTTCTACCCGAACCTCCATTTTCATTCGGGTTACCATTATTCCCAGCAAAACTCAATGGAATTATTACTTATTATTTTTCACAACTCATATATTATTTTATAATTATATATATATATATATATATTAATCAAAATCATACTTTTATTTTATGTGGAGTTACATGTTTCAAAAGGATATTTCAAAAAATTCTTCCCAGTAAACAATCCCATTTTAAAGGAACTTCTCTAATTCTTACCTATTTCAAAAGGCACTAAATAATATGTTTTATGGAAAAAAATATTTTTTTCTAAAATAAATTGTTTTATTATGACAAAATATTACCTTAATTCACTTTTGGTTTTATACAAATATTTTTCCAAAATAACTCTACCATTCAAAGTAAAAGAGATTTTATATCAAGAATTACATGATGATTTTATAAGTGTATTTCCATATATTTCAACACTCTTGTTAATTATTCTGTTTAATTGGGATTAATATTTTATTATATTATATATAATATTTTATTGATTTTTTATGATTAGTTTGACTATGGATGTGATATTTTGAAACCATTACCCATATTAATTAGAATGGTTAGTGTAAAGATTAATGTCTGGGGAAACTGATTTACATTTCATATGATAGACTAAATATGAATGTATATATTATTTATCTTTCAACCCATTAATATGATGAATGAATTGGACTTATTAAGTGTTAGTTGGGGCCCACTATATCCCCACAGTTCATTAGTATGTCTCATGAGACAAACTATTTTGTGTTTTTACCTGTATATGTATGGTCTTGGTAGGAGGCCTTGATGGTTATGATTTCCCATATTATGCATTCCCTCATTATGAAATAAGTATGTTTTAGTACATGTGATTATTAGACTAGTATAATATCCATGTTTTTTTTAATTATGCCATTGTTCATTTATCTTTTATTTCATCCATATTATTCAATTCTACATGTTTTAAGGCATGAGTTTTTATTTTCTCACCATGCCTAGTGTTTGTGTTTATGACTACTTTCGTTGTATTACTCACCCTTACTGAGAATCTGACCTCACCTTTTTCTTATGTTCTATTTTTTCCCAAGATGCAAAGAAGTTTATTATGAATAAATTTCAGGGATAATCTATGAGTTTTGGGGGTTACTAATAGATCTTCTATATTAAATTTCATTTCATGTTGTAATGTCAAAATTATGAATGTATTTTTTTCTTCCAAAACTGCTAAACTATTTGGTCCTTTGGGATTCATATTCATTTTTTATATGATATTGTAATAAAATAAATCACTTACTATAGGGAAAATGGTTTGGGGTCTTTATAGTTGGAATTAAAGGAATATTAGTATAAAATATGGAAACTAGATATATAAAACATATATTAAAGAACAAATCCCTAAGGTATTCAATGAGGATAAACATAAAAGAACATCCTATGACCTGCTGCTGGAGATATATGTTCAATGATATTTCCACATATCATGACCTATAGTCTATTACGATTCATATATATATATAATTTTTATTATTCTTAAGAAGGATTTATTTGTTCTTTTTCTATGAAACAATCACTGATTTGTGACAAATGTTATAAGATTTCATGGTCCTACCCTTTCTTATGTTCTTTTTTTATTAAAATGGGATTCGTGTCTATTATAAAATAATATAACACACTAGTGATGTATTCATCCTTAAAGGAGGAAAACATCATTAAAAAAATGTGATGTTTACTTCTCCTTTGTTATATGGTGATTTTTTGACTATGAATTGATAAATAATATTTATTGTACAAAGGGGATATAAATTCATATATAAATGATTCGCCACCAATTTATGATTGTATCTTCCCTTCAGTGATCCAGAAATTTGTATCAAATCTAGGCCTACACTCCTATTTATATTAAGTAACTACTATGTATCATTTATCTTTTTCAACAGCAAATATATTAAAAAATACTATGTAAAAGGGTTTCATAAATATAAATAATATATTTCACTCAACATTCATTCCATGGGGCATGATTTTATTGATTCAATTTAATATTTCTTCATTATTCCATATTATTTCTATAAATTGTACCCTGATGAGAAAATAAAATAAAATATAATTGGATTGAAAAAATTTAGTTTCTATAATCCTTAATAATATTTGATCTAACAATTTTTATTGGATGCAGAACTAAATATTATATTTTTATGAATCATAAAATAAATAATGATGGAAAAAAATTTTAAAAGAGTAAATGCATCATGCCTTTAAATAAATGTTTGAATATTAATAGAGAAGAATTTTTCATGCTTATTTTAATATGAAACAAATGGATAAATCTCGTCATATGATTAATCATTCAGTATTTAATTATATTAAAATTTTATGATAAGATAATAGATTTATTAAAAAATTACCTACATTTTTTCGAGTTTCCATTATAAAGATATTTCGGGATAATGATAAATCCAACTCATGAGCCCAAATCTCAAAACAAAATCACCAAGCTAAAACATATATAATACAAGATGAAAAAAACTAATTCATGGTGTTGTTACTATTCAAAGTGTTATCCTTTAAGGATTATAGGTTGTGTTGATAATAAGGGGTGAAAATAAATTAGTCTGGATGATGACATCATTTTTCTGGGCATGAAAAAAATGGTCACACTATGAAACATTCCAAGGTGGCTCAAAAAAATTTAGATCATGAATACAATACATGAGTTGTTCATCATGGAAAATTATATATCATGAAAACAATATTTCTGACATGAAATTCCTGGATGGTTGAAAAAATTGTATAATTTTATGTCATTAATGTTAAACTCTATACATGATGATCCATACCCACCATATAGTCATAACATTTATTGGTAACTTACTCATTACATCATTTATGTAGTCCCAAAAACTATATATGCCTTTAATGAACAACCCATTTGGATTGTAATGGATCTACAAGTGTGCATAATCATTTGATAATAGACTATTATTGTACTGAGTCTCCTTCATTATTCTCATTCTCTTATTTTCATTCAATCCCTGGAAATATATCCTCATTACAGAATGAATTCATCTTCTTTATCCCTAGAATGTTAGTTTTTAGATTGATTAGGAAATGGGGGCAGAACCTATGATTCTTATTGAGTATTTTCATTCAAAATAATGAAAATAATTTCTTTTATATTCTTTCTATTTTAAATTATAATTTCAGTTTTCAATGCTAGATGAAGGGGAGAGGCTGGTTGATTTCTAATTGATTAGTAATGGGGGAGGCTGGACCTATGATCCTCATTGGTTTTTTTTTAAAATAATGAAAATAATTTCTTTCACCTTCTTTCTGTTTTAAATTCTAATTTCAGTTTTCAATGCCAAATGATATTGGGTTGGGGTAAGATTATGTAAATATTAATATCTTTGGTTAGTGACACATATCTCACTCTATTAAATCCTCGTATATTTACATTGGAAGAGTTTAATGGTTTCTAGGGAGAACTTGATGATTTCCATCATGTATGTAGACTTTTGGAATGAATTTTTGGTTGTCTAGGAAATGTAAGAATAGGTTGGGAATTGGACTAATTAATAAAAAGGACACACGACATCCACATGGAAATAGAAGGTAGAGTATACTAATATAATATTTAAATTGGGATTATTATCACACTAACCACATGGGAAAGGGAAATAACATAATAGATAGAGTAATCCCTCTCATACTAGAAATAAGAAGAATAATGTATAATAATTTAAAATCATTAGATCTTTTCACTATGGCTATACAAACCCACTCTTATCACCAATTTTGTCTGTTGTTTTCAAGTATTCATTTTTATATTATTTTAAATTAATCAATTTCTAAAATTAATCCCAAAACAATTTTCCAAAAACAATTATAAAAAATTTTCATATACCTTTTTTTACACTCCTATTCGGGTGGCTACATATGTTTTTCCACATTACGATTAATAAATAATAATAAAATTATTATTTCCCAATTATAAGTGTTCATGAAAGAGGGAACCACATTAAAGGAGGTTGTGACTCAAAAAATTACAAATAACTCTTAACCTGAATGATGCATAGATTAAATCTTCTATTAATTGAATTTGATCTTGAAGTTGAATGAAAAATAACACGACTAAGGGAAAAAAATTCAAACATACATTGACTGTATAATGCTTTATTATGGAATTGGAACACTTAGTGTTCACTCTGGTCCTGTAAAGATTTAAGTCAATCCCAACTATACCCTATGTGACATCATAGAACCCCATTTTGAAAGTCAAAATAAACTATTTATTACTACATCTTCAAAAAATGATATCAAATTAAGTTTAAATTAGTTATAGTACTCCTATAATTCGATGGTCCTATATGAGAATACCTAGATCAGAATATCCAACAACTTAGCATCATCTATTTTCACTTCAAGATGAAGAAGAATCTAATGAACAATTTCAATTTTTGTTGTTTCCCTTCTCACTCAAATAACATGCTACATAATTTTTGTGAAATCATTAATCAGGTGATGGAAGTGATTGGGAAGATGAAAAACATGTATCTTTAATAAAATCCTCCCCATATACAAATACATTGAAATTAGAAAGTGTATTTACAACATGCTTCAATGAATGGTATATATTATCTATAAACATTTGGAATGCTTCAAAATTCTCTAGACTAGTAGCCAATAACAATCCATGGAGGAATAACACGTTCTTGTTCCTATATCAAGGAATTCTTGAAAATGATCACAACTTACTTGATGAATCATCATAATGATACTTATTTGATAAATCTCCAATAGAATATTTTTTTTTTGAAAATATTGTGCATAAATCACAACAATTTGACACTGTAGGTATATACATTAGAGGGAACCATTTAGTAAAAATATATGATTCATGACCATTGTATGTAACTATACTAGAAGAAATAACATGTTTGTTGATGAAAATAGTGATAAATCATGAAAATTGGAAACAATCCCATAATAAATTTGGTTATTTATTTTATTCACATAATCATTTTACCAATCACTGTATGGAATTACATCGATCAAAAATTGGCACAACTGCCTTTCATCTGAGAAAATTCCAATAGAAAAATTGTATACCCCCATTTCAATATCAACACCCACTAAAAAATATATTCCAATAGTATTAATACTAGAACCCACCATCATTCCAACAACCATACAAACACCTTTATCATCAACAACCCACTCAATATCTATCTTTCCATCAAAATTATAATGAGAAACTATCATCTAATGCACTATAAATTGAAAATAATCATCAGAGGTCCATTTTTGTGGGACTAGGAGAAATTATATATAATATAACAAACAAATTTATAATTATTATTAATATTATGAATGATGAACCTGTAAAAATAATAGAATTGATATTTAAAAATCCTAATGAGAATGTAAGTTTTATTACAGAATTAATTATAAAGTAGATCAATCAATATTAAAAAATTAAGGCCAATGATTTTGAACAACATTATGAATCTAAACACATCCATACAAAGTAAGGGTATCATAACAATGATGGAACATAGACATGTTCGCTAAATAAACTTAATAAACATCGAAGAAAAATATACAACAGGGGAGGGAAAACATTCCAACACAATTCAATTATTTGTTAATTAGGTTAATGGAATCTAAAGAGGATAAACTACAAATTGAAATTCTAAATAACTTTTCATATATTAAGATAAAATTATACTCATAGAACTAATCTAAAAATAACCAAATAAGGAATTTTTTTAAGGGATTCATTCACAAAAAGAATCTTTTGGATGGATATTAGTGTACTACCTTAGTGAGAAGCATCTCGGTACTAATCACACCACTGATACCATAAAAAATGTCACGATCTAGGTGAATTCCCCATTCCATCCACTATTTGATCTTTAAATTTTACTAATAGAGTATGTTATGTATGTTAATTAATAAAAATATAACCATAATATTTATATTAGTCATTGCATATTGGATAATTGAAGCCTGGAAGAGTGGTAGTCCATATTTCAAACAGATCCACTATTTTGTTTATACGGTTTTAAGGAGACCTTATTTTGATGTTCAAAGATCTATAGTTACTTTTAAATACAAATAAAATATAATCGTAGTTTTGTTTTAATAAATTATTTTTATTAATTTGTTTCATAATTAAGACAAATTAATGTATAATTTAATAAAAAATTGATATATTTCATTAATCATTTTAGATTTTATTGATAAATTAATATGAAATATAAAATATTACATTTATGACCAAGAAATAATATTTTTATAGTTTAATTTATATATTATATTTTTATTAAACAATATAATGTTTAACATACTTTACTTAAAAGAATTTTTTTAGAACCTCGTGTTTTAATAATATATGTGTTTAACTTATTATTATTTTCATATGATTCCTATCTAGATACTTTTTAGGTGTTCATAAAATCTATTCTAGATTATTTATAGGATTTTAATATTAGAAATAATTATAATTTAATACTAATACCATAATATTTTTTACAATATTTACTTTATGGTTCATGTAAGATTGAGATTCCAAATTATATGGACATTTCGCCTAGTGGTATAATTATTACTAATTTTAAGTAAGTAAATCTTTGGAACTTAATAAATAATATTATGTATTTAATAAACTTTTTTAATAAATTAATATTTTAAAAATTATGAATTAAAATTTCAAGGCTTAGTTGGAAAAAAAATAAAAATGTTTGATTTTATAGATTAATGTTTTTTAAGGATAGTAAAATAATGTAATCTATCATAATTTATAAGTTAATAATTATTTTTGGTTTATTTAATATATATAGATATATATATATATGTTAGTTTATAAAAACAAAATGAAATCATAATAAAAATATTGAAAATAATGAAAATTTGATAAAAGAGTGGGGGGTCTTCCTTAGCCCGCTGCTTGACAACCAAGACCCAGCCCTGCCTGATCTTCCCTAGTTTTCATTAACCTCACAACCACTAAAACAGCATCACCGGTTGACCAAACCTCCTCCAAACCAACATTTGTGAAGTTCTTCATTTATTTAAATGCATTCATTCTCAATGTTTCATGATCCATCTAAATCCCTTCTTCCTTTATTTTTCATCAACTTCTCCCTCACGTCACTCATAAGATGACACCTCCACCCTCGTCATATTTCCCTCTTCTCAAATAATGTTTTCATCACCTCTTTCTGATTCATGATAATCATAAGTCCTAGGTAAAGTGTGCTAAAAAGACCAAATATTAATTAACTTCAAATCATTTTCATTATCTCAAACCACATGAGCATCGAATCACCGTCAATGATTCTTGATTCTTTATGAATAATTGAATACAATATGTGACTTTGCAAAAAAACATTAAATAATGTTATGATATTTCATTTTACTTTCTTGTAACCCCCAATTAATCAATTTACTTATACATGAAATAATGGTTTAAAACTCGATTGAGGTCTCCAAGGGATATAGGATCGTTGTGTGGTATTTGAATTTACCTCCACAATTTCAGCTTCTCATGGAAGATAAACAACCTATATATATAATCTTCAATATACCAAGGGAACACCCTTCTCCCTCGACTGAATAAATATAATCTCTTATTCGCCTATTTATGGTTTTAAGTTTCCCGTTGGACAAGGCAAAAGACCACTAAATCCAACTGATATTATCACCCCAAGGAGCATCCTTTGATTTCTAACAAACTATAAGGGTAATTTCATTATCCAAAACTATTATGCATGAACTATTTTTAAATTTAAGATTCTAATATTTATGTATGTGTTTATATATTCAATTTTATATATTGTAATCATTTTTAAATATTTTTATAATGAATGAAAGTGTCTTAAATTTATTTGAGTGGATATTATATTTTTTTTAAAATTACTGTTATTTTTCTATACTTCTAATTAAAATGAAATTATTCTCTTCAATATGTTTTATATAAGGGAAATTTTTATTTTTATAAAAACTATTACATTTATTACCAATTCCACATTTTATATATGTAATGTTTATAGAAAATCCAAATTTATAATTTTAGGATTTAAATTTCTGATTTATGTATTTATTTATGTTTATGATTTCGAGTCTATTCTTTCAAAAATATATATCTGTGTATATTTTAATTCTATATAATTATTTACCTCTTGTTATATAAATATTTTCATAATTATATTTATGTAAATAAGAGTGTTTATGGTTTATATTATTTTCAATAATTTTCATGTTTGTATTCTTTTTGTGTATATATATATGAGTATATTTATACAACATTTCTGAGTTCCATAAAATATATGTTTTACGATCATTCTTTTGTTTTCTAATTTTGAGAGGAAGTAATTATATCAATGTAATGGTATTTCATTTATTCATGTGTAATTTTATTTTCAAAAATTATGAAACATGATGAATTCCACCAAAACCCCTTTTATTTTTATATATACGAGATCTCATACTTTTATGTATATGAATATATCTATGTGTCTGTGTGTGTGTGTGTCTATATAAAAGGATATAATGCTTATTTTAAATATGTTACTTTTATAATTTTATTTGTTTTACCTATTTTTTATTGTAAATGATTATTTAATAAAAACAAAATTATATATATTATTTTATGAGAATAGAAATTTAAAATTACTATTATTTTATATGAAAATATTTATATATTTACCCCCAATGTCTTGGGTATAAAAGCTTCATTATTTGAATAAGTTAAATGGGTATTTCATTTTTATTAAATTATTAGTTTTAAAATATAATTTTTAGCATTTCATTTCATTTTTCAATAAAATGTATTTCATGATTTTACGAATGAAATTATGAATACATAGATGTTAATTATTATTTTTATAAAAATTTCATGCTATGAATAATTTTCATGAGTTCTTTTTATTCCAAATTTTTTATTTGATTTCCATTAAAATTTATTATTTACATATTTTTATATATAAATATATGTGTATTTGTGTATTTAATGAATTATTATGTTTATAAAGCATAAGCTCTGATGAAATATGTATATATATGTAAGGAAATATAAAAATATATATTTATAAAAATTGGCACCTCAACATTGAAAACATGAGAGGGGTGGGGAGAGAACTCATTTCGAAGGATAATGGGTAGGCCCAAATAGCCTTCAATGTTTAAAGTGGCCCTATTTTATTTTTTTCATCATTTTTCCTAATGTTTTCTGAAAAAAAAATATTTGGATTATTTTAATGTTTTTTTCAAAGTGTATTTATTTTAAAAAGCATTATAATGTTTTCAAAATAGAAAGTGGTTTCACATGATTTATAGAATTTACAAATGTGTAATTATTTTTAATATTATTATAATATTTTCAAAGGCATAAGTATTTTCAAGGGAATTTTGAAATCCTATTTTCAAAAGTTTTTTTAGAAGCTATTATATTTCTAAAAGTGTTTTCAAATTATTTTTTTCAAAAAAATATGTAATTTCAAAAGTATTATGAAATTATTTTGAATGTTATTTCCAAAATTATTTTCAAAATTATTTTTAGAATGTATTTCCAAAAAATAAAGGTTTTTCACTATTAAAAACCCCTTATTGGGAAATTTTTCACACCCTATGTTTTATTAAAATGTTTTCATGTTCATTTAGTGGTTTTATGGAAGTTATCTTCAATAAGAATCTATAATGAGTATTGTTTTCTCTATGACTTTTTATTTATTGTTTTAACTTTGATAATATGAAAGAGTGGTCCTCTTCCTCCAAATCCCAGACCAGAAAATATCCTCAAATATAAATGACTATATATTTTTTAATTACTTTTTACAAAAAAAATAAACATAACTTTTTGTACTGAATCTGAAATCATGGGAATATGGTGTTATATTTGGTATCAAATGAACAGTGTTGATAATTATGAAGATTAATATTATAGGTTAAAAATATTTTGATTTTTCTAAGAACATTATTTTTTAAAAATCTCTCTTTTAAAACCATTCAGTTTAAGTGAGAAATCTATGAGTTAGAAATCTACATTTAAACTCATAAGAAGTAAAGTGACCTTTAATAATAGATAATTCTAGAAATTCTAGTTATCTATATTTAGGAAATGGAATTTCATAATTTTAATTAAATATGATGATGGAATTTTGAGGACTCACTTTTTTTTAAGGGGGTAGAATGTAACACCCCATAATTTCTAAGCGTCGTTTTGTTTCAATAAATATCATTTATTAATTTTTTTTAAATTAATAAAATTAATTTCCAATTTAATATAAACATATATATATTTTGTTAATGATTTTATATTTTTTTAACCAATTAAGATGAAATATAAAATCTTACCTTTATTTCCAATAAATAATACATGTATAGTTTATTATAAATATATTAATTTTTATATTATATTTTCACGAAACGAGATAAATATTAATATTATTTATTAAAAGAAACATTTTTCAAATCCTCTTGTTTTTATATTATATGTGTTTAACATATTATTATATATCTATCGATTCTATGTAGATAATTTCTAGGTGTTTATAAAATGCCTTCTTGAATATTTCTAATATGTTAAAATTAGAAATAATTATAATGCAGTAAAAAGACCATAATTGTGTTCAAAACATCTAATTTATAATTAAAGTATTCATGATATTCCAAATTATATGTACATTACATTAAGTAGTATAATTATTAGTAAATTTAAGTATGAAAATTTGTGGATCTTATAAAATTATATTATGTGTGTAATAATCTTATTTAAAAAAAAGTTAAATATTAGAAACTAAAACTTTAAAATTTAGTTGAAAAAAATAATAATAATATTCGATTGTATATATAAATTTTTTATATGTATTGAAAAATAATATATGTTTTTGTAATTTATAACTTAATAATTAAGTTTTTTTATTTAATATGTATATTCAAGCATCAAGAAAAAACGAAACCATAATAATAATAATATAAATAATAATTATAAAAGAGGGGCATATTCCTCGGTCCACTACTCAACCACCAACTCTCAGCCCCATCGGATATTCCCCAGTTTTCATCAACCTTGCCACCGCTAGAGCTACATCACCGTGTGACTGTGCTTCCTTCTTCGAACCAACATCGTCAAATTCCCTCATCTGCCATGATTAATTCCATCTCTTTTATTCACAACTCAAAATATTCAGTTCCTCCACTATTCATCATCGTATTCTCCTAAATTTCATAAATAGGACAACATTGACTCCATTATCATCATCCCCTCTTCTCGATTCTATTATTCATCTCCTACTTTTGGGGAAATCAAACCACAAGGCCTAGGAATAATGTGCTAAAAAGTCAAAATTTTCTTTATATTTGAATCATTTTCAATATCAATAACAAGATGAGAACCAAATCAACCTCAATAATTTTTTCTTATCCATGAATAATTAGATAAAACCCATAACTTTTCAAAAATAATTAAAATCATGTTTTGATATTTCCTTTCATTTTTTAAACACTAGATTCATCTGTTTACTAGTAAATGAAGTAGTATTTTTACACCCGATTGAGGTCTCATAGGTCTGTATGATCATTTTTATGTATTCTTTGAATTGTACCTTCACAATTTTATATTCTTTTGGAAGATCAAACACTTATATCTATATAATCTTCTACATACTGATGGAAAATCCCAATCCCTGAACTAAAGAAACTAAATACCTTCTTCCCCTCATTCTGGTTTGAATTTTTTCCCTCAGGCAAGGTAGAAGGCCACTGCCTTCAGCCAATATGGGAACCCCATGGAGATGCCTTCAATTTCTAGAAAAATATAAGGGTAATTTCTTTATTTGAAATAGTTATGCCTAAACTATTTTAAAATTTAAGATCCTACTAATAAGGCTCCAGGCTTAAACATTACATAATCTTGAATTAAGTTAATAATTCACATTGAGGATCTTTTTAGGTTTAGAGATTTAGAGAATTAGGTCATAACATGTACATAACAATTTGAATATTACATGTACACACTTCTACTTAGTATCCATTTATTCATAAAATAAAAACACTTAAAAGAAAATGAACATGTTTATTTCCATTTTTTGTCATCATGACATTTCCCTGATCTCATCCATGACCCTATTCCACTATAAGTCCTATGAAAAACATTTCAAAGACTTGGTTTGAGAATAAAAATCTCAGTAAGGGATACACCAAGAAGGAAAAACTGTTAGTTTTTCAAAACAAGAAGTAAACCATGTATACATTATCATAAGTAATACTTTTCACCTTTATGAAGTAGTAAATACTATTTACAGAATAAAATCTCATTGCTTAACCTTTTGTAACAAAAATATTACCATAAAACCCATATAAATCCCAAAAACATATAAATGTAACTTGGGACATAAACATACTTAAATAGAATAACCATATGGTCTACTTCCACACATATCAATAAATGGAATATCCATATGGTCGACTTCCTTACCCAATTCATTGGAGGTTATAACGTAACCATCCATCCTTGAATTATCACGGAACCACCATTCATTTGTTTTATCACAAAACCATCCATTAAATGTCCAAGTACCATTATATAATCTTAATACATAAAATATTTCAAATATAAAAATTTCCCTAATAACAATTTATTTGGAATCACAAGAAATAATTTTAAATAGACAATATATTTCCAAAACCATTTTCAGTATGAAAACACTCCAAAAGGGAAATAAGGGATCTCTTTTCCTTTTAAAAACATTAATTCTTGTAGAGGAATCCAAATATCAAATAACGAATACGACGGTGGAGAGGTCGTTGTCACTGCATATGTTAAAAAGGTTGTTTTTGTCGTTTAGTAAAATTATTCGTAGAAAAAAGATTACATTTGAATGAATGTAAATTTAAAATGGGATTATCATACACCATGTAAAATTAAGAGGTGAATATTATCAAAACATTCCTCAATGAATGTATATTGAGACGAAGTCCCATACAAAGATTGTACCATTAGATTAAGGATAAATAAATGAAATAATTATGTGTGAAAAATATAAATACACCCAATATAAGTGGATAATAATTGTAAAACATTAATAGGTCATTCACATATATTAATATCATGACATAACCAAGAAGTAGGAGTTTAACCCAAATAATTAAAATTGTGTTAAGAAGTTACCTGACAAAAAATCGACAGACTAACAACGTCACTAAAAAATTTAGAAAATGAGTTAATAAGAGAGAAAATGGTCTACCATTACATA
Organism: Viscum album; assembly: GCA_963277665.1. Taxonomy (NCBI): domain Eukaryota; kingdom Viridiplantae; phylum Streptophyta; class Magnoliopsida; order Santalales; family Viscaceae; genus Viscum; species Viscum album. The sequence continues at coordinate 435,092,675 of OY728123.1, read as the reverse complement.
GATATATAATTTACCGCAATAAATATATAGAATAACATATCCAACCATTTGAAAATTGAAATTTAAATACATAACATAAAATAAGTCTTTGACAATAAGAGGAGAGTGAAAGGTTACATTACCGATTTGGTAACTTACAAAACATACACCCTGTAAAAGTAGGATCATACAATGAAGATGTAATTACCAATAAATTAAAGTATATTACACTATTAATACAATAATGTGAAGTATATACACCACACTAAAGGAAATAGTGGCAAATATAGCATGAATCTCAAGGGAATAAAAATTTAGACGAAAACCCCTTACCTCTAGTCTGACTTGGCTTATATATTACTTATTCTTGCTAAATAATAAAATTAAGTAAATTTATAATTTCTTAATAAAAATTTTCAAGTTTATTATTCCTTTTATATCACTTACACCCTTGTTATAACAATTAGTTAATTATTTGAGTTAATATCATACATTTTGTCGATGTTCAGAAATTGAGTCAAAAACTAACTTGTTTTAATTAAAAAATTTCCATGTGGTAAAAATTCCATTATCTCCCAAATTATGTTAATGATTTATATATAATATATATCATATATATATATATATATATTATATGTATTTATAATAGTCAATACCATTTGGATATATAAAAATAAAACGCATATTTCATGGAGACGGCATGTCGTACGTACGCATGAATGCTACTTTCATTTCATTTTTTCCATTTTTTATGGAATGAAAACCAAATGATTAATAGGTATATTATTATTCCAGTATAATTTCATATTTTATATATGTTAAATAAGTTCATTAACCCCATTCTTTATATGTACCATGTATGGTATGAATGAGTCATATCACATTGAGGGGGTGGTAGTCTGCACTTCCTCAAATGAAATTATCATATATATAAAACATGAAAAGAATAAATGTATGTTATAAAATAGAATTACATAATCATAGAGATAAAATAAAAATAATATATAATTTCAGAGCCATCATAATGGCCACCTTGAGAGGTGGTAGGAGAAAATTGAGCAATCATGGTTTCGTAAGGCAGTAGTTCTCTGTACAGAGAAACAGTATGATTGTATCCATTAAATGGACGTGTGTGTAAGTTTAGTTTGAATCCTTCTCATAAAAACAACCTAGTAAATTTAGGATACTGGTGTTTTTATGTAAACTAATAATAATAAGATCATATTGAGTGGATAAGGAAAAGTAATGGAATGAAACTTGACAGAAGACGTTACCTCAAATCGGCTAAATTCTTTTGATTTGAGCCAAAGGGCTCTCTTGAATTGCCTTCTTCATAGGGGAAGGATTCTAGGAGGAAGATAGGGATTTTGGGAGCTTATTTTGTCAGATTCCTAATGATCCAAAGGTCTTTAGAGGTGTGAGTAATGGTTTATATGTGGTGTCCTTTTTTAAGAGGGAGGAAGTGCACTTTAGGAATATTTGAAAGTATTATTTTACAATAAAATGATTTTTGTTTTAAAAAGGTCCACAACTCATTAAATTCTATGATAAGATGAATATAATTCAAAATAAAATCATCCAATAATAATTTTATGGGTTTTGTACGTTTTTTAATCCTTATACTTTTTATTTAACCATATGTCAACTTATTTAACTTTTACCATGTCTTCTTGTATATTCATACTGTATGGTTAATATTCTTACTATGAAATTCCAAGTGACCCAAAATGGAACATTAATGAAAATTTTAACATAATATATGTCATTTGGCCGAATATTAAAGTAATATGACTATTTTTGAATTTAATAAAATATTAATTGATTTAAATACTCATTTATGTCAATTTTTATACTATTCGTATCATGGATTTTTAAAAATCCATAAAAACTCTATCAATTCAAAAAAACATCATTAATTAAAATATAAAAATTAATAATTACACATAAAATTATATGATGGAATAAAATGTTTAAAAATAAGTTTATTTTAATATTTATTATCTCATTTATTTAAAACATTCATTAATGAGGTAATCATTACATCATAATTGTGTCATAAATAAATTTATTTATTTGATGTCAAAAAATTATAATTAAAATACCATTATCTAGGAAATATTTATATCTTTATAATTATTATTTATAGTAAAAGATATCAATTATATAACTCCACATTAAATTTTTTTTAGCAAAATAATACATGTTTATGATATTTTTATTTTTTACTTTAAATACAAAGTTATTAATGTAATTATCTTACCCAAGTGGATTATAAAGGCCCAAAGTTATACCCTAGGATTCTATGGGTCTTCCATGACTAATAAAACAAGTTTAAGACATGTGTTAAGGTAATTTTATATTATTATAATATTATTTTTACCTTGAATTTCCCTATTTACCTTTAACTGCAGTAAATAAAAATCAAAATTTATTATTCACCAAAAATTATTTTTATTCTATTGAACCACATTTTACTTACTGATGAAAACCATGTATGATTAATTTGTTAAATTCAATTCACAGAAGTGGTAACATTTCATTTAAATGAAAAGGTCGGTTTTTTAACAATTATGTAGTGTTTTCACTATTCACCAGAAAATGAACGTTTTCATGAAAATACCAAAAAATCACCCAAAGATAATTTTGATATTCAGAATTCAAAAATTATTTCTATTTTACCAAATTAAAAACATATAACTTTTATTAATTAATTTAAAATTAATTTTCGTTATCAAAACTAGAAAGTGTGTTTTTAAGAAGTAAAAACTACAAAAATATTAACATGTGTTTATGTCCAATTACAATTTGAAATTACCTCAAATGAACAAAATTGGAATAAATTGTAAAAATAAAATCCTATTAAACTTTTAAACTATTTAAAAAGATAATCTAACCAGATAAATAAATCTGATTAAAATACAATTTGGACTTAAATAGTAGTATTTTTCATTATTCATTATAAAATGAACATTATTAGAAAAAACCCCAAAATTTACCCAAAGTAAATTTTGATATCCCAATTCAAAAGAATAATTTTATTTTGTCAAATTAAATATATAATAGTTAAAAAAACTATATTTTAAAGGGGTTCTCCATCAAAAGGCAGTAAAACTACCTTTTAAAAATATTAGAGCATTTATGCTTAAAATTGGATTCATTCTCATTTAAAGCCTCTAAGATTTATTGGATAAATATAAAAACATTTAAAAAACATGTTTTAATAATAATATGATTATTTTTGTTCATTTCCGCCAATACAACGGCTAGATGTTGACTACCATTTAAAAAATAGTATTATTATATTGTTTTTTGATATAACTCAAAGTTGTGTGCAACATAAGATTTCATAGAAACTTGATGTTGTGTGTTGAGTGTGTTATCTAACAAAGTGTCCTCTAACATAAAAGTAATAACTTATTCATAAATATTAATAGATATGAAAAAGTATTATTCTATAAATACCCAGGTCGTTAAACTACTCTTCATGTATATGTTTATATATAAAGTTTATGTATTGTAATAATTTTTAAATATTATAATTATGAATGAAAGTGTCTTAAATTTATGTACGGGAATATTTTATATTATTTTTATAATTACAATTATTTTCTAGTCTTATAATTACAAAATAAATTATTCTGTTAAATATATTTCATGTAAGGGGAGTTTTTCATTTTATAAAAACTACAAAATTTATTACCAATTTCATGTTTTTTATAAGTAATGTTTAAAAAAACTCTATGTTTATAAATATTTGGATTTAAATTCTTGATTTATATTTTCATTTATGTTTTTTATTCCAAGTCATTTTTTTATGCTTGTATATATGTAATTATTATTTTCATTCTTTATGATTATTAACTTCATGTAATATAAGTATTTTCATACATATATTTAAGAAAATAAGGGTGTATATTTGTAATATTATTTTCAATAATTTCAACAATTATATTCATTATGTATATATATATGTGTGTGTGTGTGAGTATATGTATACACTATTTATAAGGTCAAATCTAGATATATTTTTCAATGTTTTTTGTATTCTAATAATGAAATGAAGTAATTACATCCATCCAAGGAGATTTATTTTATTCATATATAATTTCATTTTATAAAATTATGAAACATGAGGGATTCCACCTAACCCCATTTATTTTTATTTTTAAGAGATCCCATAGTTTTATTTACATGTATACATATATATATATTTATATCTTTGTATGTGTGTGTGTGTGTTCAAGGGTGAAATGTTTATTTAAACAATATTATGTTTAAAATTATATGTGTCTTATATACTTTTTTAATTATTCATGATTGTTTTATAAAAACAATGTTATATATATATTATTTTATGAAAATTGAAATTTAAAATTTCTATTGTTTTATTTTAAAGGTTTTATATATTTATGAAATAATAATATTTATAAAATCATCATGTTTTGAATAAGGTAATTCGGTATTTCATATTCTAATCAAATATGAGTTTTAAAATATAATGTTTATCCTTTTGTTTCCTTTAATAATAAAATGTATTTCATGAGTTTATGAATTGTTGTTTGAATACATTGATGTTAATTATTATTAATATTAACATTCCATGAAAAGACTAATTTTCATGATTTTTAGTTGTACAACTCTCACAAGTGGCTTATAATGAATGTTATTATTTATATATTTATATATATAAATATAAGTGTGTATTTTTATTTAATTCATTGGTATTATTTTCAAGAAAAAACTCTAGTAAAGATTATAAATATATATAAAAGGAAAGATAAAAATATTTTTATAAAAATTGGTACATGATCATTCTAAACATGAAAGGTGTGTGCGGAGTGAACTCATACATAAAAAAGTGGGTAGACCTAGACAGCCTTAAATATTTAAATTCTCCCCATCTTTTTGTTTTCATGATATTGCCTAATGTTTTTTTTTGAAGAAAAAATCAATGGATTAATTTAATCATTTTCAAAGAGTAGTTATTTACAAAGGTGTTATAATGTTTTCCAAAGTGTATATATTTTCCTAGGATTTATCGAATTTCAGAAATCATAGATACTTTTAAAATATTATAATATTTTCATTTGAATAAGTATTGTAAAAGGAATTTTCAAATGATTTTTTTAAAGGGTTTTCAAAAGAGTTTTCAGAAACATTTATGTTTTGAAAATTGGTTTCAAAATAATTTTTTCAAAAGTATAATTATTTTCAATGGATTCTAAAAGGTTTTTTCTAAAAGGATTTTTCCAAATTATTTTTAAAAGTATTTTCAAATCGTATTTACAAAAATGGGATTTCACTATATTTTAAAAACACTTATCTATTCAATTTTATTCACCTTATGTTTTCATAAAAGGTTTTCAAATTCATTTAGAGGTTTCATGGAGGTTATATTCATTATAAATCAATTGAGAGAAATGTCTTATCACTTCCTTTTTATTTAATATATTATCTTTCATAATATGTAAGATTGGACCTTTTTCTCCAAATCATATACTAGAGTACGTCCTCAGATGTAAACAACTATGTTTTTCCAATTACATATTATAAAAAAAATACATCATTTTTTACCAGATCCATAGGTGTAGGTCTGGGGTGTTATAGTTGGTATCAAATTAATGTTTTAGATAACATAGGGTATTAGGGAATGTTCTTAAAAATAAGATAATTTTTCTAATTATATTCTTTTCGTAAACCCCCTTTTTAAAAACATTCCATTTAATTGGAAAATCTATGAGTTGGAAATCTACTATTGAACTCTTAGGAAGTTATGTGGCCATTATAAAATCATAATTCTAATAATTACAGTTTTCTATATTTATAAAAAGGAATTTAGTAGTTTTCCATAAATACAATGAATGATCTTCAAGGAAAATATTCATTTTAAGGGGGTAGAATGCAATACCTCAGAAATTATAAGCGTGGATTTGTTTTGATAAATGTTATTTATTTATTTATTTATAATTAATAAAATTAATGTATAATTTAATATAAACATAGATATATTTCATTAATCATTTCATATTTCTCTGATAAATTAAGATAAAATACATTATATTACATTTATTTTGAAGAAAAAATGTTTTTATAGTTTAATTGATATATATTAATTTCTGTATTATATTATCATGAAACAAGATAAAGTTTAAAATTCCAAAATTAATGAATCTTTCTGCAAAACCTCATGTTTTTATATTATATGTGTTTAATATATTATTATTTTTGTATGAATTCTAGGTAAATAATATTTTGTGCCTATAAAATCCCTTCATGAATATTTGTAAGATGTTAATATTATAAATAATTGTAATGTAATATTATGAACATAATTGTCTTTACAATATAAAATTTATGATTTAAGAAATCATGAGGATCAAAATTATATAAACATTACACAAAGTATTATAATTATTTGTAAATTTCATTAAGTAAATTTGTATATCTAATAGTATAATATTATATGGGTAATAAATTTATTTTACAAAAAAATGTTAAAAATGAAGAATTAAAATTAAAGACATAGTTAAGAAAAATTATAATAATGTTTTATCATCTAAATTAATTTTTTTAGGATATTTAAATAATGTAATTTATTATAATTTATAGGTGAATATTTATGTCTTATTATATATATATATATTATCATCCATTTATAAAAAATGAAATGATAATAATAAAAATAAAAAAATGATAAAAGTGGGCTGAATATTCCTCAAGCCACTACTCATCCATAGACAGCCATCCTTGGCCGATCATCCCTAGTTTTCATTGACCTTGCCACCACCAAATATGCATCATTGGGTGACCACACAATCTTATTTAAACCACTTTCCGAAAATCCCCTCATCTAAAATGATGCTTTACTTCTCCACTATTCATGATATAGTTGAATCAATCCCTCCAATATTCTTCGTTAACTTTTCCCACAAGTAACATTGAATCCAACAACACCACCCTCATCATATTCCCCTCTTCTCGATTCTATTTTTCTGCACCTCCTTCTTCTGAAAGAATATACTAAGTCTTAGGTACAGTGTGATGAAAGTCCAAATTTTATTTAGCGTTGAATCATCTTCAATATCTTGAACACCATGATAACCAAATCATCCTCAATTATTCTTTCTTCTAGATGAAGCATTTAATACATTGTATACCTTTAAAAAAATTGAAATCATGTTTTGATATTTTATTTCACTTTTTTTAAATTGTTGTCTCAAGTGTATACAGGTAAGTGAAATAGTAGTTTGAAACTAGATTGAGGTCTCCTAGGGTATAAGGATCACTTTGATGTCTTATTTAAATTTCCCTTCACAATTTCATCTTCTAGTGGAAGCATAACAACAAATATATTTATATTCTTCTTAATACTAAGTGAACACCCCTCTCCCTCGATAGGAGAAACTAAATCCTTTTTCCCTTCTTTTTGGTATGAATTTTCACCTCAGTAAAGGAAGAAGTCCACTAACTTCAACATATTTAGGCACCCCAAGGAGTTTCGTTAAGTTTCTAGGAATCATTAAGTATAATTTATTTATTTAAAACAATTATGCATGAACTATTTTAAAACATAAGATCCTAAACATCATGTATGTGTTTATATATTCATGTTTATATATTAAAATCATTTTTAAATATTCTTATTATGAATGAAAGTGTCATAAATTTATCAATGGATATATTTTAGTTTTGTTTTCATTTTACAATTATTTTTCTAATATTCTAATCATAAAATAAAGTATGATTTTAACTATATTGTATATAATGGTAATTTATCTCTTCATAAAGATTTTTACATTTATTACCAATTCCAAGTCTTATACATGTAATGTTGACATGAACACCATGATTATAATTTTAGGATTTAAATTAATGATTTATATATTTATGTGTGTTTGTGAATTCAAGTCTATTTTATTAAATCGCATATATATATGTATTATTTTGATTCTATATGCTTATTTACCTTATGTTATATAAGTATTTTCATTCCTATATTTATGTAAATATTGTGTATATGTGTTATATTATTTTCAAAAATTTCCATGTTTATATTCATTATTTATATATATATATATGAGTATATGTATACTATTTATAAGTAACAAACTATATATGTTTCATAAAAAAATTGTTCTAATTATGAAATGGGGTAATCATATCCATACAAGGGGATTTAATTTATGCATGTATAATTTACTTTGAAAACATTATGCAAAGTATTTGATTCCACGTAATCCCGTTTTATTTTTATGTATAATGGAACTCATACATATATGTTCATGTGTGTATATATATGTGTGTGTGTGTGTGTAAGGATTAAATGTTTATTTTAAAAATTTTACTTTTATAATTTTATCTATGATATATAATTCTTTATTGTTTATGATTATCTCTAGAAATAAAAATTATATATATATATAATTCTATACATATCTATTATTTTATGAGCATCAAAATTTAAAATTTCTACTATTTTATATGAAAAGTTTTATATATTTATTTTTGTATCTTATATATAAAGGAATCAATTTTTGAATAAGGTAAATGTGTATTTCATATTATTAATCAATTATGAATTTACAAAGTTATTTTTTAACATTTTATGTCCTTTTTCAATAAAATTTATTTCATGAGTTTATTCGTGGAAGTTTAAATAAATTGATGTTAATTGTTATTTTTATTAATTGTCTATGAAAATGATAATGTTCATGATTTTCGGTTGTACCGAATCTCACAAGTGATTTCAAATAAAAGTTATTATAAATATGTATAATTGTGTGTTTGTGCATTTAATGAATTGTTAGGTTTTTAAAGAAAAAAATCCAGTTAAAATGCATATATATGTATGGAAAGATAAAAATGTTTTCAGAAAAATTAAAACATGATCATTGTAAACATGAAAGGGGAGTGGGGTGTGAAAACATTCATAAGGAAAGTGGGTAATCCCATAAAGACTTCAATGTTTAAAGTCCCCCCCCTGTTTTATTTTCAAGGCCTTTCCAACATTTTCAAAGAAAAAAAATCACTGGGTTATTTTAAAGAGTTTTAAAAGCATTAGAATATTTAAAACAATTATAACTTTTAAAAACACATTTGTATTTTCATACCCTTTATATAATTTAAAAAATAATAAGTATTTTCAAAACTATTATAATATTTTCAAATTCATAAGTGCTTTCAAAGCAATTTTCAAATCTTTTTTTCAACGAATTTTGAAAAGAGTTTTTAAAAACAAATATATTTTGAAATGTGTTTTAAATATTGTATTTTCTAAAGTATAAAAATTTTCATCGTATATTTAATGTTATTTTACAAGGTATTTTCTATAGTATTTTCAAACGTATTTATAAAGATTATTTCAAAAAAAAAATTTTATTGGCTTCATAAAAACTCTTTAATGGTCAATTTTTCTCACCCTTTGTTTTTAAAAAATGTTTTCAAGTTCATTAAGAGGTTTTTTGGTGGTGATTCAATAGGAATCTAGCGAGAGAAAAATCATACCGCTGCATTTTTATCTTTTTTTAAAATTTCATAATATGTAAGAGTGGTACTTTTTCTCCAAATACTATATCGAAAAAGATCCTCAGATGTAAATGACCATATATTTTTTAGTTAATATTTATAAAAAAACAAAGAACATTATTTGTATTGGATCTGGATAGGTTTAGGGTGTTATATTTCTATGTCACATATTTGAACTAAAAAATATTTTTTATTGGAGTTCATCATGGTCACCCAAAACTTTTGGGGATATTATTCATAAATACTAAAAAAATTGACATCCACATATATAAATTAACACTATAAATGGAGCATGGAGATAGGAAAGTGCATTTCACCATACATGAATCCATGAATTATCCAACAAGCAGTTATTTTTTAAATGAATTACCTAAATTGAAGTTATATAATTTAATTAAGAATCATTTATTAATTAATATTTCATTGGATTATAATTTCATTTTATTTGGAAAAAAATAACGCGCAATAGGTAGGTGCCAATTGACCTAGAAATTCTGATTTCAAGATTAAATAAGATATAATTTGTCTATTTTTTAGAAAACTTTTAAAATATTTTCAGGAATCAAAAATATGATTAGGTTGTTATATAGATAAGTAAAAAACATAAAGAAGATAAAACTGAAAACATTATCAGAGGTCTCTAAAAGGAAATGGATATGAAGAAAGAATAACTGGCGAAGATGCAATACATATGTATTATTGTACAAAAAATAGGAATAATGCCATAAATCACATCATTAATAGTATATAAGTAATTGGTGGATCTTCATAGACCAGTGGAAATAAATGATCACAATAACTAAGTCAATTTAAAGCCAATCAATTTCATAGTAGACACATATTTTTAAAAGTACATAGGTAAAACCCAAAAAAAAGACTTTTGGTTCATGAAAACTAAAGTTAAATCATCCACATCAATATTAGAGATGAATTTTATATAGATAAAACACCCCCATAAGAAGAGTGGGTCTATATTTCATAAAGATAGCTTAAAATATCAAGAACGATAGAAAACCATCCTAGATAAATAAAATTTCAATGGTTTTACTAGTGTTATTGTAAGTGTCGACATAAAGGATATCCTTACTAGTATAACTTTTATTTACAAGGATAATTTCTAGAACCATTAGAGGATATTTCAAACTATCATTGAGATTATCACTAAAGACCCACCATGTTTTTTATTCCCTTAACATTTTTTTTAATTCATTAATTCCATTCTATATCTTCTTAAAATAATAATCAATTTGAATGGTTTTTGGAAACTATATAAATAAAGGACGGGGGTTTTGAAATATTATATTACATTTATAGTATTTAAAAAAGTTACTTTTTCTATCATGGAAAAAATGTTAATTGTATTTTTTTCTAGGTGGAAACCCATGTTTTTTCATTATTCCACACATCCCTCAAGTCTTATTTGAGCATGATTGATCAATAATACACTATCATTTTTATTAATATTATGTAAGTCAATAATGAATTCAAGACTGGATAGCATATACATTATTCAAGTAGTGAAAAAAGGATACTTTTCATGAATGTGGAACTCAATCTATTTAATGTAAAATTTATATAATGAAAATTTTGTAGAAAAAAATTGATGGAGAAGGACCTATTAAACCTTACTAAATCATCATTTTTAATAGTTTTTTCCTTTTAAATACAATATATTTTGAAACCCCTGTATTATTATCTAAAAATATCCTTTTGATATTTAAAAAAATCTATGTCGAACCATTACATTAATTGTTTAATTGGCTAGTCTAAGATATATGAATTTAATGGGAATCCAATGATTCCACGTTTAATATTTCAATTATAATTGGATTTAATGATTAAAATATAGAATTGAATAGTTATATTGAGGCATGGATATTGAATGTATGACTCCGTATTTAATTGAATAAGTTAAATCGAGTAAATAAAATCTCACTACCATTTTCATACTTTGAGTATATGAAACATATGATGGATGATTAGTAATTTTTTCATACCATGAGTGATTGTAAAACATTATATGTTCCATTCTTGAGAGGATTTATGTATCTTATATATTCAATATAATATTAATCATATATATTGTGGGATATTGTGGTATTACACCTTCATGAACTTGTGGTATATTTTTTTATATTATCACTCAGAAACATAATATTTTAAATGATTGAGGAAAATTTTATTTTTAAGATGTTATCCATGGATCTACTATGAAATCAATCCTTTTTTACCCCATAGAATACATGAATAACCTTTATTGTGATGGTCCACATTAAAATACATTTATATCCATTTCTTCCTTTGACTTATTATATATAATGATATTTTAATGTTTTCATGTTGTGGGTGGAAGAAGTCTTGGATAAAATGATTTATTACATTGTAAGGAAAAATTAGGTTGGTTATATATTGGGTATTTGTATTGTATCATGTTTCATCTATTTTACTTATCATCCAGCCCTCTTCAAGAAAATATGTATAACAAATATAGAAAAAATGGTGTGTGTTTTGGGAAAATAAAAAATCACCGTTGTAAAAAATGATCATTTGGTCAAATGTGGTTACGTGGTGGATGTGAGATTTTCCCCAAGAATAACTATCAAAAAAATTAAAAAGATAGTAATTCATGAATTTTAAATTATTAAATTATATTTAAAGTGATCATGACCTTACTATGGGTTCTCATGATATGGAGTTGTCATTTCATAGAGTATATTTTCATGGGACTTTACTATAGATATAATGTATTTTTCATTAGTTCTAACCCTCATTTTCGAGCCCTAATATTTAAAACACCAAACCTTACCATCCTTAATCCATAAAGACATTAAAACCTTATTTAAATTATAACCATGATTTTATTTTAATTTTTCCTCTACAAATTGAAAAAGGAATATTTTTTTCAAACCTATGGAAAAGAGTATGTACTCATGATTAGAGCCTAACCCTACATGAATTTTTGTCACAATTGATGAGGGAAAATATTTAACTATGAGTAGATTCATTATTAGGCATTTTTTATTATAATGAATTATAATATATGAATGAATTAATGAATCTAATCCACCATTTTTCAATGGGAATAGGTAAAATACTTAGTTTTAATAGTTTCTTGGAAACGTTTAAGGAAACATTGATGTTTGATGCGGATCATGAAATTTTAATCCCTCCTTATGATTGATTAATTTTATATTTTGGGAATTTGAATATTATTGGCATTGAATTCATCATTAATTTTTTTATATTACATGATTTTGGACAAGATTTTTATAACTGTGGGATATTAGAAAGGGAAACATTTTTTAAGCTTATTTTTATATAAAACATACATTTCATGAAAATTAAATGAATAAAAAATATTTTATTTAATTTTTTAGTTGTTTTAGTGTTGGAAAATAGTATTGCTAGAAAAATTCTAAAATTGATGAATTCATAATGAAATATATTCTATAATAATGGATTAGTCAATTCATGAGAACAATTCTCAAAAATGATACACCAGACCATAACAAGGAAAAAACTGGAAGGATAACACCAATTCACATCTTGATTACTGTTCATGACACGAACCATGAAGGACTACAGGTTGAAAAGAAAATTGGTGAAGAAAATGAAGAAGTATAGATAATGACATTTGGTGTCATAGTCTAACACTGATGGTCACACTGTGATCCATCCAATGGAGGAACAATAAACAATAGAACATAAATAAAATTCATGTGATGTTTAAAACCACATATTACTCTTCATAAAAATACTAATCATGATTTGGAATGCTTGGAAAATCTAGAATTTCATGAATTTAACATAATTATTGCTTGACACCCTACTTTATGATATAGACAATCCTAGTAGCCATGTAATTAAGATGGAATTAATTCATTAATGAATTTATGGAATCAAGGGTACAATATATCCCTATAAATAAGAGGTTATAAGGTATTGGAAAGGAATTACCGGTGAGGGGAAACTCAGGATGAAATATTGTTGTTGCACCGATTCTCCAACTTTTTTTCCTTATAATAGTGTATTTCAAATACTAAAATTTATTCCATCCCTCGAGTCAACATATATACCCTATCAATAGGGGATATTTTTTGAGTTATTGGGAATGTAGGACACTGGGATTATGTACTTTGTCTGAGTTTTTGTGTCCAAATGAATAAAATTATTTCTTTCTTTTTACGTTATTCAAAATTAATTATAGATTTTAATATCAAATTCTATTATGTTAGGGTTTGGATATATTAATTTTAAATATATTTTTTAAATATCCATATCTCCTTCCAATCAATTCTCATATGTTTATGCTGGAATATATTAGGGTTTAGGTGAGTTCTCAGATATCACTATCACATTTTAAAAATCATGATAGAAACTATTGTTTGTTGGTGAATTACATTTCTAGATTAGAGATTGCCCTAATTTTTCAAAAGAACCCAATAAATAAATATGCATATCAGAAATATAGTACAAGAATATCATATTTTAGTATGTATTATTCTTAACATTAACCACCTAGATAATGGAAATAAAACGTCCCCGACGGGGAAGCCACTAAACCAGTGTCTCGATCTGGGTCACCACATGACCAAAAGTGTAACTCCCCATATTCCATAGGTTGCTAAAAAGTAGTGAGGGTCTAATAAATCATGTGGGGTGACTATAGCCTCATTACCAAATTAATCCATAAAATAAAAAAATGAAATTGCATAAACAATATTTAATAACCAATAAACATGAAAAAAAAACCCAAATCCCAAAATGTTACAAGTCTGTAACCAAGTGTATTCTAACAATTTATATTATTATTACTATATTCACCATTTAAACATTTTTTTAATTAATCCATCATCTTCATTTGTTCAATATTGTAGGAATATACATCATCTACACATGGTTTTAATGAAACCAATATGTATGTATAAGGAAATAAGTCAAGTCCCTATCTTAATAGGGATAATACATCACAACAATGCAATGTCCTCACCTTGAAGCATCGGTCCAGGGATAATGCAACCATTAGGGGAATAGAGATTCATCCCCTTCTATAGCCCATGCATTGTGGGTGGAGTTAGATCATCAATACAACACTACCCATGGGAAAATCCTCAGTCCTTTATCCCACACATCAAGCCATGTTCACATGCTTATATATCCATTCACAACACATATCAGTGTGGGGATAGAGCATCAGTCAAAACCTAACCCATGAGAGGATCCTTAGGACTTAATCCCACCAGACACATACTTAATCACAACTAAACAAAACCAATAAAAATAAAAATCATATCCCATCATAATCAACATGGTAATTATTATTATTCCATACCCCATTAACTCAACTTCCAATTACATTACATTGTTGTTTAGCCTAATTTTCATCCTCATTACGTAACCCATTAAGTATTTCATAAATTCCCATACATTATTCAATATTCACCAGTTACCATAAATTACCCCATTTAACCCATTTATCATCTCAAAAGTATTCTCCCACTTATTCATTTCAGTTACAATTCTTATTTCACATAGCACAACCTCTTTATTACATTCAACCCATTAAGTATACCCAAAAATTCTCATGATCTAACCCATAAAACATATTTATAAATTACCTTATTATATCTCATTTATCATATTCCCAATTTTCTCATGTCGTTACCCACTCACATGTTCACCATTTCATATGCACTAATCCTCTTAGGAATTTCTAATAAAATTCATTAATCATTTGACGTATTCCCATTTAAACCATTTTTTCCATTTTCATGTAATGCCAAAAACCCCTTATATCATTATCAATCCTAGTCCCATATATCCTTGTCCCATATAAATCATTAAAATACCCAAACTTCATGTTCATCTTATGATGTACCTAAGAAGAATAAAATTTTAAACTTAACATTTTTGTTATCCAAGTTCGAGAGCGTAATCACACCCCATGGGTGGACCTAAATTGGTAAAATCATCCTCAATGCACCCTATGGAGATCATGAGGGGTTCAATGTGTTATTTGGATTCCCATTTTTCTAAATATCACTAACATAATCAAAAATCACAGTAAGGGGAAAACAAGAATACAACCTCACATGCACAAATCAACATAAAAAACTATAGGATATAAATTGTAGACCACCTACCTCAAATATTATGATGAAAGAACTCGTGATTGTATCCATAGATCCAAAATGAAGAAAAATTTTAAGACTCAACCAAGATATCACTAGAAAAAAAGTTTTTAGAACTTTAAATGGAGATAATAGGAAGATAAAAACCATAAACCCAAATGTAAAGAAACAGAGGGATTAGACTTACCTAGAGCTTTGATCTTCAACCAACGACCCTCAAAATAGCTTGGGATCGAAGAATAATCACCTATTGGAACCTGGGGTTGCTGGGGTTTATCCCTAGTGTTGTAGGAGGTGAAATAGAGGAGAATATAGATTTAAAAAATAAAACTCCAATGTGGAAATTTTAGAGTTTTTACTAACCTTACTAGGCCACATGGTTTACCCACACAATTTTCTAAATAGTTCCTAAACTAAGTGTAAGACACTTCCCAAAGCAAGTTGGGTCACACAGTTACCTAGTAAGCTCTATAGTTTTTTCAAACTATATTCCAACTATGTGAGATGCCACTATCCAAAATTATTCCCACCTCGCAAGGTTTACTTAATCATGTGCCAACGTTGTGCCAGTAATGTTCCTAGTGTATTTTGGATCAGTTTTCCTTTATTTCATGTCTCAAAACCCCACAACACCCTTGAGTCCCATCATACACATAGGAAACATTTCATAAATCCAAAATAAGATATTGGACAAAAAAATTAAACAATGGAATACCTCCATAATGTTTGGGATCTTAAAACCTTCCCACCTTACGATGGATCATCCTCGAGTTACTCTTCCTGATCATTATTGAGTTTCTGGAGAAAAGAGATCGGGCTAATGGGCCCACATATCCAATTATACTCTCATGTTTCCTCCTAAATATTACCATACATATATTAAACCTGAACCAAAGGCATTGTCTTAGCCCACAAGACTTTCTGACTATGATCCACCAGACGAGTTGGATACTCATCAAAGGATGTATCATCTTTAACAATACCTCAACCACTACAACTTCATAATGAAAAATTATGAAAAACTACCTAATTTAAGCACAAATAAATTTTGAAAAAAACAACATACCATCATGGTGGAACCAATCATCACCCCACTTATCTTATCCTCCTAATAACTTCAAACCCAAATCACATAGCGTTATCTTTCTAAGTTTACAAAACAATAATTAGTGACCAAAACATGATATCACCAGAAAGAAAACATATGAATTTTGAAAAACATTTCTCAACATAAATTGATCCACCACTCATATCCTGATGATCCCATTCCATAACCATATATCCAAGATACATGAAAAATCTCATAGAACTCAGCCAATTAAACTTGTGACAATGCTCGCTATCAGGGACAACTCACCCGATCGGTGATCACTTGAGTACCTCTAACCCAAACACTATTCACATCATCAACCAACCACTTTATCATTATGGTTCTCCCCATAGTCTTCCATTATTTAGCACCTCCACTTTTGGTAGAAGACCAAATGAATCTCAACTCAGCATTCACAACATACATGACATATTCCCAACTCACTATGCCTAGACACCAGTATGGACTTCTCCATGCACTGGCCTCCATCCTTGCTGTTGAAACTACCATGAGAAAATACCTACATTATCCATTTGAGGAGTAAGATCATCCTAACCTCGCTCAAGTATAACCTCTTTTCCAAGTAGCACATGCTACTAAATCATAAAAATAGAAGTGGGTCACTCTCACCACACCAAGTCATGTTTACTATATCATGTTGGACCACCCCTGATAGTCTTATCCCAAAACCCGCGAAGACACTTACTCGAGTCTACTATCGATCTATTTTGGTGTTATAGCACCCAAATCCGCTTTTCATAACCCTTTTTCACATCATTCCACCCACTTAAACATCATAAAACAGGGATATCGAATTCATTTGGAACTACCCTGAGCCCAAGACCACTGTTTAGATTAGTTATCCACCATAATATACGTCAATCCTCTCTATGACACCCAACATGCACCTTATAGGTTCCTCATTGGCATATATATCCCACTACATCAGCTCCACGTTCTCCTCCCCATATCTAGGACTAACTTATCACTCCCCACCTTAATATTTTTATTACCTCTACTCTCCACAAGGGATTAAAACTTCCACATATTACACTCAATCATCAATCAAAACCCAAAACATAGACATGGTTGCCAATATTTTACCATAATAAAAAAACACACATCACCAAATGCTTGTTCCCAGCTTCTGTGAACAGCACCCACAGCATTCACTGACCCCCGACCCATCCCAAGGACCTTACCCAAAATCCATCAGTGGTGCACATAACACTATCAAACTCCACATATACTACCCTATGAGTGTAAACTTCATGATGACCACATCCATCTAAAATTCATTTAAGTCCCTTGGAATAAATCCAGAACTTCTCAACATACTTGGGACGATGTCAAGATTTTGGTCATGATTTTCACCAGCTGAGGTATTCTAAGAATTTATCAAAGAGAACTGCCACCAACTCATCCATTATCGATGTCGCCTCCTAGTATGGGACACCATTACATACCAAGGATCTCAGGATTCCCTGATGCACACATCTCATCATCACTTAACCACCACCGCTCAGGTATAATTGGGAAAAAAGACTCACCACAACTCCATGACCATCCTCCAGGCATTCATGAACCAATGTGTCTGGTCACACTACTTCTACCACACCCCTCAATCTTTTCAGGCACAACCCTAACATGTATCAACCAAAAAAAATGGTCTATCACACAAATAAAAAACAATTGGTCATCCATGTGCCAATGCTTCCAAATTTGGTTTCACAATGATTGAAAGATGTGTATCTTGATTGAAATTGTGCCTTACCGGTGCATACCCACATCTAGAACTCATTGGATTCTTCAAGCTTCATACATATTTATGACAACAGTTAAACCAATTCTAGTTCCCACAATCCAACCATCAGCTGTGTTTAGCCTTGCTGCATCTTACTTACCAGCTCGTTCATACAAACAAGAAAATTCATGTGACCATCATCACATCAGGTGTCACTTTCAAACAAAATCGTCAAACCATGTTTCAATCACCCATGCCTCTCCCACCAAGAACAACATAGAGGCCTCCATTAATCATCATCCAAACGGACATGTTAGGAATATATACAATCCAAAACATCAAAATGATCCTTACAACCTACTACAAGCACTCAGGTTCCCTTCTGATAAAACCATGACACAACCATACTAATTATAAAAAATGAATGGCACTCATTATGCATAATTTCCACTGCCGAAGAATCTCTTATTCTTCATATTCCAAGTCACCCACATCACTAGGCGATCCACCTAAGAGAATTCCCTTGATTTTCCTAAAACATTCATTGTATAAACACAACTCTTCTTACATCACCAACCATCAATATTCCACTTAGCCCTATAAGGAAAAAACTCCCTAGGTAACACTTTTTGTGTCTGACTGATAAAGTCTAAGACATCCCCTATGTGATATCCACTCAAAAGCACTAAGAATCCCATATAAACCCTCTCATAGGTCACCTTCAACGTCGAATGATACCAACTCCCTAAACTGGAGTCAAAATAAGTAAAATAATGTGGTCTTATTCCCAAACCCCACAAATTATGTTATGAAAATTATAATTTTTGAGAAGAGAACTCTCACCCCCATTCTAATACACATTGTGCCTAGTGCACCAACTGACCATCCCCTCTATGTTTTACACAAAAGTTAACCCTACACATACATCATCACTATAGTCTGAACACCCTCCCTAATATAAAAAACACAAATTTCTAGTGTCTCTACTCACCGGGTCACCAAACCCCAGTCAACATCCTTAAGGTCCATAATACACTTCATACGATCAGGACCCTTGAGACTTCCACACTCACATTACTGAAAATTTACTCAAGACCCAAATTCCATAGCCCTAACGAGGGTTCTCTAAGCACATATACTATGACAAATCCTTACCATCAAGGTCTTACAACCCAAATCCAAGGTCTCAAGCTAGGTAACTATCACTACCTTGAACCACCCCTACATGGGTTAGGTCACCAACAAAAGGAATACTAACTACCTAGTTTTCCAAAAAGTTCCATCATCACAAATACATTTATAATTAACTTCACCGCCTTATTTAAACTCAACAATTCACATCTTAAACTCCCCACTCAACCAACACTCAAAATTCCCTACCTTATTCAATACTAGAATAAAAAACAATTTCTTCAATGAACACTTCGTTGAATGATTGACAGGATTTAAACTAAAGATGTAAAATATCTTATACTATAATCCATAAACAACCCACTCCACCTACAGTATTCCCATGGTAATCATCACACTTAAAACACTACCCTATTCTATCCCTACCATTTCTCATGGTCAACATGGGGTAAACCAAATTTCATAATCAAAAGTGTTTTGTCAAACACCCTTTCAAACCATTTCCATATTTAACACAAATTTTTCTCTTAGACACATTCCCTATTTCATAACTTGTTACAATCATCATTTTAACTCCTTTACAGGCTTCCTTTGGAAAAATTCATTATCTATTTTACCATCACTATAAATATATTTTTATTTTAGGCACCATTCAATCGTTACAATTACCACATCCAAAAATTTTAACATTCCCATAACGTTTCTTTATACACAATATTCCCTAACTATTTATTTATATTTTTTTTATTTACCCACTTGATTTAACATTATTGGGAATCATTTTCTTCAAATTTTCCCAAGGATGTAAAATGTATTCTACAATTTAGGCCCCACACACCCATCTCATGTGTGCCCATCATGATGTATTCCATCTATATCACTAAGTGCCTAAAATTATGCTGAAATGCACAACCTCATTTAATTCCATCCATGAGAATGATATCATAAATAACTCACATAACACAAACTTTTCATAAACTGATGTTGAAATGTCCTTCAACAGTAACAACAAACCTCAAGAACAAAAATTCCCACTCTAGTTAACTTGAGTTTTCCATCATACATGGGTTAACTACTCCCAAGAATGATCTCATTTCCAAGGCCTGACACATCCTAACCTCATGTTTTCCATACCAAATAACACTTCCCAAGAAAAGAACTACTTTAATACCACTTAATAACATCCCAGACCTAGAATCCACTAAACCAGTTCCTCGAGTCATGTCACCACATGACCTCAAGCGTACCTCCCCCTATGCCAGAGGATTTCTACAAGTAGTGAGGGTTGGATAAATCATGTGGGGAAACTATACCCTCATTACTAGAGTAACCCACAATAGAAAAAAAATAAACAATGTAAATAATATTTAATAACCAATAATCATGCATAACAAGCCAAATCCCAAATAGGGTACAAGTCTATAACCAAGTAGTAAATATGTCTTGTCACTCAAACCATGCCAATGTGAATAAAACCCAAAATAAAGAAAATAGTTGAATCTCCAAATGGTTCTAACTCCAAGTCTCTATCCTCATCCATGAACATCCATGACCATCCATGACCAACTCAACTCTCAAGAATAGGTCATTTTCCCTTGTTCGGAACTGCAACCATGAAATCTGCTCGGGAACCCAACAGCGACATAAGCCAGGTGTGAGTAAAAAATTCAATTTACATCCACAAACTTTTCCTACAAAATATCCAGACTAATAGATAGTGCATGCATGTGCGAAATAAATGACAAGGTAATCTAATGAACAACTCGGTATCCATTAGTTAACAATGGGTATTCTAACTATTGATATCATTATTACTATATTCTCTATTTATCCATATTCATTACATAATCCATCCTATTCATATATTCTATGGGTTAGGAACATACATCAACTATGCATGGGTCTAAGGAAACAAACTACTAGGAATAGGGTAATAATTCAAGTCCATATCTCAATAGGGACAATACATCACAAGAACACAATGTCCTCACCTCAAAGCCTCCATCTGGGTATAATGAAATGGTTAGTGGCATAGGGATCTGTCCCATTTCCTAACTCATGCATTGTGGGAGGAGTTAGATCATCAGCCCAACTTGACCGGTGGTAGTAGCCTTATTCCTTTTTCCCACACCTCAAGCAGTGTTCACATGCATAAATATCCATTCACCAAACATATCAGGGTGGATCTAGAGCATCATTCCAAACTAGACCCATTGGAGGAGCCTCAGTCCTTAATCCCACCACACACATACCATATCACAACCAAACACAACCAATAAAAATACCAATCACATCCCTTCATAATAAACATGGGAATTAATAATATCCCATAACCCATTAACTAATTTTCAAATTACATTACATAGCTATTTAGCCTAATTGTAATCCTCATTCCTTAACCCATTAAGTATATTCAAAAATTCCAATTCATTAGAAAATATTCCCCAATTACCGCACATTATCCCATTTAACTGATTTATCATTTCACAATAATTTTCCCACTTATTTATTTCCAAGTAAAATTATTATTTCACAAAGAAAAAACATTTTATTACACTCAACCCATTACGTATACCCCATAATGCCCATGAACTAACTCATTCAACATATTTATCAGTTCCATTATTTCATTTAACATATTCCCCATTTTCTCATTCCATTAGCTATTTACATGTTCACCATTTCATATATACTAATCCTCTTAGGCATTTCTAAAAAAAGTAATTAAGAATTCAACATAATACCATTTAACCCATTTTTATAATTTTTTTGTCATGACATAGAACCCCTTATGTCATTATAAATCCTAGGACCAGTTATCCATGTCCAATATTAATCATAAATTTACCCAACCATCATGTTCATTTTATTCTCTACCTAAGAAAAATACCATTTCATACCTAACATTTCTGTTATCCAAGTCTGGGAAGGTAATATCACCCCATGGATGGTTCAATAGTGGTTAAATAATCCTAAATTCATCCCATGGGGATCATGAGGGGTTCTATTTGTTATTTTGATTCCCATTTTACAAAATATCACTAATGGAATCAAAAATAATAATAAGTGTAAAACAAGAATACAACCTAAAATATATAAGTCAATATAAAAATTGTGCGATATAACTTATAGACCACCTACCTATAATACAATGTTGATCTCACTCTTTATTGTAGCATTAGATCTAAATTCAAAAAAACCTTTTAATCCTCAACCTAGATCTCACCAAAAAAATATAGGTTTAGAGTTTCAAATATAGATTAGAGGAAGATGAAACTGTAAACCCAAAAGAGAAGAAAGAGATGGATTGAACTTACCCGAAGCTTCTATATGTAACCAACGACACTCTAAATGAAATAGTATCGAAGAAGAAAAACTTATTTGAATCTTGGATCCCTAGGGTTCATCCCTATGGTTACAGGAGGTGAAATGGAGGAGAATACAAAGTTTGAACATAAAAAATGAGGTGTAAATTTTAAATTTATTCCCAACTTTACATGGTTCAATGGGTTACTAGAACGGTTCTCCAAATTGTACACAAACCATGTGCGAGCCACTGACTAAAGGAAGTTGGGTCTTATGGTTATCATGGAATCTATTTATGATTTAAAAAATATACACCAACCATTATATATGCCACTATCCAAAATTACTCCCACCTCACATGGTTTTCTTAAATGTGTGTCAACCATGTGTCAATCATGTGATTAGTACAGTTTGGCCCAATTTTCCTTTAATTTATAATCCGAACTGCCAAAAACCATTGAGGCCCCTCGTATACCCAAGAAACATTTCACTATGTATTGAAAAAATTTAAACAAAGACATACCTTCACAATGTCTGGGATCTTACCAGAAAGAAAGGAAGTAGTAGTGAAATAACTCTCTTACCAAAAATAAAATGAATAATGAGTAATAATTAAAAATCATGATATAATTTCACTAGGTATTTAAAAACATGTATAGATAATCATTTTTATCAATTTATTTCAATAAATAATTTTTATAAACTATTCATGTTCTCTATTTTTGAAATCAATCAAAAACCATTTTCCCAAAAATCAACATAAAAAAGTTTAAATCTGTATTTAATGTGCACCACATTGAGAAACTATTGAGGGTTAAACTATAGAATTTAAATTGGTAATAGAAAAATAATTCTTCCATTCCCTATGATAGGCATGTATCAAATATTATGGAATACTAGATTATGAAACTATTAAAGAATTATTTACACATGTAAACATGATTATTTATGTAATTAGAGAGTTTAGATAAACTCTTGAAGACTCCAATGTGCGGAAAAACATTTTAGATTCTTATCAGATAAATTGGATGTGATGATCTCAAATTAAAATATATATAACTCCTTAAATTCACTATTGGTAAGATTTATAGAACTTTTTTTAACTATGAAATTAGAGGAGGACCTACCACAAAATAAAAGGCCAGTAGGAAGAATAAAATGCATTTGGTGAACTCAATGATATGAATATTGAATAAAAAGAGTATTATATAGATAATTTAAAGAATTTAGACGACTATATATAAACTCTTTTTCCCATTTCATGATATTTAATAAAAGTTTGAATAGGGTATTTTAGAGGTAAAATACCTTTCAAATGTAAGAATGGTGGAAAGGGTATGAATTTTTCAAATATAACACTATGAAATTAAGATATGTAAATGACTTTATGGAAGATTATAGGATGATCATAACTAGAGAAACATCATATTCTAAATTAATAGGATATAAGAAAATTCCATATAGTTTCGTTAGAATGAACATTATGTAAGATATAGAAGTTGTATTTAATAATGATGAAAGTGGTGGTGAGGATATTACCCCATATATCTCTCAAAGAGTACCTATAGTATAATTTAAAGAAGTATACCCATTAGAAGATTAATATTTTGGGGAATATTCCCCATCGTATGTAGATATTTCTATGAAATATAAAATTATAGTGGTAATCAAGATGTGATTAAAAAGAATTATAAGGATGGAAGATGAAAAACATTAGTTAATAATAATAAAATAAATAAAAACTAAACATCAGGATGAAAAGGAAAATAATATGAATAAAATGGAGATGGTGATGCAAAAAAATTTCAAACAAAAATTAAAATCCATGAATAAAGGAGATGTACTATCATTTTAGTGGATAAGAAAATTGTTACAATCATAAAAAAATTGATGAATCCAATAAGTAGGATAATAAAATTATTAACAATAATAACAATTATTTTAGATAATAATGGTATTGTTATTGGAAAACTAGAGTGAGTATATACCCTATGAAATATTCAAAATATTAAAAGATATAGTATATAGAATGTCTAATAAAAAGGGATACCACATCAAATAATGAAACATAAGATAGATGGAAATATAGAAAAATGAATTCTTTCAAAAAAGTCTCAAATATTATCAAATATGGAAACAAATAAACTTATAAAAATATACACTATTAGTAATAAATATTCATGTTTGACCTATATATAATTGAATTGATATATTCTCTCATTCATGAGATGAACATATTGCAAATCAAAAACCTATTCACTAGTAGCATTTTTTCCAAAACATTCTATATCCGGGTTAATACTAGTATAGTCACATATTTGGCCATATAGAATATATCTGATAGAATAATATGTCTCTTATTAGGATGAGAATAAATATATAATCATGATCCATTCCACAAGAATAGGTGAGAAATTTGTAATGGAACCCATATTTTTAATAGGATGTTGAGGTGAAATATATATTTAAATTTTTTAATGAAGTCTATAAAATATTTGATCAATAAGTGTATGTCATATATATGTGTGTTTTTTTATCCAAAATAATATTAATATTATTTGTTATATTATTATTAATAATAATCAATAATCTTTTGGGAAACCTAATAATGTGGTTGATTTTTCCTTTCAATTGTGAAAATTGAAAAAAAAATGGATTGTGGATAGTCGGTGTTTAACTAACATGAATTTTGAATAAAAAAATCATTGAAATGTTGTGAAATATAAAGGGAGATTATATAAATTTATAAATAATAATTATCTAATGAGATAAGTTATTGAAAAAACAAACATTGAAAAAAAAGTTATCCCTAATAATATACTATTTTTTATAGATTAATGCAAAATATGTTGATTGTATTATAATTATTTATGGAAATAAATGAAGTTATTTTCATCAAAATGGAATAATATTAAAAATAATGGAATATGGGGTTTAGTTTATTTAGGATTTATAACCATATGTAATTAGTTTCTTAATGGAAAAGTTACTTTCAGATGCTACTTAATCGAACATACATAAAATGAGTTATGGAATTGAATTATTTTCCACCTTTTACAAAATAATACTAAAAGTTTATTCCAATATAAATCAATGATAAATTTACCATTACCTATAAAAAACACAATCATTGTCAGTATTATGTGGACAATATGAAAAATAGTAAACTAAACATAAATTTAAGTTTAAATAGAATCAACAAATCATCTTATAACAATTATTTATGACTTTTGTTTCCTATGTCCCAAAATTTAACAAATTCAAAAACATATATCACCACTTTCATTATTGATTTCTGAAGTATTAAATTAATTATGTTAATTTCATGTAGATTTTTATAAATGGATATATTAAAGTTGTTTAAAAGACTTGCATGGATGGAAACCAAATTATACCTGAAAATATTGAGATTATAAATATGGAGTGAATACTAAATAAATAGTTAACTTAATATCTAAAAATACATTACATCAAATATGAATATAATTCTCCTTACACACAACAATAAAATGTAGTGGTTAAAAGGAATAATAAGAATATATATGGTATGGCTATAAATATACTCTAAGAACATAACGCCCAAAGTATTTTTGGTTATAATATATAATAAAAAATAAAACAATTCAGCAAAAAATATAATGTACAAATTCATACATGAACACCCCGGATATGTGATTCATGATCATTCAAAATTTCATACATTTCATGGATGTTTGGAAGTCATTCCATGATATTGAAAAATGAATGAAGTGGAAGATATTCTTATATTGGGGATGAAGATCGAATCATTCTCCAACACAAACCAAATATAAATTCACACAGTTGATAAATCATAAAACAAAAAATGATTATTCATAGTGATAACTTTACGGTTTTTGAAAATTATGAAGGAGTAAGTTATACTATTAATGTATATAATGAGAATGATGTTTTAATTTCATAACTAATAAAATATAATTCAAAAAAATACAAATTCAAATTTGTGATATTCTTTTTTCTATTTCCATTGATGAAGTTAAATAATTTATTTATAAAGAGATAAATGTATTGTTTAGAAAAAAAATTGATTTTGATATTATAAATAGTTATTAGAGTCAACGTTTATATATAAGAAGAATTATTTTTTAAATTTTTCATAAGATATTTATTTCTAAAGATGAACCATGGATTGTTGAGGTCTCATTCGAATATACACTAAGTAATCAAGATATATATTGTTATCCTTTACATATTAAAATAAATTAATCAGGGTAACTTTTTTCTAGAACATGTGAATAATTTTATTGTAGAAAATTTATCTTCATAAATATAAATTATTGTAATGGTGAAGTAGACAAAATCAAATTAAATATATTATATATGAGATACTAAAAAACTAAATGAGATGACTATGTCACCCTTATAGTAATAGGTATGAATTAGTTTGATCCTTGGTTAACTATTTTCATGTTCGAGAGGTTTTTGGTCGGAAAAGGTTAAACATTTTTAATTTTGGGGAAAATAGTATTGGTTCATAGTTTAGGTGAATTATTAGTGATAACCATGTAGTAATAAATTTGAATGTAACTATGAATTTCAGTTGAGTTTTGTATGTTTTGCGTTTGGTTAGTCAAACTGTGCGGCATTCCTAGAAAACTATTGTGTGTAACGGGTGCTTGTTTTGATCTTATAAAATAATATTAACATGGTTATTTAAACCATGTAGTCAAACCTATGGGATCATGAGAAATGGTTTCATGTATAAAGTATCCAACAAATGTTTTTCACATAGTATAACAGACCATGTGGCATAAGTATTTGTCTCCAGCTAATATTTTAAAAATGAAAATAACCATTTTTCACAGGGGAAATTTATCCTCTAATAACATTATAATTTCTCATTATCCAAAACTAATATCTCTATAGATCTATATGAGCTCCTCACATTGGATACTTTTTAATTCTTTATTGATCATGATTGATCCTTTTGAGGTATGCTTATTTTATAGTATTTAATTATCATATTTCTAGTTCTACCTATGATCAATCATATTCTATTTTTCATGTTATGATTTGTGGGGTATGACAACCCATTATACAATTTAGATGATGAATTGATGGGGTTTATCTTGTATACAACCCTATGAGAAATTGATCATGTCATTTCCAAACTAATTTCTTT
Source organism: Viscum album (assembly GCA_963277665.1). Lineage (NCBI taxonomy): Eukaryota > Viridiplantae > Streptophyta > Magnoliopsida > Santalales > Viscaceae > Viscum > Viscum album. Next base: position 435,064,608 of record OY728123.1, on the reverse strand, counting down.
ATGGAGATGTGGTTGTTCTATTTCATAATATATCCATATCTATATAAAATTTAGAACAAATTAATTATATTTTTTCCTTTTAAATTTATTTGGTTTGATTTAGGATTTTTATTATTTGATATTTATCTATAATTATTATGTGAGATATGTGTTTTCAAGTGGGTTTTTCGTCAAAAATAAATTTGTGCACATTATGTGTCTAGTTAATTCTATAGAAGTGATTTTGATTCAAAAATGTATTTTTAAACCCGGTACTATTGATTCTTATTATTAAAATATTTTATAAATTATGATTATGGGTTTCAGTTGGTTTTTCTAAAACATAGCACATTGGGAACCTTGGGTTCATCAGAATACAAATATATGTAGTCTTAGTTAGGGTGACACCACTGGGGGTTATTTTTTAATATTGATATACTATGGTAGGATATGATATCGGTATGTTTAATGTTATTACTATTATAGTGTTACTTCACATATTGAGTATGTATAAAAAATCTATAAAATACTTGTGATTTGTTTTATACATTAAGGTAATATTTTTTATTTTTTCTCACTCTTTTTTCTTATGGTTTATCCATAAATATCTATATTTATGAATTCATTTTATTCTACATGTACTTGTTATATATATATATATGTTTTTTTTGAATATTAGATGTTTTTTTGGAAACCAAATGGAGTTTTAGTAAATTATTAATGTTTAAATATTTTTTTCACTATATTTGTTTTAATGATAGAGTTAACAGTGTATAATCTGTATAGATTTTGTGCTAATATCCATCTAAGTTTTTATTTTCACACCTTACATTAATTTTGGTATATATGGAATTGTTTTTATTATAAAATGTAAAAGGAAGTGTATCATATGTAATGGTGTGTACTATAGTTTTTTTATCATCAATGGAGTGGTTCAACATAGTGTTAGTGGAAGATCACATGTAGAAATGGTATTTAATCAAGGTTTATTTTACTTTTTCAGCCCGACATCAAGATTTATTTGTAATGTCTCTTTATTTTGTACCTTTTCTTCCACATTGAAATCTGATTGTTATGTTATTTATGGTATACTTGAGACATTTTCTCTAATTTCCCCGACTCGGAAGCCACTAAAGCGGTGCTCCAGGTTGGGTAGTTACATAACCTTAAGTGCGCCTCCCCATACGCCAAAGGCTGCCGACTAGCAGCAGGGGTCTTTGTGGTCAAGTGGGGAGACTATACCCCCTTTTTTATCAGAGTAATCCACAACATAAATAAACCAATAGCGGAAACAATAATCAATAAACAAGGAACATGTATAACAACCATTTCCAAAAATAAATATGGCATGTCCTACTACAAGTGCAAAAGTGAACAAAATACCAAAATAAAGACAACGACAATAATCCCTAAAAGGGTTCCAACTCCAAGTCTGGATCCTCCACCAAGTGCTACCCGTGTCCACTCAACTATCTAGAAAGGACCCTTTCCCTTCTCTGGACCTGCAACCATGAAGTCTGCTCGGGTACCCAATGGCGGCCCGAGCAGGGTGTGAGTACAACTCAGTAGGCCACCACCAACAATGTCTACAAAATATCCAGTATAAACAGGTAGTTCATGCAAAAGGAAAATAAATGATAATTTCCAAGTAATTATTTAAGGTGCCTTTAACCAGTTCAGAACCAAAGCCATTTCCACTTCCATTACCATTCATTTCACACCAATTACCATCACTTACCATTTCATCACATTTCCATGGTTTAATCACATACATTATGTTACATGGGTCTAAGGCAAACAATCACATGCAAGAGGGTAAACACATCGTTATCCTATCTCACTAGGACTAACCTCTTCATAGTAACCATATCCTCACCTCGAAGCCTCAGTCCGAGTGGATGAAACCGTTAGGAGAAAGGATCCTCAGTCCCCATTCCTAACCCGTGCATTTAGGGGGGAGTTTAGAGCATCAGTCTTTACTCGACCTGTGGGCATAGATCCCCAAGTCATAGCCCACTCTACCAAGACATGTGCACATTCTTATATATATATATGTAACCATCAACCCACCATACCATTGTCCTTTGACAAACACCATTCACAACAAACCACACAGGAATTCACATTATGCCTTAACCAATTAACACATTATCATTTCACATCATTTAACCATTCACCCAATTCCCATGTGTTATGCCTTTCTCACTAAGTACTCAACACTAGACCCATAACCTATCCCATTATGGTCTTTAGTCAGTTTACACATTAACCCATTCAACCCAGTCATCAATTCCATGAATCAACCATTCAACCCATTTCAAACAACCCTTAGGTTATTTCCAAGTTTAGGTTCATCACCTAATTTCTATTCCAAGTTCAACCAATCATGCCAACATATTCGTCAAGGGATCTACCATTTATTACAACAAGGTCACTTGTTTAATAACAATCTCTAAGCCTGGGAAAAACCGACACATCCCAGGGATGACCCCAATTAGGTCAAGTCATTCTCAATGCATCCCATGGGGATCGTGAGGGTTCCCATTTACCGTTTTTAAGCATCCTTTATACCAAAAACATCCACATTCATCAAATATCGTCAAAAGGAAACCATGAGAAAAGCCACACATGCATAAATCAACCATAAAACTGTGGGATAACATTTTTAGACCACCTACCTAAAACCCGCAGTCGAACGCACACTCAATCAAGTCCTTAGACCTCAATATGTCCAACCTTTAGAAATTCAACCTAGAAATCACCCAAAAGATAGGGTTTTAGGGCTTCGGAATAAGAGGGAGAGAAGATACAAACCCTAAACCAAAAAGAGAAGCAACCATGGGATTAGCCTTACCCGGAGCTTCGATCCACATCCAACAGCAGAAAAAATGCCTTAGAAATGAGTTAGATCGACCTCTTGGAGATCTTGGGCGATTTGGTTCATCCCTAGGGTAAAGAGGGTGGAATGGAGAGGAAATCCTGAGTGGGTTCTTAAAATCTCAGGGTGGCAATTTCATAATTTTTCCCAACATTAAGAGATCGTACGGTTTGGACGCATGGTTTGAAAAACAGTGTACAAACCGTGTGCATGCTACTATTTGGATGAGGAGGGTTGCATGGTTTACCTGGGCAGGCCGCGCGGTTTTCCTTGGTCGTGCGGAGGTCGTGCGCCCAGGCTTGTCTTTCCCTACTTTCCTTTCTTTTATGCCCCGAGCCCCTGAAACACCCCCAAGACCTACCATACTTTCATAACACATCCCTTGAAGCCCGAAATAAGGGATTTAAGAAAAACATAATGAAAACTCGCCCTTCCAAAAATCGGGATCTTACAACCTCCCCACCTTATAACGGCTCGTCCTCGAGCCGAGTTTCCAAGCCGCATTGCTCCACCGAAGAGAAGAGTTCAGGCCACTGAGCTCGCATATCCGATTCCCGCTCCAAAGTTTCTCACTAAACTTTCCCATGCTACCATAGTACTTTCACTAAAGGCACAACCTTGCCTCGCAAGACCTTTTCCCTATGATCCACCACACGAACCGAATGCTCCTCAAAGGACGCATCAGCCTCAAGCTCCACATCCTCCACATCAACCACGTGAGATGGGTCGGGATGATACCATTGAAGCTGTGACACATAAAACACATCATGCATCCCACCATACTTCTGTGGAAGGGCCAATCAGTAAGCCACTGCTCTGATCCTCTCCACAATCTCAAAAGGTCCCACATACCTGGGTGCCAACTTACCCTGCTTTCAAATCCGACGGTGACCCAACCTTGGCGATACCCGAAGGAACACTTTATCACCCGTTGCAAACTCATAAGGACTACACCTCTGATATGCATATGGATTATGCCTACTGTAAGCCGTAGCCATCCTCTTCCTGATGAAATTTACTTTCTATGAATTTTTCGGCACGAGACATGGCCCCAACAACTAAGATTCACCGGCCTCTATCCAACACAACAGAGATCTACATGGCCTCCCGTAGAGTGCCTCAAATGGTGCCATCTGAATCATACACTAAAAACTATAATTGTAGGAAAACTCAACTAACGATAGGTGCCACTCCCAAGAACCACCAAAGTCCAAGACACAAGCTCTTAACATATATTCCAACACTTGGATCGTACGCTCCAACTGCCCGTCCGTCTGCGGGTGGAAAGCCGTACTCAAAAACACCTATATACCAAGCGCTTTCTACAACCCTTGCCAGAAACGCGATGTGAAATGCGAATCTCAGTTCGAAACTATGGTTCACAAAACACCATGCAACCGCACTATTTTCTGAACATATAGCTCACCCAACTGTTCGACTGTATAGGTCTCCTAAATCGGTAAGAAATGAGCCACTTTCGTTAACCAATCCACAACCACCCAGATTTCATTATTCTTCCATGGCATCCTCAGAAGACCCATGGAAAAATCCATTGTTACATCATCCCACTTCCATTCCGGAATGGGCAATGGATGCAACAAACCACCTGGGCATTGATGCTCGGCCTTCACCTGCTGACAGGTAAGGCACCATGCCACAAAGCCCGCAACTTTCTTCTTCATTCCAGGTCACCAAAACGGCCTTCAGAGATCACGGTACATCTTGGTCAAACTAGGATTCACTACCCACTTTGATATATGGAACTCACACATCAACTCTTCCTGTATAAAAATTGGCACAACCATACGATCACAAACACAAACAACACCTTCCACGCCGATGGCCCAACCAAAAGGTAGCTCCCCACCTTTAAAATTTTACTTCATGATCAAACACTCAGGATCATCATGATGACCTTCCTTAACTCATCTAAAAAGTTTTGACTCCATCGTTAAGGATTCAAGAGTTACCTGACTACTCTCTTCCTGCACCTCGAGGTTCATCTCTGCAAACAAGGCCATCACCTTCTACTCGGTGTTGGACTCCTGAACCACCAGATTTTGAACCTTCCTACTCAAAGCATCAGCATCACTATTTCCCTTTCCCAGTGTTTACACCAACTCAAATTCAAAATACTGGAGATATTCAGCCCATCTTGGCTACCGAAGGTTTAGATCCCATTGTGAGAAGATGTATTTTAAACACTTAGGGTCAGTAAACACAGTAAACCATTCTCCCAAAAGATAGTGCCTCCAGCACTTCATGGCGTACACCACTACAGCCAACTCAAGGTCATGAGTAGGATAGTTTCACTCATGGGGTGTCAACTGCCTTGACCCATTAGCCACAACCCGCTCATCCTGCATCAACACAGCCCCAAATCTGACTCCGGACGCATCACAAAACACGATGTACTTCTTACCCGGCTTAGGTAAGATCAAGATAGGTGCAGTCGTCAACCGCTTCCTCAACTCTTTGAAGGTATTCTCAAAAGCCTCAAACCACTAGAACCTAACTCCTTTCTTGGTCAAGCCTGATATTGGTGCTTCCAAGCAAGATAAATCCTGAATGATCCTTCGGTAATACCTGGCCAAACCTAGAAAACTCCGAACATCAAAAACACTCTTGGGCTGCTCCCAAGATACAACTGCATGCACTTTCTCTGAATCCACTAACACACCTGCCTCCGAGATGATGTGACCCAGAAAATGCACCTCACCTATCCAGAATTGACACTTTGATAGCTTGGCATATAGCCGATGCTCTATTAGGGTACCCAAGATGATGTCAAGATGTTGGGCATGATCGTCCTATGTTTTCGAGTACACTAAGATATCATCAACAAAGACAACAACAAACTGATCAAGATAGGGATGAAATATTCGGTTCATCAATGCCATAAACACCATCGGTGCATTGGTCAAGCCAAAAGGCATTACCACAAACTCAAAAAACCCGTACCGATTCTGAAAAGTGGTCTGCGGTACGTCAGAAGACCGCACCCTCATCTGGTGACAATCTGACCTCAGATCAATATTAGAAAACATTGATGCACCCCTCAAGTGATAAAACAGGTCATCGATTCTAGGAAGAAGGTACCTATTTTTCACCTTCATCTGATTCAACTTTATATAGTCAACACATAGCCTCAACGACCAATTGGCCTTCTTTGCAAAAAGCACAGGATATCCCCAAGGAGATGTACTAGGATGGATAAACCCCTTATGCTCCAACTCCTCAAGATGAACCTCCAGTTCCTGGAGTTCTATCAGTGCCATTCGGTATGGAGGAGTTGAAACTGGCTCCACTCCCTGCAGCAACTCGATCGTGAGCTCTACATCCCTCTCGGGTGGTAACCTCGAGAAATCCTCAAGAAACACATCCTGAAACTGATCCACCATAGGAGGAAAATTAGATTGTTCTCCTCCCTCATCATCATCAAGCATTATACATGCCACTTGAGCCGTGAGTCCACTCATCTGTTGACAAAATGGTCTTACACGCCCTGCTCGAACATCCCCTTAGCCACGGTGGACATAAGTGTCACCCTCAAGTGACATGAATGATACTTTGGGACGATAACAGTCTATCTATGCCCAATACAACAGCAACCAATCCATTCCCAAGATTAGGTAAAACCCATACATCTCAAGAATGAACAAGTCCCACAGAAAATGATACCCACCAACTTCCAAGGCACATCCCTTGCACTGCTTGATATACTAAACCCACACCCCCAACGGGGTGTCAATTGACATAACTCAACACACCTCCTTCACAGGTAAAACCAGCACTACCACAAGTTGAGACGAAACAAAAGAGTGTGTGGAACCTGTGTTAAACAATGCACTAAAAAACATAGAATCTATAAGGATCGTACCTCGAATAGTTGATGGTCAGGCCTCGCCATCACCAGGGACAAACTGAACTGCCTGAAGATGACTTTCCCCTCTACCCTGGGCTCCAACCAGATCACCCTGCGCCGCACTGCCCTACTGGCATGAGGGATCTTGCCCTGGAGTTCCACATCCTCCGCCCCTATCAATACGGCCCGTGGAGCTCCAACTACCTGCCTGATATGGGGAAACTGATCCCCTCCCCGTACCCGGTACCTACTTTTCATCATCATGCTCACCCATCTACCGAGGGTTCCTGCAGAACCTCTGCACGTGCCCTATCTTGTCGCACGAACAGCACTCAACTGTAGGTCAAGGACACTAATCATGCTTATTCCCCTGCCTACCGCACTGATAACAGAACACCTGGCTCCCCCTCTGAGAGGCTGACCATCTCTTCTGAACACCTTGATAGAAACTTTCCTAATGGCACTTCCAAACTTCGGAAAATGCACTACTTTTCCGCACAGCTAGCACAAAAATCCCACCACCTGAAGCTCCCTTCAGGTTCCCTTCAGAGATGAGTGCCTGATCCATAACCTCTACAAACCTCTTCATGTGGAAGATATTTACTTGAGACCTGATCCATGTCTCAACCCATCCTGAAAACACATTGCTACCACTGCCTCATCCCCTGCTAACGCTGGGACAAAGCGTCGCAAATCAGTGAAGCAACTAGCATTGTCCATCATCGATAGCGATCCCTGAGTCAAGATCATAAACTCTGCAGCCCGCTCCTGCTTCAAGGTCTCTGGGTAGAAATTCTCCAGAAAATTCTCCTGGAAAACCTTCCATGACATCCCCTCAGCCTGTTCAGTCTGAGCCTGAATGTCCCACTAATGCCTTGCCTGGCCCGACAACATATAAATGGCCAGATTTACTTTCTTTTCAACAGGGGTCTCCAGATGATCCAATATCGTCTGGATAGACTCTAACCAGAACATCGCTGCCTCTGGACCAACCTCTACGGTGATGGTCGGAGGGTGCTACAGCTGGAACTCCCTAGTCAACTCAAACATACTCGGTGCAACCCGCCCTGGGTCCCGATCCATCATCTGCATAAGGTGGGCCATGTTCTCCCAGAACTGGTCTTCTCTACCTTCATTGATCACCACATTTTCATGCTCTTCTACAGGAGAATTTTTCTCAGCAACATCCTCTCATTTCCCAACTAGTAACCGATGTCATGGTTGCATCTCACTACATTGCCAAGCACTTGGTTTAGCACCCATACCATAAAACATTCACGACTTCATAAAAATCTCTTTACTAGCGACAACAACCCATTTTCATATACGAATTAAATGACATTAACACCTCAATTTCACCACCCTGATCATCCCAACCACAGGTCATGGTCCACATGGGGTAAACAACCATGCACTACCACCAAACTCACGCAACATTTTACAAAAACATTTTCCACTTCATTTCAAACTCTTATATTTCATTAAACATCATTTACCCACTTGTTTTATTTTGTTCTTATCATTATTTCTTGGTTTCATGAAATACACGATGCACCCTACTTTCCTTCCTCACACACCCACCCTGTGTGTGTGCGTAACACAATGCATGTCACATATCTCCCTAGTTGCCTACAATGATGCATGAATGCAATTCCTCGTGCCATTAAGGCCACGAACCAAATGTCATAAAATAGTCACATCTAACCACTTGTTCATCACCCAAGGGTGAAATATCATCAACTGTAACAACACAAAACCAAGAACAATATTTCCCACCTAGGGTGAATTGGGTTTTCCCTCGTACATGAGTTAGCTACTCCCAAGAACGAGCTCATTTACCAAGGCCCGACACATCTTAACCCTTGGCAACCTATCCCAAATAACAAGACCTCAGAGAAGGATAATAAAGACCTCCTCTGATACCACTTGCTAACGTCCCTGACCCAAAAACCACTAAACCGATGCTCCAAGATGGGTAGTTACATGACCTTAAGCGCGCCTCCCCGTATGCCAAAGCCTACCGACTAGTAGCCTGGGTCTTTGTGGTCAAGTGGGGAGACTAAACCGCTTTTTTATCAGAGTAATCCACAATAGAAATAAAATAATAGCGGAAAAAATAATAAATAAACAAGGAACATGTATAACAACCATTTCCAATAATAAATATGCCATGTCCTATTACAAGTGCAAAAGTGAACAAAATCCAAAAATAAGGACAACGGCCAGAATCCCCAAAATGGTCCCGACTCCAAGTCCAGATCCTCCACCAAGTGCTGCCCATGTCCACTCAACTATCTAGCAAGGACCCTTGACCTTATCCTAACCTACAACCATGAAGTCTTCTCGAGTACCCAACGGCGGCCCGAACAGGGTGTGAGTACAACTCAGTAGGCTACCACCAACAGTGTCTAAAAAATATCCATTATGAACAGGTAGTGCATGAAAAAGGAATATGAATGATAATTTAGAAGTAATTATTTAAGGTTCCATTAACCAGTTTAGAGCCAAAGCCATTGCCACTTCCATTACCATTCATTTCACACCAACTATCATCACTTACTATTTCATCACATTTCCATGGGTTAATCACATTAATTATGTTACATGGGTCTAAAGCGAACAATCACATGCAAGAGGGTAAACAACATCGTTATCCTATCTCACTAGGACTAACCTCTTCATAGAAACCATATCCTCACCTCGAAGCCTCAGTCCGGGTGGATGCAACCATTAAGAGAAAGGATCCTCAGTCCCCATTCCTAACCCATGCATTTTGGGTGGAGTTTAGAGCATCAGTCTTCACTCAACCCGTGGGCGTAGATCCTCAAGTCATACTTCACTCAACCAAGCCATGTGCACATGCTTATATATATAAGTAACCATCAACCCACCATACCATTGTCCATTGACTAACACCATTCACAACTAACCACACAGGAATTCACATTATACCTTAATCCATTAACACATTACCATTTCACATCATTTAACCATTCACCCAATTCCCATGTGTTATGCCTTTCTCACTAAGCATTCAACACTAGACTCACAACCTATCCCATTATGGTCTTTAATCAGTTTACACATGAACCCATTTAACCCATTTATCATTTCCATGAATCAATTATTCAACCCATTTCAAACAACCCTTTGTTTATTTCCAAGTCTAGGTGCATCACCAAAATTCTATTCCTAGTTCAACCAATCTTTCCAACATATTCATCAAGGTATCTACCATTTATTACAAGAAAGTCACTTGTTTAATAGAAATCCCCAAGCCCAAGAAAAACTGGCACATCCCATGGATGGCCCCATTTAGGTCAGGTCATTTTCAATGCATCCCATGGGGATCACGAGGGTTCCCATTTACTGTTTTTAAGCATCCTTTATACAAAATTCATCAAGGTTGATCAAACCTCATCAAAATTAAACCATGAGAAAATCCACACATGCATGAATCCACCATAAAACTATGGGATAACATTTTTATACCACCTACCTCGAAACTGTGGTCGAAAGCACACTCAATCGAGTCCTTAGACCTCAATCCATCCAGCCATTAGAGCTTCATCCTAGAACTCACCCAACAGAGAGGGTTTTAGAGCTTCGAAACAAGAGGGGGAGAAGATACAAACCCTACACCAAAACGAGAAGCAAGGATGGGATTAGCCTTACCCGGAGCTTCGATCTGCGTCCAACAGCACAAAAAATGACTTAGATACAAGGGAGATCGACCTCTTAGAGCTCTTTGGGGATTTGGTTCATCCCTAGGTGAAGAGGGTGGAATGGAGAGGAAATACCAAGTGGGTTCTTAAAATCCCATGGTGGAAGTTTTGTAATTTTTCCCAACATTAAGAGGTCGCACGGTTTGGCCGCAAAGTTTGACAAACCATGCGCAAACCGTGCGCATGCTGATGTCTGGAAGAGGAGGGTTTCATGGTTTACCTGGGCAGGCCGCACGGGTTTCCCTGGCCATGCGCAGGCTGTGCGCCTTGGCTTATCTTTCCCAACTTTCCTTTCATTCATGCCCCAAGACCCCGAAACACCCCCTAGACCTCTCATTCTTTCAGAAGACATACCTTCAAGCCCGAAACAAGGGATTCAACCAAAACATAATGAAAACGCACCCTTCTAAAAACTGAGATCTTAAATTTTCGTTCATCATTCAGGGTAAATTCATCCTATTCATTTTATAGGTGACACCCAGTTTCATATCACTATCCCATAGTGATCTAAAATGACCTTCTATCCTTGTGTGGGTGAAATTTGGGTGACATATCATGTTCTCCAAGGATGGGTCCATTCAAAATTATATCAAAGTAATGCCCACCAATACATCTGAAAACAATGGCTGGACTTACATCATCATTTACTATATTTTATCTGGGAAATTTTTTTACATGAGGAATACTTGGAGATAAGGATCATGATCACAATGGTTCATTATTCCACTTGAGTTACCAAATGAAGTATTCGTTTATTTATTTTCTATCTGATTCTTTTCTTGAGTTATGGATTGATATGAGGGATTATTATCCTAATTGTAATGTGTTGGTTTCTATGGTGTTTATTTTGTATTTCGGATATAAACCAAAATAGGAATCATATTTTCAATTAGACCATGATGACAGGAAAAATATTTTAGTGAGTAGAGACTTAGTTTGGAAATATTAAATGGATTGAGGCATGATTAGAACATGGTCTTCCACAATATTCCTAGGTAAATCATGACTCCATATCCCATTTATGTGGTAATATATAACTCATTATTCTCATATTATTTGATTGACTCAAATATAGGAAAATAATCATGGTGGTTCCCAGGATATAATGATATTCAAAATCTATTAGACAAAAATTTATGGAATTATTTTTTTAGTAGGGATGGTATAATTGGTTTATTATTGAAATATGGATTTCATGGCTGAATAAGTTTATTTTTAAAGGTAATTATTTATTTATTTCTTGTGAAATTATTCTTTGTTTCTAATGCATGTGTAAAATTCATCTATTAATCATTAAAACATGGTGAATATTTTTCATTTTTAAACTAGTTAATGATTTTAATAAATAAATTTTACACTCTAGAAGCATGATTATAACAATTTTTAAATGCTTTTAATGAAATTATTATTTACCATGAAGTTATAAAGAGAGGGTTTATAATTTTATAGAAAAAATCCATAATGATTTTCATCATGTATTCTAGAAGAATAATTTTTTTTGAAAGTGTAATGAAAAATTAAGAGGATTCCAACATTTAAGAAAAATTATACTTTTTACATGAATGGTGATTCATTTTAATTAATATATAACATGAGAATTATTATTTTAGATGATAATGAATCTAGATTAATTTATTGGGAATTAAGTTTAATTGGATTCATCTTCTAATTGAGATGTTGTGAAATTTTTCTCTTTGGGATTCATATTTAATGAATGATGGATGTTAACTTATGAATGTTTTCAGTATAATCCCATTAAAAATTGTTTTTTGAGGATTTCATGTTGACCAATTTTTGAAATAGGAGTATTTTTTATGAGTGGTCCTGTAATTAAACCTCTCTTAAATTGATTTATAGTTTTGATTATTAGTATGCTTGTCCTAACCATTTCTTATGTGTATGGGTGATCTGATGTTCTTTGATTTTCATGACCTAATAGAGTTTTATACCTGTGTGGTTTGATTTTGTCTTTTATATATGTCTTTAGTTAGATTTTTATTATTTCCTATAGAGTGGTTTACCCCGACTCTTATGCCTTTCCATGAATCCATAATTGATGTGTTATCTACTCACTTGATGTTCTTTTGATGGAATATCTTTGGGTGAATCAAGATGATGCCATTTTGTGGCCTGAAAAGAGAACCTTCTAGGTTATATTTAATAAATGGTTTATTAGGGACTAGTTTTCTTAATTTTTTTTGTGTTTAATGGGAGTAGTTTAAAATTGAGAGTATCCTATTATATTTTTTTGTCCCTTTATATTTTTATTATTTAGTTTCAGTGTGGTTATGGATTTGGGATATCCTTGTTATGTGTGATCATTATTGTATTCATTGGGATGGTTCATTGAGATCACTTGTCATCTCATTATTTATGCCTCGTTTTTTTCACTTTGTGGACATTATTACTATGATTTTACTTCTTGAAAATGTGATTCAATGTAATTCTTCTTATTTTCCTAGACTTTGAAGAACATGTTTGTGTCCATGGCTTAAAAGGTTTCATTTCATAGTCAGTTCGGACAGGAGATCCTTTTTTGATATTTTATTATTGGTTAGATAGTGGGAACCACCATATTTACATATCTAAACATGATTTATGTTTTATTAAGTCTCATAACCCAGGACTAATTCCTTGTAGTTTCTTATTTATTATTTTCTTTATAATAATTATCTCTCGGTTTAGTTAAACATGGTTAATCTAGTTAATCTTGTTATTTTTTGGGGAAAACTATTTTAGGTGTCTATAATTTTATATCCTCATGTTGTATAATATGTAACCTCCAACTCTTTCAAATGGATGCACATGAGGTTAATTTCATCCGAGTGTTGTTTCATTCTATACCTTATTGTGTATTGATTTTGTAACCTTGAATCCTTAAATACTGAGTTGAGAAATTTTATGATGTTGGAAAATGGAAGATGGATTAATGATTTCACCAATTATGCATTAATGGAATGAATATATATCACTGTGACCCTGAGTTGATGTTAGTTGTAAATGATATCAAAACAATATAGATATAGTACCTCAGAGATAATTTTATGTTATATTTTGTTCATTAGTTTTTAAAGTGTAATTTCACTTAAATTAATATGATCCTATGATTGAAATAGTTGGTTAAGTTATTCCATACCTATTATAATGATATTAGCTGAACACTCTAAGAGTCAAGTGTAGTCATCGATGCTTTGAGTAGGGTTTTACTAATGTAGGATGAATATAATAAAATGAGGTTGAATATATAGGGAATAATTTTACAGAAATGTGATGGGATGTGTTTAATGCTCTAGTGTGTTTATGTAGTCATCTTATGGAAATGTCAGTTTCCTTGTTCAAATAATATAGACTCGGGAAATTAGTAGATTTTTGGTTACATCATTTTAATGAAACCATTAATGGTGTGGAGAACATGGGTTATTGGTTTTGGTCTCCTATTAGTGCTCAATAGCATTAGATTTAATTGTTTATTTTAGATGATCAGAGTCATGGGTTGATAGATTGAGAACATATGTTGACTTAGTTTTTTCACTTTGGGTTTTCCAAGACATTTCATGATCTAACACATCAATTTTACGTAAGAATATTAAGATGATTAAATTAGGATATTATGTCATGATACACTTCTGTTTAGGAAAGTGAAGCAGAACTGGCTATACTTTCAAATTTTCTAAAGCCTTATGATTTATGTTATTGAAGTTGTCTTGGCGATCCATAGACTATCAAATTTTTCTACCATATACTCATAGTGTAGAAAAATGTATGATTTTTTATTCATAAATTTATTCCCAGAGTTGGAACATGTCATTCATGTTGAGGACATGGTTATGGAAGAATATTTTGAAAATTATTATGTTTTATAGGATTTGAAACTCCATAGTGTAATATTTTTGATAGAATTCATCATAAACCCATGTGTTTCGTCTCATTTTATGATATTATTTCTATATGATTTATTTTCATGGTCGAAGTGGAGCCTACATTACATCTTTAGATGGAAATATCCAATTGTTGGAGATTTGTATCAAGTGTGTGTGTGTGCTTGTTTTTAGTGGATTTGAAGTTCTATATATTCCATGATCATTGATTAAGAATATTGACTTTTATGTGTCTTATGGGAGAACTTTTATATCTATTTTATGTTGAGAACTAGTGGGTGAATATTCTCTAGTAGGAACGATTCACATTTAAGGGAAATGTGGATGGTGAGTTTTTTTCAGAAAAGGATTGATGATGTTTTGAGCAATCAGAAATGTTATACACGCCACCATTTATGCCTGTCTAAGGTTGTGGAAGGTGATATATTTTCTAGATTTCACCAAATTTTTTATTTTTACATTTTGGTAAGAAAGGTATGTTGTCACTGGGTTTTATTGTCAATTTCATGATCAGAGAAAAACATTGAAATTGTATAATTTATAAGATGTTACATCACACTTTTAGTATATTCAAAAAGTGTTACATGTTCCCCACTTGAGGTGGTGTTAACCAGAATCTTCACATGTGACAGAATGAGAGTTTATTGATATTAATCCCAACACCACTATGGTTGAGCAGGTGGTTCATATTATGGATAACTCCACCTCCAATGGCTATATGGGTGTTTTTCTTGAGAATTTTTAATGACATGAGCATGGTAATTCAAACCCTACAACCATTTCTATGAGATAGTAGAACATGGTTTCATATGGGAAGTTTCCAACACATGGTTCTCACATAGTTTAACATATCGTGTGGCCTAACCCTATATCCTGGTCTAATGTTATAGAAATGTAAAATTACATTGATTACCCTGGTCATATTATCTAATATTCACTTCTTAATGTTTCAATATTCTAATATATCATATCCATTTAATACTCGTATTTTATCTCCTCAACTTATTGGTGACTCTCCATTGATCTTGATGGATTCCTCTAGGGAATGTTTCATTTCTGGTTGTATTTTTATCATCTTTTTAAATCCACCATTGATCTATCATATTCATAAATTCATGAAACCCTAGATAGAGTATGATGGAATGAAATTTGGTTTATATAGATAAATTATTGTTTTTCTTTTGGATATATGATTGTGGAGAGTTGATATCTTCATTTCCAATCATTAGTTCACAAGGTGATGAGGTTTAATTCATTATGACTATAGGTTTTAGTATAGTTAGATTCTAAATCTGTAATTACATTATTTCATTATGAATTACAGTGGTTTGATTTGTGAAATTTTATGATTTGACATAAAAGTTCAATTATTTTATGAGATTCATTTTTTTAATCCAGTGTTCTTTAAAAATAGATTTATGCACATTATGTGTGTAAGTAACCGAACTGTTATAAATAAAAATATCCCATTTGATTTATTTAAATGTCTTATTAGTTAATACGGTTATAGAAAACACATGAACCTATTTGGTTTAATTATATCATATAGTATTTAATTGAACATTAATAATCAGTAATGCTCGTAATATAGTCATTTAATAATGATCACATGATTAGTTTAAATATTGGGTTTTAAAAAATCCAATTAACATAGTCAAAGGTAGTGATGGTCTCAACTAATAGTATTGTATCCTATTAAGCCCATTTATCAGTGTTTCTAAGGGAGATATCATTTTTGGGATTTTCCTTTTACAATACCAATATTAGATCAAACAACTTATGCATGAGTAAAACCATTTATGGGAGAAGTTCAAGCTCATCGTGATCACAGCCCAAACCAGGATCTCCAAACCACTACCTGGATGTCCCACTATCACACAACTTACTCTTAGGGTGTGTTCTGGTGTATTAAAGGGAGATGTATCAAGACCATAGAATTATGAATATGTAATTTTTTATAGAATAATTAATATATTTTTATTCTATTATTTTTAGTTTGTAAATATTTTTTATTTCAATTCAATAAAAAAACAAGTAGTATTTTTGGTTAATATTCAAATTCAATAAAGGAATTTATTTTAATTTATTTATATATTTTTTAGATAAAAAATATTTTAATAAATAATTTTAATAAATAATTTTTATAAAATATAATTGATCATATGATTTTTATGAATTCGAATGTAGTTTTTATAAGGGTTTAAAAAATGATATTGTTAAAAAACCTAACATGTCTTAATAAAAGTAGATTTTATTTTAAAAGTAAAAATTCACATATTTATAAATTTATTTAAATAAATTGAATATTATTTTTGGAATCAGAATTTTGAAATTATACAATGGGTAATTTTTCATAATTTTATGAGCCAGTCAAATTTTCGGATAAAAATTAAATATCGTATAAATATACTTTATATATTATCCCATCATAATGACCAAAAAATGATGTAATAATTTAAATATATGGGATAAAATACAAAATATTCTTTTTCCACTTAAAATAATGTGATTTTAATTTTATTTTATTTATTTTGTAGAGCAGTTATGAATCCTCCAAAACTTATAGTATATTTTAAGATTTTAAAATCCTTTATATAAGAGTGTGAATCTCTTCCACATAAGAAATGGTATTATTTTTATAATATTAGAACGTGGCCTTATAATATAATTATAACCACACCCTTTTAATATAAACCATGGGATGGTTTGTTGTTTTGGATATTTTATTATGCAGAGTCCAAAACCAAAATAATAACAAAACCCTCCTAATTTCCTATTTAAACTCATCCATGTTCATATTTACCTTTACTAAGTTCCTTAGATAATTACCATACACTTCTGTTCACCTTCTAAAGTCTTACCTAGGCTTCACAAGATCTCAAAAATCTCCTATTGATATTTTGGAGTCACATAGTCAAGTAAGGGATCCTCACCTTCCACTCCTAATTTCAAATTCAAGAATATTCATAGAAATTAGTACTTTTAATATCAACAGGTTATATTTTAATTTATTTATAATCATTACCTAACTATCCAATTTGTCTTATTTATATGAGGGATAATTTATCCTTACTCATTTTGACCTTTACCTAAGTCATTACTATTCTGAAATTCTGTAAGGGATCCTCACATTCTCTTCTTTATTAAAGTTTATTTATGAACATATGAATTATTTTTCCATTTCCAAAAGTTGGGACAAGTATTTACTTGTCCCTATTAGTTCCCATTTTGTTTTCAAATTATTAGAGACCCATTTTCCCACCCATTAATCTTTTTTATTTATTTTTAAGTAATATTGTTATCCTGTCGAAATTTCACTAAGATTCACCATGGAAAAAACATTATTTAGTGAATACTATATGTAACACCCCATGCTTCCATGGTATGCTTCTCTTTGAATAATACAGTAGTGTGTGTTGTACTTAACTTCGAGTTCTAACACACCACAACCAATCAAACTAGCCGTTATAAATAGTAATACCCACTTTTTAAAATTTTATAAATTTTGTCATTCAAAATGGATTTCTTTTTTGGATTCAGAATATTGAAATTATCTTGTGTTGAATTTTTTGTATTTTTTTGAAAACTTTCAATTTTTGATGAATAGTGAAAACCACTGAGTTATAGTTTAAAACTGAATTTTTTATTTAAATAATTATTTATTTTATTTAAATTTATTTTAGGTCAAGATAGATACATAATACCTATATAAGTTCAATGTAATTCATTGGAGTCGGTTTATAATAATTTTAGATATATAAAAAGTTTATTGAACTTTTCACAGTCTTTTACCCACCGCCTAGGAGAATTTGCAAATTCACATACAACTTAATTTTACCACTTCTGTGAGTGGAATTTAAAAATTCCAAGAGACATGGTTGATATCAGTAAGTAAAATGTTGTTCAATAAGATGAAAATAATTTTTGGTGAATAGTACATTCTTTCTTTTATTTACCACGGTTAAAAGTAAATAGGGTAATTAAGGGTAAAAATGACATTATTATTATCCTAACACATGTCCTAATTCTATTGTATGAGAATAATTGGACAAAAAAAACATTAGTAATAAACTATGATCCTTTTTAGTCCACTTTTATTAGATTAGGAAACTTATTATTATTTAATTTAAAGACGAGTTAAAAGAGTTAAAATTAATTTTTAATAACTTAAACATTTTTAATATGGGGTTATACAGAAGATAAATTCAACTATAAATATTCATTAGAAAGATAAAAAGTTTTCATACATAATGATATTTTATTTATATTTTTTAGATAATAATTAATGTAATTTATCTATGACACAATGATGATGCAGTAATTACCTAATTAATGAAATATTAAAATAATCGATATTATAAATATCCAAATAAATGTAATTTGAGACTTTTTATGCCTTCCACTAATTTTCTAGGTTAATATGACATGTTAGGGTTGGTTATATGAATTATTTTCGAAGTAGTAATGCTTTTATGAGTTCAGAAAAAACAAAATACAAAATAGTGTCAAAATTGACATAAAAGAGTTTTTCAAACAAATATTATATTATTAATTGATATTATATTCCTTAAAATCTGAGGTTCGGCCAAAAGACTAATAAAATTATAGTTGTATCATTAATGAACCACATGGGGTTCCCTTGGATGTATATAGAAATTTTCTTAACCATATAATATAAAAATACCAAGAGACATGGTAAATGTCAAAATATTTAACTAAGAGTTAAATCTAAAAGATAATGAAAATATATTGACCCAAACCTGTCTAAAATCTATTGGTTGTGTGGTTTTAGACCCATACCCACCATATCCTTTAAATAATCCATTTTTTATCCATTATAGATTGAAAATGATTTTTTTATAAAATAATATTTCTAGCTTTTCCTAAGGTGTCCCTCACCCCGCTTATAAAAGGGAACTCTTCCTTCTCTCTAATTCACACCATAAAAGCCATTTGCCTTGGCCAAAACCTACCGAAATACCCTCTCAACTGTACTCCTTTAATCCTGGAGTCCTTCCTTTAGTCAGAAATCCAACCTAAAGATCCTTTTTGACCAAATCAAAAGGGAGAACCCGAAGAAGAGGTAAATATTTCATCACCTCTTTGAAGTTCCTTTCTTCTTCTACTTCCTTTTTCTTTGTTGTTTAGATTATAAAAAAATAACTCTAGTATATTCTATATACTATGATGTTATTATAAATTTGGTATAACCAAATTCATTATTCTATCCATCCTTTTAATGGCATGTCACTATACATGCGTATGTATGGCTTATCGTCTCCACGTCGTGGTGTAATTGTTATTCAATACATTATTATTTGGATGGGTATAATAATGATGTATAATTGATTTAAATAATAAATATAACATAATAATGATTCTATAAATATTATATACCATCTAATTATATATTATTTTCATATCAAAAGAATGATATTGTTGCTCGTGCGTATGTACGGATTACCGTCTCCACGAATGCGATGAGATTCAATCCCCATCGTATCCATTCAAGATTAATTTTCATTAGATGATTAAAAATAATGTTTAAAGACTTGATATCATTATGGATATGAATAAGATACATCCCATCCATAACAAATATGACTCACATAACCAAAAATATAAAGGTAAATGAATCCGTTAACACCCGAAACAACAATAATACTAAGATATTATTAACAAAGTAATTTTAAAAGATCATATATGATATCATATTAATGTATATGATTCTTGTATAATTTACTAACTGTTATTTTACCATTATACAAGAGTTTAACCTACCCTCAACCAAGTAAATTTACAAGGTAAGGGTTAATTTCACAATCAATTTATTATCCAAGGTTGTTTTTACGTAAGTATCTACTAGGACCTCTTTATTATCAACATCCATGTTTATTAAAAATGTATTTCAAAAACATTTTTACTATTTACTAGACTATGGGTTAAAGTCATTTATACCCCTGTTTTACTTTTTATAAAAAAAATTAAAGTAATCTTTACGTCGTTTTCCAAACAAGGTCTGTTAAAACCTTTTCGACAAAATTAAGGTAAGAATATCTTTTTTTAACTTATAAGGTGGGTGCAGCTATTTTATGCTGTTATAACATCGTCGAAGCTTACCTTACAAGATTATAAGAATATTTCCAAAATAAATGTTTTCTTAAATGATTTCAAAATATAAAGATATATTTCTCTAAAAAAGGTTTTGATTTCATCTATGTCAACATCCTTTGATGGATTTTAAGTTTATTTGATGTTGATTAATTATGATACAAAACATCCATATTGTATCGAAGGTTTTGTGATATGTTTGACTGTGGATGTGCTGTTTTTATATCATTCATTATTTATGGATAAAGTATTGACATTTCTTATGTTATTTTTAATACGAATGTTTATGTTATATTTCAACCTTTTCATATGAGGAATGTATTGGACTTAGTAATTGACGGGTGGAACCCGCTATAGCTCCTTGATGCATCGGTAGGTCTCATGAGAAAACTAGATGTGGAATTGGCCGAAGCCTTTCCCAATTTGATATATAGTTTTGTCCAAGGCCTTAATCATTTTTATACGTTTTGGGCAAGGCCTTGACAAAATGTTTCAGAATGTCCGGCATTATACATTCCCTCATTATGAAAATAATATTGATGGTTCATGTGGTCATTCGACTAGTATAATACCCATGATTATGTTTTATTATGGAATTATTTACTCATCTCATATTACTTCTATAAAAGTATACATGTTTATTATTGGTAAAGGCATGTGGTTTAAATTATTCACCATGCTTAATATTTATGTTATTTTCCATTGTATTGCTTACCCTTACTGATTATTTGATCTCACCCCTTTCTTGTGTTTCATTTTCCCAGGATATGAAGAATTAAGTTATGAGTGACTTGACAGCAT
This sequence comes from Viscum album, assembly GCA_963277665.1. Lineage (NCBI taxonomy): Eukaryota > Viridiplantae > Streptophyta > Magnoliopsida > Santalales > Viscaceae > Viscum > Viscum album. The sequence goes on along the minus strand of OY728123.1, from coordinate 435,043,371 downwards.
AATCTAGGAGGATTGGATGTTTCTAATGGAATATAATCATGTTGTATTTCTTTTCAAGATGTAAATTTTAATTTTGTGTGAATGTTGTTTCCAATAATACTAAATTTATTGGTGCTTCGAGACATAATTTCCTTGTGATCATGCCAATGTTATATAATAATGTACCAACTCGGGGTAATGAGGGTCGGGGTGTTACAGTTGGTATCAGAGGAAGTTTAGTACAAACCTTGGAAACTAGATTTAGATAAAATCTGATTAGAGAACATAGCCCTAAGATATACTTTGAGGATTAGTATAGAAGAACTTCAAAGAATTTTGGTATTGTAGAGATTTTGTGATTTTTCCAAGAAATGAATCCTTTTCTGGATACGAGCAAGTAGAGGTGGCTCTGGCATAGATGTACCTAGGGGTAACACCCAAAAACACTCATTTGAGATAGACTCGAACGGGAACTGGTGCACGACAACGGGCCTTGCTACACTCTTGGTTATGATACTCTTGGGGGATATGCTTAGGATAATTATCATTTTATTTACAAACTATTATGAAGGGTTTATGAGTATATACTTCATCAAAGAAAACATTTTTTATGATTATGGATTTTATACATAAACTGCTAAATTTATTTTAAGTGTTTTACAAGTTTAGATTTATGTATTGCGATTCATAAACTAATCTAATGTATGTCATTGTTTAGAAATGGCACCTAGTGGAAGTAATGTAAACTTTATCAATGTACGCACTCCATGTAGGGATTTCCCTCCTATTCAAGATAATTATAGAGGAGCTGGGGATACAACCGATGTTGATCAGCTTATCACCATACTGGGACAACTCAAAAAGGTTATGAATAATAACCTTACCCATATGGAGCAACCTGATTCACATTGCAGAGGATCAATACTAGACTTCTTCATGAGGAAAAAATCACCAACATTAAATGGGGGTACAAATCTATTAGTAGCTGAGTAATTGATAAATTCCTTAGAGAAAATATTTCATGCCTTGGGAAGTTGCAAAAGGGAAAAAGTTTTCATAGCAGTTTACCACCTCACTGGAGATGCTGATCAATGGTGGTCATTGATTCAAAACAAAAAGGAATATCATGAAGTATCAAATATGTAATGGAGGGAGTTTAACGAAATTTTCCTAGAAAAATACTTTTCGCATGACCATCGAGCAGATATGGGAAGACAATTTCTGATTCTGAGGAAAAAAGAGGATGAGAATGTCGCAAAGTATGAAGCTAAATTTACAAGGTTAGGGAGGCATGAAAAAAATTATATATGTAACCCAAGAAGTATGATTGGAAATTTATTTGATGGGTTAAAATCATTTCTTCGTCGAGCATTAGTATCACAATCCTTCTCATCATACAAAGATATTGTCTCATGTGCTATTAAGACATAAAAGGAATTCTTTAAGTCTTATGACTTTAATGTAAAGAAAGAGAAGAAGATATCTGTTGAACACTTTGGGAAAGGAAATAGGGAAGAAGGGAATAATTCAATTTCCACCCTGTGATAATTGCGGAAGGAAGCACCTTGGTGCCTGTCTAAAAGGAAAAGGAGTATGCAACAAATGTGGACAGAAATGCCATCTTACTGGTGATTGTAAGGGAACGAAAGATGCTACCAATGTTCATTGATACAATTGTAGGGATATAGGACATTATGAAAATTAATTTCCTAAGAGTCAGGGAAACTTACCTCAAAAAAGGCCAAGGGATCAAGGCCAAGCTTATGCGATCACTACTGCTGAGTTTGAAGCCCCGAAAGATGTGGTGGCAGGTAATTTAATGGTTTCCTCAAGTTTAGCCAATGCTTTATTTGATTCTACATCATCACATTGTTTTATATATTCCCAGTTTTCTAATAAATTTATATATTTCCAATTTGATTTAACAAGGGAGTTTTCAGTAAAAACTCCTAAGGGAAGTATCATTGTAACAATGTTTTGTGAATTAGTCCTCATTAGGGCATGTAAATGTTCTTTATCTAATGATCTCATCATTATACCCATTATTTAATTTGATATAATCCCCGATATGGATTGGATTTCCAACCATGATGTGAAAATTTATTGTAAGAAGATGTTGGTTACGATTTTTTATGACGGTGATAAAAAACACGTTATCTTTAGAGTAGAATCGTCACCACATGATTCTTATCTAGATCCACCCCTAGTAGCTCAACTAAATTCAATTATTGGGGAGGAAGAGAATGAAATAACTGTGAGTGGGGTAAATAATGTTCAAATAGAGGATGTATTTATTGTTCCAGAGTACATTGATGTATTTCCAAAGGATTTACCTGGACATCCTCCAGAACGAGAAATTGAGTTTTTCATTGATTTAATTCCTAGATCAAGGCCCATATCGAAGACCCCTTATAAAATGGCCACTATGTAATTAGTGGAACAAAAGAAACAACTAGAGGAATTGAGTAATAAGTGATTTATTCTCCCTAGTGTTTATCCATGGGGAGCCCCTGTTCTTTTTGTTAAGAAGAAAGATGGATCTATGAGGTTGTGCATTGACTATAAAGAGATCAATGCTATAACAATAAAGAACAAGTATCCCCTGCCACGCATTGATGATTTATTCGACCAACTTCATGGAGCTCAATAATTTTCAAAGATTGACCTTCGATCTGGATATCATCAGTTGTGTGTGAGGAAGGAAGACATTTCGAAAACAGCATTTCAAACCTGGTACTGACATTACGAGTTTACAGTAATGCCTTTTGGATTGACTAATGCACCATCTGTCTTCATGTATCTAATGAATAGAGTTTTCAAGGAATATTTTTATGACTTTGTAGTGGTATTTATTGATGATATCTTGGTATACTCTAAAATCTACAAAGATCATGAGAATCACTTGCGCATTATCCTGAAGACTCTTAGAAGACACAAATTATATGGGAAGTTTAGCTAATGTGAATTCTTGCTTCGGGAGATTTCTTTTCTTGGCCATATTTTCTCCAAGGATGGAATATCATCTGATCCTTCTAATACAACAGCGATCCAAAAATTGCTAGCACCGACAAGTATAACTGAGGTACGTAGTTTTATTGGCTTAGCAAGTTATTATCAGTGTTTCGTCCAGAAGTTTTCCCGATTGGCTAACCCATTAACCAATCTCACACGTAAAGGGGTGAAATTTGTTTGGAGAAAAGAGTGTGAACAATATTTTTAAGAAATGAATAGAATATTAGTCAATTATCTTATATTGACTCTACCATAAGGGAATGATGGGTTTGTTATTTATAGTGATTCTTTATGAAAGGACATGGATTTGTCCTTATGAAGAATGATAGGGTTATTGTCTATGCATCACAACAGCTAAAAATTCAGGAAAAAAACTATCATACTCATGATCTTGAGTTAGTAGCTGTAATATTTTCTTTGAATATTTGTAGACATTATCTCCATGGATAAAAATGTGAAATATAAACTGATCACAAAGGTTTGAAGTATATTTTCTCATAGAAAGAACTCAACATGAGACAAATGAGATGGATTGAACTACTCAAGGATTATGATTGCACAATACACTACCACCCGGGGAAGGAAAATAAGGTTACAGATGCCTTGAGCAGAAAAGATCATGGAGTTTTGAATAAGATGAGAGTTGAAAGGGATCCTATTTTCATGGATTTAGTAAATATGGATATGGAATAACCATGGAAGGTGAAACATAAATAATTTTTCAAATGGTTTCCGAACCATCTTTACTAAAAAGGATAAAGAATTATCACACCAGTGATAAAGAGTTTCAAAATAAAATTAAAGCTGTGAATGATGGGAGATTGAGTGACTTTGTGTATGAAGATGGAATTTTGAAATTTGGGAAGAGACTTTATGTTCCCGATATACCTGATCTGAAAAGAAAATTGTTAGATGATGCTCATAGTTCCAATTTATCTATACACCCTGGGTGAACCAAAATGTATAGAGATTTGAAGGAACATTTTTGGTGGGACAACATGAAGAGGGATATTGTTGATTTTGTGTAAATATGTATGGTTTGTCAACAAGTGAATGCTGGAAGGCAACAGCCTGGAGGAGTCATGCAACCTCTTCTCATTCCTGAGTGTAAATGGGATGATATCACAATGGACTTTGTCAGGGGACTACCAAAGACTCCTAGAAAGAATGATGCGATATGGGTCATTGTTGATCATCTTACGAAGTCAACACATTTTCTTGATATAAGAGAAGATTTACCACATGAACGTCTAGAAAGAATATATATTAATGAAGTTGTGAGACTTCATATAGTACCACTATCGATTGTTTCTGAACGTGATCCACATTTTACATCAAGATTCTGGAAAAGTCTTCAGAAATCCATAGATACTGAACTTCGTTTGAGCACTGCCTATGACCCGTAAACTGATGGACAATCAGAACGGACTATTAAAACCTTAAAAGATATGTTGAGATCATGCTCACTTGACTTTCATGGTATGTGGGATCAATATTTACCTCTGGTATAATTTTCCTATAACAATAGCTTCCATCCAAGTATTCAGGTGGCACCATTTGAAGCATTATGTGGAATGAGATGTCACACACCAACCTGTTGGGATGATGTTGGTGAAATAAAACTCTTAGGCCCAGAACTTGTGGAGGAAATGATGGAAAAAGTGAATGTAATCCAAAACCACATCGAAGCAGCTCAAAGTAGGCATAAGAGATATGCTGATAACCAAAGGAAGGATTTGGAATTTTAGGTAGGAGATCACATTTTCATGAAAGTATCTCCATTGAAGGGTGTTATACGTTTCGGTAAGAAGGGAAAATTGATTCCCAGGTACATCAGACCTTTCGAAATTCTAGAACGAATTGGGGTTGTATCTTACCATTTGGAAATGCCTCCAAGTCTCTCCAAAGTTCATGATGTGTTCCACATATCACTGTTGAGAAAATACATGTCTGACCCAACGCATGTACTGACCTATGAGGAACTAGAACTGGAACCTGATCTTTGTTTTTGTGAAGAGCCTGTCAAGATTCATGATACAAGAGAACGAGTGTTGAGAAACCGGACGACTCGTATGGTAAAAGATATATGGAGAAACCATAAGATGGGAGGGGAAATGTGGGAACCCAAGGAACTTATGATGAAGAATTACCAGAGTCATTTTATGCAGTAATACTCTAGAAATTTTGATGATGAAATTATTTGAAGGAGGGGATAATGTTACACCCCATGCTTCCACGGTATGCTTCTCTTTTAATAATACAGTAGCATGTGTTGTATGCAACTTCGAGTTTTAACACACCACAACCAATCAAACTAGCCGTTATGAATATTAATACCCACTTTTTGAAATTTTATAAATTTTATCTTTCAAAATGGAATTTTTTATTTGGAATATCGAAATTATCTTAGGGTGAATTTTTGGTATTTTTCAGAAAACATTCATTTTTTGTTGAATAGTGAAAAACACTGAGTTACAGTTTAAAACTGAACTTTTTATTTTAAATAATTATTTATTTTATTTAAATTTATTTTAGTTAAATATAGATACATAATACCTATATAAGTTCAATGTAATTCATTGGAGTCATTTTATAATAATTATATATATATAAATTTTATTGATCTTTTCATCGTATTTTACCCACCTCCTAGAAGAATTTATAAATTCACATAAAAAATAATTTTACTGCTTCTGTGAGAGGAATTTCAAAAATCAGAGAGACACGGTTTATATTATAAAGTAAAATGTGGTTCAATAAGAAGAAAATAATTTTTGTTGAATAGTAACTTTATACTTTTATTTACCACGGTTAAAATTAAATAGGGTAATTAAGGGTAAAAATGATATTATTATTACCCTAAAACATGTCCTTATTCTATTGGATATGTATAATTAGACCAAAAACAAACTTAGGAATAAAATATGAACCTCTTTGGTCTACTTGGATTAGATTATGACACTTATTATTATTTTATATAAAGAAGTGTTAAAAGAGTTAAAATCAAACTTTAATAACTAAAACATTTTTAATATAGGGTTATAAATATGATAAATTCGACTAAAAATATTCATTATAAAGATAAAAATATTTACTACATAATGGTATTTTATTTTTATTTTTTAGACAAAAAATTATTTAATTTATCTATGACACAATGATGATGCATTAATTACCTAATTAATGAAATATTAAAATAATCGATATTATAAATATCCCAATAAATGTAATTTGAGTCTTTTAATGAATTACAATAATTTTATAGGTTAATATGAAATTTTAGGGTTGGTTAGATGAATTTGATTCGAAGTAATAAAGCTTTTATGAATTTAGAAAAAACAAAATACCAAATTGTGTCAAAATTGACATAAAAGAGTATTTAAAACTAATATTATATTATTAATTGATATTCTATTCCTAAAAATCTATTGCTCAGAAAAAATACTTATATAATTATAGGTGTATCATTAATGAACCACTTGGGGTTCTCTAGGAATTATATAGTCAGTTTATTAACCATATAATATAGAAATACAAAGAGAAATGGTAAATGTCAAACTATTTAACTAAGAGTTAAATCTAAAAGATAATGTTAATATAGTGACCCAAACCTATCTAAAACCTATTGGTTGATTGCTTTTCAACAAATCCCCACCTTATAGATTAAATAATCCATTTTGGAGCCATTAGAAACTGAAAATTATTTTATTATAAAATAATATTTCTAGCTTTTCCTAAGGTTCCCCTCAACCCTCTTATAAAAGGGCACTCCCCATTCTCTCTAATTCACACATTCAAAGCCATTTGGCTCGTCCAAACCCTACCCAAATACCCCCTCAACTATCCTCCCTTCATATTAGAGGTCTTCCTTTAGTCATAAAGCCACTCTAAGGTGCCCTTTTGATTAAATCAAAAGAAAGAACCTAGAGAAGAGGTAAATATTTCATCACCTCTTTCAAGTTCCTTTCTTCTTCCACTTCCTTTTACATTATTGTTTCCATTATAAAATAATAACTCAGGTATCTTATATATATTGTGATGTTATTATAAATATTGTACAACCAAATTCATTATTCTATCCATCCTTTGAATGACATGTCGCCATAGGTGCGTACGTACGGCTTACCGTCTCCAATTAATGGTGTAATTGTTATTCAATACATTATTATTTTTCTTGGTATAATAAAGATGTATAATTGATGTAAATAATAAATATAACATAATAATTATTCTTTATATATTATATACCATCCGATTATATATTATTTTAATATCAAAAGAATGATATTTTCGCTCTTGCGTACGTACGGATTACCATCCCCACGAACGCGATGTGATTCCTTCCCCACAGTATCCATTCAAGACTAATTTTCATTAGATGATTAAAAATAATGTTTAAAGACTTGATGTGATTCCAGATATGAATAAGATACATCCCATTCATAACAAATATGACTCACATAAAAAAGAATATAAAGGAAAAATAATTCGTTAAAACCAGAAACAATGATAATACTAAGATATTATTAGAAATGAAATGTTAAAAGATAATATATGATATCATATTAATGTATATGATTATTTTAGTATTTAATAACAATTATTTCACCATTATACAGGAGGTTAACCTACCCTTGAACAAGGAAATGTAAAAGGTAATGGTTAATTTCACAATCTTTTATCCAAGGTTGTTTTTACCTAAGTATCTACTAGGACCTCTTTATCATCCACATCCATGTTTATTAAAAATGTATTTCAAAACATTTTACTATTTACTAGATTATGGGTCAAAGTCATTTATACCCTTGTTTTAATTTTTATAAAATGGTTTGAAATGAATCTTTCTGTCGTTTTCCAAACAAGTTCCTTTATAAACTTTTCGACAATATTAAGGTAAGAATGACTTTTATTAACTTATACAGCGGGTGTAGCTATTTTCCACCATTATAACATCATTGAAGCTTACCTTACAAGCTTATAAGAATATTTCCAAAATAAATGTTTTCTTAAATGATTTCAAAATAGAAAGAGATATTCCTCTAAAAAGGTTTTGATTTCTTCTATGTCAACATCCTTTGATGGACTTTAAGATTATTTGAAGTTGATTTATTATGATACAAAACTTCCGTATTGTATTGAAGGTTTTGTGATATTTTTGACTATGGATGTGCTATTTTTATACCATTCAGGGTTTATAGTTAAAGTGCTGGAATTTCTTATGCTAGTTTTAATACGAATGTTTATGTAATATTTCAACCTTTTCAAATGAAAAATGTATTGGACTTAGTATGTGACGGGTAGAGCCCGCTATAGCTCCTTGATGCATCAGTAGGTCTCATGAGACAACTAGAAGTGGAATTGGCCGAGGCCTTTCCCAATTTGATATATGGTTTTGGCCGAGGCCTTAATCATTTTTAGACGTCTTGGTCGAGGCCTTGACAAAATGTTTTAGAATGTCCGACATTATACATTCCCTCATTATGAAAATAATATTGATGGTTCATGTGGTCATTCAACTAGTAGAATACCCATGATTGTGTTTTATTATGGAATTATTTACTCATCTCATATTCATGCCTTAAAAGTATTCATATTTATTATTGGTAAAGTCATGTGGTTTCAATTATTCACTATGCTTAATATTTATGTTATTTTCCACTCTATTGCTTACCATTACTGAGCATTTGAGCTCACCCATTTCTTATGTTTCATTTTCCTAGGATATGAATAAGTTAGTTATGAGTGATTTGAGGGCATAATCTAGGAGGATTGGATGTTTCTAATGGAATATACTCATTTTTTATTTCTTTTCATGCTGTAAAGTTGAACTTATGTATGAATCTTTTTTCCAATAATACTAAACGGATCGTTCTTTCGAGAAACTATTACCTTGTGATCATGCCAATGTTATGTAATAATGCACCAACTCTAGGTAACTAGGGTCGGGGCGTTACACTATACAAATTTTCCTATAAATTCTATTAGCCATTATTAACATATTCATATTTAATGGGGAGTTACATATATTTATTCCACATACCATTATCATGTAATAAGTAATGATGAAGAATGATTCCTTGTTGTATGATCCTTGGGGAACACTTAAGCATCAGATTTAAATGAATACGATGGGTGTGCCCTGATAGTACTCTAATGCATTGGGTAATGTTGACTATAATGATACATAACATTTGGATAGGGTGTGAAAATTATTCCTTTATGAGAATTTTCCCCCTAATTTCTTGGTGGGTTTATCCTTGACCTATATCTATGATTTAGTGTTTTATGTTGTTGAAACATTTTCTATGTTATGATTATCATGATATATCATGTATTATTATTCATGTTCATTTCATTCCTCATTGTTATGCCTATTGTCTAACATGTATCACTTATTCCTTGTTTATTCCCTTAATTTACTTTATAGCTCACCGATTTCATCTATATGTCCCCAAGTTATCCCATGCAGTTTTATATATGATGGAGTATTTTGAGAATGTTAAAGAAATTTTCTATAAAGATGATGTATTCCCTATTTTATGTTGTTGTGTAATGTACCTAATTCCTAAATACACTAGACTTATAGATCATTAATTTTTTATTAATTGTATCCTTTTTCAATAAAACAAGTACTAATCTTAAATAAAGAGAAGGGTTGGTATAGTTCTTATACGATGAAAAGTATTGTTATTTTTGGGATTATGATTAAAAATATCTAGTGAAATCTTTATGTATATGACTAAGTATAAGAAAACATCTCTAAATTTTGGTAAGTAAAGAGTATGTTTTTTATCAAGAAAATATATCCTAGTCTGGATATTATAATTGGATGTGGTTCTGGAACAGATGTACCTAGTGGTGACAACTCCATCATGGTGTCCTGAGCCTAAATCGGGGAAACCAGGTGCCTGACAACCGGCCTCAATGCACACCTGGTTTGACACTCACATGGGATATTCTTTGATAAATACACAATCCCATTATGAACCCCTATTAAGGGAGAAAAAAATCTCATTGGAATATATGTTCATAAATAGATCATGGATAACATAGATTGAAACCTAGAAATTGAGAAGTTAAGGAAGTATATGTAATTTATAATTTTTCCCTTCATTGTCATTGGATTCCCCTTTATCTGTTTAATAGATTAAAAATAATCATAACTAATTTTTACTTTATTATAGCTAATGGCTTAAAATATGAGGAATCAGGTAGACAATCAATGTGATGGGAAATGTGATGACTGCCCAATGAGATGCTCAACCCAATGGGAGCAAGAATAAAAAAAACATTTTGATGATAATATCTTACCTGAATCAGGTTATGAATAGAATCATGCATCATCAGGAGCACCGACACCCCCCTAAGAGAGAACAAGACTCAATCAAGATATTTTTGTGAGAAAGGCCTCCAAAATTCAATTGATCCCCTGATCCCTTAATTGAGAAATAATGGATCAACTAAATTAATAATATCTTCCTTATCCATTAATCTTACAAAAAATAGAATGTTCTTCTGTATTTTTATCATATGGAAGAAGTAGCTGATCAGTGGAAGACATTGATAAAAAACAAAAATCCAGAGGAAGATATCAAAGAAGTGGAGTGGAAGAAATTTTTGGAAAAAATCAATAAATATTTTCCTTTAAATCTCCATCTTAAAACTGAAAGGTACTTCCTTTTACTCAAACAAAAATTTGATGAATATATCAGGGTTCACTAGTAAAAATTCACAATACTTTCATTATATTCCTTGGGATTTTTTTTCTTTACCACTAAATGAAATGTTGACTGCTTATTTGGTGGGATAAAAGATAGTATACGTAAAGATATGGAGATCTATGACTTTGGTATCTATGAGTAAATTTTCTAATGTTCCATCAATATTGAAATGGACATTAGTGAATCTTAGTGGTATTATAGGGAACTAAATTATAAAGTGGAATTTAATTCTTCGAGTCTGGTAGAGAAATATATTGGTGAAATGGAATTAAAACATCCCACATTTAAAAGGTGCATGAAGAAGCACCTTGAAAATTTCCTAAGGGGAACAAATAAATTCTTTAGGTCTGAGAAGGAATGAAAACTAACAATAAATTATTGATAGTAGGAACCCATTAATGTGATAGAGGAAAGGAATTCCCTGGCCAAACCTCAATTATTTTTTCATTTCATTAAATGCAAGTAACCATGACACTTTTCAAACCAATTTCCTAAGACAAGGGTTTTCAGAGAAAATCAACAACCTCCAAGGCAATAAGAGAAATATTTTTCCATCACAACCAATGAGGTGGAATATAAAAATGAATTGGTGATAGGTACACAAGTTATTCATTCAATAATAGACAACATACTTTTTAATTCTAGTTCTACACAATCCTTTATATCACGAATGTTTGGTAGAACTATTAAAACTCCACCACTGAGCAGGGAAGTAGATCTGTTTGTGAAAATGGAAAATGGGGAAATTATTACATCCCAAATTTATAACTCCTCCCTTATAAAAAATTGTGTGCTGAACATCCAAGTGAACATTTTCATACTCCCTTATTTTTGAATTTTATGCAATTCTAAGCATGGATTTCATTTATCTATATAAAGAAAACATAAATTTCTGTAAGAAGGAAATCACTCTCCATATTACGAATTGACCCCCAATTTATTAAAAGTGAAAGGAAAAGGATGAGTCTTATTTAGCACCATCATTTCAATGAGGGATATTATTTCTCTTTGGGAAAGCAAATCAAACTCAAATTATTGAGTCTATGGAAAAAACCATCCTTTATGAATTGCATATTATGAGGGGATATGTTGACATGTTTCCCATGGAATTTATTGGTTTTCATCTGAGCTGAGAGATTGAATTTTCAATAGATCACACACCTATGGTGTTTTCTTTAACCAAGAATCTATATAGAATGGATACTGTGAAACCTGAAGAGATAAAGAAATAACTATTGTAGAATCTAGATAAAGGGTTTATACGCCCAAGTGCTTTACCATATTGTGCACTGATCCTCTTTGTCCAGATGAAGTATGGTTTAATGTGCCTTGGATTTTATTATCTTGATCTCAATATGATCAAGATAAAGAACAAGTATACTCTTCCTTGGATTCATGATTTGTTTGATTTTCTATGAGCTGAATAATAATTCTCCAAGGTGGATCTTCGGTTGTGGTATTATCATGTAAGGGTGATGAAGGAAGATATACCCAATACCAATTTTTGTACAAGGTGTGGGAACTATGAGTTCATAGTGGTTTCATTCAAACCCACTAATTCTCTAGAAATATTCATGAACTTGATGAATATAGTCTTTAGATATTACCTCAAAAAAATTGGTAGTATTTATAAATTTTATTCTAATATAAATCAAAATCAAGGAGGATTATGATGAGAATCTAATCACTTTACTAAATACCCATTGAAAAGATAGTCTTTAGGCCAATTACAACAAATGAGATTTCTAGTTAAACGATTTCTCTTTCTTGGTACATATACTCACAAGAAATGGGATATATGTGACCCATCAAAGACATAAGTAATTAAATTGAAGATTATTCCAAAATCAATGAAATATATTTGTATTTTACATGGGATAGTAGGGTATTATCACTGATTTGTGAGAAATGTCTCATAATTGTCAAACCCTTTTACTAAGCTAACTCGGAAGGTAGTAAACTATTCTTGGAATAATGAATGTGAATAGAGATCCATGGATTCAAAAATAATTCTAATCACCGTTACTATGCTCACACTACCCACAAGTGGAGAACTCTTTACAGTATTCAGTAAAGATTTGAAGAAGTCATTAGGCAGTGTCTTATTGAAGAATGAAAAATTCATAGCCTATAATTCATGGAATTTGAATGTTTATGATAAAAACTACCCCATGCGTGATCTAGAGTTGGGTGGTATGGTCTTTTCATTAAAAATATAGTGTAATTATCTCTATGGGGAGAAATATGAGATATATACTGATCAAAAAAACATCATGTATATATTCAGATAGAAATAGTTGAATATGAACCAATGAAGATGGTTAGAGATGATTAAGGACTATGACTTCACAATCCACTACCATCTAGGTAAAGTGAATAAAGTGGAATATTCTCTATATGTAAAGGATCAAGCCTCTTTATCAGTGATTATAATTGAAATTGATACAATTTCTATTAACCATAAAAGGATTGGAGTGGTAATCATAGAGGAATAAACATCATCCATCATTTCACAAATGATTTCTCAATAGTATCTTTTGGAAAGGTTAAAGGATACTGAAATAAATGATGTGAAAATTCATACTATGGTGGAATCCATGAAAAAGGGTATTTCCTTGGAGTTTAAAATTGATGAAGATTTAATTAGGAGATTTGGTTCACTGCTTTGTGTTCCCTAAAATCTGGAGTTGATAAAGGAACTAGTGTATGATTCACATAGTTCAACTTTATACATTCACCTAGGAAGCACAAAGATGTATCAAGATCATTGTTGGAATTATTGGTGGGAAAATATGAATGAAGATATCACTGAATACACATCAAAGTTCCTATTATGCTTAAAAGTAATGGCTGAAATGTAGGATTATAATGGGAGGATGCAACCATTATCCATACCAAAGTGTAAATGGGAGAAAATAACCATACACTTTATCATAGGACTTGCGAATACTTCTTGGGGAAACAATGTTATATGGGTTATTGTGTACTGTCTTACAAATACAACACACTTTATCACATTTTGATGGGACTTCACATTAGATAAACATGCATGGATATAAATTATGACAGTTTTAAGACTTCATGGAGTACTAGTATTGAATGTATTCGATCGAGATTTGAGATTCACTGCGATGTTCGGGAAAAGACTCCAACACTCTCTAAACCCTAATCTGAACATCACTAGAGCCTATCATCCTCAAACAAATGGATATTCTATGTAGAAAATTCATAGACTATGATATATGTTGCGAGCATGTTCTATATGCTTCAAAGGGGGATGGTACCAATATATTGTTATAGTCGAGTTCTCATAGAACAACAGTTTCCACTCAATCATCAAAATGGATCCCTATGAAGTCCATTATGGGAAGAGTTGAAAAAAACATACATGTTGGGATGATGTTGTAAAACAAAAATTACATGGTCCTGAAATGGTTGAGGAAATCCTAGAAACATTTAAGAACATTCTACATCACATCAAGGATTCCAATACTTGAAAGAAGTGATATGATGATAATTGTCAATGATACAAAGATTTTGTTGTTGGAGACATGGTATTCCACCTCATATCTCCATGGAAGAGAGTGATGTGATTTGGGAAGTAGGGAATACTTATTCCAATATACATCATCCCCCTTGAGATCCTTGATCGCATCAGAGCGATGGCATGTCGAATAACACTCCCACCGAACCTATCTAAATTAGATGATATGTTCAAGGTATCCCTCTTGATAAAGTACATACCAAACCTCACACATGTACTCAATCCAAAGGTGGTTTCATTGTAGAATGAACTCTCTTATGAAGAGAATCTGGTGAAGATCATAGATAATGGAGAAAATTTCGAGACATGGTTTTTTCATTGTAAGACTTTAAAATATTTCTATATATATTAACAGATCCAGGCGTTGTGATGTTATGCAATTCTAAGGATCGGTGTACCCGAAATTAATTTTATGAAAATATTAAATATATTTTATACTACATTGATCATTTAGTCAAAGAAAATATGATAACTCTTAAATGTATTATCAGATTAGAAATATGAGACCACGGTTGGGTTTGGAATACAATATTTTCCCTATGCACAACATTAAATGAGTTGATGTGGGGCGTTCAGACCCCACTCTCATTGGTAATGAATTAAGTGGAATCATTTAATTTAATAAATTAACTGATTATCTTCATTTGAACAAAAAATATGTTTATAAATATATCATTAAAGGAAATTTTTCAGGGTTGGAATCACAATTTGTGGAATCAGCAGGTGAGAGATCTGCCCTCCTCCCTTTAGAAAATCGAGATGAATAATAATGGAACATCAAATCATTTTAGATCAGAATGTAATGAGTCCATCTGCTTCTTTCAATCTTTATGTAGGCACATTCTTCACTAACAGTCGATCCAAAATAGAGGTAGAACTCAACTTTTGGTGTTTTTGAACCGTTGTATTAAAAATGGATTATAATGTTATTCCTTTGATCTATGTAGTATTATATCCTTCTCATGGACCCAAGTACTGTATTTCATATAATTTAATCAATTTTCTAACCTTAGTGCCATCTTATTGATCTCTGACCAAGAATGCTTATCCAGTGATGTTCTAGAAATTAGTTTATGGTTCTTTTATTCCTTAATTATTTGTGTTCTTCATCGGTTGGATCGCCACGGTCTCAGTACAACTTTGCAGGAAGGTATCAAGCCTAATCATACCACCAAATTTTTGGCAAATAGACTAAATGAGAACGGATCATTGAACCAAGTATAGACCTGGATAGCATGCAGTGTGATGAGATTAATTCCAAGAGAAGGCACTACATTGAGTCTCATGGTGAATGCTTAATGCAATGAACATGGTGGTGGTCAGTCTAGGATCTTTTATGGGGTGGTCGGACATGGTCAACAAAGTGTGAATTTTTAATTATTATTAATAAGATTAATAATGGTGCAATAAAACATTTGGTTAATTAAATAAATTAGTTTTAATTTACTAAATGAAAAACATTTTAAATTAAATTGTATGGATTTTATAATGTAAAATCATTTTAAATTAATTGGTTTTAATTTAATGATATATGATATATAGGATAAAATATATGAGATATAAGACATAAGTTATAAGATATAAGATATAACATACAAGATATGTGATATAAGATATAAGATATATGATAGGATATAGAAGATATGAAATATAAGATATAAGATATAAGATATAGGATAAAAATTATGAGATATGATATATGATATATGTTTTATAAGATATATTATAAAATAAATGAGATATGAGATATAAGATATGAGATACAAGATATGATATATGAGATATTAATCTTGGATAAATAAACTTATATCATTTATGTATTTTAAATGAGGCACATGTTTGATGAATCGTTACCAAAAACGTGATCCTAGAATAGTGATTGTCATTTTAAGACTGATGTTGGATACCTTTTTTGGACACGTGCCTCGGGTCAACAAAAACCCAATAATATTATTATTATTATTATTTTTTTGAATCTTGTATCTGACATATCTCCCTCAGACGGTGTCATAATGAAGAACCGTTTGTGATGCTACGTGTAACGACGCAAAGATTCATTAATGAAAATCCTTCTTGATCTAATTAAATTTCTCTTTATGTATAATGTTTATATAAAATATCAACTTCTTTGGTTTTATGTTAAGAATTATGACTGTTACTTTTATAGCCATTGAACAGTGATTACATGATTAGTATAATTATAAGGCTTTAACAAATTAAATTTACTCAGACAAAAAAATTGATGGCCTCATCCCGTAGAATTGATCCATACGAGGCCCATTTGTCGGAGCTCGGAAAAGAGTTGGCTTCATTGGGCTTCACTCTTGATCAAGCCCAATCTGAGCTTCACCATGTCAAGCTCGAACGGAACTGTCTATGGGAAAAGTGGAAGTTGATAGAGATTAACAAACGAGCGATATTATCCGATCCACCCCAAGAGTTTGTCACCATCGCACACCTTACCCTTAGGTATTATGTGGTTGTTTTAAGGGGTTATGTAACAAATAGCTAGTACTATGTTCATGTACATTATTTTTTGTATATAATAATTAATATACTTTCTTGTCATTATTAATACATTGTAAATAGTTTTTAAAGTGAAAATAGTGTTTTTTAGTTATTATTTATTTATGAATTCTATTTTATCAAATTAAGGGATTTTTGAAATAAATAATATTTTAATAAAATATTATTATTATTATTATTATTATTAAATTAATTTTATTATATATAAATTATCATATAATTTGATGAATGCAATTGTAATTTTTATTAAGGTTTGGAAGCCATTTTTGTCAAAACCCAGGAATTTCAGATAAATGACAGTTTTTATTTTATAATTAGAAATTTACATATTTAGAAAATTATTTAGATAAAATAAATGTTATTTCTGGAATCAATACATCGAAATTTTCCAACAGTGAATTTTTCATAATTTTCTGAGACAGTCAATTTTTTGGGTAAAAATTAAATACTGTTTAAATATATAATGTGTTTTATGACATCATAATGACCGAATAGTGATGTAATAAAATACTATAAGCTTTATTTTCAGACAATACATGTTTTAACATTAAAATAATTTGATTTTGGGTTTGTTTGACTTACTTTTCAAAGCATTAATGGACCCTTCAATACTTATTAAACACCTTGCCTTTTTAAATTGTTTTCCATGGGAGTGTGACTCACCTCCACATAAGCAACCCTATTATTTTAAGAAGTTCGGAATTTGGCCTTATAAAATATTGTCTTCTTATTCCATTTTCCAAAAACCATGGGAAAAAACCATGGGATGGTTTTTGTTTTGGACTAATTTAATATAAGGGGTCCCAAACCTGAATAATAAATAATTCACTCACCTTTCTTATATAAACCCACCCAAGCTCCCACTTCATCCTCACTCAAAGTCTTTTTAGTTCGTCCAACCTCTGACCTACTCTCTATAGAATCCTCCCAAGGTGCCCCAAGCTCCCAATAAGCCTCTCTCAAGCCTCTCTCAAGCCTTTGGAAGCACACTTCCAAGTAAGGGTTTTACTTCCTTTCTCATTTTTGTCTAATTTTCTTTAAGTTGTTATTCCCTTTTAATTTCAATTATGAATGTTGGGGTATGGTTTCTCACCTCCCTCATACTTCCCTATTTATGTTTGAATAATTGGATACCCATTTCTCTCTCATTAAATGCCTCCCATGTACACCCGTTACTATGCTAAAATTATGAAAGGAACTTCTCTCTCCTCTTGACCATTCAAGCAATACTTTTGTATCATGAATCTAATTTCCATTACAATTGTTGGGACATGTACCTATATGACCTCCGTAATGTCCATTACATGTAAATATGATGAGGAACCACTTTCTCTCTCATCAACCATTTTTATGAATTCTTATGTCATGCTGTTACAATGTCGAAATCACACCGATTTTCTAAGCCAATGTCATTGTGTAGTGAATACCATGCCCATTTCTCCATCAAGGGTATTCACCTTTATGAACATTTACTTATTGATTATAATTTTTTATGTATTAATTCCACATTCCTTTATCATGGAATAAATGATTGTGTTTTATGAATCCATGTTTTATGATCCATGTGGCACACTTATGAATGAAATGAAATGTTTAAGAAGGGTGCGCCCCTATAGCGCTCCAATGCATTGGGTAAAGTATAGTATCATGATACATCATATGCAATGAGTATTGACTCATGATAATTCATGTTCAATGATGTTTTACTCGTTCTTCATGTGCAATGAGGATTTAATCATGCTCCATATGCAATGAGCCTTGGCTCATTCTAATTCCATGTAAAGTGTTGTTGCCACATTTCCATGTTATGATTATCATGCTTTATCATGCCTTTATGTTCATGTTTCTCTTGTTCTATATTGATATGCCTATTGTCTAACATGTATTTTACTCCTCATGTATTCCATGTTTATTCCCTTACTGGGCTTTAAAGCTCACCCCTTTTCTTATGCATGTCCCCAGGTTATCCCATGCAATGCTAAGTACGAGGGAATGTAGTGGTCATGTAAAGGAAGTTTTCAATAAAGATGTTATATTTCATGTTTTAAGTTGTAATGTAATGATCCTAAGCCCCAAATACACTAGACCTCTCAATCTTCCATGTTGTATCAAGTGTATAGTTTATATAATAAATCATGTTTAAGTTTGAAATAAAAGCAGTGTTGTCATAGTTGGTATCAGAGGATAGGTTTAGTTATTTTTGGGATTAGGATTAGAAAACCCTAGTAAAGCCTTAAAGACAAGACTAGGTACAATAAAAACATCCCCAAGCTTTGTTAAGTACTGAGTAAGTGGTTTATCAAGCAAATACATCCCTGTCTGGATACGAGCAGGAAGAGGCGGCTCTGGCACAGATGTATCCTAGGGGTAAATCCCAAAAACACCGCTTTGAGCTAAACTCGAATGGGAACTGGTGCACGACAACAGGCCTTACTGCACTCTTGGTTTCAAAACTCCCAGGGGATATGTTTTGTTAAATTCACAGGCTTAGTATGAAACCTTATTAAGGGAATTAAAAAAATGCCCCTAATAATATATGTTAGAAAGTAGATCATGAAAAGCCTAGATTGAAGCCTATAGACTCATGAGTTAAGGAAATAAAAGTTTATTTATAAGTCATCAACTTTTGCCTTTGGATTACCCTTTATGTTTTACCCACTAACTTTCTTTTTATTCTAGCCAATGGCCGGTAATAGTAGGACTCGGGCTAATAACCGATGTGAAGATCAGTGTGATGATTGTACTAATGAGATGCCCAATCCAATGGGAGCGGGAATCGCGAACATTTTCACACTTACCTCTCAGCTAACTCAGGCTTTTAATATAAACACGGGACAAGAGGAACGTTAAACCCCCCTAAGAAAGAACAAGTCACTATCGTGAGCTTCATGTGACAAAAGCCTCCTACGTTTAGAGGATCATCTGTTCCCACGATCGTTGAACAATGGATCAACTCCATTGAAAAGATCTTCTCCATCCTTCAATGTTCTGAACAAGAGAAGGTTCTCCTGGAGGCTTATCATATGGAGGGTGAAGCTGATCAATGGTGGATGTTGATCAAAAATACAAATCTTGAGGAGGAGATCAAGGCATTATAATGGAAGGATTTCCGAAAGATATTTTTCGATAAATATTTTCCACGCACCCTCCAGCTTAAGATGGAAAGGGACTTTCTTTCCCTCAAGCAAAAAGACAAAGAATCTATTGGATCATATGAGGAAAACTTCACAAGGCTTGAACGACTCGCTTCCAGCTTTTTCGTTACCCCAGAATGCAAAGTTGACTGCTTCTTTGGTGGGTTGAATCCTAGCCTATGGAAATCATTAGTAATCCGTGACTTCGACAGCTATGAGGAAATTGTTCAATATTCCCTCAAGGTCAAAATGGAGATCGGAGAGTCACAGGGGTATCATGGGGATAAGAAGCGTAAGGTAGAATTCAATGCTCGTGGTCTGATGGATAAATCCAATGGTGCTAAGAAGATATAGAACCCCACTTGCCAAAAGTGTAGAAGGAAGCACGTTGGAAATTGCCTTAAGGGGAAGAGGAAATGCTTCAGGTGTGGAAGAGTAGGGCACCTAGCTGTTAACTACTGACAAGAAAGACCCGCGGCTGTGACAGAGGAGAGGAACACTCTGTTCGAACCTCAATGCATTGTTCAATGCTATAAATGCAAAGAACCGGGTCATTTTTCAAATCAGTTCCCTAATCAAAGGGTTTTCGGAGGCAACCAACAACCTCCAATGCACCAAGGAAGAGATTTTTCCATCACTTCTGCTGAAGTGAACCCCAAAAACGAAGTGGTGACAGGTATGCTAGTTATTCATTCAAGAATAGCGAACATACTTTTTGATTCAGGTTATACATATTCTTTTATATCTCTAAAGTTTAGTAGAACAATCCCAGCACCACCACAAATCATGGAAGTGAAGATGTCGGTGAGTATGGAAAATGGGGAAATCATTGCATCCCGTGAATATAATTCATCCCCTGTTATAATCTGTGGATTGAATTTCTTGGCGAACCTCGTCATACTCCCTATGGTGGGATTTGATACAATTCTTGGCATGGATTTTCTTTCTTTATATAGATCCAACATAAATTGTCGGGAGAGGTAAATCACACTTTATATGGAGAATCGACCCCCGATTCTTTACAATTGTAAGGAGGAAGATGAATCTCCATTAGCTCCATCATCTCAAGAATGGATATTACTAACCTATGAGCACGCGTATCTGGCTCAGATGATTGAGTCCAAGGAAGAAACCATCCTGGAGGAAATGCCTATTGTGAGGGAATTCGCTAAAGTGTTTCCCGAGGAACTGCATGGTCTTCCTCCTCAAAGAGATATTGAATTCTAAATTGAACTTATACATGAGGAATTAACAATATCCAAGACTCCATATATAATGGTTATTGTAGAGCTTGAAGAGCTAAAGAAACAACTACAAGAAAATTTGGATGAAGGGTTTATATGCCCAAGTGCTTCACCATGGGGTGCACCAGTCCTCTTCGTCAAGAAGAAGGATGGGTCAATGCGCCTTTGCATCGATTATCATGATCACAAGAAAATCACGATAAAGAACAAGTATCCTCTACCATGAATTGATGACTTGTTTGATCAGCTCTTTGGAGCACAATACTTTTCCAAGGTTGACTTGCGGTCGGGATATTATCAAGTAAGGGTGAAGAAGGAAGATATCACCAAGACTGCTTTTCGCACAAGATACAGGCACTATGAATTCATAGTAATGCCTTTTAAACTCACTAATGCTCCAGAAATCATCATGGAATTAATGAATATAGTCTTTAGAGATTACCTAGACAAAATTGGGGTAGTCTTTATAGATGATATTCTAATATACTCCAAAACCAAAGAGGATCATGAGGAGCATTTAAGAAATGTAATAGAGACTTTGCTCAAGGAGAAGCTCTATGAAAAGTACATAAAGTGTGAGTTCTAGTTGAAGGGGGTCTCATACTTGGGCCATATCATCACAAGCAATGGGATATCGGTGGATCCCTCCAAAACAGATGCAATTGAGGGATGTTCGAGGCCAAAATCGGTAACGGATATCCGTAGCTTCTTGGGGTTAGCTGGATATTATCGACGATTTGTGAGGAATTTCTCACGATTGTCCAACCCTATTACCAAGATAACTCAGAAGGGAGTGAAGTTTTCTTGGAGTGATGAATGTGAAGAATGCTTCAAGGAGTTGAAAAGGAGGCTTATCACTACACCCATGCTCACTTTACCGACAAGTGGGGAACTTTTTGTTGTATTCAGTGATTCTTCGAAGAAGGGCTTAGGTTGTGTGCTGATGCAGAATGATAAAGTGATATCCTATGCCTCAAGGTAGTTGAAAATCCTTGAGTGAAACTATCCAACGCATGATCTGGAGTTGGCAGCGGTGATCTTTTCCTTGAAAATATGGTGGCATTATCTCTATGGGGAGAAATGTGAGATATATACTGACCAAAAGAGTCTTAAATATATATTCACACAGAAAGAGCTTAATATGCGCCAAAGATTATGTATAGTTCTCATAAAGGATTATGAATGTTCAATACATTACCACCCTGGGAAAGCGTACAAGGTGGCAGATGCCCTAAGTAGAAAAAAACCGAGTGATTCTATCAATGATGAGAATTGAGAAGGATCCAATCTTCTTAAACTTGATGAAGATGGACGTGGGAATCATAAAGAAGGGAACATCATCAATCCTTTCCCAAATTATTGCTCAACTGTCTCTTTTGGAAAGGATAAAGGATGCTCAAAGGGATAATGTGGGAATTCAGGAAAAAGTGGAAGCTATCAAAAAAGGAAAATCCTTGGAGTTTAATGTTAATGAAGAAGGAATTGTGGGATTTGGGAAAAGACTATGTGTTACATAGAGTCCGGAGCTAAAGAAGGAACTTTTGGAGATGCACGTAGTTCAAATTTCTCTATTCACCCAGGGAGCACAAAGATGTATCGAGATCTCTGAGAAAACTTTTGATGGGATAATATGAAGAAGGATATCGCTGAATATACATCAAAGTGCCTAGTGTGTCACCAATTGAAGGCAGAGAGGCAGAAGTCTAAGGGGATGATGCAACCATTGCCCATACCAGAATCGAAATGGGAGAACATCACCATGGACTTTGTCGCCGGACTTCCAAGGACATCCAAAGGAAACAATGCAATCTGGGTTGTTGTGGATCGTCTTACAAAGACTGCACACTTCATTGCTATTTGGGAGGATTTCTATTTGGATCAACTGGAACTGATATATATCAGGGAAGTGGTAAGGTTGCATGGAGTACCGCTATCTATTGTGTCTGACCGAGATCCAAGATTCACCTCTATGTTTTGGAAGAATCTTCAATATTCTCTGAATACTGAACTGAACTTCAGTACGGCCTACCATCCTCAAACTGATGGCCAATCCGAGCGGACTATCCAAACACCTGAGGACATGTTGAGAGCTTTCTCAATGGACTTTAAAGGAGGATGGGATCAACAACTTCCTCTGGTTGAGTTCTCTTATAATAACAATTTCCACTCAAGCATCCAAATGGCACCATATGAAGCCCTTTATGGGAAAAGGTGCAGAACACCGGCATGTAGGGATGAGGTCGGTGAACGTAAGCTGCTTAGACCATAAATGGTCGAGGAAATGGTGGAGAAGGTGAAAACAATTCAGTAGCATATCAAGGCATCCCAGAGTCGACAGAAGATTTATGTAGATAATCGTCAACGAGTCCTTGAGTTTAAAGTTGGAGACATTGTTTTTCTACGCATATCTCCATGGAGAAGGTCGTGAGGTTTGGAAAAAAAGGGAAGTTATGTCCAAGGTACATCGGCCCCTCTGATATTCCTGATCATGTCAGGGATGTGGCTTATCGACTACCACTTCCACCTACCATGGCCAAAGTATATGATGTCTTTCATGTATCCCTCTTAAGTAAGTACATACCAGAACCTTCACATGTACTCGCTTCTGAGGTGTTATAGTTAGAGGATGATATTTCTTATAAGGAGAAACCAGTGAAGATATTAGATCGTAGAGAAAAAGTTCTATGAAATAAGACAATGCCCCTCATCAAGGTGTCGTGGAGAAACCACAAGTTTGAAGAAGTGACTTGGGAATATGAGGAAATGATAAAGCTAAGTTACCCAGATCTGTTTTAGTGTGGGAAAAGGAAATTTTGAGGGTGAAATTTCTTAAGGGGGGATATTGTAACGACCCAAAGTTTCATTAATGGAAATCCCTCTTGATCTAATTAAATGTATCTTTATATAAAATGTTTATATAAAATATCAACTTCTTTGGTTTTATGTTAAGAATTGTGACTGTTAGTTTTATAGTCGTTGAACAGTGATCACATGATTAGTATAAATATAAGGCTTTAACAAACCCAATTTACTCAGACAAAAGAAGCGATGGCCTCATCCAGTATAATTTCTCCATATGAAGCCCATTTGTCAGAGCTTATAAAAGAGGTGGCGTCCTTGGGCTTCGATCTTGACCAAGACCAAGTTGATCTTCATCATGACATGCTCAAACGGGACCGTCTTCGGGAAAAGTGGAAGTTGATAGAGATTACCACGCGAGCGATGTTATCCGAGCCACCCCAAGAGTCTGTCACCATCACACACCTTACCCTTAGGTCTTATGCGGCTGTTTTAAGGGGTTATGTAACAAATCTCTAGTACTATGTTCATGTACATTATTTTTTGTATATAATAATGAATATACTTTCTTGTCATTATTAAAACATTGTAAATAGTTTTTAATGTGAAAATAGTGTTTTTTAGTTATTATCTAATTAAGAATTATATTTTATTAAATTAAGGGATTTTTGAATTAAATATTATTTTAATAAAATATTATTATTATTATTATTATTAAATTAATTTTTATTATATATAAATGATTATATAATTTTATGAATGCAATTGTAATTTTTATTGTGGTTTGGAGGCCATTTTTGTCAAAACACATGAATTTTCGATAAATGTCGCTTTTTATTTTAAATATGAAAATTAACATATTTCAAAAATTATTTAGATAAAATAAATGTTATTTCTGGAATCAGGACGTTGAAATTATCCAACAGTGAATTTTTTATAATTTTCTGAGACATTCAATTTTTTGGGTAAAAATTAAATATTGTTTAAATATATAATGTGTTTTATGACATCATAATGACCCAATAGTGATGTAATAAAATACAATAAGCTTTATGTTAGGCCAATATATGTTTTAACATTAAAATAATGTGATTTTGGGTTTTTTTGACTTACTTTCCAAAGCATTAATGGACCCTTCAAGACTTATTAAACACCTTGTCTTTTTAAATTGTTTTCCATGGGAGTGTGACTCACCTCCACATAAGCAATCCTATTATTTTTAGAATTTCGGACTTTGTCCATATAAAATATTGTTTTCCTATTCCCTTTTCCAAAAACCATGGTCAAAAACCATGGTATGGTTTATGGTTTGGACTAATTTAATATAAGGGGTCCCAAACCTAAATAATAAAGAATTCCCTCACCTTTCCTATATAAACCCACCCAAGCTCCCACTTCCTCCTCACTCAAAGCCTTTGGAGTTAATCCAAACTCTGACCTACTCTCCCTAGAATCTTTCCAAGGTGCCCCAAGCTCCCAAGAATCCTTTCTCATGCCCCTCTCAAGCCTTGGGAAGCACACTTCGAGTAAGGGTTTTTCTTCCTTTCTCATTTTTGTCCAATTTTCTTTATGTTGTTTTTCCCTTTTAATTTCAATTATGATTGTTGGGGTCCGGTTTCAAACCTCCCTCATATATCCATATTTATGTTTGAATTATGGGAGACCCCTTTCTCTCTCATTAAATACCTCCCATGTACACATGTTACTATGCCGAAATTCCGAAAGGAATTTCTCTCCTCTCTTTTACATTCAAGAAATAATTTTGTATCATGAATCTAATTTCCATTAAAATTATTGGGACATGTACCTATATAACCTACTTACTTTTCATTACATGTAAATATGCTGAGGAACACCTTTCTATCTCATCAACCATTTTTATGAATTCTTATGTCACGCTGTGATGCTGTCGAAATAGCACCGATTTTCTAAGCGGATGTCATTGTGTAGTGAATACCATGCCCATTTCTCCATCAAGGGAATTCAACATTATGAAAATTTACTTATTGATTATAAAGTTTAATTTATGAATTCCACATTCCTTTATTGTGGAATAAATGATTATGTTTTATGAATCCATGTTTTATGATCCATGTGGAACACTTATGCATGAAATGAAATGTTTAAGAAGGGTGCACCCTTATAGCGCTCCAATGCATTGGGTAAAGTATATTATCATGATACGTCATATGCAATGAGTATTTAATCATGATAATTCAAGTGCAACGACGGTTTACTCGTGCTACATGTGCAATGAGGATTTTCTCATGCTCCATGTGCAATGAGAATTGGCTCATGCTCCATGTGAAATGAGCCTTGGATCATTCTAATTCCATGTTAAGTGTTGTTTCCACATTTCCATGTTATGATTATCATGATTTATCATGCATTTATGTTCATTTTTCTCTTGTGATCTATTGATAGACTTATTTTCTAACATGTATTTTACTCCTCATGTATTCCATGTTTATTCCCTTACTGGGCTTTATAGCTCACCCCTTTTCTTATGCATGTCCTCAGGTTATCCCATTCAATACTAAGTACGAGGGAATATAGTGGTCTTGTAAAGGATGTTTTCAATAAAGATGTTGTATTTCATATTTTAAGTTGTCATGTAATTATCCTAAGCCCCAAAGGCACTGGACCTCTCGATCTTCCATGTTGTATCAAGTGAATAGTTTATGTAATAAATCTTGTTTATGTTTGAATTAAAAGTAGGGTTGTCATTATATGAACCTGAAATTTAGGTGTTCATTTCAAGATCAATATAGGGTATTTAATTTGGACTCATGGATTAGTCCAATGAGACACCATTCGAGAATGATTCGGCGAAATGATACTTTTTTATCGGGAGTCTGATTGAAGAAAATAAATAACCTATCTCGATCATTTTTCGTATAGAACATGATTGTTAAATCTCTTTTGGGTTTTGAGATATGATTATTGAATTTCCAATAATGATGCACTAAGGCGACACTCCATGATGAAAATTATCATACAATATCATCCGAGCGTTCTGGGATTCGACTCTAGTAGGGTTTGGTAGTGGAGTTACCTAATGATCTTTCTGAGTTACCCTCCAGTAGGGCTAGGCAGTAGATTTCCTTATCATTCTGGGATTACCCTTCAGTAGGTCTATGTAGTGGAAATACCCAAATACCTTACCAGACTTATCCTCTAGTAGGACTTGGAAATGGTATTCCATCATGACCTTCCCTGAGTGGTACCCTTCAGTAGGACTTGGCAGTGGATTTCCTTAGTGAATATCATAGGAGGACCCTCCTATCAGACCATGGAATGAGATCCATACAAAGAAATTGTGTTTCTTCGAATGTGTGACACATTGAGGTGACATGGTTTGATGTGTCTTTGGAATCATGGGGAAGTGGGATGCTTTCCCCCACAGAGATGTGTTTTTTTACGTGACCTAAAATAGTGCGGGTGAGTTAGTTCTTCCAAAAAAGGATAGTATCAAGGTGTGGTGATTGAGTCCCTTAACCTTGTGTGTTGAGGGTAGATGTGTGAGATGCTCTGAATTGTTGATGGAATTATTTTGGTAATATGGGAGTATTTTATTATTGGGATGATTAATGAGGTTTAGATCCTCTTACTCTCTCATTTTAGATTCTTTGACTAATTATATATATATATATATTATTTCTCATAGACTGACACATTGTTTTTGGATACTCTCCTTCCATGAGAGGTGAGGACATGAGAGGTATGCCACATAATTTTCATGTCTAGATTCTCATGGTTGGATGAGTATACTCTCTGGATATAAGTGGCATAGGCTTGATGGGTAGTTCATCAACTCACCATGTTTAGTCCCTTATGCTTGGATGAACTTGTTTCACTCTATTTTTGGGTTGATTTGTAAACTTTCACTATACCATGATATGTCTACTTCTTCCCTCTTCATATGTATCTTTTATTTCTCAACCATCACCCATTTTGGGGCATTCTACTGTGTATGTATATACTCACTCCTACATGGTATTTTCTGACACATATCATGTATTCTGCAGATGACAGATAGGTTGGTCGTGACTTTAGATTAGCTTTGGGATACTGGGTTATTGGACCACATAAAGTGGTCATACCTTGGGATGCAGTAGCTAGGATCTCTCAGTTGTTTACTCTTTTCTAGTTTTTTTAGGTTGGGGCATATTTTTGGTTGGAAATGTATTTTTCTCATTTACTTTCGGTTTACACAACAATACTTATGTATTGTGTAGAGGTTTGTGGATTCCTAGTTTATTTTATAAAAGTGTCACATATTTTCCCCTTTCCCTCTTTACTTTTTCATTGAATTTAATGTGTGTGTGTACAGGTACTTAATGAAAGGCCTCCTCAAGTTTATATGTGACTTCATTTGTTTTTTCCACTCCTATCATATAGAGTCAGGCTTGGGTTAATTTTAGATTGAGTCTCTTCATGGGTCGAATGATGACAGATTGGTGTAAGAGAATGTTAATTCCTTGGGATGTTGTTAAAAAATATCCCCATAAAGAGGATCAGTTGGGTTTTTTGGAAACTGTGTGAAGGTTTCACAAGTTTATATATTAGGCCTGCAAGTCTAATGATGGTATGGGCAGTCGACGTATCCATTCTCTAGGAACTTTACTACCTTCTTGTTGACTCTTCATGCTGAAAACATTGTTGTAGGGATTAATTGTACAAGCATCATATACAATTGATTCCATTGTTGTCCTTCTTGAGTAAGCTCCCCATTATTATCGATATATATGTGTATATTATAATCTGACCATGGTACTCCATGATAACTTTTAAGATGCACCCACGACAATAACCTCCTAGGATACTAGCTCTGGTTTGTAATGACAACCCTATGAGTGGTGAAGCCTCATTTTAGGGTCTATTATGTGATCCACTCCCTCAAGGGGGTAGTTAGTATCACCTATAAATTTTGAGTAGTAGATAATACCAGAAGATCAGGCTAAGGATGCTTGCAGGCTTAGCGCGCTTCGTGAGTTCCAGTATCAAAGACCGTTGAGGTTCTATGATGATCCAAATCTTCAGGAAGCATAGGATTTTCTAGAGTTGGTTGTCTTCAACTCTAGGATTTCTCGGACCCTAACATATCAATTGATTGATCTGGAAGCCATCCTTCTCCATGGAGTTGCTAGAAATTTTTGTATACTAGTTATAAAAGATGCACTATGAGTCAACACTCTCATGTGATGACTTCCAATGATTGTTCCGTGAGGTGTACTACCCCTCCTGCAATAAATCAGTCTGGATCTAGGAGCCTATGTAGCATCAGCAGGCATGGATAATGGTGGATGTATATAAGTAAAGGATTAAAAAAACATATGTGTTACTCCCTTAACTTTCATCCTAGGACTGGAGTAATGTATTCTATAGCATATCATATGGCACCTACTGAGCATCAGGAGCTACAGTTGCAGTTGGAGGTCCTTTACGAGAAAGGTTTCATCAGATCCAGTTTTTCCCCATAGGTATCTCTAGTTTTGTTTGTGAAAATGGTGAATGAGAGAATATGGATTTTTATTTAATATCGTCACTTAAACTAATCCATGATAAAGAACAAGTACCACTTGCTTAGAATTGATGATTGCTTTGATTAGTTGTGAGGAACAATATTGTTCTGGAAGATTGATCTCAAATATGGAGACCACCATTTGAGGGTTTTCAAGTATGACATTACAAAGAAAGATTTTTTATGTCCCTACATACACTATGAGTTTCTAGATATTCACTTTGATGTGAATAATTCCCCCACCATGCTTATGGATTTGATGAACTAGGTCTTACATCCATACTTGGACCGGTTTTCTATTTTCTTCATTGACGACATAATCATCTACTCTACAGTAGAGTAAGAGAATGTAGAGCACTTGAGGAGGGTCCAAGTCTTCCATAGAGAGGAAAATATTTACCAAAATATCTAAAAGTTTCATTTTTGGATACATGAGATTCGCTTCCTAGGGAATGTCATTTCTGAAAAAGTTTTAGCTGTGGATTCAGAAAAGATCGAAGCAATTCTTAATTGGAATCCACCCAAGAATGTGTTGGAGGTACATATAATCCTTGTATTGAAGAGTATATTATGAGGTTTTTATAATACTTCTCTAGATTTGTATCCCCTTTGACCACCCTAATGAGAAAAGGGAATCTTTTTACCTGGTCTGAGTAGTTCCAGAGGTCCTTTGAGGAGTTGAGTAAGATGATGACGAGTGAATGAGTGTTGAAACTACAAGATGATGTTGTGAAGTTCTTTGTGTATTGTGGTGCCTCGATAGATGGTCTCTGTTTCTTTTTTATTCATAAATAAGTAGTTATCGCATATGGGTTGAGGTAGTTGATATCCCATAAGAAGAACTAAACAACTCACCACCTTGTGCAGGATGTGATAGTCTTCTCCCTAAGGTTTTGGAGACACTATCTTCTGGGAGAGCACTTTTTGGTTTATACAGACCACAAGAGTCTCAGGTAGTTTTTCACCTAAGGAAACCTGATCCTGAGAGAGAGACACTGGTTGAAGATTCTAAAGGACTAGGACTTTGAGATAGTCTATACTCAAAGGAAGGGGATTGTTGTGGAAGATTCCCTTTAGCAAGAAGTCCTATGCTTTCGTAGTAAAGGAAGCTTAAAAGTTGTTAGATTCACTATGGATAACCCTAGTTGAGTATGAGGGTACAAATTTTCTTCAGTTGATGGTATTTACTTCTTCACTCCTTGAGTGCGTGGGATATTCCCATCTGTGATACATAATTTCTGAGTTATTATGTGATCTAATATCTACAAGAAATGCACCAGATGTATATTCTAAAGGATGGAAGCATTTTATCTTGTTCTAGGGGTGAACAGTGGTTCCAATCAAAATGTCGAGGGAGGTGATACAGAAGTTCCACACTTCTCCTCTATAAATAAATCCCAGTGTGGGGAAGATGTTAAAATACCTTCAATGGAATTTTTGGTGGTACATCATGAGATGAAGCATAGCTAATTTCATCCCTCAGTGCCTCACCTCTCAGTAGGTGAAGGATGATAAACATGTTTCAGCATGTTTATTTAATCCAATTGAGATCCCAAAGTGGAATTGGGATGACATATCAATGGAAATAATTGCATGGATTACACACACAGAAAAGGGAAATGATCCCAAAGGGGTGATAGTTGACCAACTCATGAATTTTCACACCTCCTCGCTGTTAGGAAGGATATTTCATTGGAGAGTTTGGGGAATATGTACTAATGAAAAATTGTTTCCCTTCATGGGGTACCCTTGATGATTATCTCCGATTGTGATGTGTAGTTTACTTCATGAATTTTGAGTGGTCTACAAGAGAAATTTTGAACTCAGGTGCAGATGAGTAATTCCTTTCATCTATAGACCAATGGGAAGATCAATCACACTATCGAGGTGCGGGAGGGTTCTAAGTGCTTCTATGTTAGACTTCATCCAAATATGGGATATCACCTACACTTGATAGATATTGTGCATAACAACAGCTAACACTCTACCATTGTCATAGCACCTTTTTAGGAATTATATGTGAGACCCTTTAGGTCACCCTTATGATAGAAAAATATTGGTAAGACATATCTTATGGGACCAGAGTTTGTGAAGGTGACAATAGAGAAAGTCAAGGTATTCTGTTATTGGATGAGGATGTCCCAAAGAATATGGAGATCTTATGAAGACCTCATTCATAGGCCCTTGGACTTTGACTAGGGAGGTCATATTTTCTTGAGAGTCTCCCCATGATGAGGATCATGGTGGTTCATCCCATTATCCAAGAGATCATTGAGGTTCATAGGGCCATTTAGGATCTTTCATAGAGTTTGCGATGTTTTCTACCACCCCACCCTACCCCCACTGCTAGAGCAGGTGCAAGACGTCTTCCATGTGTCACAACTAAGAAGATATGTGCATGAACCAAAAAATGTAATAGTCTTGGAAAAGTTGGACATCAAGGATGGAGACACCTTTGCGGAGAACCTATTGGCAATTGAGGATCGGAAATATAGGACCCTTTATGGATTAACCAACTCATTGGTTCACATGTTTTGGCGGCATGGAAACATCCAAGAGAGTTCCTATGAATGGGAGAACCAAGTTCATGCTCAGTATCGTGACTTTTTTCGATGTTTTTTATTTTTGAGAATGAAAATATTAGAGGGAATGATGAAGATACCTTGTTTTTTCCTATAAATACTTTTAAATATTTCTATATATATTTCCATATATAGGGGAAAAGATGGAATTGGATTTTAAGGACTGGTGTTCCATGAATTAATTTTATAATAACATTAAAAATATTTTATACTATGTGAATTCATTTTGATAAATAAAACTGGATAAATCAGAAATGGTAGATTATATTGGAAATATGACACTACTATTTGGTCCAGAATGTGGTATTTTACCTAGGCATGACATAAAATGATTCAACACGGGTCGTTCGGACCCCTCACTTGTTGGAATTTCATTAAGTGTATTCATTTCATTAAATTAATTAATTAATGAAATTAATTTGACCTAAAACGACATCTATAAATATATCATTAAAGTAAATTTTCCAAGGTTTTCCTCACAATTTCCAGAATCCATCGATGAGAGCTCCTCCCTCATCCCTTTGGAAAATTGAGCCGAACAATGATATAACATCAGACCGGATTGGATCTATATGCAACGAACACATAATCTTTTTCCAATCATTGTGTGGTCACGTTATTCACCAACAATCGATCTGAAATAGAGTTATAACTCATATTTTGGAATTTTTACAGCTTTGGATTAAAAGATTGAGTATATTTTTATTCATTCATCGATTTGTTTCTTGTAATGGATTTTTCATGAGCCTATGTATCAGATTTCATAGTTTTTAAACAATTTTCTAACCTCAGTGCC
The DNA here is from genome assembly GCA_963277665.1 of Viscum album. Lineage (NCBI taxonomy): Eukaryota > Viridiplantae > Streptophyta > Magnoliopsida > Santalales > Viscaceae > Viscum > Viscum album. The sequence goes on along the minus strand of OY728123.1, from coordinate 435,010,510 downwards.
CCATTATTGATCTATGGCCAAGAAAACATGGCCAGTGATGTTTAAAACATTGGTTTATGGTCCGTTTCTCCATAATATCTTCATGTTCATCACCGGTTGGATCCCCACAGTCCTAGTTCGACTTTTTTGGGAGGTACCAAGCATGGTTGGAACTCCAAATTCATGGTGGATTTATGAAATGATATTGAATTCATGATCCAAGTATAGACTTGGGAAGCATGCGGTGTGAAAGGATTTATTCTGAGTGGAGGTCATTTGTTGTGTCTCATGGGGGTGGGTAATCGGCATGAGATGGTGGTCGGGCTCAGATCTCTGATGGGGTGGTTAGACATGATCAGCATGGTTAGTATTAATTATTATTATTATTATTATTATTATTATTATTATTATTGGTGGAATATAACATTTGGTTAATTAAATTAAATGTTTTTAATTTAATAAAAGAAAAAAATTTAATTTAATAAAGGAAAATCAAATTAAATTTATTGTTATTGATTTAATGAGATATAAGATACAATATATAATATATATGATATTAGATATAAGATAAAATATATGAGATAAAATATATAAGATATAAGATATAATATAGAAGATAAAAGATATGACATATATGATATATGATATATGATATAAGACAAAAGATATATGTGACATGAGATATGAGATATGGGATATAAAATATATGATATGAGATATCATATATCAGATATAAGATATAAGGTATGAGATATGAAATATGAGATATGAGATATGAATCTTGGTTAAATAACCTTATTTTTATTATATCTTTTAACAGATGTGTTTCTCGGATGAAACTTTATCCGCAATGTGATCGTAGAATTGAGATGGCCATTTTGTGACTTGTAGAGACCCAAATCTTGACGTACATGGACATTACATTACTTTTGCGGAATACTTAATACATAACAAAAATATACACACAAGGACCATAATAGTTTAGTGTCTTTGGAAACTCGTAATATAAACTTCTAATCATGTTGAAATATCTTCAACAACTCCCATAACGATCTTCCCCTTTTTGTTTCCTTACCTAAAACCTTTCTTTATTTCCTAGGGAAAATAAAACATAAAAAAGGTGAGCTCAAATGCTCAGTAAGGGAAAACATAGATAACATAAAACAATCCATAAACATTTGGAAGCAAAAACATGAACATGAAATTTAAACATCAAAATCTTGAGCAAAGACATAAATTGTGGAAGTACGTAAGGAATATATCATAATAGAACATCAACCATGATAAAATATAATGGTAATAAAACATGTAATTTTGGAAACCACTCAGCACATGTTATGATTTCCATAGTATCCAAGGCATTGCTTCCAAGACCATCTTAGTGGACTAAGTCCCTTTCTGAATCGAGTTCACTCCTCGTTTGAGTCCTGTAACACTGAACCGGATTAACGTACCATTCCAGCCATGTCTATATCATGAGATATAAATCCTTACACAATGCATTGGAGGGATATATAGGTCCCACCCATCTCATAATGAAATCATTCTTACTTTTGCCACAACATAAACATAAATCATTCATCATAACCCAAAGAATAAAAATGGGTTTCATAAACATCATCCCATCATAACATAATCCATATAAAAAAAGATATCACTTCATCATAAGAAAAGTTAAACCATATAAATCATATAGACATTATACTTGAAACATACACATATGAAAATAATTTCATCTTAGATGGAAAATGGTTTTGATAAAACACTTGAAATGAATTCTTGAGGAAAATATCATTTCTTCTTCAAAATCATTTTCTTTTCACAAAATGCCATGGAATTTTAAATGAAAAGTATTTTGTTGAAAATATTTATAAAATCATTTTGAGTAAGCTTCATGAAAATGAGGCGTTATGAAACTGTAAAAATCTGTTCACGCCGTATAAGTTAAAAAAACATTCTTCTCGTACTTTTGTCGGAAAAGTTTAAAAAAGTACCTCGTAACGTAAACAAAAGAAAGATTCCTTACATACCATGTAGTAAAATTAAAAAATGGGTAAAGTGGAAATTAAACATACATGAAAAAACTTTTATAAAACATGTATATGGATGATAACAATAACCCCAGTAAATACTTACGAATAATCAATCTCGGATAAAAATGAGATTTGCAAAATTATCCCTTACCTTAGGTCCGATATACTTCATACATTTCTGAACCTCTTGTATAATAATTTAAATAATGTCATTGACTTATTACAGAATCATATTCATTGTTATGATATCATATATGGTTCACTTATGACTTTATATTACCCGTTCTTTTGTAGGTTTCATGTTAAAGTAGTGTTTTGGGTTAAATTGTTTTATTTAGCGTACGTGTTTGGACTTGTTGTTCTTGATATTATTACTTATATCCTGATTTACATAATTCCAGAATGTAAAACATGATTTAAATATAATATATATTATAGTATATACATATATATATGATAGATCGATTAAATGAAATGAAATACACCGTTCATGGAGACGGTAGGCCGTACGTGCGCATGAACGTTGTTTTCGTTTCCTTATTGAATTGAATGAAATTAAGTAGATGAAAAACATATATATACACATAAATCCAGTATCATTATTATATCATATATTTCATGATTACTTATTATATATACTTTGTAATCATTCATGAATGGTTAACATGCAGAATGAATCTCATCGCGTCGTGGAGATGGTAGTCTGTACGTACGCACGAGCGATGATATCATTCCCATGATCATGGAATTGTATTGGAGTGTATGTATACTATTTAAGAATCAATATTACTTTATAATAATTATATATAGTTATTATTTACACCATTATACCCATCCAAGTAAGGTGGTGGTGGAAAATAGATTACACCACGGCGTGGAGACGGTATTCCGTACGTACGCACGCGCGGTGATTTTGTTTTCCGTCAGATGGATAGATGGTGAAATCAGTTTGTTTCATACTTATAATAACATATCAGTATATGAGTGATACTTATGTAATTAATTCATAATGAAACAACTAAATAAAAACAATTGGAAGAAGAAATAAAGTTGAAAGAATCGGTAACACACATTAACTCCTCTTTGAAGCGCTTCTTTGAGACCTCCTTTTAGGGCACTAAAATTGGTCTTTGAAGAAGACCAGGACCTCTAGGATGTTTCTAAGTAAGTTTAGAGGAGAAATTTTCAGGGGTTGGCCGTTCTTGAAGGCTCAATGTGGCGTGAGGAAGAGAGGGAGGAGGTGCCCTTTTATAAGGGAGGAGAGGGGCACCTTTGGAATAACAAAAAATATTATTTTATTATAAAGTCATATTCGGTTTTTAATAGCTCCAAATTGAGTTATTTCTAAGATAAGGTGCGTATGGGTCTAAATCCTCTCATACAATAGATTTTAGACAAGTTTAGGTTTCTATTTTAACCTTATCATTTAGATTTAACTTTAAGTTAAATAATTTTTCTTTTACCGTGTCTTCTTGTTTTCTTACACTATAAGGTTAATAAACTTACTATAACAAGCCAAACGAACCCCAAGTTGTTTCTTATTAATATATATAACTTTATTTAAGTCATTTGGCAGAACCGTAAATTTTTTGGAATAAAATAACAATTAGTAATATAATATTTGTTTTAAAAACTATTTTATGTCAATTTTGACACTATTTGGTAATTGATTTTTGTGAAAATCATAACAAAACAATTAGTTCGCAAAAAGTTAATTAAATAAATACTAACATGTCATATTAACATATAAAATTATTTTGATTCATAAAAAGTCTAAAATTACATTTATTTGGGTATTTATAACATCAATTATGTCAATATTTCATTAATAATATAATTACTGCATCATCATTGTGTCATAAATAAATTACATTATTTAAAGTCTAAAAATTAAAAATAAAATACCATTATGTAGGAAATATTTTTATCTTTATAATTAATATTTATAGACGAATTTATCTTATGTATAACCCTATATTAAAAATGATTCACTTATTAAACATTGATTTTAACTATTTTAACCCTTCTTTAAATAAATTAATAATAAATGTCCTAATCTAATTCAAGTGGGCCAAAATGGTCATATTTTATTGCTAAGGTTGTTTTTGGTTGAATTAAACTTATCCAATAGAATTAGTACATGTGTTAGTGTATTAATTATATCATTTTTACCTTTAATTACCCTATTTACTTTTAACCGTGGTAAATAAAAGTAAAAAGTTACTATTCACCAAAAATTATTTTCATCTCATTGAACCACATTTTACTTACTGACATCAACCGTGTCTCTTGGATTTTTGAAATTCCATTCACAAAAGAGGTAAAATTAAGTTTTATGTAAATTTTCAAATTCTCCTAGGAGGTGGGTAAAAGACGGTGAAAAGTTCAATAAAATTTTTATATATCTAAAACTATTATAAAATTACTCCAATGAATTACATTGAACTTATATAGGTATTATGTATCAATTTTGACCTAAAATAAATTTAAATAAAATAAATAATTATTTAAATAAAAATTTGGTTTTTAAATAGTAACCCAGTGTTTTAACTATTCATCAAAAATTGAAAGTTTCCAGAAAAATACCAAAATCTCACCCTAGGCTAATTTCGATATTCCAAATCCAAAAATGAAGTCCATATTGAAGGATGAAATTTAAAAAAAATTCAAAAAGTGGTTATTACTATTCATAATGGCTAGTTTTAATAATATTTTAATAGCATATCGTTGTTTAGTGAAGCTCTGTATTGCGTACAACACACGCTATCGAGGAAGGTCATGATTGCGTGTAATGCAGCCAAGTTAGGGTTGTGTGTTGTGCAAGACTCCTTTTTTGTAGCGTACAACAAATGACATCAATAAAATTTAAAAAAATATTTTTCATAAAATCTCGGGGTGTTACATTCTACCCCCCTTAAAATGAATTTCTCCCTCAAAATTCGTCGGGGTTATAAATGGTTTACTACTCGAATGTTTCTTTAATAAAAACCCAAATCGTAAAAAGGAATACCAAAACCAATATTTAAAAACTAAAGTATGAAACATAACGGTTACCCAAATTAACTAATCACTGGGTTTCCACATAGGAGAACATAGGTGAAAATATGGATATGGAAGAGAAACCTAACCATCATGTTCTGATGGAGAGTGGTAGAAAACATGGCTATGAAAAAGCCAACAATCACAAAGCCATATATTTGTGATGATCTATGGTACCATCTGATTGCATCGAATATAAGGGAACTAGGACAACATTTTTGGTTTTCAAGATCATTTCCTTAAAGTTGATGAATTAAAAGAAATACTTACATGATTTTGGTACAATTTCACTGTTGTTCATGAATTGAACAATTTCCACTTCATCCCTTAATGAAATGAAGTTGAATTTGTTATTTGTGATGTGTTAGCAGATCATGTGATAGAATTATGTGTCATTCCATCTGTTTCAAAAAAAAGGTTATCAAAATTTATAAGCCCATCTTATGGTTAGATTAATCGTATATGGTTCCAAAAATGAACTTATACTTAATATATCATACCGCTTCATAAAATAAAACTAGTTTCTACTAACCAGGGGCTTACTGTAGGCCAGTGGTAGGCGATAATGGTCAGTCGCATTTCGGTTGTGGGTTCGATTCCCACAGCCTTGTCTGACGTGATGGGTTGTCACCCATCCTGCAGGTTGTCCTTTTTTCTAAAACTACATTACTATAACATTCCATCAATAATATCAGAAAAACTTCTATCCTTAAACAATACTAACTTATGTCCAACATAATCCATTCCAATCTTTAGGCTTATCCATAATACTGCAGTCCACTCCCAAAATACAGTGAAAACTATTACCGGATATTTCATATAACAAGCATGTTAATACCATCATTGATCCCCATATATCATAAGATATGTCTTGTTGGTCACATTCCAAACATTCTAAGGCCTTAATCATGTATTCTCTTAAAAAATGAATACCCATTGAATCTTAGTGAAAACATGAGTGCTGTCAAAAGTTAACTCTTTCAACATACCAAAACCCCAAAATTCTATATACTCAAACCATTATATAACTATTTCATTATATCATTCATGAGCTCATTAATACTGTCAAACATTTCATTTTCTCCTTATCCCTTCATTATGCGCATATCATCTTCTTTCCAAATATATCTCAATCACTTTCCATGGTTACTGATACCATAAAATTATTGAAAACCACAATAGATCAATACATAAATATTCCAATATTCTACGATACTATATACAACATTATTTTGGAATCCCATTACAGAAACACTTAATCATTAAACAAATTCATTTTCATACTCAACATCACAAATAGTGATCGCATGAGACTTCCCTTTATCCTTTTCCTTAAGAGGTTTCTCATGTTGATCATCATTAACCCTTGGATTAGGGCATTTATTAGCATAATGCCCCATTTCATTACACTTGAAGCATTGAAGTGTTGGTGGTGCGTTCTCTGAATTCTTTTCTTTATTCACACCATTAGCAACCCTTTTCCATTAAATCGATAGTCAGCTGCTTGATGACCTTATTTTCCACACTTAAAACATTTTCTTCTACCTTTTAGACAATCTCCACCATGCTTCTTTCCACACTTTGAGCATAAGGAAACATTCATCTTCATTTCACCATTATTCTGAGATTTCTCCTTGAACTCCATCTTTCGTTTCTTGTCAAAACCATGATATGGATATGTAACACCAACTTCCATTTCTACATTGATAGCACAACGCACAATTTCTTCATAGCTACTGAAGTCTCTTATAGCTAATTCCCTTTGAAGATTTTGTTTTAAGCCACTGAAGAATCGATCAATTTTACTTTCAGGTTGGATGATAAAGCCAGATGCATACCTTGAAATCCTTGTAAAATTCACTTTGTATATACCAACAGATTCAACATCCTTTTTCTTTAGTTCAAGAAACTCCTTCTCCATCTTTGTTCTAAGAATACGAGGGAAGTAATTATTGAAAAATAAGTTCTTGAACTTGTCCCATTCCATGGACTCAATTTCATCTCTTGGCCTTGTATTCTTGATAAGATTCCACCATTGATCAGCTTCACCTTCCAAACGATATACTGCTAAGATGACTTTATCATGTTAAGAACATTGAAGAACTGAAAATATCTTTTCAGTGGTACTGATCCATTTTTCAGCAACAAGTGGATCGGAAGACCCACTGAAAGAAGGTGGATGTTGCCTCATGAAGGACTCAATAGAATATTGTTCCCTTCTATTCTCATTTGGAAGTCCAGAATGATTCATATCTTGTGTAAGTATAGAAATAATATTTTTCACTCCATCTCCCATAACATTGGTTTGTTCAGGAGGACAATCATTGCATTGTCCATTACATTGATCAACATGGTTCCTTCGGGTTCCAGCCATCGTCTAAAACCCAAAAAGAATAGTGTGAGAGGAAAAAATCATGCTAGGGAAAACAACATAATAAAGGGGGAGTACCATAAATATCTAACATCTTTGGTTAAATTCTAATATTGTTACCATAGTTCTAGGAATATATCCTATATGTATACTTATCCTTATGGACATACCTAGATATACCTTAGAAATATCTCTAGGGATCTCACTAACATTTTCACATCCTAGTTTCCAAAGGTTGACTAAACCTTTCCTCTGATTACAACTGTAGAGACCCAAATCTTGACGTACATGGACATTACATTACTTTTGAGGAATACTTAATACATAATAAAAACAGACACACAAGGATCGTAATAGTTTAGTGTCTTTGGAAACTCGTAATATAAACTTCTAATCATGTTGAAATATCTTCAACAACTCCCATAACGATCTTCACCTTTTTTTCCTCACCTAAAACCTTTCTTTATTTCCTGGGGAAAATAAAACATAAAAATGGTGAGCTCAAATGCTCAGTAAGGGAAAACATAGATAACGTAAAACAATCCATAAACATTTGGAAGCAAAAACTTGAACATGAAATTTAAACATCGAAATCTTGAGCAAAGACATAAATCGTGGAAGTACGTAAGGCATATATCATAATATAACATCAACCATGATAAAATATAATGGGAATAAAACATGTAATTATGGAAACCATTCATCACATATTATGATTTCCATAGTAACAAAGGCATTGCTGCCAAAACCATCTTAGTGGACAAAGTCCCTTTCTGAATCGAGTTCACTCCTCATTTCAGTCCTGTAACACTGAACCGGATTAACTTACCATTCTAGCCATGTCTATCTCATGAGATATAAATCTTTAAACAATGCATTGGAGGGAGATATAGGTCCCACCCATCTCATAATGAAATCATTCTTACTTGTGCCACAACATAAACATAAATCATTCATCATAACCCAAAGAATAAAAATTGGTTTCATAAACATCATCCCATCATAACATAATCCATATAAAAAAATAGATATCATTTCATCATAAGAAAATTGAAACCATGTAAATCATAGAGACATTATACTTGAAACATACACATATGAAAATAATTTCATCTTATATGGAAAATGGTTTTGATAAAACACTTCAAATGAATTCTTCAGGAAAATATCCTTTCTTCTTCAAAATCATTTTCTTTTCACAAAATGCTATGGAATATTAAATGAAAATTATTTTGTTGAAAATAGTCATAAAATCCTGTTGAGTAAGCTTCATGAAAATGAGGCGTTATGAAACCGTAAAAATCTTTTCACGCCCTATAAGCTAAAAAAACATTCTTCTCGTACTTTTGTCGAAAAAGTTAAAAAAAGTTCCTTGTAACGTAAAGAAAAGAAAGATTCATTACATAACATGTAGTAAAAGTCAAAAATGGGTAAAAATGACATTAAACATACATGAAAACAATTTTATAAAACATGGACATGGATGATAACAATAACCCCAGTAAATACTTACGAATAAGCAATCTCGGATAAAAATGAGATATGAAAAATTATCCCTTACCTTAGGTCTGTTATGCTTCATACATTTCCGAACCTCTTGTATAATTATTTAAATAATGTAATTGACTTATTACAAAATCATATTAATTGTTATGATATCATATATGGTTCACATATGACTTTATATTACCCATTCTTTTGTAAGTTTCATGTTAAAACAATGTTTTGGGTTAAATCGTTTTATTTATCACACGTGTTTGGACTTGTTGTTCTTGATATTATTACTTATATCCTGATTTAATTAATTACAGAATGTAAAACATGATTTACATATAATATATATTTTAGTATATACGTATATGTATGTGATAGATCTATTAAATGAAATGAAATACACCATTCATGGAGACGGTAGGCCGTACGTACGCATGAACGTTGTTTTCATTTCCTTATTGAATTGAATGAAATTAAGTAGATGACATAAATATATATACACATAAATCCAGTATCATTATTATGTAAAATATTTCATGATTACTTATTATATATACTTTGTAATCATTCATTAATGGTTAACATGGAGAATGAATCTCATCGCGTCGTGGAGACGGTAGTCCGTACGTACGCACGAGCAATGATATCATTCCCATGATCATGGAATTGTATTGGAGTGTATGTATACTATTTAATAATCAATATCACATTACAATAATCATATATAGTTATTATTTACACCATTATACCCATCCAAGTAAGGTGGTGGTGGAAAATAGATTTCACCACGGCGTGGAGACGGTATTCCGTACGTACGCACACGCGGTGATTTTGTTTTCCGTAGGATTGATAGATGGTGAAATAGGGTTGTTTCATACTTATAATAACATATTAGTATATTATTGATACTGATGTTATTAATTCATAATGAAAAAACTAAAGAAGAAGAATTGTAAGAAGAAATAAAGTTGAAAGAATCGGTAACGGACATTACCTCTTCTTTGAAGCGCTTCTTTGAGACCTCCTTTTAGGGCACTAAAATTGGTCTTTGAAGAAGACCAGGACCTCTAGGATGTTTCTAGGGAAGTTGAGAGGAGAAATTTTCAGGGTTTGGCCGAGCTTGAAGGCTCAAAGTGGTGTGAGGAAGAGAGGGAGGAGGTGCCCTTTTATAAGGGAGGAGAGGGGACCTTTGGAATAACTAAAAATATTATTTTATTATAAAGTCATATTTGGTTTTTAATAGCTCCAAATTGAGTTATTTAGAAGATAAGGTGGGGCTGGGTCGAAATCCTCTCATCAAATAGAATTTAGACAAGTTTTGGTTTCTATTTTAAGCTTATCATTTAGATTTAACTTTCAGTTAAATAATTTTTCTTTTACCGTGTCTTCTTGTTTTCTTACACTATAAGGTTAATAAACTTACTATAACAAGCCAAAAGAACCCCAAGTTGTTTTTTATTAATATATATAACCTTAGCTAAGACATTTGGACAAACTTTAGATTTTTATGAATAAAATAACAATTAATAATATAATATTTGTTTTAAAAACTATTTTATGTCAATTTTGACACTATTTGGGAATTGATTTTTTTGAAAATCATAACAGAACTATTAGTTCGAAAAAGGTTAATTAAATCAATAATAACATGTCATATTAACATATAAAATTATTGTAATTCATAAAAAGTATGAAATTACATTTATTTGAGTATTTATAACATCAATTATGTCAATATTTCATTAATAATAAAATTACTGCATCATCATTGTGTCATAAATAAATAAAATTATTTAAAGTCTAAAAATTAAAACTAAAATATCATTATGTAGTAAATAATTTTAGATTTCTAATGAATATTTATAGTCGAATTTATCTTATTTATAACCCTATATTAAAAATGATTCACTTATTAAATATTGATTTTAACTATTTTAACCCTTCTTTAAATAAATTAATAATAAATGTCCTAATCTAATCCAAGTGGGCCTAAATGGTCATATTTTATTCCTAAGGTTGTTTTTCGACTAATTAAACTTATCCAATAGAAATAGGACATGTTTTAGGGTAATAATAATATCATTTTTACCTTTAATTACCCTATTTACTTTTAATCGTGGTAAATAAAAGTAAAAAGTTACTATTCACCAAAAATTATTTTCATCTCACTGAACCACATTTTACTTACTGAAATCAACCGTGTCTCTCGGATTTTTGAAATTCCATTCACAAAAGCAGTAAAATTAAATTTTATGTAAATTTTCAAATTCTCCTAGGAGGTGGTTAAAAGACGGTGAAAAGTTCAATAAAATTTTTATATATCTAAAATTATTATAAATTTACTCCAATGAATTACATTGAACTTATATAGGTATTATGTATCAATTTTGACCTAAAAATAAATTTAAATAAAATAAATAATTATTTAAATAAAAAGTCGGTTCTTAAATAGTAACCCAGTGTTTTCACTATTCATCAAAAATTGAAAGTTTCCAGAAAAATACCAAAATTTCACCCTAGGCTAATTTCGATATTTCGAATCCAAAAATGAAGTCCATTTTGAAAGATTAATTTTACAAAATTTCAAAAAGTGGTTTTTACTATTCATAACGGCTAGTTTTAATAATATTTTAATAGCATGTCGTTGTTTAGTGAAACTCGGTATTGCGTACAACACACGCTATCGAGGAAGGTTGTGATTGCGTGTAATGCAGCCAAGTTAGGGTTGCGTGTTGTGCAAGACTCCTATGTTGTAGCGTACAACACAGGACATAAATAAAATTTATGAGAATATTTTTCATAAAATCTCAGGGTGTTACATGACTGATGTTGGATACCTTTCTCAAACTCATACATCTGGTTAATGAAACACCCAATATTATTATTATTATTATTTAGGGATCTTGTCTCCGACATATTCCCCCCATACGGTGTCGGAATGAAGAACTCTCTATGATGTTGTGAACCTAAACTTTAGGTGGACCTTTCAAGGCCAATATCAAGTATTTAATTTGGACTCTTGGATATTACCCATGAGACTTCATTCGAGCATGATGTGGTGAAATGTAACTTTTCCATCTAGTGTCTGATTGAGGCAAGTAAATACCCTATATCGAGCATTTTTTCATGTTGTATGCAATGGCTCACTCTATTGAGGATTTTTAGATATTATACAAGTTATGATCATGATGTACTGAGGTGACACCAAATGATGGAAGCGGTCATAAAGGATCACCAAAGCATTCTAGGCTTATCCTCCAATAGGGGTACATAGTTTCATAGCCTAATGATCTTTCCTATTTACCCACCAGCAAGGTTGGGTAGTTGAATTCCTTGATGTTCTGAGCATACCCTCTAGTTGGACTAGGCAATAGAGTTCCCTAACGACTTTATTAGGCTTAACCACTAGTATTACTAGGCAGTGGCATTCCTCAATGACCTTCCTAGGTGGTACCCTCCAATAGGACTCAGCAGTGGAGTTCCCTAATGACTATAAGAGTAGGATCCTCCTCTCATACATGGGAATTAGATCCTTACCTAGAATTTGTGTCCCCTAAACCATGTGATACATTGATGAGACTTGGATTGACATGGATTTGGACTCTCATGGAATCAGGATGCATTCCCCACTATAATGCATTTTTTTGACGTGACCTGAAACTGCGAGGGCTCATCAGTGCCGCCGAAAGAGGATAATATTAATGTGTGGTGATTGATTCCATTTGACATGTGTGTTTAGGGAAGATGTGTGAGATGTTTTGAATTATTGATGGAATTGTTTTGGAACTCTTAGAGACTCTTCTACTTAGGCTGAGCTGTGAGATGGATATCCCCTTACTCTCTCATTTTGGATTATTTCACTGAGAATATATGTATATATATATTCATTCTTCCTGACTCCAAATTTGTATATAAATACTCTCTTTCTAGGATAGTTGAAGATTCAAGGTGTATTCCCCATGATTTTCATGCCTATCTTCTCATGGTTCGATAAGTCTACTCTATTACTATAGGTGGAAAATGATCGATGGGTAATTCATCTAATCATCATGTTTAGCCCCTTGTGATTGGATGATCTTATTTCCACTCTCTTGTTAGGTTAAGCTATACACTTTCATTATACCTTATCCTGTCTTCTTATCCCCTCTTCAGTTGTATCTCTTAATACTCTCCCTTCACCCCTTTCAGGGAATTCTACTAGGTATGTATGTACTCACCCATGCATGGTCTTTTCCCACACATGTCTTATCTTTTAAAGTTGATGGATAGTTCGACCACGACTTCATAGGAGCCTAGGGATACTGGGTTCTTGGACTACGTAAGGTGGTCGTATCTTGGGATATAGGAGCTGGGATCTATCATCTATTTAATTATTTCTAGTTTTGTTAGGTTGGGACATATTTCTGGTTAGGCATGTATTTTCCCCTTTACTTTCAATTTATACAATTGTAGTTTGGTACTATCTAAAGGTTCATGCATCTGTATTTTATTTTATATTAGTGTTGCATCTTTTCACCTTTACCTCAACACTTTTTAATTTATTTTCTTATGTGTGTGAATATAGGTACATAATAAAGGCCTCCATAGGTTTAGTTGTTCCTTCAATGATATTCTATAATACCTAGATTGTAGAGGTTGGTGTGGGGTAGTTGTGGCTTGATCCACGGCATGGGTCGTGTCGTGACAAAAAAAACGTCTACAAAATAAGACAATAAACCTTATCAAAGTGTTTTGGAGAAAGATAAATTTTGAAGAAGCAATGTGGGAACCAGTGGATATGATAAAACGGTATTACCCTCATCTATTTTAGTATCGAAAAATAAAATTTCAAGGATGAAATTTCTTAAGGGGTATTGATTGTAATGACCTGAACTGTTAAAAATAAAAAATTTCCTTTTAATTTATTTAAATGTATTATTATGTAAAATGGTTATATGAAACACATACACTAATTTGGTTTTATTATATCTTATTAGATATAATTTAAGTTTAATAATCCTTACCATTGATAATATAGTCATTGAATAGTGATCACATGATTAGTATAAATATAGGGTTTTAACATATCCAATTGACATAGAAAAAGGATGTTGTTGCCTCAACCAATATTATCATACCCTATGAAGCCCATTTATTGGAGCTTCTGAGGGAGATAGAATTTTTGAGATTTTCCCTTGTCCAAGACTAATATGATATCCAATAACTCAAGCTTGAGTGATCCCATTTATAAGAGAAGTTCAATCTCATCGACATCATGACCCAAACCATGCTCGCCGAACTGCCCCAGAAAATTCCCACTATTGCACACCTTAATCTTGGGTCATTTTCTGGTGTATTAAAGGGATATGTATCAAGGACCAAGAAATATTAATATGTACTTTTTTCTATATAATAATTAATATATTTCCATCCTATTATTTTTACTTTGGAAATGATTTTTATTTAGATTCAATAAAATAAGAATACTATTTTAAAAAAATCAAATTCAATTAAGTAATTTATTTTTATGAATTAATTGATTTTTGAAATAAATAATATTTTAATAAAGAATTATTATTAATTAATTTCTATTAAATATAAATGATCATATCATTATTATAAATTATATTTTAATTTTTATAAGTGTCCAAAAAATGTTATGGTCAAAAAAATTACATTTCTTAATAAATCGCAATTTTATTTTAAAAGTTAAAATTCAAAAAATTATAAAAAAACACAGATGAAACAAATATTTTTTTTCAAATCATAACATCAAAAAGTATCCAACTATAAATTTTACATAATTTTCAAAGACTGTCGAATTTTTAAATAAAAATTAAATACTATATTAATATACTTTGTGTATTATTACATCATAATGACACAAACATTATTTAATAATAACAATAAATGGGATAAAAGACCAAATATATGTTTTCCATTTAAAATAATGTTATTTTATGTTTATTTGAATAATTTTGTAAAGCTATTACTAATCCTTTAAAACATATAATATATTTAATGATTTTAAAATCCTTTCTTTAAGAGTGTGACTCACCTCCACATAAGCAAGGTTTTTATTTTAATAAGTTCAACCCTTTGACATTTAAAATAATTCGAACAACTCACTTTTATTAGAAACCATGGGCAAGAACCATGGTATGTTTTGTGGTTTTGGATATTTTATTATGTAGAGTCGAAACTTAACTAATAAAGAAACCCCTCTATTTTTCAAAATAAACCCACCCAAGCTCCCATTTATCTTCACTAAAACTACTTAGAGCATGACCATACTCTTAACACTAACCTATAGAGTCCTTCAAAGGTTCCCCCAAGCCCTCATGAATCCCCTGCCATGCTTTTGGAGTCTCGCACTCAATTACGGGATCCTCACCTTCCTCTCCTCCATTAAAAAACAAGCACCTTCTTTGAAATTACTTCTTTTAATTTAATTTGGTTATATTTTCATTCATTTATAATCATTACCTTACTATATAATTGATGTTATTTGAATGAGTTATCATATATAACCACTCATTTGGACCCTTACCTAAGATGTTACTATGCCTAAATTCTATAAGGGATCTTCACCTTCTCTTCTTTATTCAAGTTTATTTATGAACTTATACATTCTATTTCCATTTCATAATGTGGGGAAATGTATTTACATGTCCCTATTACTTCCCATTTTATTTAAAGTTTTTGACATACAACTTTCCTTCTCATCAACCATTTAAATTAATTTTTATGTAACACCTTTATGCTATCAAAATTTTACCATGATTTTCCATGACAAAAAAATTGTGTAGTGAATTCCATACCCATTTTTCTATCAGGGGTACTCACATTTATGAACATATATTTATTTATTATGGACATAAATTTATGTATTACACATTATTTGATAGTGGAAAAAATTATGATGATGAATTAATCCATGTTTTATGATCTATGTGGAACATTTAATCCGGAGAATGTAATGAATAAGAGTTTGTTCCAAGATATATCTCTAATGAATTGGGTAATATTTAGTATCATGATACATTACATTGGGAAAAGTATTGATACAGATTCCTTTATGGTATTTTTTCCACCATGAATTCTTAGTGGGATTATCCTTGACCTATTTCTATAATTCAGTGTCTCAAGTTGTTTCCAAATTTAACATTTTATGATTATCATGTTATATCATGTCTTATTATTCATGTTCCTTTTATTTATATTTTATATGATTATTTTATAATATTTATCACTTATTCCTTATTTATTCCTAACTTAATGAAAATTAATTTTTTATTAAATGCAATAACCCCTTTTGAGGTATAGGGGGTAACTATTCCTGGTTTATTCCATTATTGGTCTTTATAGATAACTCATTTATTATGTATTTCCCTAGGTTATCTCATGCAGTTTTAAGTTCAAATGAGTATTTAGATCATTTTAATGATGTTTTCAATTAATATGTCGTATTCCATATTTTATGTTGTTATGTAATGTAATTAATTCCCAAAGAAACTATAATTATTTTTCATCTGGGCGTATTAATTTTAGTACTATGTAATAAAAAAGTATTAATGTGTAATAAAGTTCAAGGTTTTTATAATGTGTTTTATGAAATGCCAAAAATTAGATTTTAAATCAAAAATGGATTACCAATCATGGAAGCAGTGACTCTCCACTGTGAGAATGATTTATAAATATTGAGTATGATTATAAAATGGATTTTGGAAAGAATATAACTTTTGTAACTATGGTTCAGTCATGTTAAAGACGTATGAATCCTTATAAACAATGTAAATACTAGGTATTTTTTTATCGATGTACAATGATAAGCCTTGTTATTGATATAATTCACATTATTCTAACCTTAGTTTTCCATCACAAGTCCATGTATATACACACTTAGGCTATAATAAACAATTGAATAGTTTTATAAATGATATTATTATTTTTTTGGCATCTCATATATTCACCATATGGTGTTTATATAGATTTATTTTTTTATACATTCATGTTGTAGTTCATATACTTTTCATATTCCTAGTTTATGGGATATTTAAATGATTTCATGATAACCAATGAATGTTTTAGGAAATTAATATATTTTTAAAATACAGTGTAATGTATTTTTTCCGGTAACACAAACTTTTTCATGGTATTAGACTCTCTATATATTATACAGTGGTATCCATCTCATATGTAATTCTCACACACTACTTTTTCCCATGGAAATTTATAGCCATGGTTTTAAAGGAAATAATAATATGGAAGTCATCACATATAATGGTGGTTTATCTTGGTTGTTATCACATTTAGAGTGATTTCGTATGGTCTTTGATGATTGAAACATAGATACATGACCCTTTTTAGATTTTTTACCTTTGGATAAACAATTAAGGATTTATTTTTTTCATCATATACTTTTTCTTCTTCATTTTAATCTTATTGTTATATTATTTCTATTATAAATGATTCATTTTGTGTTTTCATTTAGGAAAAACATGTTCCCTTGGCTGTCTCTATTGATACCCAGGTTCCTGTATCTAACCCCTAGTGATTTCGAATGCGCTCTGGTCCTTCTTTCAGGACATCTTGACTGACAATTGAGGTTAACATATTTTGGTTCATTACATTCCATTTGAATAAATATTTGTTCCTCTTGTATGATATGAGTTCATATAAATATATCTTTACATATCATCTCATATAATCTCTAAGGTATTTTTTATAGACCATAAATCATTATTTATAAATGGTGAGGTTGACATGGAAGTGTACATAGAAAATATAGAATTATTGGCACATGATTCCAATTTCATAATGGAATGTAAATTTATGAAAAAACTCTATAGTTTGAATCATTCTCTTGGGGTTTGTTATGTTATGATTATTGATTATCTAATATTGTTAAACATTATAAAATATGGGTGTAAATCAATTGATATTTGGAATATTCCATTATCATAGTCGTCTTTGTCATTGTGTATACTGATGATATAATATTTTTTATTAACAATGAAATATTATGTAGGTAGTTCATATATAATGTGAAAGAAATGTTTGAAATAACAATGTTGGATGATATTTGATTTAGTTCTAGGATTCGAATTTTTTATGCAGAAATTTATATTTTTTCTCATTTGAAAAATATTTAATAGGGATCTTGAATTAGTTTTCCATTAAGGAATCTAATGGAGTTCATACACCAATTTAGGTGGGAAATAATATTATCAATTTTAATTATGGGAGAATAATTAATGAGAATATATATATATGTGTGTGTTTGACTGGATATAATTTTTACTAGAATACTTTATGACCTGATATTGTATATTTTGGCACAATAATTTCCTAGTATCAATACAATATAAAGGAATAAAATCCTTTAAATGTACATAAATGTTCAAGAGACACACCTCAAACACTCGCAAGTATAATATGGCCTATAATATTTTATGTCAAAAAGAACTATAGGGCTCTATAAATTATAAATGAGGATATTTTTTTATTACCATTACTCCTTATATTTTGGATTATTTTTTAATGGATGAAGTTATTTTTCCTGTATTCAACGAAGCAAGAATTAGTGACAGTAAACAATAATATGGCATAATATTTAGATTTATGAAAAGTAGCTAAAAATTTAATATGGATAAATATTGAAATTAAATATTTCAGTTTTTAATCATCATATCATTTTTTTATATATTTGGAACTCATTGATACATATATACAAAAAAATATAGTAAAACAATCTATTTAAAATCACATTAAAATAAAATCGCATTTTATCAAGGAGGAAGATGAATATTTTCTTCTTAGGATTGAATTTTTCCCCTCGAAATAATATATTTGTAATTATTATACCAATCCGATAGAAATTAAATAGGTTGAAAATATTATGTTGAAAATGAATGTACATCTCACCCACTATCATCATGTTATGTCATTGTTCAAGTTACCTCCTCTAGTCTTTCATGTTTATATTATTCTGAATATTATTTTGGCCAAAAATTGAGTTATTTCCCTTAAATTTTAATTTTTTTGATGTGTGTGTTTATTGAGGAACAAAATAATCTAAAAAAATAATAATAGGTTTATTTTTAGGTTTTCAAAAAAACCTATATTTTTTGAATTGATATTCTTATTACAGGTATTTATGACTATTTAAATTACTCATGTTTTCCACATATTACTTACTTATATAGTATTAGAGATGATTAATTCATGATTAAATTGATTAAATAAGTTTTAGTTTATCCATAAGAGTCACCCAATTTAGATTTATTGTAAACAAGCATAGGGGGAATGTAAATGTATTGTGAATAATTTTATGGGGGTGGATTGTTGAACCCTAGAATATGATGTCATGTTTTTTTCAATATGTGTTTCAATTTGATTATTGATTCACCTTTCGTAACATTTATGACATGTCCTATTGAATTTTAAGTACTATATATAAAAAATTGTAGATGTGAAAAGTTTTATGCCCTGAAAATGAATATATTCAAGCCATATAGGTTCCATCCATAACAACACTGAAAAAAGCTACAATTAGAGATAGTGAAGATCAATTGATAATGTTATTAGGTGTTTCAAGATGTTTTCTGGATGAGGCTTCACTATTATGTAGTCCCTGTGATGGATCATGGAAGCACTAGATAAAAATACAAGATTCATATATTTTATGTGAAACATCATATGTCTATTAATAAAATCATTAATTGTCATCAAAACATTCTTAGTGATCATAATATATTGAGACATGGCCGGAAAAATGTAAAATTCATGATCATAATTATTTTTATATATATCTTAAGACTTTATCAGAATCCTTTTTGATAATAATAATTCATTAATCATAAATAATCGTTATTCTAATAGATTTTTAATGATATTAATAGAAAAATATTCATGATCAAACACATTACCATGATTCATGATGAGATCGTAGGGGTGATCTAAACAAGGAAGATGCTAACATTATTGTGAGAGTTAAATTTCATATATTAAGATTCCACCTCACAATGCACACATAGATGAAATTTTAAATAAGGAATATTTTTTGAGGCTTAAAATGAAGATGAATATCATGATAATTAAAATATTACATGATAGATTTAACCACTACTTCAACTGAGAACACATGACTTATCTAGATAATGTATTGATTTGAATTTGAATTTGTTGATTCAATCAATCATGATTTATAGATATTTACATAACAATTATAGAAATAATATTCACCCAATATAATGTAAGTATCCAAAAAAAGAAATATATTGGGTGACTATATTTAGAAAAAAAATGGAACGAATATAATGTTGTATTGAAGATGAATATGGATAGAGAAGAGAAGTTGGAGGTTATTGTGTGAGGCAGCGGAAGAGGTTCATAAACTAGAGTATATTTAGAGGCTCAAATACTCATCTATGATTATTTATAAAATTTAGTATAGAGACCAAATCTTGACATACATGTACATTCCATTACTTTTGCAGAATACCTAATACATCACAAAAATAGACAACAAAGTACCATAACAATTTAGTGTCTTTGGAAACTCAGAATATAATCTTCTAATCTTGATGAAAGATCTTCAACATCTCCCATAATGATATTCCCTTTTTTTCTTAAATAAAACCTTTATTTATATCTTGGTGAAAATAAAACATATAAATGGTGAGCTCAAATGCTCAGTAAGGGTAAGCATGGAGAATATAAAACAAACCATAGACATTTGAACTTCAAAACATGAACATAAAGTCTACACATCAAAATCTTGAGTTGTGAAATAAATATTGGAAGTACGTAAGGCATAGGTCATAAAGGAACATCAATCATGATAAAATTTCATGGGAATAAAACATTTAATTGTGTAAACCCATTAAGAACATGATATGATTTCCATAGTAGCCAAGGCATTGATGTCAAGACCATCTTAGTGGACAAAGTCCCTTTCTAAATCGAGTTCACTCCTCATTCCAGTCCTGTATCACTAAACCAGATTAACTTACCATTCCAGCCGTGTCTATCTAATGAGATATAAATCTTTACCCAATTCATTGGAGGGAGATATAGGTCCCAACCATCTCATAACGATATCATTATTACTTTTTCCACAAAATAAACATAAATCATTCATCATAACCCAAAGAATAAAATGGGTTTCATAAACATCATCTCATTATAACGTAATCCATATAAAACAAATGGATATCATTTCATCATAAGAAGAATAAAACCTTGTAAATAATAGAGACATTATACTTGAAACATAATCATACTAAATAATTTCATCTTATATGAAAAATAGTTTTGACAAAACACTTGAAATGAATTCTTGAGGAAAATATCCTTTCTTCTTCAAAATCATTTTCTTTTCACAAAATTCCATTCAATTTTAAAAGAAATGGATTTTTTTGAAAATAATCCTGAATTCTTGTAGATTAATCTTCATGAAACTAAGGTGATATAAAACAGTAAATATCCATTCAGTCAGTATAAGTTAAAAATACATTCTCCTCGTACTTTTTCTGTAAAAGTCAAAAAGTTCCTCGTATGGTAAACATAGAAATATTCCTTATATAAAAAAATGAAAAAGTCAAAGATGTAACACCCCAAGCTTCTACGGTACGCTTCTCTTTGAATAATGAGATAGCGTGTGTTGTACGCAACACCGAGTTCTAACACACCATAACTAATCAAACTAGCCGTTATGAATAGTAATACCTACTTTTTGAAATTATATATATTTTATATTTGAAAATGGAATTCATTTTTGGATTCGGAATATCAAATTTAGCCTAAGGTGAAATTTTGGTACATTTCGGATAACTTTCATATTTTGATGAATAGTGAAAATTACTAAATTTTAATTAAAAACAACTTTTTTAATCAAAATAATTAATAGTGATAAATTATGAATTTGAGTGGTTTTAAAGTATATTTAGAATATATTTTTACCATTTAATATAATGTTGGTCATTGGACATAATTTTACAATTAAACCGAACATAAACAAGTGTCAATCTTTTGATATTTATTATCTCTTAAAAACACGCTTTTTGTTTTGACAGCGGGAATTAATTTTAAATTAATTTCTGCCACTTCTGTGTTTTGAATTTAGAAAAATGGATTCCATATTTGGAATCAGGATGTTCAAATTGTGTAAGTAGGTAACTTTTATTTTTAGACATTTTGAATAATTACTGCGGTAAATATTTTATTTACCATGGTTAAGGGTAAATCCGGTAAATAAGGGTTAACAAATAATATTATAATAATACTAAATTTCCATAAAACGTGTCTTAACCCTATTGGTTGATACATGGCCGACCATGGGAATCTTTGGGTCTATTTTGGGACCCCATGGATCCACTTGTAAGTGATAATGACACATTATATTAATAAAGCTAAAATAAAAATAAAAATGGCATAAGCTTACATCTTTTAGAAGAACAATTTTTACATAGGGTTATACATGTTGTATTTTCGATTATAAATATTAATTATAACGCTAAAAAGATTTCCTACATAATGATATTTTATTTATAATTTTTAGACATTAAATAATTTATTTTATTTATGACACAATGATGATGCAGTAATTACTATAATAGTGAAAAATTAAAATAATTGATATTATAAATACCCAAATAAATATAATATGAAACTTTTAATGAATTAAACTACTTTTCTAGGATAATATGATATATTAGGATTGATTTAATTGACTCTGTTCGAAGTAATCAATCTGTTATGAGTTTCACAAAAATCAACTATTGAATAGTGTCAAAATTGACATAAAAGAGTTCTTAAAACAAATATTATATTATTAATTGATATTAAATTCCTAAAAATCTAAGGTTCGGCCAAGAGACTTATATCATGATAGGTTCATCATTAATGTACCACTTGGGGGTCTCTTGGATGTATATAGTAAGTTTATTAACCATATTATATAAAAATACAAAGAGACATTGTAAAAGTGAAACTAATTAACTTAGAGTTAATACTTAAAGATAAGGTTAATATAAGTACCCAAACCTGTATAAATTCTATTTTTTGAGTAGTTTTCGACCTATCCCCACCTTAACCTTTGAATAATCAACTTTGGAGCCATTATAAACCGAATATGAATTTATTATAAATTAATATTTCTAGCTTTTCCAAAAGTGCCCCTCACCCCTCTTATAAAAGGGCACTCCTCCTTCTCATTTCTTCACACCTTAAAAGCCTTTTGGTTCGGCCAAACTCTACCCCAATACTCTCCCAAAATCCCTCACTACAACCTAGTGGCCTTAGTTTGATCAGAAAGCCAACCTAAGGAGCCCTTTTGATCAAATCAAAAGGAAGAACTCGAAGAAGAGGTAATGATTTCACCACCCTTCTCCAAGTTCATTTCTTCTTCCACTTCTTCTTCCTTTGTTCTTACCATTCTAAAATAATAACTCCAGTATATCACATATACTGTGATGTTATTATAAATATGGTACAAACATATTCAGTATTCTATCCACCCTTTGAATAACATGTCACCATACGTGCGTACGTACGGCTTACCGTCTCCACGTCGTGGTGTAATTTTTATTCAATATAATATTATTTGGATGGGTATAATAATGATGTGTAACTCATGTAAATAATATATATAACATGTTAATGATTCTTTATATATGATATACCATCCATTTATATATTATTTTAATATCAAAAGAATGATATTGTCGCTCGTGCGTACGTACGGACTACCGTCTCCACGAACGCGATGAGATTCATTCTCCATCGTATCCATTCAAGTATAATTATCATTTGATGATTTAAAAATTATGTTTAAGGACTAGATATCATTCTGGATATGAATAAGATACAACAACCATGGCTTATGTAACAAAACATATAAAAGAAAATGAGTAAGTTAACTCCCGAAACGACGATAATTCTAAGATATTATTAACAAACCAATGTTAAAAGATCATATATGATATCATATTAATATATATGATTCTTGTATAATTTAATAACAACTATTTCACCATTATACAGGAGGTTAACATACCCCAACCAAGGAAAAGTACAAGGTAAGGGTTTACTTTACAACCTCTTCATTATCCAAGGTTGTTTATACGTAATAATCTACTAGGATCTCTTTATCATCCACATCCATGTTTCTTAAAAATGTATTTCAAAACATTTTTACTATTTACTGGAATATGAGTTAAAGTCATTTATACCCTTTTTGACTTTTATAAGTGGTTTATAAAGGAATCTTTCGGTCGTTTTCAAAACAAGGTCCTTTTTAACCTTTTCGATAGAATTAAGGTAAAAATGTTTTTTTTTAACTTATACGGCGGGTGCGGCTATTTTCCGCCATTATAAAATCTTCAAAGCTTCCCTTACAAGCTTATAAGAATATTTTCAAAGAAAATGTTTTATTTTATATGGATCTTAAATTATTTCAAAATAAAAGGAGATATTTCTTTAAAAAGAATTTTTATTTCATCTATGTCAACATCCTTTGATGGATTTTAAGATTATTTGAAGTTGATTTATTATGATACAAGACTTCTATATTGTATTGAAGTTTTTGTGATATGTTTGACTGTGGATGTGCTATTTTTATACCATTCATAGTTTATGGTGAAAGTATTTACATTTCGTATGCTAGTTTTAATACGAATGTTTATGTTATGTTTAAACCTTTTCATATGGGAATGCATTGGACTTAATATGTGACGGGTGGAGCCCGCTATAGCTCCTCGATGCATCGGTAGGTCTCATGAGACAAACTAGTGTCTTGGCACAAGGCCTTGACAAAATCTTATTTGTAGTCTTGGCACGAGGCCTTGGCTATGTGGTTATGATAGTCTGGCATTATGCATTCCAACATTATGAAAGTGGTTATTGATTTTTGCATGTGATTATTCGATTAGTAGAATATCCATGTGAATAAGTAAATGGCATTATTTCATTTTATTTATGAAATACCATGTTGAAAGTTCATATTTAAAAGGATTTTGTTTTAGTTATACATTGCCTTAAATGTTTATTCTTATTTATGAATGTTTCCGCTATATTGTTATCCTTACTGGGCATTTGAGCTCACCCCTTTTCTATGTTTTATTTTTCCCAGGAAGTGAAGAAGTAAATTATGAATGACCTGCAGGGATATTATGTGGGGATATGAGTGTGGATTATGGGGACATTATGTTATTGTAGTAGTTTTTCATTTTATGATGTAATGTAAAACTTATGAATATATCTAGTGTTTCCAAGGCTACTAAACCAATCGGTCTTTCGAGATTTGATCTTTCTTGTGATCATGCTAATGTTATGTAATTAATGCACCGACTCTGGGTAACTGGGGTCGGGGCGTTACAGTTGGTATCAGAGGAAGTTTAGTACAAACCTTGGAAGCTAGATTTAGATAAACTCTGATTAGAGCACGTAGACCTAAGATGAACTTTGAGGATTAGTACAGAAGAACTTCCTAGAATTTTGGTATTGTAGAGATTTTGTGAGTTTTCCGAGCAATACATCCCTGTCTGGATACGAGCAGGTAGAGGCGGCTCTGGAACAGATGTACCTAGGGGTAAAACCCGAAAACACCGCTTTGAGCTAGACTCGAACGGGAACTGGTGCACGACAACGGGCCTTGCTGCACTCTTGGTTACGACACTCCCGGGGGATATGCTTAGGATAACTCTCATTTTCTTTAAAAATCATTTTGAAGGGATTATGAGTATATACTTCCTCAAAGAAAACATTCTTATGATTATGGATTATATCCATAAATAGTTCAATTTATGTTAAGTGTTTTATAAGTATGGGATTATGTATTTTGATTCATAAACTGATCTAGTTTATGCCATTGTTTAGAAATGGCGCCTAGTGGAAGAAATGGAAACTGTATCAATGCACGCACTCCATGTAGGGATTTCCCTCCTGCTCAAGATAATTATAGTGGGGCTGGTGATGCAACTGGTGCTGATCAGCTAATCACCATACTAGGACAACTTACTCAGGTTATGAATAATAACCTTACCCGTATGGAGCACCCTGATCCGCAACGTGGAGGATCAATGTTAGATCGATTCATGAGGCAACAACCACCAACGTTCAATGGGAATACAAATCCCTTAGTAGCTGAGCAATGGATATTTTCCCTAGAGAAAATATTTTAGGCTTTGGGGAGCAGTGAAAGGGAAAAAGTTATCATGGCAGTTTACCGCCTCACTGGAGATGCTGATCAATGGTGGTCATTGATTCAGAACATAAAGGAAGATGATGAAGTATCAAATATGGAATGGAGGGAGTTCAAAGATCTGTTTTTAGAAAAATACTTCCCTCGCGACCATCGAGCAGATATGGAAAGGCAATTTCTGAGTCTGAGACAGAAGGAGGATGAGAATGTCACAAAGTATGAGGGTAACTTTACAAGGTTAGTGAGGTATGTTGGAGATTATATTCGCAACCCAAGAAGTAAGATTGATCGTTTCTTTGATGGGTTAAAACCATTTCTCCGTCGAGCATTAGTCTCACAATCCTTTTCATCGTACGAAGACATTGTCTCATGTGCTATCAAGACCGAAAAGGAATTCTCTAAGTCTTATGACTTTAAAGCAAAGCAAGAGAAGAAGAGACCTGCTGATCAATCTGGGAATGGAAATAAGGGGAAGAAGGGAAAGGTTGAATATCCATCTTGTGGTAAATGCAGGAAGAAACATCCTGGTACTTGC
Source organism: Viscum album (assembly GCA_963277665.1). Lineage (NCBI taxonomy): Eukaryota > Viridiplantae > Streptophyta > Magnoliopsida > Santalales > Viscaceae > Viscum > Viscum album. The sequence continues at coordinate 434,983,874 of OY728123.1, read as the reverse complement.
TTGAAGGGAATGGGAGTCTGTTACAAGTGTGGTGAAAAAGGCCACCAAGCTCATGATTGCAAGGGGAAGAAGGAAGCTACCAACGTTCAGTGCTATAATTTCAGGGAGATGGGGCATTATGCAAATGCATGCCCTAAGCGTCAGGAGAACTTACCTCAGAAAAGGCCAAGGGATCAAGGCTAGGCTTATGCTATCACTACTACTGAGGTAGAAGCTCTGAAAGACGTGGTGGCAGGTAATTTAATGGTTTCCACAAGTTTAGAAAATGCATTATTTGATTCTGGATCATCGCATTGTTTCATATCTTCCCAGTTTGCTAAGAAAATTAGATATTTCCAATTTGATTTAATAAGGGAGTTGTCAGTTAAAACTCTTAAGGGAAGTATCGTTGCAACAAAGTTTTGTGAATCAGTCCCCATTAGAGCACATAAATTTTCTTTATCTGCTGATTTCATCATCATACCTATGATTGAGTTTGATATAATCCTCGGTATGGACTGGCTTTCAGACTATGATGCGAAGATTTATTGTAAGAAGAAAGAGGTTACGATTCTTGATGATAATGATAAGGAACACCTTATTTTTAGAGCAGAATCGTCACCACCTAATTCTTATTTAGATCCACCCTCAATAGCTCAACTAAATTCAATTATTGGGGAGGAAGATAATGAAATAACTGCGGGTGAGGAAAGGAATGTTCAAATAGAGGATGTACCTGTTGTGAAAGAATTTTTAGATGTATTTCCAGAAGATTTACCTGGACATCCTCCAGAACGAGAAGTTGAGTTTTCTATTGATTTGATTCCTAAATCAAGGCCTATATCGAAGACCCCTTATAGAATGTCCACTATAGAGTTAGTTGAACTAAAGAAACAACTAGAGGAATTGAGTAATAAGGTATTTATTCGCCCTAGTGTTTCTCCATGGGGAGCCCCTGTTCTTTTTGTTAAAAAGAAAGTTGGATCTATGAGGTTATGTATCGACTACAGGGAGATCAATGCTATAACGATAAAGAACAAGTATCCCCTACCTCGTATTGATGATTTATTTGACCAACTGCATGGAGCTCAATACTTTTCAAAGATTGACCTTCGATCTGGATACCATCAGTTGTTTGTGAAGAAGGAAGACATTCCGAAAACAGCATTTCGAACCAGGTACGGGCATTACGAGTTTACTGTAATGCCGTTTGGATTGACTAATGCACCCTCTGTATTCATGGATCTAATGAATAGAGTTTTCAAGGAGTATCTCGATGAATTTGTGGTGGTATTTATTGATGATATCTTGGTATACTCCAAAACCTACGAAGATCATGAAAATCACTTGCGCATTATCTTGAAGACTCTGAGGAGGCATGAATTATATGGGAAGTTTAGCAAGTGTGAATTCTGGCTTCAGGAGATTTCTTTTCTTGGCCATATTGTCTCTAAAGATGGAATCTCTGTTGATCCTTCTAAGACCAAGGCAATCCAAGAATGGCCAGCACCTACGAGTATAACAGAGGTACGTAGTTTTATTGGTTTGGCAGGTTATTATCGACGTTTCGTCCAGAATTTTGCCCGATTGGCTAACCCATTAACGAAGCTCACACGTAAAGGGGTTAAATTTGTTTGGACAAAAGAGTGTGAAGAATGTTTCGAAGAACTGAAGAGAAGATTAGTCAATTCTCGTATATTGACTCTACTATCGGGGAATGATGGGTTCGTTATTTATAGTGATGCATCGAAGAAAGGACTTGGCTGTGTCCTTATGCAGAATGATAGAGTTATTGCCTATGCATCACGACAGTTGAAAATTCATGAACAAAACTATCCTACTCATGATCTCGAGTTAGCAGCAGTGATCTTTGCTTTGAAGATATGGAGGCACTACCTCTATGGTGAAAAATGTGAGATTTATACTGATCACAAGAGTTTGAAGTATATTTTCTCACAAAAAGAACTCAACATGAGGCAAAGGAGATGGCTTGAATTACTCAAGGATTATGATTGTACGATACACTACCACCCAGGGAAGGCAAACAAGGTGGCAGATGCTTTGAGTAGAAAAGACCATGGAGTTTTGAACAATATGAGAATTGAAAGGGATCCAATTTTCATGGATCTAGTGAAGATGGACATGGGAATAACCAGGGAAGGTGAAACATCAATGCTTTTTCAAATGGTTGCCAAACCATCTTTACTAGAAAGGATTAAGAGTTCTCAGACCGATGATGAAGAATTCCAAAAGAAGATTAAAGCTGTGAATGATGGGAGATTGAGAGACTTTGTGTATGAAGATGGAATTTTGAAATTCGGGAAGAGACTTTGTGTTCCCAATATACCTGATCTAAAAAGGGAATTGTTGGATGATGCTCATAGTTCCAATTTCCCTATACACCCTGGGAGCACCAAAATGTATAGATATTTGAAGGAACATTTTTGGTGGGACAACATGAAGAGGGAGATTGCTGATTTTGTGTCAAGATGTATGGTCTGTCAACAAGTGAAAGCTAGAAGGCAATAGCCTAGAGGAGTCATGCAACCTCTTCCCATACCGGAGTGGAAATGGGACAATATTACGATGGACTTTGTCATGGGGCTACCAAAGACTCCTAGAAGGAATGATGCAATATGGGTTATTGTTGATCGTCTTACCAAGTCAGCACATTTTCTTGATATAAGAGAAGATCTACCCCTGGAACGTCTAGCAAGACTATATATTAATGAATTTGTGAGACTTCATGGAGTACCCCTATCGATTTTTTCTGATCGTGATCCCCGTTTTACTTCAAGATTCTGGAAAAGTCTTCAGAAATCCCTGGATACTGAACTTCATTTGAGCACTGCTTACCACCCTCAGACAGAGGGACAATCAGAACGGACTATTCAAACCTTAGAAGACATGTTGAGATCTTGCTCACTTGACTTTCAGGGTATGTGGGATCAATATTTACCACTGGTAGAATTTTCCTATAACAATAGCTTCCATTCGAGTTTTCAGATGGCACCATATGAAGCGTTATACGGAAAGAGATGTCGTACACCAACCTGTTGGGATGACGTTGGTGAAAGAAAACTTGTAGGCCCAGAACTGGTGGAAGAAACGGTGGAAAAGGTGAAAGTAATCCAAAATCACATCAAAGCAGCTCAAAGTAGGCAGAAGAGCTATGCCGATAATCGAAGGAAGGATTTGGAATTTCAAGTCGGTGATCATGTTTTTATGAAGGTATCTCCGTGGAAGGGAGTCATACGTTTTGGTAAGAAAGGTAAATTGAGTCCCAGGTACATCGGACCTTTCGAAATTCTAGAACGAATTGGGGTTGTAGCTTACCGATTGGCAATGCCGCCAAGTCTCTCCAAAGTTCACGATGTGTTCCACGTATCTCTATTGAGGAAATACATGCCTGATCCGACGCATGTACTCACCTATGAGGAATTAGAACTGTAACCCGATCTGTCTTATTGCGAAGAGCCCGTCAATATTCTTGATACGAGAGAACAAGTGCTGAGAAACCGGACGACGCGTTTGGTAAAAGTTTTGTGGAGAAACCATAAGATGGAAGAGGCAACGTGGGAACCCGAGGAACTTATGATGAAGAACCACCCGAGTATTTTTATGCAGTAATACCCTAGAAATTTCGAGGATGCAATTATTTGAAGGAGGGGAGAATGTAACACCCCAAGCTTCTACGGTACGCTTCTCTTTGAATAATGTGATAGCGTGTGTTGTACGCAACACCGAGTTCTAACACACCATAACTAATCAAACTAGCCGTTATGAATAGTAATACCTACTTTTTGAAATTATATATATTTTATATTTGAAAATGGACTTCATTTTTGGATTCGGAATATCGAATTTATCCTAAGGTGAAATTTTGGTACATTTCGGATAAATTTCATATTTCGATGAATAGTGAAAATTACTAAATTTTAATTAAAAACAACTTTTTTAATCAAAATAATTAATAGTGATAAATTATGAATTTGAGTGGTTTTAAAGTATATTTAGAATATATTTTTACCATTTAAGATAATGTTGGTCATTGGACATAATTTTACAATTAAACCGAACATAAACAAGTGTCAATCTTTTGATAGTTATTATCTCTTAAAAACACGCTTTTTGTTTTGACAGCGGGAATTAATTTTAAATTAATTTCTGCCACTTCTGTGTTTTGAATTTAGGAAAATGGATTCCATATTTGTAATCAGGATTTTCAAATTGTGTAAATAGGTAACTTTTATTTTTAGACATTTTGAATAATTACTGCGGTAAATATTTTATTTACTATGGTTAAGGGTAAATCCGGTAAATAAGGGTTAACAAATAATATTACAATAATACTAAATTACCCTAAAACGTGTCTTAACCCTATTGGTTGATACATGGTCGACCATGGGCATCTTTGGGTCTATTTTGGGACCCCATGGATCCACTTGTAAGTGATAATGACACATTATATTAATAAAGCTAAAATAAAAATAAAAATGGCATAAGCTTACATCTTTTAGAAGAACAATTTTTACATAGGGTTATACATGTTGGATTTTCGATTATAAATATTCATTAGAAATCTAAAACGAGTTCCTACATAATTATATTTTATTTATAATTTTTAGACATTAAATAAGTTATTTTATTTATGACAAAATGATGATGCAGTAATTACTATAATAGTGAAAAATTAAAATAATTGATATTATAAATACCCAAATAAATATAATATGAAACTTTTAATGAATTAAAATAATTTTCTAGGATAATATGATATATTAGGATTGATGTAATTGACTTTGTTCGAAGTAATCAATCTGTTATGAGTTTCACAAAAATCAACTATTGAATAGTGTCAAAATTGACATAAAAGAGTTCTTAAAACAAATATTATATTATTAATTGATATTAAATTCCTAAAAATCTAAGGTTCGGCCAAGAGACTTATATCATGATAGGTTCATCATTAATGTACCACTTGGGGGTCTCTTGGATGTATATAGTAAGTTTATTAACCATATTATATAAAAATACAAAGAGACATTGTAAAAGTGAAACTAATTAACTTAGAGTTAATACTTAAAGATAAGGTTAATATAAGTACCCAAACCTGTCTAAATTCTATTGGTTGAGTGTTTTTCGACCTATCCCCACCTTAAACTTTGAATAATCAACTTTGGAGCCATTAGAAACCGAATATGAATTTATTATAAATTAATATTTCTAGCTTTTCCAAAGGTGCCCCTCACCCCTCTTATAAAAGGGCACTCCTCCTTCTCATTTCTTCACACCTTAAAAGCCTTTTGGTTCGGCCAAACTCTGCCCAAATAGTCTCCCAACATCCCTCACTACAACCTAGAGGCCTTAGTTTGATCATAAATCCAACCTAAGGAGCCCTTTTGATCAAATCAAAAGGAAGAACCCGAAGAAGAGGTAATGATTTCACCACCCTTCTCCAAGTTCATTTCTTCTTCCACTTCTTCTTCCCTTGTTCTTACCATTCTAAAATAATAACTCCAGTATCTCACATATACTGTGATGTTATTATAAATATGGTACAAACATATTCAGTATTCTATCCACCCTTTGAATAACATGTCACCATACGTGCGTACGTACAACTTACCGTCTCCACGTCGTGGTGTAATTGTTATTCAATATAATATTATTTGGATGGGTATAATAATGATGTGTAACTCATGTAAATAATAAATATAACATGTTATTGATTCTGCATATATGATATACCATCCATTTATATATTATTTTAATATCAAAAGAATGATATTGTCGCTTGTGCGTACGTACGGACTACCGTCTCCACGAACGCGATGAGATTCATTCTCCATCGTATCCATTCAAGTATAATTATCATTTGATGATTTAAAAATGATGTTTAAGGACTATATATCATTCTGGATATGAATAAGATACAACAACCATGGCTTATGTAACAAAACATATAAAAGAAAATGAGTAAGTTAACTCCCGAAACGACGATAATTCTAAGATATTATTAACAAACCAATGTTAAAAGATCATATATGATATCATATTAATATATATGGTTCTTGTATAATTTAATAACAACTATTTCACCATTATACAGGAGGTTAACCTACCCCAACCAAGGAAAAGTACAAGGTAAGGGTTTACTTTACAACCACTTCATTATCCAAGGTTGTTTATACGTAATAATCTACTGGGATCTCTTTATCATCCACATCCATGTTTCTTAAAAATGTATTTCAAAACATTTTTACTATTTACTGGAATATGAGTTAAAGTCATTTATACCCTTTTTGACTTTTATAAGTGGTTTATAAAGGAATCTTTCGGTCGTTTTCAAAACAAGGTCCTTTTTAACCTTTTCGACAGTATTAAGGTAAGAATGTTTTTTTTAACTTATACGGCGGGTGCGGCTATTTTCCGCCGTTATAAAATCTTCAAAGCTTCCCTTACAAGCTTATAAGAATATTTTCAAAGAAAATGTTTTATTTTATATGGATCTTAAATTATTTCAAAATAAAAGGAGATATTTCTTTAAAAAGAATTTTGATTTCATCTATTTCAACATCCTTTGATGGATTTTAAGATTATTTGAAGTTGATTTATTATGATACAAAACTTCTATATTGTATTGGAGGTTTTGTGATATGTTTGACTGTGGATGTGCTATTTTTATACCATTCATAGTTTATGGTGAAAGTATTTACATTCCGTAAGCTAGTTTTAATACGAATGTTTATGTTATGTTTAAACCTTTTCATATGGGAATGCATTGGACTTAATATGTGACGGGTGGAGCCCGCTATAGCTCCTCGATGCATCGGTAGGTCTCATGAGACAAACTAGTGTCTTGGCACAAGGCCTTGACAAAATCTTATTTGTAGTCTTGGCACGAAGCCTTGGCTATGTGGTTATGATAGTCTGGCATTATGCATTCCAACATTATGAAAGTGGTTATTGATTTTTTCATGTGATTATTCGATTAGTAGAATATCCATGTGAATAAGTAAATGGAATTATTTCATTTTATTTATGCCATACCATGTTGAAAGTTCATATTTAAAAGGATTTTGTTTTAGTTATACATTGCCTTAAATGTTTATTCTTATTTATGAAAGTTTCCGCTATATTGTTATCCTTGCTGGGCATTTGAGCTCACCCCTTTTCTATGTTTTATTTTTCCCAGGAAGTGAAGAAGTAAATTATGAATGACCTGCAGGGATATTATGTGGGGATATGAGTGTGGATTATGGGGACATTATGTTATTGTAGTAGTTTTTCATTTTATGATGTAATGTAAAACTTACGAATATATCTAGTGTTTCCAAGGCTACTAAATCAATCGGTCTTTCGAGATTTGATCTTTCTTGTGATCATGCTAAAGTTATGTAATTAATGCACCAACTCTGGGTAACTGGGGTCAGGGCGTTACAAAAGAGGAGTAAAAATGACATCAATCATACATTAAAGAATATTATACACTTTATGAAAATCATTTTTATGGAAATGGATTAAAAATATAACCCCAGTAAATACTTACAAATAAATAATCTCAAGTAAGAACGAGATTGGAATAGTTATCCCTTACCTTAGGTCCGATATGCTTTGTACGTATCCGAACCTCCTATATAATGCTTTTTATAATGTCATTGACTTATTACAGAATCATATTCATTGTTATGATATCATATATGGTTCACTTATGACTTTATATTACCCGTTCTTTTGTAAATTCCGTGATAAAGCAGCGTTTTGGGTAAAATCGTTTTATTTATCGTACATGTTTGGAATTGTTGTTATTGATATTATTATTACTTATATCATGATTTAATTACTTCAAGAATGTAAATCATGATTTATATATCATATATATTCAGTATATAAATATATATAATAGATAGATAAATGAAATGAAATACACCATTCCTCGAGACGGTAGGTCGTACGAACGCATGAACATTGTTTTCTGTTCCTTATTGACTTGAATGGAAGTAAGTAGATGACATATATATATACATAAATCAGGTTTCTTTATAATTTCATTTATTTCATTATTATTCATTATATATACTCTATAATCATTCTTCAATGGTTGACATGGAGAATGATTTTAATCGTGTCGTGGAGACGGTAATCCATATATACGCACGAGCGATGATATCGTTACCATAATTATTAAATTGAATTGAAGTGGATGATATAATATCTCAGAATCAGTATGATGTTATAATAACTATATATAGTTATTATTTACACCACTATACCCATCCAAGTATGGTGGTGGTGGGAAAACAGATTACACCACGGTGTGGAGACGGTATTCCGTACGTACGCATGCGCGGTGATTTGGTTTTCCGTAGGATGGATAGAAGGTGAAATGGGGTTGTTTCATATTTATAAAAACATATCAGTATATTAGTGATATTTATTTTATTACTTTATAATGAAAAAACTAAATTAGAAGAAGTTTAAGAAGAAAGAAAACTTGAAAGAATCAGTAAAAGAGGTTACCACTTCTTCCACACACCTCTTTTAAGCTTTCTCTTAAGGCACTAGAGTTGGTCTTTTGAGAAGACCAGAACCTCTATAATGTTACTAGGGAATTTGATAAGTGAAATGGGCATGGTTTTTTCGATATTTGAAGCTTAAAATTGTGTAAAGAGAGGAGGGAGGAGGTTCCCTTTTATAAGGGAGGAGAGGGGCACCTTAAGAAAAACTTAAAATATTATTTTATAATAAAGTCATATTCGGTTTATAATAGCCCCAAATTGAATTATTTCGAAGATAAAGTAGGGATGTGTCAAAATAATCTCAACCAATAGGTTTTATACAAGTTTTGGTTACTATTTTAACCTTATAATTTAGATTTAACTCTAAGTTAGATAATTTAACTTTTACTGTGTCTTCTTGTTTTCTTACACTATATGGTTAATAAACTTATTATAACAAGGAAAACAAACCCCAAGTGGTTAATTATTAATATATATAACCTTATATATGTCATTTGGATAAATATTTGATTTTTAGGAATATAATAACAATTAATAATATAATATTTGTTTTAAACACTATTTTATGTCAATTCTGACACTATATGGTAATTGATTTTTGTGAAAATCATAACAACATGAGTAGTTCGAAAAAAATTAATTAACTCAATACTAAAATGTCATATTAACCTATAAAATTAGTGTAATTCATAAAAAGTCTCAAATTACATTTATTTGGGTATTTATAACATCAATTGTGTTAATATTTCATTAATAAGGTAATTACTGCATCATCATTGTGTCATAAATAAATTGACTTTTTTAATGTATAAAAATTATAAATAAAATACCATTATGTCGGAAATATTTTTATCTTCCTAATGAATATTTAAATTCGAATTTATATTTTTTATTACCCTATATTAAAAATGTTTTAGTTATTAAACTTTGATTTTAACTCTTTTAACTCTCCTTTAAATAAAATAATAATAAGTGTCCTAATCTAATCTAAGTGGACCTAAAGGGTAATATTTTATTCCTAAGGATGTTTTTTGCTCTAATTACACTTATCCAAAATAATTAGTACATTTTTTAGGGTAATAATAATAACATTTTTACCCTTAATTACCCTATTTTCTTTTAACCGTGGTAAATAAATATAAAAAGTTACTATTCACCAAAAATTATTTTTATCTTATAGAACCACATTTTACTCTTTGATATTAATTATGTCTCTCGGATTTTCGAAATTCAAATCACAGAAGCGGTAAAATTATGTTTTATGTACAATTGCAAATGCTCCTAGGAGGTGGGTAAAAGACGGTGAAAAATTCAATAAAATTTTTATATATCTAAAATTATTATAAACTGACACCAATTAATTACATTGAACTTATATAAGTATTAGGTATCTATTTTGACCTAAAATAAATTTAAATAAAATAAATTATTATTTAAATAAAAAGTCGGTTTTAACCAATAACTCAGTGTTTTCACTATTCATCAAAAATTGAATGTTTTCATAAAAATACCAAAATTTCACCCTAGGCTAATTTTGATATTCTGAATCCAAAAATTAAGTCCATTTTGAAATATAAAATTGATAAAATTTCAAAAAGTGGGTATTACTATTCATAACGGCTATTTTATATAATATTTTAATAACATATCGTTGTTTAGTAAAACTCGGTATTGCGTACAACATACGCTATCGTGGAAGGTCGTGATTTCGTGTAAAGAAATCCAAGTCAGGGTTGTGTGTAGTGCAATATTCTTTTGTTGTTTTGTATAATATTATTCAACCATATTTCATTTATACATTGAATATATATATATACACAATTAATGTTGCGTAGAATAACTTCTATCAAACGAACTTGAAATTTTGTGTAACACGATCTAAGAATAGTGTTTCGTATACTGCAAGCCAATACAGTGTTGCGTATAGTGTAAGATAATATTGGTGTAGCATACAACATGAGACATCAAATAAATTAAAAATAATACTTCTCATAAAATCTCGGGGTGTTACATTCTACCCCACTTAAAATGAATTTCGCCCTGAAAATTCATCGGGGTTATAAATGGTTTACTACTTGAAAGGTTATTTTATAGAAACCCACATCGTAAAAAGGACTACCAAAACATAACTTTGAAAACTAAATTATAAAACCTTACAGTTACCCAAATTAACTAATCACTGGGTTTCCACATAGGAGAACATAGGTGAAAATATGTATATGGAAGAGAAATATAACCATCAAGTTCTGATGGAGAGTGGTAGAGAACATGGCTATGAAAAATCCAACAATCACAAAGCCATAAATTTTTTATGATCTAAGGTACCATTTGATTCATCAGATATGAGGGCAATAGGACAACATTTTTGGTTTTCAAGATCATTTCCCTAAAGTTGGAAAAATTGTAATCAGAAGAAATACTTTCTTTATTTTGGTACAATCTCACCATTGGTCATTCCTTGAACAATTTCCACTTCATATATTAAAGAAATGAAGTTGAATTTTTCATTCGTGAAGTGTTAACAGATCATGCAAAAGAATGATAGGTCATTCCATCTGTCTCAAACATTAGGTTAGAAGAAGTTATTAAATATACATAAGTCCATCTATAGTGAGATTAATTGTATATGGTTCCTAAAATGGACTTATACTTCATATATCATACCACTTAATAAATTAAAACAAATTTATACTAACTAGGGACTTCCTGTAGGCTAGTGGTATGCAATAAAGGCATGTTATACTTTAGTTGTGGGTTCGATTCCCACAGCCTTGTCTGACATGAAGGGTTGTCGCTCGTCCTATGGGTTGTCCTTTTTCTAAAACTATACTATTATAACATTCCAGAAATAATTTCTAAAAACAAGTTCTATCCTTAAATAATACTATTTTATGTCCAACATAATCCATTCCAATCATTAGGCTTATCGAAAATACATATTTCCAATCTCATAGTGTAAAGAAAATGATTACTTGAATAGTCACATAACAACCATGTAAATACCATCATTTATCCCCCATATATCATAAGGTATATCTTGTTAGTCACATTCCAAACATGTGAAAACCTTAATCATGTATTCTTTTGAAACCTAAATTACCATAGAACCTTGGTGAAAACCTGAATGCTATCAAAAGTTAACTCTTTCGACATACCAAAATCCCAAAATTTCTATATACTCAAACCATGATATCACTTTGTCCTTATATCAGTCATGAGCTCATGAATACTATCAAACATATCATTTTCTCCTTATCCCTTCATTATGTACATATCATCCGCTTCCCAAAAATATTTCAATCACTTTTCATGGTTACCGGTACCATACAATTATTGAAAACCAATACATAGATATTCCAAAGTTCCACAACACTATAAATGAGATTCCATTATACTATTTTGAAATCCCATTACATAAACACTTAATCATTCCACAAAATCATTGTCATACTCAACATCACAAATAGTGATCGCATGTGACTTCCCTTTTTCCTTTTCCTTAATAGGTTGCTCACGTCGATCATCATTAACCCTTGGATTAGGGCATTTATTAGCATAATATCCCATTTCCATGAACTTGAAGCATTGAAGTGTTGGTGGAGTGTTCTCTGTAGTATTTTCACTATTCACGTCAGTAGAAACCTTTTTCCCATTACTTCGGCACTCAGCTGCTCAATGACCTTATTTTCCACACTTGAAACATTTTATAGTACCTTTTAGACAATCTCCACCACGCTTCGTTCCACACTTTGAGCATAAATAAACATTCACCTTCTTTCCATCATTGTTCTAAGATTTTTCCTTGAACTCCATCTTTCGTTTCTTGTCAAAACCATGAGATGGATATGTAATACCAACTTCTAGTTCTACCTTGATAGTACAATGAAGAATTTCCTCATAGTTACTGAAGTCTCTTATAGCTAATTCCCTTCTAAGACTTGGTTTTAATCCACTGAAGAATCGATCAACTTTACTTTCAGGTAGGATGGTAAATCCAGATGCATACCTTAGAAGCCATGTAAAATTCGTGTCATATATACCAATGATTCATCATTCGTTTTCTTAAGCTCAAGGAAATAATTTTCCATCTTTGTTCGAAGAATATGAGGGAAGTACTTATTGAAAAATAAGTTCTTGAACTCATCCCATTCCATGGATTTAATTTCATATTGGGGCCTTGTATTCTTAATTAGATTTCTCCACTAGTCTGCTTCACCCTCTAACCGGTAAATAGCCATAATGAATTTTTCATGTTCTGAATAGCGAAGTATCAAAAATATCTTTTCAATGGTACTAATCCATTATTCAGCAACAATTGGATCAGAAGACCCATTGAAAGAAGGTGGACATTGCCTCGTGAAGGACTCAATAGAATATTGTTACTTTCTCTCCTAATTTGAAAGTCCAGAATGATTCATAGCTTGTGTAAGTATAGCAATAAGATTTTTCACTCCATCTCCCATAACATTGTTTTGTTCAGGAGGACAATCATTGCATTGTCTATTACATTGATCAACACGGTTCCTTCGGGTTCCAGCCTTCATCTAAAACCCAAAAAGAATAGTGTGAGAGGAAAAAATCAAGCTAGGAAAACAGCATAATAAAGGGGGATTACTTTCAATATATAACATCTTAGGTTTAATTCTAAGATCATTACCATAATTCTAGGACTATAACCTATATGTATACTTATCCTTAGGGACATCTCTAGAAATACCTTAGAAATATCTCTAGGGATTTCACTAAAGTTTTCACATCCTAGTTTCCAAATGTTAACTAAACCTTTCCTCTGATACCAACTATAGAGACCCAATCTTGACATATATGGACATTACAATACTTTTGTGGAATACCTAATACATAACAAAAATGGACACCGAAGGACCGTAATAGTGTAGTGTCTTTGGAAACTCGGAATATAATCTTCTAATCTTGGTGAAAGATCTTCAACATCTCCTATAAAGATCTTCCCTTTTTTCTTTCCTAAAACCTTCATTTATATCCTGGGGAAAAGAAAACAAATAAAGGGTGAGCTCAAATTCTCAGTAATTGTAAGCATGGAGAAAATAAAAAAACCATGTACATTTTAACTTCAAAACATAAACATAAAGTTTACACATAAAAATATTGAGTTGTGAAATAAATCTTGGCAGAACGTAAGGAATAGGTCATAAAAAACATAAATTATGATAAAATATCATGGGAATAAAACATTTAATTGTGGAAAACCATTAATCACATGATATGATTTCCATAGTAGCCACGGAATTTCTTCCAAAACCATCTTAGTGGACAAAGTCCCTTTCTAAATTGAGTTCACTACTCGTTCCAGTCCTATATCACTGAACTGGACTAACATACCATTCCAGCCATGTCTATCTCATGAGATATAAATATTTACCCAATTAATTGGAGGGAGATATAGGTCTCACACTTCTCATAATTAAATCATTCTTACTTGTTCCATAAAATAAACATAAATCATTCATCATAACCGAAACAATAAAATGGGTTTCATAAACATCATTCCATCATAACGTAATCCATATAAAACAAATGGATATCATTTCATCATAAGAATAATAAAACCATGTAAATAATAGAGACATTATACTTGAAACATAATCATACTAAATAATTTCTTCTTAGATGGAAAATAGTTTTTACAAAACACTTGAAATGAATTCTTGAGGAAAATATCCTTTCTTCTTCAAAATAATTTTCTTTTCACAAAATGCTATTCAAATTTAAATTAAAATGATTTTGTTGAAAACAATCATGAAATATTGTATAGTTATCTTCATGAAAAAAAGGTGTTATAAAACCATAAAAATCCGTTCATTCCATATAAGTTAAAAAACATTCTCCTCGTACTTTTTTTGGAAAAGTCAGAAAGTTCCTCGTATGGTAAACAAAGAATGATTCCTTCTATAACATATTGAAAAAGTAAAAGAGAGGTAAAAATGACTTTAATAATACATGGAAGAATATAAAACACTTTATTAAAAACGTTTTTATGGAAATGGATGAAAAATATAACCCCAGTAAATACTTATGAATAAACAATCTCGTATAAGAATGAGATTGGAATAGTTATCCCTTACCTTAGGTATGATATGCTTCATACGTATCCAAACCTCATAAATAATGATTTAAATAATTTCATTGACTTATTACAGAATCATATTCATTGTTATGATATAATATATGGTTCACTTAAGACTTTATATTACCCGTTCTTTTGTAAATTCCATGTTAAAGCAGCGTTTTGGGTAAAATCGTTTTATTTATTCTATGTGTTTGGACTTGTTGTTCTTGATATTATTATTACTTATATCATGATTTAATTACATCCATAATATAAATCATGATTTATATATCATATATATTCAGTATATATATATATATAAGATAGATAAATTAAATGAAATACACCGTTCATGGAGACGGTAGGCCGTACGTACGCATGAACGTTGTTTTCCTTTCCTTATTGACTTGAATGGAAGTAAGTAGATGACATATATATATATACATAAATACAGTAGCTTTATAATTTCATATATTTCATTATTATTCATTATATATACTCTGTAATCATTCTTGAATGGTTAACATGGAGAATGAATCTCATCACGTCGTGGAGACGGTAATCTATACGTACACACGAGTGATGATATCATTCCCATAATTATATAATTGGATTGGATTGGATGATATAATATCTCAGAATCAGTATGATGTTATAATAACTATATATAGTTGTTCTTTACACCATTATACCCATCCAAGTAAGGTGTTGGTGGAAAAATGATTATACCACAGCGTAGAGATGGTATTCCGTACGTACGCACGCGTGGTGATTTCGTTTTTCGTAGGATGGATAGAAGGTGAAATGGGGTTGTTTCATATTTATAATAACATATCAGTATATTAGTGATAATGATTTTATTACTTTATAATTAAACAACTGAATAATAATAAGTTGAGGAAGAACGAAAACTTGAAAGAATCGTTAGAAGATATTACCTCTTCTTCGACGCACCTCTTTTAAGATTTTTATTAAGGCACTAGAGTTGGTATTTTTAGGAGACAAGAACCTATATAATATTTCTACAGAATTTTAGAAGTGAAATGGGCAGGGTTTTTCTGATATTTAAAGCTCAAAATTGTGTAAATAGAAGAGGGAGGAGGTTACCTTTTATAAGGGAGGAGAGGGGCACCTTATAAAAAACGTAAAATATTATTTTATAATAAAGCCATATTCGGTTTATAATAGCCCCAAATTGATTTATTTCTAAGCTAAAGTGGGGATGGGTCGCAATCCTCTCAACCAATAGGTTTTATAAATGTTTAGGTTACTATTTTAACCTTATCATTTAGATTTAACTCTAAGTTAGATAATTTAACTTTTACCGTGTCTTCTTTTTTTCATACACTATATGGTTAATAAACATACTATAACAAGACAAAAGAACCCCAAGTGGTTCATTATGAATATATATAATATTATCTGTGTCATTTGTCCTAACCTTAGATTTTTAGAAATAGAATAACAATTAATAATATAATATTTGTTTTAAAAACTATTTTATGTCAATTTTGACACTATTTGGTAATTGATTTTTATGAAAATCATAACATCATAATTAGTTCAAAAAAAATTAATTAAATCAGTACTAACATTTCATAGTAATCTAATAAATTATTTTAATTCATAAAAAGTCTCAAATTACATTTATTTGTGTATTTATAACATAAATTATGTTAATATTTCATTAATAAGGTAATTACTGCATCATCATTGTGTCATAAATAAATTAAAATATTTAATGTCTCAAAATTTTAAATAATATACCATTATTTAGGAAATATTATTATATTTCTAATAAATATTTATAGTCGAATTTATCTTATGTATAATCCTATATTAAAAATGTTTTAGTTATTAAACGTTTATTTGAACTCTTTTAACTCTCCTTTAAATAAAATAATAATAACTGTCCTAATCTAATAAAAGTGGACCTAAAGGGTAATATTTTATTCCTAAGGTTTTTTTTTCGATTTACACTTATCCAATAAAATTAGGACATGTGTTAGGGTAATAATAATATCATTTTTACCCTTAATTACCCTATTTACTTTTAACCGTGGTAAATAAAAGTAAAAAGTTAATATTCACCAAAAAAAAATTTTATCTTATTGAACCACATTTTACTCCTTATATTAACCATGTCTCTCGAATTTTCGAAATTTAACTCACAGAAGTGGTAAAATTAAGTTTTATGTACAATTGCAAATGCTCCTAGGAGGTGGGACAAAGACGGTGAAAAATTCAATAAAATTTTTATATATCTAAAATTATTATAAAATGACTCCAATGAATTACATTGAACATATATAACTATTATGTATCTATTTTGACCTAAAATAAATTTAAATAAAAAATATCATTATTTATATAAAAAGTCGGTTTTAACCAATAACTCAGTGTTTTCACTATTCATCAAAAATTGAAAGTTTTTAGAAAAACACTAAAATTTCACCCTAAGCTAATTTCGATATTCCGAATCCAAAAATGAAGTCCATTTTGAAAGATAAAATTTATAAAATTTCAAAAAGTGGGTATTACTATTCATAATGGCTAGTTTATATAATATTTTAATAACATATTGTTGTTTACTAAAACTTGATATTGTGTACAACATACGCTATCATGGAAGGTCGCAATTGCGTGTAAAGAAAGCCAAGTCAGGGTTGCGTGTAGTGCAAGATTTGTTTGTTGTTGTGTATAATATAATTCAACCATATTTCATTTTTACATTGAATATATATATATACACTCAATCTTGCATAGAATAACTTATATCAAACAAACTTGAAATTTTGTGTAACACGATCCAAGAATAGTGTTGCGTATACTACATGCTAATATGGTGTTGTGTATAGCACAAGATAATCTTGTTGTAGCATAAAACACAAGACATCAAATAAATTAAAAATAATACTTCTCATAAAATCTCGGGGTGTTACATTTTGTATTATTTTTTGTTATTTTATTATATCAGGATATTGAAAATAGATTCACATGTTCAAATTGAAATAATTTCATAAGTTTTATTATAATAATAAATTGATTATGTGTGTAGGAAAATATCCATGAGACACCTATTATGAATTCAAACTTGAATGAATTAAACATCAATAACAAACATACTTAATTATTTTCCGTTTTAATTAGTGAACATTATGAGGTATAAGTCTCTAATAAGTAAGATAGTAAAATGTGATTATAAATTATTATGAACACTTATTTACCCCCCCCCCCCCCCACACACATATTAGTTCATACCACCCCTCCATTGATCCATCCAAATTAAATACCAATTAAGTTCCTAATAGAAAAATATTATTTTATTGTTATAGAGAATATACCTGGTACTTGGAAAATATTAAATCATATAATTTTAAAAATATGATATATAATCCACGCATTGAACCGTACTCCACTAATTACTCAAAAATGATAAATTATGAATCATAAAATATATCTCCCTAAATTTTTATGGGAGTTATTCTTATATTTGTGTTTGTTCTCTATGCACATTTTCTACCCATGTATGAGATATCATATAAAAAATAATTTTTTTCTCTTTGCTAAATAAAATAAAATGGTTAATGAAAAACTCATGCCCCGATCATATATCTTCTAATGATATCTCAAACAAAATAAACTAAATCACGTGTCCTGTTGATTGATGAAAAATGAAAATTCAAAAAAAATCATTCCATTTTAATTGGTTTGGGATAAAAAATCACATCAACATCATGGATACTATTTTATAGGTACATCAATAAAAATAAATTAATTTGAAATTATTTTAATATTTTTTTGACAAATAATTCCTCATTGAATAAACATAAAATAAAATTTATTGACAATTTAAACTATTCAACTAGTCATATTCCACTAATAATGCACACTCATGGTTATCTGTTGGTCCCAATTGACTCACTTGTGACAATAAGCCATATAATTTTTATATAGTTATTTAAATAATTGATGATTAATCTTCAATATAGATTCTGTTGGATTTCAATTTTTATTTAAGTCAACGTACAACTACATCCCTCTAAGAAACAATGATCTATAATCAACACCCCTATGTAATTTTTTTATCGACCTCTCTACAAGATTATAAAAGGAGTTTACTGGATGGAATATGGAATATAAAATTGAAATGTACTCAAATGTTTCATCTATCCATTCATTTGAATCTATTATTCTCCATTAAAACATATAAATATCTTGGATGTTCATACTACTTAATCCTCGATATGTAATCTATTATAAGAGGAACACTAAGAAATTTCCTTTGTCCCTATGAGAATACTATGTAATCATGTAATAGATGTTATGTCATTAATTTTTTTGTTTAATTAGGAATACATAAATTAATTATATATCATAATTAAAATAATATCTAGGAACTTCATCAAATTTTAGAACCAAGCTTATATGATAGGAATTTATTCCAAAAACTATTATGTTCATTAGATTGTGGTGTTATAACTAATCCCGAAGTTATTTACATACAAATAAATACATGTGGTTTTGTAGTTAAAATGTATCTTTATTACCAAATATGAGAATTTTTATTTAGATAGTGGGAAATGAAACATTACTGGTATATAACTCAATGACTCAGATTCTTGAGTTGAATTTAAGATTTCACCGAATATCTAAATTTGAAATATGTTTTTACCTTGAAATATTATCCAATAAAATACATTTTCATTGTTTATGAATGAAAATATATGTTTATCTACATGATATATTAGTATTTATATCTATAGATTTTATTTGAAAATGGTATAAATGGTGAATTCTCATCCCCAGTTGAATCTTTAAGAACATATAAAAGTTTTTGTTTACCCATAGTAAAGATTATAAGAATTTGTAGGCATATATGAAATATATTAATTACATGAGTATGAATTAATAATTGTTTGGATATTAGAATATTTGGATTTGAATATGTATTATATTAAAAATTCATAAATTCTCTATGATCATAACCCATGGTTTTTATTTAAGATGAGATTGTTATATCATCATTCCTATTATCACTATAGTAAATTGAAAATAAAATTAAATTAAATTATCTAAATGTCGGTGATTCTAGAAAATAGTTTTTCATTACTCACTTTTTAGGACACCATTATAGTGAGTTGTGAGTTCTCTTTCCTATCAATTGTGTAGTAAATTATTTAAAAAGGGAAATTAATATGATATTTGTTAGGATTATGTCACAAATAACTTTGTTGTATTTACCAATAATATATATATATATATATATGGTATGACCAAAACTACACATGGTGTCAACATCATTGGGAGATATGACCAAAACCAATATTAGAATTTTTTTCAACATTATAAATGGGATATTATAGTTTTGATAAGATATAAACACAATATAATTAACATTTGTTAGTAGAAAATGATAATTAGTGAAAGTAGAACCATCAAGATGATAACATTTCCCCCAGACATCATATTGTGTGAAACTATTCTATTATTATTCATGGGAAAATTATCTTTAAAGATGTTTAAGTCATAAAGATGATGTCATACCATTTTTACAACTTTTCCTTTCTATGTTGTCACTACATAACTGATTCCATATCATTCTCATTGAACCAAATATTTATTTAATGTGAGTGAAAATATATGTTCCTAGGAAATAAAATATCCATGCTCTTTAAGAAATATTATCTAAATTAAAATAATGATCATATTCTTTCCTTATAATTTTTAACATACCCTGACTTCCTTAATTTCAAAAAAGTATTAATTTTTTAATTTTTCATATTTTTTATAATACATATGATATAGGATTAACTCTAATAATAGAATTTAAAATGTTATAATTGTTGGACAAATCTATTTAAATTTATAAAACTCTTTTTTTTATATATTAATTTTAAATTATCTTCAAATTTTATTCTATTGTTTGTTGAGTTTCACCACCTATAAAAATACAACTATGTTGAACTAAGTCTTTAAATGTTTTTGATATGAATGGTTGGTATTATCCATCATAAGAATTTCATTTTCAATACCTCCTGCACATACATGCCTTTATGAGGATTTAATCCTCACATCTAATATTTTGAATTTTATTAGTGGTAATAGACCAAAAATCACTACATCCTCTATCAATAATAAATTATTCATAAAATATGTTATGGGGAAGTGTTTACAACAAATACATAGACTATAAAATCATTATATTAATAATGAAATATCCCAAAAGAAACCATGAAAATAAAAAAAATCTAAATTATTCTAAACATTGACTAGAAGATATGAAATTTTATGAGAGTAGAAATAAATACTTTTTTATCACTTTTATAATGATTTCAAAAAAAATTATAAAAAGAGATATAAACTCTTTATTTTATAAAATTTTATATGAAATACTTTAGTCATAGATGAAAACTTATTTTTATGAAAATATTGGACATTTTTAAAGGTATAAATTAAAAAATTTATAAAAATATACTAAATAGGGATGTAATGATTTAATTTACATCATAACATTTTACAAGTTTGAATTAATTAAAATTGATATTAAATGAATGAAATTTAAAAAACTAGAATAAAAGAGGAAAGATAATTAATTTTTTAATTTTTTAAATATACAAAACAATATAAGGATATAGTTATTGTTGAATGTTCAAACCCTACTAAAGAAAGATTAATTCAAAAATACCCTTATAGGGTTCAAAATTAACATAAAGGAAAATATAAGTAAAATGATATTTCATTATTAAGTGCTTGAATATATAGATATAAATAACTTTATAGAATCATAAGGTTAAAATGATTAATTGGGGAAAAATTAATTAATTCATAATATTGAAATAATTATTAGAGAAACCTTATACATTAGTATACTAATGTATTGTAAGAAGGGAGTGGTAAGTGGTAAAGGGAAATAATTCCTAAATTTTATCTTTATAGGATTATAATAACATGAAAATATGAGTATATAAGCATATTCAATGGAATGTACAAAAATGTTAATAGAAATAATTTCATAAATAGTAATTGAAAATTTAAAATGGGTCAACTATAAAATTTCCCCCCATTTACACTAATACATATGATGATCATAAGTACTATACTATTTAATTATATTATTTCAAGATACGTAATGGGTGATGTACTAAAGGGAGTCATGGTTTTTATAATAGAGAATGGATCAGTGGGAAATATTTATTTAGTGAGAATTGGTCTGTGGGAGGAATTATTATAAGACAAATTAAGGGAGCCCGCATTCGAAATATGAGGTAGATGATGGATAATCCTAGAATAACATGGGATTAAAGTGTTTTGGGTACATTAGATGAGTGAAATATGGATATGTTGGTTTGAATAGTAGAACTCATTTCCTCTCATAAAAATGATTTTCTAGAATTTGTAAATAAAGATTAATTTGTTCAATACTTATGTCATTTAATTTTTATCCATTTTACCCTATTTTATAATATTTTCATATTTACTATCGTAATTATTTTTACCAAAAATATGATAAATATCATTGTTTCCGACGCTTTCGTCGGGGCGCGTGCACCCGTCTGTCCGCGAAGGAAGGACGCGCGACGCTTGTTGCCCCGCATTCCCGCTATTCAAAGGCGGGTGGCATTCGCTCCTTATTCAGGGACGTCTGCTCCTTGATCGAAACGGGATGAGGGGATGTCAGTTCTTCCTCCTATGGATTCCTCCTCAGAACTCGTCACCATGTCCGGGTCTCCCTCATAGATTTAATACGTAGTTCGTGAAACTCTTCCCAGTGCCATGTTTCTATGGACGCCGGTTAATTACACTGCTTCTGTCGGGACATTCCAAAGGGTCCAGTCAGGGCAGCAACCTTCAGTCGGGGGAGTAGTCATGTTGAGGCATCAGTAGCGTGTCTGGATGCTTGGGAACCTGGAATGTCTGTATATTATCCCTGGTCACAGGGCTTCTCAAGGGCGTGGAATCCTGAGGCATCCCACATCGAACGCGGGGAATTATATGCCATAGACACATATCTGAGGTTTTCCTCAGCTTCCCGTGTTTAACACTGGGTACGCCCCGAGTTTAACGTCTAGCGGAGATGGATCAACCCAACCGGAGCATTAGCTAGGATAGATCGGATTGAGGGATTTTCCTTGAAGGGATGCCGATACCGGGGCCAGCCCATGGGAGGCTGTGAAGAGGAGCGTACCGACATGGTTTCACCGAGATATAGCGGTCCGGGCGAGAATCGGGATGGGCGGTAGATGGATGAATGGAGTGGAGGGGGAGTGAAATGGGACCATCGCAGGGGCGACGGTGAAGTTGGGCTTGAGCCTTGAGGAGGCTTCCTACGTATCCCCATGGTAGGGAATCAAAGTCCGCGTAGTTCGGGATGGTTCTGGTAAACCGACGTGAAGGTGGAACTTGGCCCGATGAATGTCGTCAGAGAACCAATGTGAAGGTGGACCTTGGTCCGATGGGCATCGTCAGCATACCGACGTGAAGGTGGACCTTGGTCCGATGAGAGATGGTCTTGAACCTCTGGGAGGATTCCTACGTACCATGCCTTGACACGGATCAAAGTCCTCGTAGTTCGGGGGGTTTCATCGGTGAACTGACATGAAAGTAGACCCGTGGGTCCACTAGTGGTGGGCTTGAACCTTGGAAAGGTTTCCTACGTACCATGCCTTGACATGGATCAAAGTCCTCGTAGTTCAAAAGGTTGATGGAGTACAGTTTAACGTCATGCGGGACGATAGTGAAACCTGACGTGAATAAACGATGGGCATTGGGTGTCGGTGAACTGGCGTAAATGAGGGACCTTGGTCCAACGGCAAATGGGCTTGAAAATGGGGGCCTGTCACACCGACTAGAAGACGGTTTGGGCCAATGATTGTTGGGCTTGAACCTCAGGGAGGCTTCCTACGTAACATGCCTTGACACGGATCAAAGTCCGTGTAGTTCAGATTGGGGAATACAGTTTAACGTCATGCGGGACGGGGGTGAACCAACGTGAATGAGGTCAGAACGACCGGATGGTGGGTTTGAACCTCGTAGAGGCTTCCTACGTACCATGCCTTGACATGGATCAAAGACCTCGTAGTTCGGGTTAGTCGCAACGGCTTGTCGTCGGACTGGTATTGCAGTTTAACGTCGTGCTGGACGTAGGTAGAACTCGACGTGAATTGGATGATG
This sequence comes from Viscum album, assembly GCA_963277665.1. Taxonomy (NCBI): domain Eukaryota; kingdom Viridiplantae; phylum Streptophyta; class Magnoliopsida; order Santalales; family Viscaceae; genus Viscum; species Viscum album. Next base: position 434,960,111 of record OY728123.1, on the reverse strand, counting down.
GGTGGGCTTGAACCTCATTGAGGCTTCCTACATACCACACCTTGACATGGATCAAAGACCTCATAGTTCAAATGGGGCTTTGTCGGCGAACCGATGTGAAAGTGGACCTTGGTCCAATGAGTGGTGGGCTTGAACCTCTGGAAGGCTTCCTACGTACCATGCCTTGACATGGATCAAAGACCTCGTAGTTCAGGTGGGAATGAGTGTGCAGTTTAATGTCATGCAGGACAAAGGCATACAGTTTAACGTCATGTTGGACGAGGGCAATCAGTTTAACGTCATGCTGGACGAGGGCGAAACTCGACGTGAATGAACGTTCGAGCAATGTGGCTTGAACCTCATGGAGGATTCCTACGTACCATGCCTTGACATGGATCAAAGTCCTCGTAGTTCACTAGGTGGGGGTCAGGGTCGGTGCTCACTCTAAGCCCATGTGGGTCATGCTCGGTGTGAAAAAAAGAGGTTGCAAGGACCTGATGATCACGTCACGAAGGATGCGTCCGTGAGAAGCGAAGAGGGGCTTACGCATTAGGCGGCCCATGGTGCTGGGACTTACTCCAGGATAGAGGCCCAAGGTGTGACAAAGCGCAGGAAAAATGGACCTTGGTCTAATGATGGGAGGTGCCTCGTTCTCTATCATGCCCTCCACTGACCTTGGTAGTGGGGAAGTATGGAGATGCAGAGGTGCAACCATCCGTTGGGGAACTAGGGTCGCCCTTCTCCTATGAACATACGCCACTTCAATATGGAGGATATCATCCCTTGTGGATGGGTGATTCTATTCCTGTGGAGATGAGTGGTGTAAATAATGTTTGAGCTGGGGGGACCCTTCGTGAGAGGCACGAGGTCGGGTCACAGTTTAATGTCATGTGTTGAGGACGTGGTGCTTGGCAGTTTAACGTCCTACAGCTCGGATGAAGTGGGTTCACTCCACACCTCTAGGACTTACATAACCGGTACCCTTTGGTCCTTGGGGAAGGGAAGGTACCAGTAAGGCCATGGCTAAGGGGGGTTGTGGAACGAACCATCAAGGGGTCCACGTTAGCGTGGCTATGCGAAGAAGCAATAGCCGTTAGCGTGCCTATGCGAAGAAGTATTAGGCGAAGCAACGCTACGGGTGGTATTGTCCATGGGACTTTGAAATCACATCATGCAAACCTGGAGGGTCGCACGGGAAGATGATTTTCTAAGAAAAGGAGTGTGCTTCGCGAAGTGGAGTGCCTTGGCCTTATCATGGGGAATAGGTGTGAGTGGAAGGTGCTTCGTGAAGTGGAACAGTGTTCGCGGAGCACTGCCTCACGAAGAAGGGTTGCCTCGCGAAGCAGGGTCCTGCGAGGCAGTGTGCTTCGCGATGAGTAGCGATCCTGTCTTAGTATAGGAATCACTAGTACAGGTTGGGTGTTTCGCGAAGCATAAACGCTCCGCGGCTTCCTGGGTTCCCTTGGGAATCCCCTTCCTTCGCGAATGCCCTTGAGCTTCGCGAAGGGCATCCCTCTCGGAAGAGGGGCTCAAAACGAGACAAAGCAGAGGCGTCCCGCGAAGTAGAAGTACCTCACGGAGCTCATGATTCTCGGGGCAAAGAGTGCTTCGCGATTTGGGAGAGGAGAAGCCGAAAGGTCGGATTGTCCGTCTTTGGGACTCATGGGGAGTCCAGTATTTATAGGCAAGGGGCGCCACGAAGCAGAACTTGTGCGCCGCCTCAGGTGCTTCACGGTGCGCTCGCGAACGTCAATGGCGTCCGCGGAGCGTTACCGCCTCTGGAGCTTCGCGGTGGGCTTGCGAACGTCAAATGCGTTCGTGGAGCATTACCGCCTCTGGAGCTTCGCGGCGGGCTCACAAACATCAAATGCGTTCGCAGAGGTTTACCGCCTCTAGAGCTTCGTGGCGGGCTCACGAACGTCACATGTGTTCACGGAGCGTTACCACCTCTGGAGCTTCGCGCGGCCACGATGATCGGGGTGCTTCGCGTCGGGGCTTCGCGTTGGGGCTTTGCAAGGCAGCGCTCCAGCCTTCTTTTTTGTCCCTCCCTTTCGGGCCATATTTTGGCGCCAACAAATGCCCCCCCTCAGACTTGGAGCCGCAGAGGGTGAAGGGTCGAAGTCTGAGGGAAAATCGCCAAAATTGTCGGTGGTTCGCGATGCGGCTTCACGAAGGGGGCCCGCGGTGATGATCGGGGCCACAGATCCAGATGCGTCGCGATGCTCCACACAGGTGAGGCGCGCCGCGATGCTCCAGGGTCACTGCCTATAAATAGGGGGGTGACTTTTTTTGTGGTCACATGACTTCCTTGTCTTTTTGTGCTCTCGACTTCGCGAAGCTCCGCGTACTCCGCGACAGCCCTCCGCGAATCGAGCTTCGCGGCGAACCGTGGGTCTCGGACTCCACGTCCACGCCAAGCGAACTTCTGTTTGTCAGCCTCGGCCAAACTTCGTGGCTTCGTCTCGTGACCGATCTTCGCGATCCGGCTTCACGATTCAGCTTTGTGGTTGAGCTTCGCGATCCAGCTGAAAAAATTCTTTTCTGAGGGCCAGAGTCAAAATGACCCATCAAGAGGATGTATTGGGGGTTCTTGTAGATGCTGCTCGTCGGGATGAGATGGACAACTATCCAGGCCTGGGGGAGATGGTCCGAAGCCACTCGGACCACACTTCTTTGACAGATCTGCTATCGGAGGGTTAGAAGGATTCTCCGCAGTGCAAGAAACTGCCATTGTACAGCTTCGGGCTGAGGGATGACGACTTTATCCCTGAGGCGAGTAGGGAAGAACCAGCTTGCTGGTTCAGGAGCATACCATGCTAGTACCAATGGTTCAGGGCGGCCGATGGTTACGCACAAGAGAACTTCACACCCGTCACCACTGACTGTCTCTACAACCATTTGAATAACATTGACGGGAAGCCACTGCAGCCGGAGATGTCCCCTCCTCTCTACCGTACCATGCTGAAGGCGGCTTTGCAGGATTCGAAGAAGGGATGATCCGATGAGTGGGACCTATGCCAGGGCGGCAACTTTACTGATGACTGGGCCTGGGCCTACTGGGTAGGCACCTCATGCGAGGAGTTTGGGGTCGAGCTGAGGAGAGTGGGGTTGTATGAGGCGGCATGGGCCTCCCAATTCCACATTTACCATCCCAAGCAACTGATGCTGGAATTACTGAGCAGATGGTCGTCTAGGACCAATACCTTTAACCTGCATCACGGGGAGGTGGGCATCAGCCCGTGGGATGTCCACCAGATTTCTGGGGTCCCGATCTTGGGGGCCATGTATGACGAGTTCCTCCCCGTCATCAGCGCATGGGAGGATACGGAGAAAATGCCGCGACTGGCGTCGGCGCTGATGGCACTTGTCCCTAGAGAGGGCAAGGAGGCAGTGAGGGATGTCCACTTTAGGAGATGGTTCAAATGCTTCCTGAATTTCCCAAAGAATCAAGAGTTCCCTCAGAGGCCTCGAACTTGTCTAAGGGCGGCCCAACGGGGAAAGGGGCACTCGTATTGGAGGGTCTAGGAGGACAGCCAATGGAAGACTTGGGGTTTCAGTGTCAGCACTGAACGACAGCCAATAGTCAGGCTGGCAGCGTTCATCGCGGCTCTCATCTATGGTTGGATCCTACCGGTGAGGGGTACAAGCATGGGGGTGCGGCCCAGCTTGTTTATCATGGCGTCGATGTTGGCCATGGGGCAGTGGATCAATCTGGGGATTCTGATGCTCACCAAACTGTACAGAATGTTGCGGCACATTAGTGATGGAAAGAAGCCACAAAGGATATGCGGGCCCTTCCACCTCCTGTATGGGTGGATCGCAGCACATATCAGGGGGATTTACGAGTATCCAAACCCCATTTCTCCGCCGAGATCGAACTTCCACCCCTCCATCCTGAACGTGGTCGGGAGCTTCCCATTCAAACTGGCCATTCTGATGGTGCTGAATCGGGTGTGGAGGGCGGATGAGTTCAACATCCACCCCTTCCCATTGCCAACGTGGATACTTACTGATGACGGGCAGGGAACGGAAGAACATCGGGCTTACCTCCTGGACTTTCGAGGTGGAGTTTTGGTGGCATGAATAGATCGTGAGCTGCTCTGCGAACCGTACACCCCGCATTAGTTTGTGAGGCAGTTCTAGTGCCTCCAGCGGCTGACCCCATAGGTCTAATAGGAGGTGCATCACGAGGAGCACCCGTGTGTGATGAGGCAGTTGTGGCTCATGTTCACACGTGAAGATGAGAAGATGCGGATTGCATTTCCTCCATCCACCGCCGCTTTCGGATTGGTGAAGGAGTACGCCATCAGTTGGGAGGCTGCTTTCCTAGGGGAGATGCTGAAGCAAGCAACTATCCGGGTCGGTGACGGTGGGCCTCCTCTATCTCGAGGTCGGGGTCGGAGGGCAGCTAGGGCCGCTCGCGGTAGCGGGGCTGCCATGGTGGCGAGACCCGCACCGGCCGAGGGCATGGCAGCAGCGGTGGATCCGGTGATTTCGGAGGAGAACAGCCATCCGGAGGGGCGGCCGCCGAGGGGATTTCGTAGGATATCCACTCAGGCTCTGGGGAAGCGGCTGCGTCATATCGACATGGCAGAGGATGCTGTCTTCCCGGAAGCTTGGGACATTTGGGATTTCAACCGGAAATTCCTCAGCCCACCCGAGATATGGGCCCACCTGAATCGCCTCGGGATGGAATTACCGGGCATAGGCCTAGTTCGGGCTGGATTCATGGCGTCTCCAGTGGGGGAAGAACAATACCTGGACGAGCTGGAGGATTACGTTCACTCCAGTGGTGTCCCTCACCCAATGATAGACCGGGTGAGGGTACTGTTGAATCAGACGGTCCCCCCACAGTTATCAGTTGCCGATCTGAGGGAGCGCTTCCCCTTGCCGGAAGAATCAGAGGACTCCTCTCGGGTGGATGAGGCTGGAGGACGGAGCCCGTTGGAGGAGGGCGAGGTCAGAGATCAGGGCTCAGATTCCGACGATTTCGCGGAGGCTCTCGAGGTAGCATTTCGAACTTCTTTCCTTACGATCTGATCTTGGGTCACTATGGACTTCTCACCGATTTTTGATCCATGCAGGAGGAACTTGTTCGTAGGCCTCGTTCTCGCTCCTTGGTGGGTGATGATGCGGGACCTTCAGAACCTGCGCCTATGGTTGCGTCCAGTTCCGCGTCTGGTGGGACAAAAGCACCCGAGGTGGCTCCTCCGGAATCTCCAGACCTTCCAACAGTATACGGAGGGCCTCGCCTCGGGGTCCCGTTCGTACCGGCTCAAAAGCAGCGTCGGGAGGTCGATCTCCATAAGTCTCCTCTACCGGTCTCCTCGTTGTCACATGTATACCATGCCAACTAACGTTTATGCCCCTCTCTGTCGTACAGTTCTTTGACTGGCATGGGCTGCTGCGGCAAGACTGGTCGGGATGTCTGGTGGCGCCCCTCCTAGGGGCATGCCGGTGATGGTGGCGATAGTCCCCCCATCTCCTCAAGCTGCGACGGACATCATTACTGGCGGGACCACCAGCAGGGTCGTACCCGAAGTCATTGAGGTGGACTCCGAGGAAGAGGATCAACCGATCGGTCCCAGTCCTGTTGCGCCTGCTTCGGCACATGGTGTCGTACTGGATTCAACACCAGATGTTGATCTTGCAGAGGATTTACTGCAGGTGTATCCCGTGTACAAGCCTGCCAATCACGCAGACTGGGACGAGACGGCCTCCGACGAGGAAGACAGCAGCATAGTCCACCGCCGGTCATGGAAGCTGATCACGCGCTTTATCAAGGATACCCCCAAGCGCAATGGATGGCCGAAATGGATAGGCTCCGCTCGCGGTTGCGCGAACTGTGTGCTGGGGGAGTGGATGCCCAATGTCCTCATGCACTCATCAGAGATCTTATGGCTGAGAAGATCCGGGAGCATGATCGTGGGCTCAGCGTGGGATGGCAGCGGAGGAAGGCGACCAGCATCAAGAAGCTCCAGGAGGCTGAAGGCGAGGTCCAACAGATGCAGACCCGGGCAGACGAGCTTTCAGCCTCTCTTGATGCACAATCTGAGCTGGTCTCACGGTTGAAGGCCTAGCTGGCAGAGGCAGAAGAGCATATGAGGCAAACCTCTAGAAGGATGGCTGCCATTCAAGCTGGCGTAAAGAGGGCCAAAGCGAGGACTAATGAACTGCGCCCCACCGCTACTGAGGAGGAGCGGGAGCTAAGTCAGTGGCATCAAGCCTTGGATGCCACAAGCCAACGGGTGGCAGAGCTGCAATGCTCTTTTGACGGTGTCAACCCGTCCATGGGGGGAGTCAACCCCCGAGTATTGTAACAAACCCAAAAACCTTTTATTGGTACTTTCGTGCTTCAATTTTTTTTCTTTTCTTTGAATGTCGTTGCACGCACGATTTCCACTGTTGAATTTCCTTGTTACATCCCTACAATGTTTGCGGGACGTTCGGCGACAATTCCCCAAGCCCAAGTGGGTCGAGCCCGATGTGGGAAACAGAAGATAGTTGCCCTCTCATCCCACCTAACATAGGAGTGGGGATCATGCTCTGGGCACCCAGGATTCAGACTACCAGTCCGGATTTCTGAGAGACGGGAGAGGCTTGATCGGAGAAGGAACTTTCAGGATAGCTGAATTACCGTTTCTTCAGTGTGCTCTTATGCACGAACGGGGCAACGCCAGGGGCGCTGAAATCGGTCCAAACAGATGACAATGGGAAGTGTGAATCATGATACCCAAAATCCGTAACACTGTGGGGATGGCGTGACAATAAGGGACAACTGTTAACCTTAGAGGAGAAGCGGTATCCCTACTGTGTTAGCCTGTAATGGGGACAACAAATGAGGGTCGACCGTTGACCATGTTCGAAACACGGGACCATGTCACAAATGTTGTTGATCAATCCTTCGGGATGTTGGCCCAGGACAGTTGGCAGACCATAGGTCAAAAATCCATACTGTTAGGGGGTCCTTCCAGACATGACCCGTCTTCCGGAACGTTGGCCCAGGACGGTAGGTGAGCCGATGCGGCATGAGACCAGGCCGTTAGGGGGTCCCGTGAGACATGAAAGGGGATGAGGGTCCGAATAAGGGGCACGCAAAGCATGGAATATGGATTGATGTTATGTCCGAATAGAATCCAACACTTAGGTAGTTACACCACCGTGGTGGGAGCACGCCAGATGGGCGCATCGGTTTGATCATGGATCATTCCTTCTTTCAGACAGAGCCTCTCTGGCGAGGGGATCTGTCACTTCCCAATGGGATCTTGGGGCATCCTGAACTTGTTCAGGGTAGAACCGCAGCTTATTGTCATGCGTTGAGGACACATGGGCTCCTGTAGTTTAACGTCATACGATAGGACATGGAATAAAAGGGAAGATCCCAAGGAGCATGTGGCGCGGTTGATATGAAACTGACGTGAATGAGGACTTGGAGTCCAAATCATACCACATACCCCCGGAGGAAACTCTTCAAGTCGAGGGACCAAGAGTGAGGATTGGGCTGGGCCTGAAGTAGAGTGGTCGGTCATTCCTACGTACCCCATGAGGATGGGAATCAAGCCATACGTAGTTCTGGAAGCACAGTTTAACGTCATGTGGGACGAGGAGCAGCCCGACTGTGTTGGTACACATCCTACCAAAACCACTAAGCCCACGTGAGTCGTGCTCGGTGTGGGAAACAAGCAGTAGTGGTGGGAATTTCCCGACAAAAGGGGCAGATTAGGGCAAAGGGATGCTCGGTGAATACCGGCCCAATGACACTAACACGATCATTTAGCGCACCTGGATGCAGGAAGAGAAAGAGCCGAGTATGGTGGAATTCCACTTGAACATGAGGAAGTGGAAACGTGTGAATCATGGTGCTCGAGATTCAGATCACGGTGATGGCGGCGTGACGACGGAGGATAACTGCTGACGTATTCGCAACACAGCATCCTGTCGCGTTAGCCTAGAATGGGGACAGACAAATGAGGGTTGACCGTTGACCATGTTCAAAACACGGGACCATGTCACAAATGTTGTCAAATATCCGTAGGGACGTTGGCCCGAAACGATTGGAGGTCCCTTAGGTCCAGCATTCATGGAGAGCCCTTAAGCCTAGTATCCATGTCTTCTGAGGGTCCTTTTGGATGTGGTAGAGGATGAGGATCCAAATAGCGAGCTCACGAAGCATGGTCATGGGATGAAGGGGATGTCCCTATGAAAATCCCACACCTCAGTTTCTTTGTCAAAACACATCTGAATATGACAACGAGATGTATTAGATAGAGGGAGCAGATTCCTTTCCCATAGGGAGATCTTAGTTTAGGGTCGTAGAATTCGGACCATGGATGGGAGGAGACATAAGAGGCACATGGTGGAGTAACTCAAACACCTGTCGTGAATGGGAATAGGGGGTGTGTGCGGTGCGGTGAACAACCTGACGTGAATGAGGACGTAATCCCATATCACACCGCAAGACCTCCTTAGGAGAGGTTTTTGGTCAAAGGACCGAAAGCGAAAGTCAGACTAGGCCAGGGGGAAGTGTCTAGGCGCTCCTACGTATCTCATAAAGATGAGAATCAAGCCTCACGTAGTTCTTGACGGACCTTAGACCATAGATGGGTAAAGGGGGCAGGGGATGCATGGCATCAAGACCCGGCGTGAAGGAGGACCTAAGTCCTACTTACCACACGTTCTCTGGGGAAATGCTCGAGTCGAGGGACCGAACACAAAGGTTAGGCTGGGCCCGCGGGGAAGTGCCCGAGCGCTCCTACGTATCTCATAAGAATGAGAATCAAGCCATACGTAGTTATGGAAGGTGACATGGTAAGGTACCAGTGCTAGGGGAAAAGGGGAGTGCGAGCGTGGCCCTTGCACTAAAAGCAGCGGAATTTGATGTATCTTGTTTGTTCTTTAAGTTGAATGGTTTTTTTTTGTGAAGCGACAGGCCTAGAATAGTAGGTCGTGATGTCTCCACAAGGATCAAGCCATGATGGGCATTGACAAATGGCATGGCACGTGACCAATACCCAACGTGATTTCCTCTACAATGAGGTCACCACAATGCAGTGCCGTTTTTTCATCGTGCGGACAGGACGATAATGTCACAGTTTAGGGTCGTATGATAGGACCAAGCATGCATTTTATCGTCATGCAGCGCAGATGTAGCAGAGACGATGCTAGGCGGGGAATGTGCACAGTGTTATAAAACACAATTGACGGAGACATGATCCCACATCAAATTGTACGCCAATCGGAGAGGTAGACCTTAGGCCAAGGGGTCGTAAGAGGTGAAACAGGGGGAGAGACTGGCTCCCTAAATGGGATGTACCCGAAGACAGGGCGTCCGGGCGGTCCTACGTATCCCATGAGGATGGGAATCAAGCTGAACGTAGTCCCGGATGGATCTTATTTTATGGTCTTAGAGATCATACCATGGGATCCCCGAAGGACACCATATTGCAGCTTTGTCCCCCTAACATGCAAAGGTGAACTGAGGGATAGCGCCAAAAGTGTCGAGATTCCACCTGGACATGATGGGGTGGAAAATGATGTGAATCATGCAACCAACATTTGAGGACTGAAGAGGCTGGTGTGACGACAGAGGATTACTGCTGACCATGTTCACAACACAGCATCCTATCGCGTTAGCCTAAAATGGGGACAAACAAATGAGCATCAACCACTGACCGTATTCGCAATGCAGGATTTTATCGATTTGTTGTCCAAAACCCTCAGGGGCGTTGGCTCGTAACGGTAGGAGAACCCTTGGGCGTTGTATCCAAGCCGTTCTTGGGGGTCCCCCCAGGTGTGAAAGGTAATGGAAGCCCGAATGGAAGGGAACACGGAGCTTGAAAAGTGGAAGGAACTTGATCAAGTTGAATCTGACACTCTTGGTCCTAGACCAGAGTACTCTTAACACATGGGTGAACCACTACAAGGGGTCAAGAGACTCAACTCGAGGGTAACCAAGAGATGGCGGGTTCCTGGGGGAAGGGGGAATGGTGCCCAAAACCTTGTATTATACCTACATATCCCCCTCCTAGAGAGGGATAGACCAAGTGGCCTAGGTGACCGGGAGATCAGGAGATCCCTAAGAGGTGGGGCTGGACCCGAATCTTAGACATTCAGGTGGTCCTACGTATCCCATGGGGATGGGAATCAAGCCATACGTAGTTCTGGAGGGTGCCTTTTAATTTCATGTTGGACAAGGAATAGAAGGGCTAACTCTCAGAACAGGAATGTGTGTGTGGTGCAGCTATTGCAAACCCGGCGTGAATGTGGAAATAATCACGCACTACGCTGCGCGGTCCCATAGTTGGGGTCCCGATGACAGGACCAGAGAGGAGAATTAGCTGAACTCAAGCTGGACCCAAAGATAAGGGGTCTGGGCATTTCTACGTATCCCATTAAGATGGGAATCAAGCTGAACGTAGTTCCAGATGAGAATATTAGTTTATGGTCTTAGAGCTCGGACCGTGGATGGTGACAACTCCCCAAGTAAGCACAAATGTCAACCCGATCCCTAAGCCCACGTGAGTTAAACTCGGTTTGGGAAACAAGGGGGTATCCTCATCGCAATACATGGGGAGCCCATCAAAGGGGAGTCGGCAGAGAGCCCCGAAGGACACCTTTGACGCAGCTTGTTCCCCCAACACGCAGACGTGCACGGAGGAAAAGTACCAAGAGTTCCAAGACTCTACTTGGACATGATGAAGTGATGAAGGGTGTAAATCATGTACCCGACATTTTGGGCTTAATGGGTTGGCGTGGCGATAGAGGAAGACTGTTAACCATGGTGGAAACCCAGCGTCCATATCACGTTAGCCTGGGGTGGGAACAACAAATGAGCATCGACCGCTGACCATATTCGCAACATGGGATTTTATCGATTCGTTGTCCGAAACCCTTGGGGGCGTTGGCCCGTAACGGTAGGAGAGCCCTTGGGCGTAGTATCCAAGCCATTCTTGGGGGTCCCTCCGGGTGTGAAAGATGATGAAATCCCTGATGCAGGGATACACAAAGCCTGGAAAGCGGGTGCGGATGTGTCCGAGTAAAGCTTGGCATTCCAGGTAATAAACAAGAGTACTCTTAGGCACATTGGTGAACCGCCGAAAAGGGATCGACGAAACAGCTCAGTAGGGGGAGGTACATGGCGTGGTCATTACGGGACCGACGTGAATGAGGACATAGTCCCACACCACACCATATAATCCCCTCATGGAGGAAGGATAGGCCAAGGGGCCAAGATGGGATGAAGATTCCCGAGAGATGGGGCTGGACCCGAATCTTGTACATTCAGGTGGTCCTACGTATCCCATGTGGATGGGAATCAAGCCACACATAGTTCTCTAAATGTAGTTTAACGTCATACGGGATGAGAAGGGGAGTAATATACCCCTAAACAAGGGAGGTGTGCGGTATGGCGAAGAAGCCGACGTGAATGAGGACGTAGTCCCACACCACACCGTACACTCCTATAAGAGAGGACCTGGGTCGTGGCCTGGAAAGTCCAAGGGGCATAATGGTTAGGCATTGGTCAGGAAGACCTGACCTGCTTGTAGTTTGATGTCTTGCAATGAGGATGAGGGTCGGGGACCCGAGGAGGCCAAGGGGCCTGAGGCTGGGCCTCGTAAGGGAAGGCGTACGGCATGGTACATGATCCCGACGTGAATGAGGACGTAGTCCTACACCACACCATACACCCCGGGTAATAGGTTGGGTGGAGGGGCCTGGGAAGGCCAGGGGGCCTAAGGTCAGGCATCAGTCAGGAAGGCCTGACGGGTATGCAGTTTAACATCTTACATGAGGACGGGGGTCGGGGACCCAAGGAGCCCAGGGGGCCTGAGGCTGGGCCTTGTAAGGGAAGGCGTACGACATGGTACATGATCCCGACGTGAATGAGGACGTAGTCCTACACCACATCGCACTCCCCTATGGGGAATCGGGGCCGTGGGCCCGATCGCTAGCACCACCCGGGGGGAAGTTTTTCACCTCGGGATGGGGTAGAACGAATCACTGCACTCGATGTCTGGGACATCTCGGGGTGGACCCGAAGATCCAGGACACTGTTGACCATGTTCGAAACACAGCGTTCCTATGTTAACCTGATATGAGAGCAACAAATGAGCGTCGACCGCTGATGAAATTCGCAACGCGGGACTTGTATCGGCTTTTTGCTTGAAAACCCTTGGGGGCGTTGGCCCGTAACGGTAGGAGAGCCCTTGGGCATTGTATCCAGGCCGTTCTTGGGGGTCCCTCTGGGTGTGAAAAATGATGGAATCCCAGTCAAGGAGTGGGTGAAGCATAGCTGTATCCATCCACGAAAGTGGCAAACATCTCCAGGGGGGATGTGCAGCCGGGTCGAGGCTTACTCAATATGAGTTGGGGCAAAAGTGTGCACCCTGCCATGTCTTGACCCGAGGGGAAGATTTTGGCTTTTGGGCTGGGCCAATGGACGAAATGTCTGGGCGTTCCTACGTATCTCATGAGGATGAGAATCAAGCCATATGTAGTTCTTGAAGGCCATGCAGTTTAGCGTCGTGCGGTGAGGACGTGGGAGGATAGAAGAATGGGAGTGGGCACATGGTGTGACCCTTACAATCCCTGTGTGAGCGGGGTTGTATAAGCGGGGCTAAGAAAGCCTACTCCATGCTACACGAAGATCCTCCAAAGAAACTATTCCCAGGGGGGATAGTGGAAGAGAAAAGCTTGGTGTTGGGCTTAGAACGAGGCGTCTGAGAGTTCCTACATATCCCATTGAAATGGGGATCAAGCCACAGGTAGTTATTGAAATGCAGTTTAACGTCATGCGGGATGAGGAGCATATCATTTGGGGATATGTAAGGTACGGCAAGTAATCCGACGTGAATGAGGACGTAGTCCTACACTATACCATACAATCCCGCGAGAGGGTAAGTCGGGGAAAAACCAAGGGGCCTGGGGCCGGACCGTGGTCAGGGAGACCTGACCAGCTTGCGGTTTAACGTCTCGCGGTGAAGACGGGGGGCCAGGTGCCTGAGGAGGCCAAGGGGCCTGAGGCTGAGCCTCGGTCAGGAAGGCCTGACTAGCTTGCAGTTTAACGTCTTGTAGTAAGGACGTGGGGCCAGGGGCCCAAGGAGGCCAAGGGGCCTGAGGCTGAGCCTCGGTCAGGAAGGCCTGACTGGCTTGTAGTTTAACGTCTTACAGTAAGGACGGGGGGCCAGGGGCCTAAGGAGGCCAAGGGGCCTGAGGCTGAGCCTCGGTCAGGAAGGCCTGACTGGCTTGCAGTTTAACGTCTTGCAGTAAGGACGGGGGGCCAGGGGCCCAAGGAGGCCAAGGGGCCTGAGACTGAGCCTCGGTCAGGAAGGCCTGACTGGCTTGAAGTTTAACGCCTTGCAGTAAGGACGGAGATGCAGTTTAAGGTCATGCGGGACCATCTCACAGTTTAGGGTCGTGCAGGACCCCTTTTTCCCTAGGCAAAGTATCGCTTAAGGAACTTGTCATTGGTAGGAGGAGTTATACGCTCTCCATCCATGGTCACCAAGGAGTATGCTCCATTGGGGTAAACCTTATGGATGATATAAGGCCCTTCCCATTTGGGTTCTAATTTGGGCGGTTTCCTACTGGGAATCATTGGCGCTCGAAGGGCCAGTACCAGGTCGCCCTGTAGAAAAGAGTGGAGACGAACCTTCTTGTTCAAGGCCCTCTCTATCTTATCCTGATGCCTTTCTAGATTGTGCAGGGCACGAAGCCAGTTCTCGTCTAGTGCTTCTAATTCAGCTAGACGGATCTCGGCTACCTCATCTGATGTCTGGTGATCATAAACTGCAGTACGTAACGACGGCAGCTGGATCTCAATGGGTAGGATGGCCTCAGCTCCATACACTAAAGAATATGGGGTCACCAGGGTAGAGTTGCGAGTCGTCATCCAGTAAGCCCAGAGGGTGTTGGAGAGCTTGTTCGGCCAACTTTTCTTGTTTTGACCAACCATCTTCTGCAGAATGTTAGAGAGGGTTTTGTTGAATGCCTCGATCTGTCCATTCGCCCGCGCGTGGTAGCGGGAGGTATGGTTCGACCGGATGTCGTACATGGTGTACAATTTCTTTAATTTAGCCGCTCGTAAGTTGGTGCCGTTATCGGTGAGGACGGCGTGAGGTACCCCAAACCGGTGGATAATGTTGGAGCTCACAAAGTCAACGATGGAATGGGCCTTGACCTCTTTGAGCGGAACTGCCTCTGCCCACTTGGAGAAGAAATCTGTGGTAGTCAGGATGAACCTACACTGGAGGGCTGATGCCGGTGGATACTGTCCCACTACATCAAGTCCCCATACCGTAAATGGCCAAGAGTACTTGGTGGGGTGGAGGGGCTCCGGTGGCCGATGCAAGAAGTTGGCGTGTACTTGGCCCATGTGGCATCTCTTGGCATACCCAATACAATCGTGGATCATAGAGGGCCAAAAGTACCCCAACCTCCGGATTTGATGGGACAGCTTCGGCCCAGCTTGATGGGCACCACAGGAACCCGTGTGAACCTCTTGTATAATCTGAGGTATCTCTACTCCTTGGATGCAATGGAGGAGGACACCATCGAAACTCCGCTTATAAAGGGTCTGTTCAAGACTGGGGTCACTCTGGAGGGTAAATTGCAGCGCACGACGTCGAATTCGCTCACGTTCGGTTCGGTCGTCCAGGAGGCGACCATTTTGGAGATACTCGACAAAAGGTGCCCTCCAGACGGGAGTGGCTTCAACCACTGCGTCTGACGAACCCGGGACCCCTGACATGGAGGGTCCGGCGGTGAGATGATATACCCACAGGCCATCATTGACCTCTTGGGTGATGGGGGAAATGACTCTCTAGTGTGCCACATGTATGATCAAATCATCTTGCTCGGGTTCTGCGAGTGATGCGGCCAAGCCAGCCAAGGCGTCTGCTTGACCGTTCTGTGATCGTGGGACATGGGTAACCTCTGGTCGAGAAGAGAACTGGTCCATTAGGTGGAGGGTGTACTCCAGTAACGGTGCAAGCTCCGGCTTCCTGACGATGTAGTCGCCATTAACCTATTTGATTACCAGCTCGGAATCTCCCTTCACATGTAGATGGGGCACATGGATCTCAAGGGCCAACTCGAGACCGGTGATGGGAGCCTAGTACTCTGCCTCGTTGTTCGTACAACCTTCCGACAACAGGAACGAGTATGGAAGGACGGCTTGCGCTGGGGTAATGAAGACAATACCCAGGCCCACTTTGTTGAGCTTGGGATCGTTGAGCCTCCTACCGGTGGGGATCTGGGAGGCACCGTCTAAATGCATTTTCCAACACGGGACGGCATGATCGACTGAGAGGATCGTCTCATCAGGAAAATCCAGGTCCAGGGATTGATCCGTGGAGGTTGGATGGGCAGCTAAAAAGTCTGTCAACGCATGTCCTTTAATGGCCTTCTGAGGTACGAACCTGATATCAAACTGCTGGAAAATCACTGCCCATCGTGCTATTCGGCCAGTCAGCATGGGACGGTTCATGATGTACTTCAGGGGGTCTACTCGGGAGACCAATTGCACCTCATTGTGCTGCAGGTAATGTCGCAACTTCTGCACGGCGAAGACGAGCGCAAGGCAACTCTTTTCGATAGGGGAGTATCTGACCTCCATATCGAGAAGCATGCGACTGAGATAGTAGAGACTGTTCTCAGAACCCTCGTTATTCTTCTGGGCGAGCAGCGCACCGAGGGATCTCTCCAGGGAGGTCACATAAAGGACCAGCGGCTTTTCGGAGACGGGTGGCATCAAGACCGAAGGTTCGAGCAGATACTGCTTGATTTCCTTGAAGGCGGCCCGACACTCCTCATCCCATTTGTAGGTGGCGCCCTTCTTCATAAGCCGGGAAAATGGCTTACACTTGCCAGCCAGATTCGTGATGAATCTGCGTATATAGGCTAAGTGGCCTTGAAGGCCTCGAAGCTCCTGAATGTTGTTCAGGGGAGGCATTTGGCTGATGGACTTGATCTTCTCCGGGTCGATCTCGATACCTCGGTATCTGACAATAAATCCTAGAAACTTCCCAGAGGTGACCCCGAAGGCACACTTCAACGAGTTCATCTTTAGGTGGCGGGAACAGAGGAAACCAAACACTTTCTCAAGGTCTTTGAGATGGTCCTGGCGCTGACATGATTTGACTACGAGGTCATCCATGTAGCATTCCACCAATGTCCCGAGAATTGGTTTGAATATGCAATGCATGGCCCTCTAATAAGTGGCACCTGCATTTTTCAAATCGAACGGCATAAACTGGTAGCAAAAGGTTCCTTGGGGAGCCCTGAAGGCAGTGGACTCCACGTTTTCGGGGGCCATCTGGATCTGGTTGTACCCAGAATACCCATCCATGAAAGAGAGGGCTTGGAAACCGGCCGTGGCGTCAATCAATAACTCCATCACCGGGAGTGGGAAGTCATCCTTTGGGCAGTGGCGATTAAGATCGTGGAAGTCGATGGAAACCCTGATCTGCCCATTCTTCTTCCTGACTGGCACAATGTTGGAAAGACACTTGGGGTACTGGACTTCTTTAACGAAGTTGGCTTTGATAAGCTTGTCAACTTCGGCCTCAACCATAGCACCATGAAAAAGGTGCATCTTCATGGGAGGCTGCTTAAACCCACGATGTTTTCCCGGGAGGCCCAGACGGTGAACGGCTACCTGGGGATCTAGCCCTGGCATCTCGTTGTAACTCCAGGCAAACACGTCACGGTGTTGTTTGAGGAAGTCTACGTACTGCTGCCGCTCCTCGGGGGACATGGCTGCACTGATCAATGTGGGTTTCGGATCTGCCTCGCTACCAAGGTTCACATGTACCAGTTCATCAACCGTGGTAGAGATGCCTTCTTCAAAGGAGGGGGGAGCATCCTCCAGGTCTTCCTCCCCACCCGTGGGGGGACTTCCCACGATGGGAGATGCTTCTGGGCTATCAAAACCCGAGGGGCAGCTTGTGCCGGCTTGGGCAGCAGCGGTCATCACATCAAGAGACTCACTCACCATTGAGACCATAGCAATGAAGGCAGTCGATCCTATCCCATCTGGCCTTCGGCCTAAGGGGCCACGTTTGATAATATCAAATCAGTGGTGACATGTCGTCCTGAGTCGGTGGATTCCATCCCGGCGGAAGAGACACGTATGGCATACCGACGTTGTCATAAGCTTGACACTCTGGTACCGTACAGGGGTAGAAGGTTCTGGGATGTCCTGAGCCTGGTTGATGTAGGAGTACGAGGTGATTTTCCGCCGTCGCATGGACATGGGAACATGCCTTCCCTGCGTACCCGAAACAACAAAACATTGCCCCTTGTCGGGGGTCGTGGCCTCCAACCGGTGGATCGGGAGGATGTAGGCGTCATCCATGCATTCCCAGGGATCACTTGTGACCAGGGCGGGTTTATCCTCACTTACTAGGATTTGCTTATCCTTACTTTTGTAATAACCCACATCCAAATAGCGGGCCTCACAAGAAGCGAAAGGGGACGCATCTCCTTGGAGCACGCCTACTCGACCGTTGAGCGAGTACTTGAGGCACTGGTGATATGACGAAGGGACAGCTGCATGCAGATGGAGACATGGCCTACCCATCAATGCGTTGTAGGCGGTGTCCTGAGAGACGACCATGAACTCGGTGCTAGCAATTAAGCCATCGAACGGAGTCTTCAGGCGGACCTTGCCAACCGGGTTTTGCTCGGTCCTATCGTACCCCTGGATTCTGAGGTCAGAGGGAGTTAAATCACCTTCAGACAGACCCAACTTTCGCAACGTCCGAGTCGGAATTAGATTGATTCTGGAACCCGTGTCAACGAGGCAGCGGCGGACTTCCACACCATTGAAGTGGCCAATGATGTACAGTGGGCGAATGTGCCCCTGTATTGGAGGGTCCTCATCTTCATCGAATAATGAGATAACCACCTGACATTCGGCATTTTCAATCGTCTCGGTATGGAAGGCTTCTGCAGCTGCTACCTCCATCTCAAACTGGAGGGGGATCCTTAGGGCCTCGGCAAGTGCCTCGCGCATTTCAGATGACAGGCGAAGGGCCTCGAGGATAGAAAGCCTCACCGGAATGCCGGCCAGGTGCTTCAGGACATCATACTTTCGTTCCAAACGTGAACCTCTGCTTACAGGAGGTCGTTCAGCATTTGGAGGCATAGCGGGTCCTGCTGGTTGAACCGGCGATCGGCTAGTAATGGGCACATCTTGCTGCCTACTAGTAGAAGCCTAGAGAGTAGTCGCCAGACTAGGATTGGGCAGCAGAGGCTGTCCTGTAGCCGGGCAAGACTGACAGTGATACGAACGAGGAAGCTCTCCCTGATCTAGTAGCACGAACGGCGGTGGAGGTAGAGCCGAGGGCGTTAGATGGGGTTGCGCGTGCTGAGCTCTGCGTTGAGCCTGCTGTCTAGTCTCAGTAGCATGCACGGCTTGACTGAAAGTGCCTGCTGACGTACCTCGATGACCGGCGCGGTTGCGATTCCGCTGATGTTGACGTCGGTCGGGAACGTTGGGGAGGTTCGCCTGGCGTTCCCCCTCGTCGGGGGTCATATAGGGATTTACCAGCTCCACGGTGTTAACCGAAGCGTACCCCTGGCTGTCGGTTGAGGAGTCATCCACCGCTGGGCAGATTCTGGGAGGAATCCCCATTTTAGGGGGCATAAAGTCACCGAGAGTGCGGGATGACGACGTCAACGGCGGTGCGCGTTGCTTCTTCTTGAGTCGTCGCTGCTTTCCGTTTTGGGAAGAGGTCGACTGTGAAGACGATGCGGGGGTACCAGCTACTTCTTCTGAAGGTTCCGGCTGCTTCAGGCGCGCCCGAATGATACCATGGGCACGGACGATGGTTTTTCGAGCCATCCAGTCATCGTATTTCCGGGATCCGTGGCTGGGGACCTGCTGCCACTCACCTTCGTTGTCGTTGCCGATCTCTAATCCTGCAAAGACACCCGCCACTTGTGCTGGTGTCGGGCCCAACTTGACTATGTTGTTGTTGACCTGGTCTTGAAGCCAGTCTTTAAACACATAGCATTGCTTGAGGGTGTGCCCCAGAATCCGATGATAAGGGCATTAGTTGGGGTGATCGGTGAGACTCGCCTCTGTCGGCCTTCTGCACTCGGGAAGGCGCACAATCCCTTGCTCTAGAGCACTTCGGAAGTAGCCAAGGACCTGATTTTCGTTGAACGAATAAGTCTGGTACCTTCTTTCTGGATAGGGGGCCCTGGGGGCCTAGCCCTAATGAGGGGCCGGAGGGGCCTGCCGAGGAGACGGAGCCTGATTGTCTCGCCTAGGTGGCGGTGGCGCATTCCGCGGGGGAACCTGTAGGTTTTGAGGCGGTCGCTACTGGGCAGGAGCATGTGCTTGAGGTGGAGGACCTCTGCGGGGTTGCGGGGATGGTGCCACCAGCAGTAATTCCAGCTTCCTAGGGGATTCTATTTGGGCCACCGCGGCGGGCTCAGCCCTGGCGGTCCTCCTGGCCGGGATCATGGGGGGCAACAAACGTGCCTGACTAGCCTGTTGCAGGGCTTCCTCAAGGAGCTGAGCCTTATCCGAGAAATCTCTGAACCCTCTAGGGTAGTTCTGGGTAATTAGGGAGGGAACCAGCTCTGTCTTGACGTTCCCCACACACATCGTCAGTAATTGCTCTTGAGTAAGTGGCATATCGAGGGAATACATAAGTCCCTTCCACCGGGCGATGAAATCTGCAACCCGATCATCAGGCATTTGCCTGCACTTGAAGAGGTCTGCAATGCTAGTCTTCCGCGTGGTGGAGCTGAACTGGTACAGGAACTGCCGGCGGAGGTCCTCCCAACCGGTCACCAATCCGATAGGGAGCTTGTTGTACCAGACGAATGCTGGACCTTCCAATGTCTGTACGAAACACCGGAGTTTGGCGGCTTCTTGCTGAGCCGGGGTCCCCAGCATGGGGCCACACCTGGAAGAAAAATGAGCCAAGTGCTGCGGTGGGTCCCCTGTCCCATTGAAAGGTGAGAAAGGGGGGATCCCAAAACCCAGAGGTGCGGGCATATCATCCACCCACGCGGGATAAGGCTTTCCATCCGGTGGGACCGCCACCTGCCGCGTTTCCAACGCTTCGAGGCGGGCTGTGAGCGCCACAATAAGATCATCCTGGTGGGGGTCCCTGTCTTGACGGGGATCCCAAACCACAAGTGCGTTTCTAGGTTCCTCAACACGGTAGATGGCTTCGGCAGCTCATGGATCAACTGGCGGAACGACCTGCGGGGCGACTGGGGGAACCCGGACTGGAATCTTCATATTTCCCCATCGTTCGGGGGGGTTTGGCGAGACGTATCGCGCCCTCTTTCCATATGTTCCGGCTTCTTCCCTATCCGTGGCAGTATCATGATCAGGGTTGCCCGGAGGCATCTCATTGGGGGGAACTTGTTCTGGCCCCTGCTGCCCCAGCCTGGGATTACCATAGTCTGGTCGCTGCTCTGCGGCGCGCTCAGCCAAAAGTTTGTCAACCAGCCTCTTCTGCTCAGCAAGCTGTGGCGTAACATGGCCTTCTCGGGATCTTCGTCCGTTTTCTAGACAGAGGCGGACGGGTCAGAGTGCTTGAAAGTTACGACGTGCTCCTTACCCTTGCCAGTGTTTCGACCGAGTACCAGCGACTCGGTGGGTACAGGGAGGCCTAGCAGGTTCCTCTCCTGACGGGTAACTCTCCCTGATGGGTCCAGCAGTGGCGGTACGCCCTCGGGGGGTAATTCTCCATCAAGGAATTCAAGCTCGTCTTCCTTGTCCACAACGTCGGCCATGTGGACCGTGACCCCTCTCGAGGGAATGTCCTCGATGTCACATAATGAATCGGGCTGCAGTCGGATAGGGTCGAAGAGGAGAGCCGCATAGTGTCCCCAACCACGGACTTGCACATGTGGTGTGGCTTCCCTGAAAATCCTGCGGAGTACTTTGAAACTTTGGATGCATTTCCGTTGGAGGGCACCCTGGCGGCCTGGCGACTCAGGGTGCTGGGCCACAGGAAGTGCGGCCGCATCGATCAGGCGGCACTGCTCGCCGATTTCTTCGAAGTGATCTCGACTTCTGGGGTACAACACCCATTCGTAACGAAGGTGGAAGTGTGTCTCCCATAGGGTTAGACAAAAGCACCCCACTTCTTCAGGGGTAAGAGACTCTAGTACGCGAAAATTCAGCGCTGCCGTTGGCCAGAACTTCTCCGGGAAGTAATCCGCTACGAGAATACTCCAGAAGCTCCTGGGCTCAGACTCAGGGTCTGGCCCTGTGTTGCCCCACTCGTCAAATGGGGGAGGCTGAGGGACCGATAGCGGTACCGAGGCGGACCTCTGGGATAGTAAACTCGACGGCGGAGAGTACGGCGAGCGAGCTGAC
This sequence comes from Viscum album, assembly GCA_963277665.1. Taxonomy (NCBI): domain Eukaryota; kingdom Viridiplantae; phylum Streptophyta; class Magnoliopsida; order Santalales; family Viscaceae; genus Viscum; species Viscum album. Next base: position 434,938,780 of record OY728123.1, on the reverse strand, counting down.
TCGCCGCTGAATTCCGGGTCATCCTCTGAAGAGTAAGGTGACCTGGCCACGATTTCACGATACGATGGGTTGATAGCCACAGCTTCTGGAACAGGAGTCGTGGCTACCGGCGACAGGTCGTGTCATCGCTCTACCGCCGTCGGCCCCCAAAATAACTCTCTGTGATCTCTAGTAGAGGTATAGGGCGCTTCTGGTGATGATGGCGATGATTGCGCGGTCGAGACCTGCGGAATTCCCAAGATTTCTTCCTCCTGGATGTACCTGCGGAGAGATATGGGAATCTGGTGGACCTCATATTCCGGGAGAATGAGGCTAACACATCTGGTTCCTACCCCAGTCCTTGATACGGAGGAGTGGGGAGAAGGTTCCATTGCTGAGTCTCATTCCGCCTCTGAGTTGGAGAAGCAGGCAGGTTTGATCTCCACCCGGGCCTTCCCAGGATTCTTCTTGTGGAGGTGACGACCCGCTCTCCTGCCCCGGGGTGGCTCTTCGGGACAGGGTTGATCCCTACCAAGCAGTCTCGGCGCGGCACTGGCGTCGTGGCAGAGAGGGCCCCCACTCGAGAAAGCCAAGGTGCGAGGTGCACCAGGGCAAATGTCAAAGGGTACATGGGGAGAACCTCCATGGACAGCACCCATGTGGGCGGAGCCTCTGTTGGAATCGGAATGAGCATGGGGAGGACCTCCATGGTCGATGCGGGCGGAGAGAGGCTGACATTCACTCCTCGAGTTTCTGGGGCAAGGAGGACCTTCGCCGGTCGCAGAGGGGACGTAGGGAGGGCCCCCACGTTGAAGAAGGACCGGATGGACGGTGCCTTTAGGTTGGCGGTCGGGGGCAGGAGGATAGACTCCATACCCTGTATAGTGGGCGTGGGAAAGGTTTCTGCGCTGAGCGTCACTGTCGCAGGGCAGGTCTTCCTTCGGGATGGGGTAGCGTGAGGTATACCTCCATGACGAACTTCGGAGCGGGGAAGGCTCACGCTCTGTGGAGTAGTGGTACGGGGAGGACCTCCGTACGGGGTGACATTACCGTGGGTTAGTTCGCGGCGATCACCACTTGGGCCTACAACCCGGAGAGTCAACCCAGCCTATCCGTGGGGCGGTTGGGGTCTCGATCCTGGTTGGGTGAAGGAGTGCCCCTGCTCAGTGTATGCAGGGGCTTCATGATGCACGTCGGCGGTGGCTCGGGCCACTGTAGCTGTCGACGTCAACGTGCCTGGGCAAGTGTCCTCAGCCCAGGCCCGACGCTGACATCGGGTCAGGCGAGCTGGTGCAGGTGGTGCCGGGGCATGGCCTGCCTACTCTTCCTGTGGAGTCGGACGGCGGCGCTAACGCGGCTGGGCGGGAGCTCTCGGCTAGAGCCCTTGGGTTGGGACCCTGAGCGGGCTGAGCCGGACGGCGCCCGCCTCATCAGAGTAAGGCGAGGAGTCATCAAGGCATTCCAGGGACAGGCTCCCGAAACGGTTGAACGTTGGGGTGGGGAGTAGGGGCTCCCTGCGCGGCCTGTTAGGGTGGCATTGACGGAGGGGCCTGGAGGCCTCTAGGTCCAGGCGGGCCATATCCCTAGTTGGGATGACCCCTTCCTCCTCGTACCTGCGCACGAGGTTGTTGATCACCCTTCGTTGGATGACCTCTGATGGGGAAAGGGGACGTGGGCGCCTCGTATTACACGATGTGGCAGCCGTCGTGGCGGTAGCGGTGCCATGTGGGGTGGTTGTGGCGGTGTTGCCCCTGCCTCTACGTAGGCGAGGAGCAGGCGGTGATCGCGTCTCTGTAACAGCAACCTGGTTCCTGACAAACGAAGGGATCAACTCGTCAGTACTGAGAGGAAAAGGATTGACGACCAGTGCCCCAGCGCCCTTCCATTATCCACGTCTATAAGAAGGATCCACACCAACACGCTGCAGAACGGAGTGCCCCACGTTCTACTACCCCAACTTCCGGTGAGTTTCACGACAGACCCGCTATTTGCTTGGCGGGACCAGGCACCGGATATCTGGATCCGGTGACACGTCAATCTACTGGTGTCTCAAACGCTACTAATCTCCATATTGAGGAGAAGAAGTTCACGTCAGGTTCACCATTTCTGTTTCTGACGCTTTCGCCGGGGCGTGCGCACCCGTCCGTCCGCGGAGGAAGGACGCGTGGCGCTTGTTGCCCCGCATTCCTACTTTCTAAAGGCTGGCAGCATTCACTCCTTATTCTGGGACGTCTGCTCCTTGATCGAAACGGGATGATGGGATGTCGGTTCTTCCTCCTGTGGATTCCTCCTCAGAACTCATCACCTAGTCCGAGTCTCCCTCATAGATTTAATACGTAGTTCGTGAAACTCTTCCCAGTGCCATGTTTCCATGGATGCCGATTAATTACACTGCTTCTGTCGGGACATTACAAAGGGTCCAGCCAGGGCAGCAACCTTCAGTCGAGGGAGTAGTCACGTTGAGGCATCAGTAGCGTGTCTGGATACTGGGGAACCTGGCATGTCTGTCTATTATCCCTGGTCATAGAGCTTCTCGAGGGCGTGGAATCCCGAGGCATCCCACATCGAACGTGGGGAATTATATGCCATAGACACATATCTGAGGTTTTCCTCAGCTTCCCGTGATTAACACAGGGTACGCCGCGAGTTTAACGTCTAGCGAAGATGGATCAACCCAACCGGATCGTTAGCTAGGATAGATCGGATTGAGGGATTTCCCTTGAAGGGATTCCGATACCGAGGCCAGCCCATGGGCGGCTGTGAAGAGGAGCATACCGACATGGTTTCACCGAGATATAGTGGTCCGGGCGAGAATCGGGATGGGCGGTAGATGGATGAATGGAGTGGAGGGGGAGTGAAATGGGACCATCGCAGGGGCGACAGTGAAGTTGGGATTGAGCCTTGAGGAGGCTTCCTATGTATCCCTGTGGAAGGGAATCAAAGTCTGCGTAGTTCGGGATGGTGCCGGTAAACCGACGTGAAGGTGGACCTTGGCCCGATGAATGTCGTCAGCGAACCAACGTGAAGGTGGACCTTGGTCCGATGGGCATCATCAGCGTACCGACGTGAAGGTGGACCTTGGTCTGATGAGAGATGGGCTTGAACCTCTGGGAGGATTCTTACATACCATTCCTTGACACGGATCAAAGTCCTCGTAGTTCGGGGGGTTTCATTGGTGAACCGACGTGAAAGTAGGCCCGTGCGTCCACTGGTGGTGTGCTTAAACCTTGGGAAGGTTTCCTACGTACTATGCCTTGACATGGATCAAAGTCCTCGTAGTTCAAAGGGTTGATGGAGTACAGTTTAACGTCATGCGGGACGATAGTGAACCCTGACGTGAATAAACGACGGGCATTGGGTGTCGGTGAACCAATGTAAATGAGGGACCTTGGTCCAACGGGAAATGGGATTGAAAATGGGGGTCTGGCACACCGACTAGGAGACGGTTTGGGCCAATGATTGTTGGGCTTGAACCTCAAGAAGGCTTCCTACGTACCATGCCTTGACACGGATCAATGTCCTCGTAGTTCCGATTGGGGAATATAGTTTAAAATCATGCGGGATGGGGGTGAACCGACGTGAATGAGGTCGGAACGACCAGATGGTGGGTTTTAACCTCGTAGAGGCTTCCTACATACCATGCCTTGACATGGATCAAAGACCTCGTAGTTCGGGTTAGTCGCAACGGCTTGCCGTCGGACTGGTATTGCTGTTTAACGTCATGCTGGACGTAGGTAGAACTTGATGTGAATTGGATGATGGGTGGGCTTGAACCTCGTGGAGGCTTCCTACGTACCATGCCTTGACATGGATCAAAGACATCGTAGTTCAAATGGGGCTTTGTCGGCGAACCGACGTGAAAGTGGACCATGGTCCAATGAGTGGTGGGCTTGAACCTCTGGAAGGCTTCCTATGTACCATGCCTTGACATGGATCAAAGACCTCATAGTTTAGGTGGGAATGAGTGTGCAGTTGAATGTCATGCAGGACAAAGGCATACAGTTTAATGTCATGTTGGACGAGGGCATGCAGTTTAACGTCATGCTGGACGAGGGCGAAACTCGATGTGAATGAACGACCGAGCAATGTGGATTGAACCTCATGGAGGCTTCCTACGTACCATGCCTTGACATGGATCAAAGTCCTCGTAGTTTTCTAGGTGGGGGTCAGGGTCGGTGCTCACTCTAATCCCACGTGAGTCATGCTCAGTGTGAGAAACAAGAGTTTTCAAGGACCTGACGATCACGTCGCGAAGGATGCATCTGTGAGAAGCAAAGAGGGGCTTACGCATTAGGCGGCCCATGGTGCTGGGACTTACTCCAGGATGGAGGCCCAAGGCGCAACAAAGCACAGGAAAAATGGACCTTGGTCCAATGATGGGAGGTGCCTTGTTCCCTATCACGCCCTCCACTGACCTTGGTAGTGGGGAAGTACGGAGATGCATATGTGCAGCCATCCGTTGGGGAACTAGGGTCACCCTTCTCCTATGAACATACGCCACTCCAATAAGGAGGATATCATCCCTTGTGGATGGGTGATTCCATTCCTGTGGAGACGAGTGGTGTAAATAATGTTCGAGCTGGGGGGACCCTTCGTGAGAGGCACGAGTTCGGGTCACAGTTTAACGTCATGTGTCGAGGACGTGGTGCTTGGCAGTTTAACGTCCTGCAGCTCGGAAGAAGTGGGTTCACTCCACACCTCTAGGACTTACATAACTGGTACCCTCTGGTCCTTGGGGAAGGGAAGGTACCAGTAAGGCCATGGAAAAGGGGGGTTGTGGAACGAACCATAAAGGGGTCCACGTTAGCGTGGATATGAGAAGAAGCAATAGCCATTAGCGTGCCTATGCGAAGAAGAATTAGGCGAAGCAATGCTATGGGTGGTATTGTCCATGGGACTTTGAAATCACATCTTGCAAACCAGGAGGGTCGCATGGGAAGAGGAATTTCTAAGCAAAGGAGTGTGCTTCGCAAAGTGGAGTGCCTTGGCCTTAGCATGGGGCATAAGTGTGAGTGGAAGGTGCTTCGCGAAGTGGAACAGTGTTCACGGAACACTGCCTCGCGAAGAAGGGGTGCCTCGTGAAGTAGGGTCCTGTGAGGCAGTGTACATCGTGATGTGTAGCGATCCTGCCTTAGCATAGGAATCAGTAGTACAGGTTGGGTGTTTCGCAAAGCATAAATGCTCCGCGGCTGCCCGGGTTCCCTTGGGAATCCCCTTCCTTCGCGAATGCCCTTGAGCTTCGCGAAGGGAATCCCTCTCGGAAGAGGGGATCAAAACAAGACAAAGCAGAGGAGTCTCTCGAAGTATAAGTACCTCACGGAGCTCATGATTCCCGGGTCAAAGAGTGCTTCGCGATTCGGGAGAGGAGAAGCCGAAATGTCGGATTGTCCGTCTTTGGGACTCAGGGGGAGTCCAGTATTTATAGGCAAGGGGCACCGCGAATCAGAACTCGTGCGCCACCTCAGGTGCTTCGCAGCGCGGTCGCGAACGTCAACGGCGTCCGTGGAGCATTACAGCCTCTGGAGCTTCGCGGCGGGCTTGCGAACGTCAAATGCGTTCGTGGAGCTTTACCGCCTCGGGAGCTTCGTGGCAGTCTCGCGAATGTCAAATGCGTTCGCGGAGGTTTACCGCCTCTGGAGCTTCGTGGTGGGCTCGCGAACGTCACATGCATTCACGGAGCGTTACTGCCTCTGGAGCATCGCGCGACCACGATGATTGGGGCGCTTCACGTCGGGGCTTCGCGTTGGGGCTTCGCGTCGGGGCTTCGCGTCGGGGCTTCGCGTCGGGGCTTCGCATCGGGGCTTCGTGAGGCAGCGCGCCAGCCTTCTTTTTCGTCCCTCCCTTTCGGGCCATATTTTGGCGCCAACAATCATCAAAGATAATATTCATTTGAGGATTCCAAATTTAAATTGTCTTCTATTAAATTCACACACTAAATATGATAAACATTATAATTTAATAAGAACAAGGAATGCCTAGGAAAAATAATAATAACAATACAAAATATTTATTTTGAATGAGTGATTATTTTTATTATTTAATCTTGTAATTATATTAATAATTTAACCATGTATGAAATTTGAATTGAATTATATAATTAACTAGTAAATATCATTTTATATGTTACTTATAAAAATATAATTCATTTGAACCAATTTTATTACAACTGTAACAAAGGTGATTTATTTTAAGGTATGGTAGATATTGTGTTTAAAAAATTACCATTTATCATTTTATTCTCTGATGTGCATTGTTTAGGGGTCATTTTTAAGTGTCCATGTGTTTGAGAATCTCAATACAGAGTGTTTAGAGGAAACATGGTTGTTTTCTGAAAAAATAACTATTACATGCTAGCTAGTGGATTTTTTAAAGTGTATAGGGACATAGATACCCTGACGTCTAGCTAGTGGGGTTCCATCAGCTAGCTGATGAATGTTGATTCTTTTTCTAGGAACCCCACCTATCCAGAGTCCCACTAAGTAGTTATTGTTCCCAATACGATGGTGAAATTAATTTATCCTATAGAATTTAATTGCACATGGATTTCACCATACTTATTATATTATTTTGAACCAAATGAAACTAATCCAAATTCTAAATATCTCCCTTTGCATCCTTAGGCATTATCCAATCTGTAATTCTTATATATATAATTTTTTATAGAATAATTTTAAATTATTCATACATCATGAGAATAAAACATGATTCTATGATTGTTCAATTATTTTTATCATGATTCAATGAGAATTTATCTAGTTATTATTTTATCTGTGGTGATCTATAGTATTGAAAACATTTATTTATCAAATCAAGATCTACCATTGAAAATTAATGATATTTGAATATGTTTGGATGGATCATATTCATATATATATTCATGATGGAGAATTTACTATAGAACCTTAATCCATTAATGATTCATTTGTATATTGTCACATGTGTCAATGTGTCAGCAGAAACCCACATTGTAAGATATATAATTATCAAGAATGGTAGATTTTTTCAGGAATTATTCTTTAGAATGATCATCTCAATATCCTTTAACTCTTGAATCTATACTTTAATATCATTTATGATAATGATATTATGGTGGATTGATTATTTTTTACTAAAAATGAGTTTCACTAACAAATTTTGTGAGGAATTCATGGTTGTCTATTGAATTGAAAACTAAACGAATGAATTAATGACTCCTTCATCAAGCCTAGAAATTTTTTATATTGAAGTAATATTGATGGTATGTGATTCTAAAATCACCCCTCGGGACTAGAAATCCTATTGTTTTTACATTTATTCATCTTTATTTAATTACTCGATCACGAGTTATGCATCCATGATGTGTGAAATGTTTCCCGATCGATTTGTAACATGGTTATTCTCTAATTCTTATCAAATCATGGATTAAATAATCAAGAACCTTTAGGTAGGATGTTATTTAATATATAGGGAGATTTATATGATCATGTTTATTAGTTTTAGTTTAATTACTCCATGGATATGGAGAGTAATGACATGTTGATAGCTATAGACTATTGCTCATCGATTGTATGGTTCAAATCATGAAAATGACTATTAATGTGAGAGTAGAACATGTATAAAAATTAAGAGTCTATTAATTGTAGGGAAAATTGTGAGAATTCTATATGGGGATTATGTGTTATCCATGTACATCAAACCTGATAGGCCGGACATGCCATAATTTGAGGTTAATGACCACAATCATGGTGGGGCATGTTGTATTATAGAAAATGAAAACTATTTAGTTGAGATTTTTTTATTTCCATGTGGAATACGTTGGGAAGAAAAAATTGAAATCATTCTCAACATTAATCCAATTTATGTAGTGTCAGGGTTCAGGGTGTCTTATTAGTTCATAATGGCTCGAAATAGTGATGTTTGTATATTTATTTTAAATTTTACTTATGTTATGAAATTTATTGTTATATATTTTATGTAATTGTGTGAAAGACATATTTATGGTTTCTTATGTGTGTTATTACTCACACAATGCACGGTCATCTATGTGAATGAGAAGATTTCATGACATGGGTTTTAGGGAAGGTCACGGTCCTTATGATATAGAGTTGTGGTGATGCATGCCTAGATTCGGAGGTAATAAAAAAATCACAATCCATTAAAATTCTATAGTTATTTACATTTCATCTTATCTAATGTATACATTGTTTTTTCATGTATTTCAAGATTATGATTTATTTATTTCTTGTATGACAGGTATTAAATTTGATAATATTTTTATCCACAATATTTACACTTGGTTAATATATATTTTTTATTTTATTTTTTTGAAACAATATGATATTAAGGTTATATTCTCCCAAATTATTACATTTAGAATGTTGTTTTTAGTATGTTGTCACTTGCAAATAGGGAGGTGCATTTGAGGTCTTGTGCCTCTCTGGGTCAGACATGGTGGTTTGGTCCTTAGTGTTACAAAATTGTATAAGGTGCATGTTTCCATATTTACTTTTTAACTGTTAGGGAATATAGTAGAAATGAGATATACTAGGTTGTTCATGGGTTGGGGATTCACTAGGTGCCTAGCTGGTTCATGTGTAATTGAATTCTAGGATACCATTGACTGGAATAATGTTATAGATTTATTAGATTTCAAGTGTGTTCATGGATCCTAAATGGCCATATAGAACCACATAAATTATATATATTCCAATTGTGTGTTTTATAGTTTTTATATATTAAAATTATATGATTTTTATATATTTTGGGGATATACTTTTGATCTCTATTCAGTGATATATCAATTTTACATGCTTTCATGGTACATCATAGTGATAATTAAATATTTGAACTCATGCAAACTATTTTGTAGTATATATATATGAATGTTTCTAGAGTATAGGATAATGATACATAATTAGTTATATGAGGGAAACCCCTTGAGTTATGGGTATCATTGTAGGATAATATTTTTATGATACCATCGTATGATTTGAATAAATATTTATCTATATCCTTTAAAAGTTTTAAACACTCTTTCAGAATTTTAGAAATTTCATCTTGGAAGCATTAAATGGGAACACAATCCCTAGAAACCTAGGATGCTCCTATTCTAACACTATTTGTGTACAATGATGTAACCTAGAACACTTCTATATAATAAATAGTGATCTAGGATAGAATTTTATTTCAATCAATAATTTTTAGGTTTTTCTATTTAAAGGTTGAAACATCTATATGACAATTCCTAAACATGACTCAGACTTTTATCTCTAGTATCCTTTGGATTCCCATTATTTTTTTGTCCAAATTTTATAGAGGACTAGATAGATATTATTGATAAACTTTTTGAGATATTACAGTAACATATGGTTGGGTGAGATATTATAGTGACCATCATGTTCCATGGAACATCAAGGAGATTATGGAAAACCAAGAATCGTACTGGATGATGAGATGGTCATTTGTGGGTGTCCCTCATGGAGCTATTTCTTGAGCAATATTTTTCTGACCAGATTTTCCTAGTAAATTCAAAAAAAATTATAGAAATTCAATATTTTTGTATGATTATATTTTTTTATTCTTCTTTATTCATATTATTTCTTATTTTTTCTCTTTATAGAATGGAAACAAGGATAATAAGGCTTGGATGTTTGAGATAGTCCTCTAAACCGTGCTCAGAAACACGGTTATAGGTTTTGACGTAAGAACATACACACATGTTCATTTCAACGACTTGACAAGTTAGAAGTGAAGATAGGGTGATTGGATTGTATGTATATTTATAATCCGTAGAGGAAAACTAACATGTATTACTCTCACTACAATGGTATAATCATTTAGTACAAGAAAAAGGAGGGTGGAAAAGGAGCAACCTTGTAGTTGGTAATCATTCTAGATAAAAAAATAGAATCCTTTATGAAAGATGATTATATATAGTGCATTAATTATAGGAAAAAATGGAATTATAAAAATTATTAGTGGAATACTTGTGTGGAGGGACAATATTTGGGTAGGGTTCATTATATTTTATGTTTTTCCCTAGGGGATTCTCATGGGATTGTATAAAGATTAAGGGAAGCTAGTAATGGTGGATCTCAATAAAGTATTTAGACATACCAAACTGTCATTACATGGTGGTAGGATGGTAGACATAAATTTACCTAAGAAAATGTAGTGGATCAAACATTGGAAGGTGTTCTTGAGGGACTATCTACATTTCAAGGTATAGTATTAATCACCTCTATGTTGATTTCCACTTTTTCATTCTAGTGAATCACACTCTTTTCTATTTAATTTTTTTAATGTATCTGATTAACAAGTTAATTTGTATTCTGAAATAATTTTACTCAATACAAATTTGAGCTTTAAAGTGGATCATTTTTAGGGATATCCAAAATATCCTATAGTTTTGTTTAGTTAGGGACATATGTGGGACTTTATAATTCATAATATAAATAAATTCAATGTTATTATTAGCATGGAATGCATATCAAAATTTTGTGCTAATATTGACTCCTATTGGAGATATTTATCATCTAAATAACCTATGTGGGATGAATTTGAGATGATTAAAGGGTCAGAAATGAGAGTAGGTAAAGTTGGTTTACTTAGTAGTAAGCATATCTAGATTATGGTGAAAAATATTTTCATGGATATATCGATGGGATCAGTGGACCCCCTAATCATTCCAAATGTTGTGGAACATGGTAAATACATATTTCCAAATGACATAATATGGAATATCTCTAATATAGGAGTTTACTTTTAGATAGATGTCGTACTAGTAGTGAATCTCATTTCAATAAAACCTTAATGTATGGAGACTTAAATATTTAATGATCTCAAGGTACGTCTTAAGGATGTGGAGAAGAAGGAATATATCAGGCTGCATGAATCACTATGGAGTGAACCTATCTTTTTCTCTTATAAGGTAGATTATAATCTTAAACTCTATATAGATTACTGGAACCTAGGTTAGTTTATGGTGAAGATTCTATTTTAGTTTCGAAGGATTTATATCTCCTTAAGAAATTATGGCGAGCCCAATGTTTTTTCGTAAACGAATATTCAATAGACTATCACCAATTATGGGTTAGAGAAGATGACACCCCAATAAATTTATTTCGGAGAAGGCTTAGGCTACATGAGTCCTTACTGATGTGTTCTAGATTGATGAATGCTCTGACAGCCTCTTTGTGTCTCATGAATAAGAACATCCACCAAAATGGTGACTCATTTTTCATGGTGTTCAATGATTACATCCTAATAAAATCCTCCACCCCAAATCATTATGTCATACATCTTGACATAGGGTTGAGTACACTTAATTCTTGTCAGCATTACACCAAACTATCATAGACAAAATTTGGAATCCATGAATTTTTTTGGCAGAATGTAGTGTTCTAGATAGGTATATAGATAATTTTGAAGAATGTGGATATAGTGATATACGAGACAAGTTACTAGAGAGTCTTACATATTAGGATCATTACCTTCATAGCATAAAAATATTGGAGTTTTATTCTGAACATCTCCCACTTATGAGTAAATATGACTACACTAACGAACATTCGAGTAAATATACCATAGTCAAACCAGTGTGAGGATATGTTTCTTGAAATAAAAGTTTATTTGAAAGTAGATATAGTGTTGATACATACAATTCCATGTATGTATTATTATGTGTACTATAATTCATCGAAATTTGGTTTGGGATAAGTTTTGATGAAAAATAAGTGTGTTATAAATTATGGATTATGTAAATTGTGACCCCATGAGTGGAAATATCATAAACATGACTTATATTTTGTATTAATGAATGAAAAATTATATTATTACTAACACTATCTCTCTGAAGATAAAATTGTTTTCTATATAGACCATAATAGAATCTACCACAACTTCGCAAAGTGGGACCTAAATTTTAGGTAAGGGTTCTAGATAGAGTTCCTTCAGATTTTTTATTATTATTTAGATTACACACCAGGTAAAGGTAACAAAATTATTGATTCTATATACTATAAGACCTAGGGATACTTGGAGTTTAGTTAATGGATTTTGTAGAAATAATTATCGATGATAAATTTGTAATATAATTAGAGGATCATTGCTTATGAGGACTAATGATTGATGACATATCCCCCATTTTGATCACATATTAAATATTATTCCATGTAAAGTTTGGATAATAAGTTATAATCGAGTTTAATTTGATTTTGATGATATCATTTTTTAGTGAGATGGTACCCAAGTGGTCATTGTATGATAATGATTTGATCTTTGTAGATGGGAGAGTTGTACTCCCTGTTTATTTTAGGGAAGAGATGATGAAAAACTTATATACCTCTAAGTGAATAACCCAACTAGGATAAATAAATATATACTATGAAATTAGGCGTTAGTTATAGTGGATAAGGATGAAGAGGGACATTGTTAGATTCATTTCCCATTACCTTACCTTCCATACTGTTAATATTTGGAATTATATTGTGAAAACATATTGGATGATTCTTTAAAATATCATATATTTTCTTCTATTTGTTTTCTAATAGGGTTTACCTATCATCATTCCATTTATATACCCTTGATTCCCAATTTTAATGGATTATTATTTGTAAGTGGATCCAACCTTATATCCTATTTTTCACTAGGAATCTATCACCTTTATTTATATATTCATTTTACTATTTTAAGGATATATTGATCTGTATATCAATGATTTTATAAGGTTGGTTTTATTGTAATATAATTTCATTAAAACCGTTTTATCTTTAAAATTTTACTTTATTATTTTTGGGACCAACATTGACCTGGTATACACATTTTTGAAAAGAATATATTTTTTAAATTTTTTCCATATGAATACATTTTCCCACCATAATTATTTGTTTTATTTAAAAACATTCATTGAAAAGTTTCATGGTTTTCTAATTTTAATTACATTCCCAATGTGTTATAAATTACATTCATTTCATATAAAAATTATCAGTTGTATTGTATATTTATAAATAAATTTCAAATATATATTATAATGATCATATAAATATATTTTCCATAATTATCTACAACCTTTAATGATTCTTATGCTTTCTAGGTGTATTATCTATTAATACGATCTATCATATTCTTCTAGATAAGTTATGAAAATATATTATGGAAGTTTTAATGAAACTCAATTCATTAACATTTTTAATTAATATTTGAAGGAATTATGAATGTATTAAAGTAAATATTGTAGAGATATTAATGGAATAACACTAGGTGATGAGTGGATCCACTATTTCCCTAAAATGCATTGGATACTGTATATATCTATCATATTATCAGTAATGGGGAGAAAACACAGACCCCTTGGAGACTCTTTCAACTAAGTGACTAGTGTAGCCATTATAACCCATCAATGAATTAGAAAAATAGTTATATTTGATGATCTCACACGTGAGGAAACATGTACTAAACATATAACATTTTTGAACTCTTCCCATTATATGATGATCATCCTTGATGTTAACTTTAACATAAAGGGATATTTTTTATAATTATAAATGCACCACATTCATATTCTTATGTTATCATTCCATGTATTATGATTATTTACTCATGTTTTAACATTTATAATTATCAATTATGAATTTATTAAAAATGACTTATACCTTGAATCATGATTTATTTTCTGTCTTTTAATGGGTTTGATTCCCTTAGTTTATAACAATTTTTCTTTATTATGTTATTATTTCCACATTCTTATCTTAATCGCTAGTAGGATTTTCAATTAATGTATCATTTTTTATTATAGATATTTTTATTTCACCTTAATGATTCGTTTACCTAGGTTATGAAGAATATTTTTATTCATGATGTGTCTCAATGGGTAACATGTGATGGGGGGATTTGGGGGTGATATTGAATATTTTTTTCAAATAAGTTTTTTATTTATCTAATCAACAAATACAATAGAACTATAGGTATGTTTTTGGGTTTTAGTATAGTATTTAAGGATTAATCATCTAATTTTATTTCATATATATGATTGTTATGAATGATTCACCTCATAATGTAGATATTAAAATATTATATTAGAAAATATCATGTTGAATAAAAAAAATTATTAATAGATTCCATGGAAACTAATTTCAAAAAACAATAACGCTTCACTGACATATAAAATATACACCTAAAGTTTTTTTATGTATATTTTGATGAGTGTCTCATCTTCATTTAATTTCTTTTGTTTTTATAAATAAAAATATGATGAAAATTTTATTTTTATCTATTATTTATTTCTACTCTTAATTATTATTCATTATTATTATTCTGGGATATATTATTTTGGATTATCATATTTTATGTTTGAAAAAAATCATATTTATAGGTCACTTGCACATTGAGAAGTTATGAATTAAATTTTTATTTTTGGGAATTTATAAGAAAAAATGTGTGATAGGCATATTAATTATGCATTATGAGGAATGTCTCATTTTACAGTTACATTTTTATTGTTTATAATTTAATAGACTCTTTTATATAATGATTTTAATCATAGTTATTTAAATAACAAAATATATGATGATAGATTAGAAAATTTTCCAATGGAATTTAATTTTAAATATTTTAAGAATTTTGGAATTCAATCTCACAGGTTTTCTTATGTTATATTTGAAATTTTATCTTAATCTAACATATACAAAGTGATATAGAATTTACATCATTGTTTAACATTTTTTTCATTATCATAATGATTCAGATGATTTTACATTGAATAATGTTTCATAAAACATGCTATGAGTTTTTGAATATTGTTTATAAATCATTAGAATATTTCTTCATGCAATAATATAAATGTTGAGAACTATGTTTGAATAATTACATCGCCATGGTCCAATAAATTTTCTCCCATGTAAGGTGGTGTGTGTGTGCCTTATGTATAAAGTAAAATGTTTCAAAATTTAATGTTTTAATTTCTTTGAAATTATTTATTATGTAAAGAATAATCCAAATGAAGATTGAAAAAAATCATACAATCATTGTTATCAATGTATTATATGATATAATGAATAGATATTTTATAGATAAGTGGATAATTATTTTTAGGATTCTATAAATATTTATTTATAAGGATATTATTTATTAATTTGAATTATCATTATAACATTTCAATTTTATTGGTTTTTATGAAAACTGAAATGTGAAGTATTCGTTCATAATTTACGAGTATTACTATGGAGGTTAAATAAAAAGTTAATTAGTTGTTATTATATTTTATATATAAATAAGGATAAAGTTATATGAGGGGATTTGAGATTTAAAAGATCCATATACAATCAAAATCCCTATAATGTTTGAGGGTCAATTTCTTTAGACACCATTATAATAGTTGTCCTAAGATACATCATTATATTTTCAACAAAGGGTCAAGGAATATTTTTCTACACAAATAACATCTTTCATCATCTTTGAATAATTTAACTATTTATTCATTAATTATTTTTTATAGTCTATGTTTTAATGTTCTATTTAGTCCATGTTCACTAGTTATATCACCATTAAGAGGTATATGTCTTGGTTATGAAATCCTAATAAAAAACACATATACAACTTTTATCTATACCATAAAAAAGGAATGTTCTATTTTCCACCCCCTCAAATGGAAGGGTTCAATGTTGTTCCCCCATATGGTCAAACGGAAGGGTTTTTTTTCTATTTCCTTTGTTCATGTAAAATTTAGGGTAAAATATTTGACTCAGTTTGTTAAATTGATATGTTCTAAAAAAATTATATCTCCATAAAAGGATATGTTAAACTTAGTGAATATTAATACTATATGTTTGAGTGAGATGGTAAGATGTTGGATAATTTGGATTCAATATACTATAAAACCCTTGTGTTCTCATATTTTATAACATTAAATTATGTAAGGACCCAGTTGGAGCAATGAACCACTGAGAGGGGGGGTGAATCAGTGGTACCCCTTTCTTCCTTTTTAAGTTCCCTTAAAATTGAGAACAAACTTTGTCTCCTGTTAAAGATATAATTCTCTACTGAGAAAACAAACAAGCACACATCCAAAGGAACAAAACAATTTACAAGGTTAACTATTCAATAAGAATATCTACATCCTTGGTATGGTTGGAAACAATATAGCATCATACAATCCAATAAAAAAAATAATCCTTTGATTACAACGAGTAGGATATACCCTTACACTCGTGAAGCACTGTGAAACAATCACTCCAGCGCGTGTGCACCCTCTTGGCACAATAGGGAAAATTCTATTTTCTTGTAACAACTTATGTTACCTGCACTTCCGTTCAAATACACAAGTTTAAGAAAGTTCAGTACAAATCTTCACTTCCTTACCCAGAATAAAGGCAAGGCCTCCTTGGAATTTAGATTGATCAATTACAGTCCGAACTTCCCATTTTGAATCTCCACTCCGAATTTTCTTCTCCACTATGAATTCTTCACTCTGAATTCTTCACTCCGAATCTTCAATCCGAGTCTTCCTCAGTCTTAGAAACTCAATATAGTGGCAGCCAGTACTGATTCCCCATTCCGAATCTCCACTCCGAATTCTCCACTCTGAATTCTTCGATCCGAGAAACTCAATACGGTGTCAACCAGTATCAAATTCTCGTTTCGATTGAAACCACAATGAAACTCAGTCGGTCAATCTCTTCTTCCTCTCTCTAGATTATCAGAGAATCTCTCTCTAATTTTTCATCATTATTTTACTTTGAACTCTGATCTCCTTTTATAGGTGCTCCAAAGTCTTCTTAGGCGAGAAACCAAAATATTTTCCCGCTCACTTAAATTCACCCAAATCTTAATTTCTCCTGAAATCTTGGAGTAATTACGACCTTTTTAATGCTTCTGTAATCTTCTCGAATCTTTTTCCCCTTCTCTTGATTTAGAACTTTGGCCTTTTTTGGATCCGACCTTGTTACGCAGGTTTCTCAGAGTCACATTCTTGGATCATGTCATCTGTCTTCTTGACATCATATTCTCGGATTCACTCTTCTTGATTCTCAGCATCACTTTCTCGGATCCATCCTTCTTGAGTCTTCAGCATCACTTTCTTAGATCCACATTTCTTGAGTCTTTAGCATCACTTCAACCCTCGTCATGACTCTTCCTCACTTCTCCGGCATGACACCATTTCAATTCTCGGTATGACTCTTCATTACTTCTCGGTATGGCTTCTCGTTACGACTTAACCAATTCTTGGTATGACTTCGCACTTCTGGCTACGAACTTCAGGTTTAGGAAGTTGACTCTGAACTTCTTCAATCTAAACTTCTGACTCAGGAAGTCAACTTCGAACTTCTCATTACGAACTTATTCTTTAGAATGTCGACTCCAAACTTCTGGAAACGAACTTATGACTCCAGAAGTCTACTCCGCACTTCTGTTCAAGAAGTAGACTTCGCAAATTTTGTTCAGGAAGTAGACTCCACAAATTCTGTTCAAGAAGTAGACTCCACACTTCTGACTCTAGAAGTCGACTCTGCACTTATGGTTCTCGTAATGGCTCTTCCAGATTCTTGGTATGACTTCACCACCAAAATTTTTCTTCCCTCATGAGTACTTGCATATACTCACAAATTAGAGTTACAAAACAGCAAAGCATCATCAAAATTGATGCCTTCACATCTCCTACCAGCTAGCTTTCGAAGATTTGCAATTTCCCGGTTCTGAACTTCTCAATTTCCAGACTCCGAATTTACAGACTCCGAATTATTCAATCACCAGGTTCTCAGTTATGAACACCTCAATTTCCAGACTCCGAATTCCAAACTCCAAATTCCATAATCTGAATTCCAAACTACGAATTCTTCGAACACCATGTTCCGAATGTTCAATATACTCGGTTTCAAATCTTCAAACTTCCAGCTTCCGAATTATTATAAAATCAAGGTGTCTTTCCTTTATAAGAACTTCCTCAAGATCAACAAAAGACAATCCATGAAAACCATACCTTCCTTCATCTTGGTCCTAACAATATCCCCCTTTGGATTTTGTTGTCAACCAAGTTTTCATAAATCCCCAAACTTTATAACCTCAAGAAATGGATTACTTATCAACAATTCTAAGCCTACATGAGCTAACTAATTTTAGGAAACAAGAATCATTGACAGCAAAACCATGCTATCCATAGATAGTGAAAATGACATCTTTAACTTCATACATATTCATCTTCATACATCCTATAAACAACTTCATGTTATTTCCTACAACCACTCCAACAAACAATTAGAATAGTTCACATACACAAACAATGCTAAGTTCACATCTTACCCATAACTCTCTATTTGAACAATAGATTTATGATACAAACAACTTCACCCCCTTGAAAAAACAATCCAAAGGTAAGAAGAGAGAGGGGACGGAACAAAATACCTTATCCTTGAAGAGAAAGAGGTTGGACACCCATGTTCAACCTCAATCTTGAGAATGATTCTGTTGGAAAGGGTTTCGTGAAAATATTAGCAACTTGTTCAGCAGGTGAAACATGTTCTAGTTTCAGTTAATTATTTTCCACAATCTCTTTTATGAAATTATATTTGATGTCATTATGCTTCGATCAAGAATATTGGACTGGATTTTTGGTAAGATTAAGTATGCTTTGATTATCACAGCCCAAGAGCAAGGGAAACTTCACTTCAACTAACAAATATTCCAGCTGTGTTTTCATCCAGATAAGTTGAGAAGAGGCCATGGTGGCAGAAACATATTCATCTTCAGCCGTACAAAGTGTCATAGAATTTTGCTTCTTCGAGTACCAGCCAACACAACTTTTTCCCATAAAGAACACTCCACCAGATGTGGATCCTCTATCATCAACATTTCGTACCCAATCTGTATCTGAATATCCAAACAAATCAATTTTATATGAGCCACTATACTTGATTATGAATTATATTGTTCCTTTTATGTATCTGAGAATTCTTTTTCCAGCAACAAGATGTGATTCTTTAGGAGCACTCTGGAATCTTGCAAATAAGGTAACAGAAAACAAAATAGCTGGTCTTGATGTAGTCAGGTATAAAAAACTTTTAATCAGCTTTTTATATTCTTTTTGATCAACTTCTTTTCCTTCATCATTTTTTCTTAGCTTTGTTCCCATTGAAATAGGAGTTGATATAGGTTTTGAGTTTTCCATGCCAAACTTCTTGAGAAGTTCCTTAGCATACTTTTCTTGGGAGAGAAAAATGAATTCTTTCAGTTGCAAGATTTATAGCCCAATAAAGTATCTCATTTCACCCAACATGGACATCTCAAAGACATTCTTCATTTCTTCAGAAAACCTTTCACAACTTCATTCATTATTCCCAGAAAAAATAATGTCGACAACATAGACAATCACAATTAGAGAAAGATCTTGGATTTACTTGATGTACAAATTGATTTCAACTCTACCTTTCTTGAAGTTCATCTCCTTTAAGAAAGTATCCAGTTTGGAATACCATGCTCTTGGAGCTTTCTTTAGCCCATACAAGGCTTTCTTCAACCTGCACACATAACTTTCACTCTTCCCAATAACAAAGCCACATGGTTGCTCAAAATAAACTTTTTCTTTAAGATCACCGTTATGAAATGCGAATTTGACATCCATTTGAAAGATTTTGTAGCCTCGTTGTGCAGAAATAGCGAGAAAGATTCAGATAGTTTCGAATCTGGATACTGGAGCAAAAGTTTCTTCAAATTCAATTCCTTCAATCTGGGAGTAGCCTTTGCAAACCAATCTTGCTTTGTTTCTAATAACTTCACCTTCTTCATTCAACTTGTTCTGAAAGACCCATTTGGTGCCAATAATGTTCTTATTTTCAGGCTTGGGTACGAGTTCCCAAGTGTCATTCTTTTCAATCTGATCCAATTCTTCATTCATAGCTTGAACCCATTCCGGATGCTCAATGGATTTTTTAACATCATTTGGTTCCACTTTGGAATACAAGGAAGTATGTGATATAGAATTACCTGTTCTTCTTGTTTGAACCGTGGACATTAATCACTAATAATATTCTAAGCTTGAACTTATTTCATCAGCCTTGGATAAGTTTTTTGTGTTCCTTACTCATCACTTGATATGGCTGAATCTGATTATTTATCTTGATTGGGATTAAAAATCATTGCATCCTTATCAGAATCGTTAACTTCATCTTCCACATCTTCCTTGTATGTCTGGACATGCTTATCATTCCCCAGATTTTCAATGACTTTTACATCAACTGTATCCATCATTCTTTATGTTTCTTTGTTAAATCATCTATAACCTCTTCCTTCTAGAGCATAACCAAGAAAAATTCCGTCTTCTCCTTTCTGCTCGAATTTTCCACTACTTCTTCCTTTCTTCTTTATGATGCATGGGATCCCAAAAACCTTAGCATGCTTCATACTTGGAGTAATGCCATATAAGATTTCATATAGGTTCTTGTTTGATTGGGGTCTATAGAAACATCTATTTTCAATATAAACATATATACTTGTAGCTTGCCTCCAAACGTAATGAGTAAGGCCATGTTCAAGCAACATGGTTCTACCCATTTCCACCAGGCTTCTGTTCTTCCTTTCAGCAACCCCATTTTGTTGAGGTGTATATGGAGCACTATATTCATGTTGAATCCCATGCTTCTCAAGATAGTCTTAAAATTCTTAAATTCTATACCCACTACCATTATTTGTTCTCAACTTCTTCATAGAGTACTCACATTCTTTCTCAGCTTTCCTTCTGAAGCTTTTAAACATTTTCAGGGCATCTGACTTGTGCTTCATAAACATAACACACATAATGAGAGTAAAATCATCAATGAAGGTGATGATGTACTTGTCTCCATTTGTTGATTATTTTCTCATCGGCCCACATATATCAGAATGTATTAGTTCAAGGGGTTGTTTTGAACAAATTTCAACCTTCTTATGAACAACACTTGTAATCTTTCCTTTCTGAGGGGTAGTGAAACACCAATCTCTTATTCTTGGAAAATCTAGAATATCTCAAAAACTATACCTTTGAGATAACTTGCTCATATTTCTATGACACATGTGTCCAAGTCTTCTGTGCCACAACTGATTTTCCTCCACTAATCTCAACTGCTTTTTTGGATTCAGCATCACTTTCTTCAACTTCTTCATTTATAGATAGAAAACTTTTTCTCTTGGATTTGAAGAACTTCTTTTCTTTCCCTGACTTTCCTTTACCACCCTGCTTCTTCCATAACATTATTGGCTTTCTTTCTTCTTTATCACTATCTTCTTCATTCTCCCTTAAAGGGCAGTTAGCCGCAAAGTGGATAAAGCCTCCACATTCAAAACACTTCAAGGGAAGTTTTCCATTGTATTTACCTGTTCCTATTTTAACATTTTTTTTAAACAAGGATAAAATATCGATAATATTTTTACATACCTCGTTTTCAGAGTCAGAGTCCGCACCATCTTCTTCAATTAGACTCTTCATAGACTTTTCCTTCTTCATGGATTTGAAAGATAATTCTCTATCAACCTTTTTCTTGGTCTTCATATCATTTTACCTTCTCATCTCATAAGTAATGAGAGTGTTATGCAAATAATCAAGAGATAGAGTCTCTGAATCTCTGTATTCTAATGAGGATACCTTCACATCAAATTTATCAGGGAGAATCCTCAAGATCTTTTCCACCATAGTAGAGTCCTTCTGCTATTCTCCAAGACATATTATGGTACTAAAAATATCATTTACCATGGTGAAGAAATCCCCAATAGATTCATGCTCTCCCATCTTCAGGTCTTTATACTTCTATCTCCAGATTTAACGTTTTGCATTCTTGACTTTTGTATTGCCTCCGTATATGTTTTTCAGTTTGTCCCATATACCTTTGGTTGTGGCCACTCCTTTTACTCTCAATAATTCACTTTCAGAAAGTGAAGACAATATAGCATTCTTGGCTCTTCCATCATTCTCAAGAAACTTCTTATCAACAGGTGTGAGTGGAACATTGTCTTCAATGGGGGGAAACCCAACTGTTGTAGCTTCAAAAACTTCATAAATAATAGACGAGATATACGGTAGCATTCTATCTTTCTAGAAGTGATAATTCTTCCCATAGAATACCATAATGCCTTTACTGTTCACACAATTCAGATTCTCCAACAGCAAGGAAAATAAAGGTAACCTCTCTCTGATACCACTTGTAAGGACCCAGTTGGAGCAATGAACCACTGAGAGGGGGGTTGAATCAGTGGTACCCCTTTCTTCCTTTTTAAGTTCCCTTAAAATTGAGAATAACCTTTGCCTCCTCTTAAAGATATAATTCCCTGCTGAGAAAACAAACAAGAACACATCCAAAGGAACACAGCAATTTACAAGGTTCACTATTCAATAAGAATAGCTACATCCTTGGTATGGTTGGAAACAATCTAGCACCATACAATCCACTAAGGAAACAATCCTTGGATTACAACGAGTAGGATATACCCTTACACTCATGAATCACTATGAAACAATCACTCCAATGCGTGTTCAACCTCTTAGAAAAATAGGGAAAATTCTTTTTTATTGTTACAACTTATGTTACCTGCACTTCCTTTCAAATACACAAGTGTAAGCAAGTTCAGCACAAATCTTCACTTCCTTACCCAGAAGAAAGTCAAGGACTCCTTGGACTTGAGATAGATCAATTACAGTCTGAACTTCCCATTCCGAATCTCCACTCCGAATCTCCACTCGGAATCTCCACTTCGAATTTTCTTCTCCACTACGAATTATTCACTCCGAATTCTTCACTTCTAATCTTCAATCTGAGTCTTCCCTAGTCTAAGAAACTCATTACGGTGAAATCCAGTACTGATCCCCCAATCTGAATCTCCACTCTGAATTATATACTCTAAATTCTTCAATCCGAGAAACTCAATACAGTGTCAACCAGTATCAAATTCTCGTTTTGATTGAAACCACAATGAAACTCAGTCAGCCAAGCTCTTCTTACTCTCTCTAGATTATCAGATCTTCTCTCTCTACTTTTTCATCATTAGTTTACTTTGAACTCTTATCTCCTTTTATAGGTGCTCCGAAGTGTGATTAGGCGAGAAACCAAAATATTTTCCCGCTCACTTAAATTCACCCAAATCTTAATTTCTCCTAAAATATCAGAGTAATTAAGACTTTTTCAATGCTTATGGAAACTTCTCGAATCTTCTTCCCCTTCACTTGATTTAGAACTTTGGCCTTTTCCAGATCCGACCTTGTTACGCAGGTTTCTCGGAGTCACATTCTCGGATCCTGTCATCTCTCTTCTCGGAATCATATTCTCGGATTCACTCTTCCTGATTCTCAGCATCACTTTCTCATATCCATCCTTCTTGTGTCTTTGGCATCACTTTCTCGGATCCACTCTTCTTGAGTCTTTAGAATCACTTGAAATCTCGGCATGACTCTTCATCGCTTCTTTGGCATGACACTATTTCAATTCTCGGTATGACTCTTCATTACTTCTCAGTATGGCTTCTCATTACGACTTCACCAATTCTCAGTATGACTTCGCACTTCTGGTTACGAACTTCAGGTTCTGGAAGTCGACTCTGAACTTCTTCACAATAAACTTCTGACATAGGAAGTCGACTCCGAACTTCTCGTTACGAACATCTTCTTCAGAAAGTCGACTCTGAACTTCTAGCAACGATCTTCTGACTCCATAAGTCGACTCCGCACTTCTGTTCAGGAATTAGACTTCTCAAATTATATTTAGGAAGTAGACTCTGCAAATTCTGTTCAGGAAGTAGACTCCGCACTTCTGACTCTGAAAGTCGACACCGCACTTCTGGTTCTCATAACGGCTCTTCCAGATTCTCGGTATGACTTCACCACCCAACTGTTTCTTGTATCATGAGTACTTGAATATACTCACAAATTAGAGTTACAAAACAGCAAATCATCATCACAATTGATGCCTTCACATCTCCTACCAGCTAGTTTTCTGAAATTTTCAATTTCCCAGTTCCGAACTTCTCAATTTCCAAACTCTGAAATTACAGACTCCGAATTCTTCGATCACCAGGTTCTCAGTTCCAAACTCCTCAATTTCCAGACTCCGAATTCCAGACTCCGAATTCTTAGAACACCATGTTCTGAATGTTCAATATACTCAGTTCTGAATCATCAAACTTCTAGCTTCTGAATTCTTAGAAAATCAAGGTGTCTTTCCTTTATGAAAACTTCCCCAAGATCAATAAAAGACAATCCAAGTAAACCATCCCTTCCTTCAGCATGGTCCTAAAAAATTATTATGTATAAACTCCTTATTCGAAAACTGAACATATTTTTTTCATTAATTGTTTATTCTTATTATCCATTGAACTATTCTTCCCCACTTATGTTTCTCTATTTTTTTGAATTGAAAATACATCCCACTTCTTCTTAAATTCCATCCTCATCTAGGACCCAACAATTGGATTAAAAATTATATATTTTCTAGATATTTTTCTTAATAACCCTATAATTAATTTAACTATATAATGGGTAAATCATTGTAAAAAAATATAAATGATTTGATTATGGATGTGTTCAATAGATTCCACCAATCATTAATGTGAACAACTGTAGTTACTAGAAATCCCTGATGGACGCATATATCATAGAGATATGCCTTTAACATATGACAATAATTGTAAAATAATACATACTAACATAGGATGAAATTAATTATATCATAGATAATGATATATCTATAGATGTTAATAAATATAAGATCCTGAATTTTTTTCATCATGCTATTAAAAAAAATATTATTTATGTTTTTTTCTAAAAAATAGCATATGATATTCCGATTATTTTTTATGAAACTAATTCTATATTACATTAGTTTAAAATAATAATGATTAAAATATTTGGTACTCTTTATAAATATTTATAAAATTAATTAAATTATAATTTCAATCATATTTTTTATATGTTCGTAAGAATTGTTAATAGTAGAAGTGCACTTGATTAATATTTGGAAATTACGACATTAATTGAATGAGTCCATAAATCACAACCCATAATGTTTTATACTAAAAATGATTCTATTTATTTAGAAAAATAATTTCTTGGAATACACTTTGGATGATATTTTTGGTTTAATATTATAATAAGAACCTTTATTGAAAAACATTTTGAATCAAAATGATTGAAAGAATTAATGTTTAAATTATATAATTGTTATTACTTGTTTTGCATCCTTTAATGTTGATTTAGATTAAATAAGTAAGGTAATATGATAAAATAACAATACTAATGAAAGGATTATATAATTTTATTGAGAATGAATACTCAATAACTATCAGAATGAAGTTTATAGTTGATGAAAAATTGGGTGAAAATACTAGTAATATTTATATTAGTTCAAATCAAAATTATTATATGTGGGAAAAATATAAATAAAAAATGACAATTAATATATGGAGAATCCAAAAAAGGATGATAAATTTAATAATAATGAAGATAAATATATGTATTACTAGATTAATTGGGATGATTTATATTCATGTGAATACATGGAATTGTGGAGGGATATGGTAAATTTTATTTTAGGGAAATATATTTTTCTCTAAAATTTATAACTTTTAACCCATGATCATCTTGTGACCAGGGTGAATTAGAAAATAGTATGTTGAATATAACACTAATGGATAGAATTAATCATGTCGATAATTATAAATGTGAATTTGATTATGATGATAACCCTATTTATGGATATAATAACCCTACTATCAAGGAGAATGTAAAGATGGTTGATGAGTAATAATATAGTGTAGTCATTGTTGAAGGGGAATATGTATAACCAAAGATGGATTTCAAAAAAATTTCATTGGAAAAAATGAATATTTTTTTGAATACATGAAGCTTAGAGGGGGAAATATAATATTATTGGAGAAAATGGAAATATAAATAACAAAAAATTTAGAAATAATAGAATGGTTTTTTATTATTTTCAATAAGTTCAGAAATAAAATGTTAAGTTAAATGACTCAAAATAGTGTTTATAATATTATCTAGAAAAAAATTCAATAAAGAGACAGTTATGATTAGATTATGTCAATGAAAAACATGAATATATAGTAA
The DNA here is from genome assembly GCA_963277665.1 of Viscum album. Lineage (NCBI taxonomy): Eukaryota > Viridiplantae > Streptophyta > Magnoliopsida > Santalales > Viscaceae > Viscum > Viscum album. The sequence continues at coordinate 434,912,751 of OY728123.1, read as the reverse complement.
AATGGACTTTTTATAATGGGTGATTAACCATAATGTACTGAAACCATATTGCTAATTGTAAAATTTTGTGTATTTCCAAATTAAATTATTTTATGTTTGGTTGCCACGTATTATATAAATCTAATTGTTCATTGTATTTTTTTCAATATAATTGTCACCTGAATGATTTTATACAAAAATTCACATTTAATATTAAATTGTGTAACCTTTCTAAAGGGTTTCATACTAAAAGATATTTTTCAAATAATATTATATCTAATCTACTTTAAATTCCCAACTAAAATATTATGTATGTCCCCCATTCATACTATTTGTTATTTAATTTAATGTATTCTAGAACAAGAATTATTATGTATGTTTTATGATTCTAGGGAACATGTATTTCAATATTTTCAATTTGGTTTACTGGTATTTTATTAACAATTGTTTTTTATTCTTTGTAAATATTTCATAATTCATTTAATATCATTAATATTTTTTTTGCTTCTACTTTTTTTAAACAATAAGGTATAAAATGGTGAACATTTATTGTTAATTCATTCCATGAAGAGAAATATTTGATTTATGTAGATATTTCACTATATTTATTATTTTATTTTTCTCTTACAATTGGATTATAATTTTATTATGAAATATTTTAGTAGGAATTATTATTTTTAATTCTACTTTGACATGAATTGTTTATAGTTATTTAAATTTCTTGTGTATGTTTGGATCTATTTTAATTATTATTGTTTACTATATTAATTATTAAATGGGGTGGATAAATCTAATTTATTATATTCTGTGCACATATTAACTATTCTTTTGTTATTTAGTATTTTGTACATTGTATACCCTATATTGTTTCTTATATTTTTCATTCCTTGCAAAATAGGAGGGTAATTTTTTCGATTAAGACTTTTAGGATTTGTAACTATAAAAAATGGGAGAGAATGTATAGTGCATCCATGAAATTTTATTTATTTATTTTTTATAATTATAAAAGTACATCACATATTTTCAATATTAATTATTTTTATCATTGTTATATATAATTTTTTATTATTATTCGTGGATTTTGTACTCTGGTTTCTCAAGTTCCATTTTCTTAATTGTTTCCAAATTAGATAACACTTAATTAGGGAGTTGTTACTCCTATATTCTATATTTTCATAATGGATGAATCATTAAATATGATTTAATTGGAACATATGTATTATGGTGAATGTTTTATATTAATAATTTGAATTTATTATTTAATACATGAAAAGACACGTCTGTTTTATGATATTCCCCATTTGTATTAGATGTTAATTTTGTATGATAGAGGATATTAAAGTTTCAATATGGTAATGTTTTTATATATTATGTAGAATTTGAAAAATACTATTAATCATTGAATGTTTTTAATATTTGGAAATGTATGTTACTCATTCATGTACAGTGGGAAAAAGAAATTTTCTATTTTGTATGAATTTATTTAAATATACATATTAATTATAATTATCTTTTTTTAGAATATTGTTTAAGATGATATGGTTGTTGAAGATTAATATCACATACTAATAATTACAATGTTTCATCATGTGAAGCTTTAAATGATAAGAGATGTGTATAAAATATTTTATCACCATTTCCACATAAATAGGATCTTATGTAATATAAGTCATGTGTTCTTTTTACATATCTTGTAAGAATAATTATTTGGATATCAAATAACTAAACTAAATTGTTTACGAAATCCATTTTATGATTTTTAAGAAATGTTGTGTCACGTGATGACTATTTACATGTAATAATCAATGGTTAAAATTTTGATAACTATGTATGTATTTAATAACATTTTAAACGATAATAATTTTGGAAAAAGTAAAAAAAATTGTGACCCTGCATCTAATTATTGTAAAAATATTGTTTATTAATTGTAATAATTATTTTAAAATATTTATTTTATTGGTTGTGAATGAAAATACCTTGTGAAATATTCACCGATAATTAAAAAGAGTGATTATGGAAATTTAATAGAATGGAATTAGTCTTTTCTATATTATAAATATACGACTTGTGCTACATGATGAAATATGAGAGACACGTGATGCACATATGATAGGGACATGATGAATGGTTTAAAATTAAAATTTATCACTATTGTTCTCATAGATATCCCGATATGTATAGTTTTAATTTATTAGAGGGATGAAGATTTTGTTTTATATTAGAAACCTCATTAATAATATTATACTAAATTGAATTTTTATTCATTCATTATGAAGTATGGTTCACACTCTAGAATTTATTTCTTGGCCGTTTTTAATAGTTATAACTATATTAAAAGTACATGTCTTGTTTATGAAATCCTGATCACGAATCATGTAAATAGGTTATGTGTAGTCCAATAAAATAGAATGTTGTTTCTTTCTCTACATTAAATTAATGTTGTAGTGGTTTTCACTCCATACTTCAAAATTCCCAGGGGGTTTTCGTTATGTCGCAGGTCTTGTAAAAGGTTGGGTTGAGGTCATGCCTCTAGGATTTAAAAAGGTATGTTATAAATTATTTCCACACTCCTTTAAAAGTGATATCTATATTAATGGATATCTATAATCTTCATTTATAAGTGTGAATATTACATATAGGATCGTTTCAATATGTACAACTATTAAAAAAATTACTATTGTAAAATCTCTTTCACATATTTTTATTCACTATCCATACTTCTACTGAACATATTGATTATGAAAGTTCTTTTTTAATTATTATTTGATGAATTCCAATTTATTATTTATGTTTCTATGATTTTTTACTGAATGATTATTCACCCACCCTCTTTCTTGTTAAATTTATAAATAGGACCCAACATATATCATTTTATATGGTTTCCCCAACATCATCATCATAATTTCACAAAGTAAACACTTATCCTTTCTACACTAAAACACATTAACTTACACAAAAATTCAGTGATCATTCCAGATAGGTATCATATGTGGAATTTTTTTTCTCTAATTTTTGAATTAGATAACACCATAGAATCCTTATATCATACTAAATTGCTTATTTATTCAAGGGTTTATAATTATTCCCATGATTTTTCTTCCTACAAGATAGTCATTAAAAATGATGATCATCTTAGTAGTGAAAGGGATACATACAGACTCACAAACAAATACATATCTTCTTCTATCAATTTATCCATTTTAATTCACAAAAATTAACAAAAATAAGTGATCATTGTGATATAAAATTGAATATACTCAAATACGTCCATTAAAATTTTCCACAAGTACCATTCAAAAAAATATTAGTGTATCGTAATTTAAGATTGTAAAATATCCATATAAATGTACTCCTTTGTTAGTAGAAGCTTTAGCATCATCATTTACGCCAAAAAATATGTGATATTTAATATCCATATGTAGAAATAGTATAAAAAGTTAATATTCTATATTATTTCATTTATTATACATAATAATATTAATATTATTAATGATAATAATAGTAATAATACTCTGATACACCATTAATAATTACTAATAGATCCTCTACTCCATTGGGAACTGGCCCAAGACCAAGGTTGTCCCACTAGGGCCTCTCTAGGGATGCTTGTCATGTAGGTGGGGATGCCACATCTATACCTCGTTACCTGAATACATGTTGTGCACAGGGAATGGGTGAGTTGGTCACTGGTGGTGGCATCCTAAACTGGCCTAAGCCCATGGTTTTCCTCCATGGGCCTTAATGTGGATGTGTGGAACGCAGGTGTTGAGGTTATACCTATGCCCCGTTACCCAAATAAATGTTTGAAAAATTCAATTTTTTCAAAAAAATATATGATATGACGGCAATGAGAACGAGAGCGATTGTTTGAAATTTTTGATCATCTAGTGACGACGAACCTCAAATATTGATCATCATTTGATTATGTGTGCCTTTCACCCATAATGGGAGTTTTCCTTCAATGGGAAATCTCATTCTTCTTCATCTGGAATTCTTAATGGTCTAAGAAAGGTTGGGGTTTCTTTTGTGCAAGACCTAGCTGGATCTCAAGAACTGCTAAAGACGGACACTTGTAGTATTTCAAAAATCAACAATCTTGATGATGGTAATTACTCAATGGTGGCGGATCTTAATGAAATTCAATAGAATCTCAATATGTTCAAATTCTCGCTTCTTGGTTGGGTAATTTTCTCAAAGGGTGATAAACCTTGGTCCTATCATGATCTTAAGCATCGTATTTTTATTTGAGGGGGAATTCATGCTTGGAAAGTTTTCCTAATAGGAAGTGATTTTTTTCATCTTGTTTTCCAAAATAATGATGATCTATCTATGGTTTTTAGTACTAGTAATCTTCAACTTAAGTTGGAGATCTTTCTAATATCTAAATGGGATTGTGTCTTTAATCCTCTTAACCAAAGAAAACAAATTCATAGGTTTGGGTTAGATTACATAGTTTAATTTGGATATATTGGCATCCTATGATCCTTAATGACCTTGCATCCTATATTGGAACTCTGATAAAAATGTACCATCATAAAATTGATGGGGAACTAGTTTTTTTATAAGAGTTTGGTTGATATCAAATTATCTTATAAATATATTTATTTTATCAACATGTTTTTCAATAACAATAAGATTGAGGTTATTATTGTGTATGAAAGTGTTCCTCCATTCTATAACCATTATAAGATCATGGGGCATTCTATTGATGTCTGAAGAGTGATTCAATGAAAGTTCAGTTTACCCCCCAAACCAAAATATTAGAACGAAGTTAACAAAAATCAAAAGAATAAAAATTTATTCCCAATAGATAAATTGTCTCTAATGGGGTAGATAGTCATAAGTATCTTCCTCCTATACCAAGATCTAAATTTAACAAACTATGGACCAACATTGTTGAAGAAGTGGAACCTCTTCTTTCTATACCCAATTTTTTACATTCCTTTGATGTGGATGATTTGGTGGATAATTCATTTCCTTGGAAATATCTTATGATATCAATGATTTAGTCTTCATTTTACAACTTTTGTTGGATGAGCATAAGATGGATTCTGATTTTGTGCAGGGAATTAGTGATTTGGTTATTTTCCTTCAAATGTAATTGAATTCCAGTGATCTTAATAATTCTAACAGCCTGGCAGTTCAATCAAATTGTAATAAAGGATGGGATTTGGAGAATCCTTCTTGGAATGAAACTACTCCAAATATTCTCCATATTAATAATGTTTCCTTGTAAATTAGAGAAATTGTTGATGAGAATAAGAATCAACGATACTAGGATTATTATGTTAAAGTCTCAAATCAGGAATCAAATATTGGGATAGTAGATCCTATTATTAATAAATTGATGGGTCAATTAAGGAAGATGTTTCTGAGGATTTACAACAGAATGAAGTCTTAATAACCTCTCAACATTAGAGTGTTAATTAATGAAATGAAGCTTTTTACATAAGCATTATTCTCTATCCCTCTGGGGCCCCACAAAAAAGTAAGTACGGCCTCCAAAGATGAATAAAAATATTGTAGGAGATGATAGAAAGCGATCCCCCCCAATACCAATATCTAAATGATGATGTTTTTCTATAATTTCCTTAGACTATCCAACAAAGAACCTACCAGCTATTTTAGGCTTCACATACAAAAACATAGATATGTTCTTGTGGTTTTAGTTGGGCCCCAAAGGATCTTCTCCCCTACAGTTTCTAATCTTGAGAATTTGGGTTTTCACATTCTGGGTACTAATTCTAGTCTATATGAGATTAATAATTTATGGGTTTTGAATCACCCTTCTTTAATGGATCATCTTATAGTTAGTTCCACTAGTCATCAAGTTACTTGTTCATTTAATATCATGTATACTCTTCATTTTTGTTATTATATTTACTCTTCAAAGAGTTATCAAGAATGTAGGACTCTTTAGGATGAAATTGACCAACTTAAGAGTATTATCAATGGTCCTTGGACTATTATGGGTGAATTTAATTCTATTCTTCATCTTGATGAAAATTTTTGGGCTACTACTAAAACTATTTCATCAATAGAATTTACAATCTCCATATAAAATAATGAGTTGATTGAGGTAAATTTAATGGATGCTAAGTAAACTTAGTATAGGTGGCACCTCAGTGGTATGGTGGCTAGTAAAATTGATAGGGATTCGGTAAATGGGTCTTCTCTTGATTCTTGGTAATACATTTCTTACATGACTCTATCATGCCTTAATTCTGATCACCTCCCAATCATGGTTGAGTTTTCTATAAAGGACTCAAAACCTCCCTTTTCTTTTAGATTCAATAATTCTTGGGTTTCTCATCGAGATTGTAGGAATATTATTCAAGATTTTTGGATCTTGGGAAGTATAAAAAATAATGCTTATTCATACATCATTAAATTGAAATTACACAAGGTTTATTTGAAGAAGTAGAGTATAAAAACATTCAACAATTTGGACAATGTTATTTTGGTTCTTGAAGCCTCTTTATATCACATCTAGAGAAATATTAATTTTAATAATTTTAGTGGTGGAGTTTTGGTGGGAAAAAAATTTCTCTAAACTTAATTGACTTTTAAATATGAAGGATGCTTTATAGAGATCTTCTTTTAAGGCCAATTGTCTTAAGTATGGTGATAGTGATTCTAATTTTATAAATATCCTTCAAAAATCAAGAAAACATTCCAATACTTTGTCGTCGATAAATAATGGGGATTAGATTTTAAATAATAGGAATGGTATCTCTTTTCATGTAGTTTCATACTATGTGAATCTCTTTAACAGATCATCCACTATTACTACCCCAGTGGAGGGTATCATTCTAAAGCTAGTTTCTCAAGAGGAAAATTGGTGGATAATCTCCTCTATATTGGAACATGAGATTAAAGAATCTATTTTTGGTCTCAAGAATTATAGTTCTCTTGGTCTAGATGGGATTAGAAACTTTTTTTCAAACTAATGTGGAGATTGTTCATGATGATCTTTGTAAGTTTGTTCTTCATTTCCTCAATGATGGTTCCCTTCCTAATGGACTAAATTCTCAATTCTTGACACTTATTCCAAAAGTGGAGGGTTCTAATGAGGTTCATCTTTTTAGACCAATTGCTTTGGTGAATAACATCTATAATTTTTTCAATAAGATAATTTATAATAGATCAGATTCTATTTCTAGAAAAATGATCTCCTCTAATCGATTTGGTTTTATTAAAGGGAGTTCAATTGAATATTTCATTATTATTGCCTCTAAATACATTAAACTTCTTTAAAAACCCATTAGAGAAGGGGGTTTTTCTCTTAATATTGATATCAACAAAGATTTTGATATGATGTACTGGAGATTTATTTGTATGATCCTTTTAAATTTCATATTTTATTATGTTTTTATTAACTGAGTTAAAAACATCTTAAGCTCAGTCCACATTTCAGTGCTTATTAATGGTTCTCATGTGAGATATTTTTCTTTTTTGAGAGGGGTCAGACAGGGTGATCCATTATCTCCAATTTAATTTTCTATTGATGAAGATTACCTTAATAGACTTTTTTCTATTATAGATGGTAATGGAAATTTGATTTTTATCTATTTTGGTAGAGGTATTTTGGATCCTACTCAAATTTAATATATAAATGATGTTATCCTCTTCACTCAAGGAGATAATAGAAATATCAAAAACATTAAGAAGTATATTTTACATTATGAAGAAGATTCAGGAAACAAGTTAGTTGGAAGAAGTCTTATGTGTATTTTAGTAGATACACCTCAACTGGAAGGAAAGTTGATATTATTCATGAATCAGGTATCAGAGAGTGAGTTCTTCCTTTGACTTATCTTGGTGTCCCTTTTTTTGGGCTAGAATGAAATATTTTTTCATTACTATTATTGTTATCTAGGTGAGAGGGAAATTTTATTCTTGGAAAGGAATATCTCTTTTTATGTAAGGAAGGGTATGTTTGTTTAAATTAAGCATCATATCTAAGTTTGTTTACTCATTCATGGTGTATGAATGGCCAATTTCCGTCATCAAAAGCATTTTTTTGACATTAAGAATTCTATTTGGAGTGGTAGTATTTTGGATAGAATATTAGCCATTTTTTCTTAGCATTTATGTTGTAATACTATTGAGATGGGACATATTGTTATTGAAAATATCAGGTTTTTTTAACTTGTCCCTCCAAGTTGTGTTTGTTTGGAGACTTGTGAATAGTGATTCTGATGCACTTGGTTTTATTGGGGTTGGATTCTTAAACATACTCAAATATGGATACCTAAATCATTTTTATTCTTCATTTTTTCATTTTTTTCAAATCTATTTTTTATTTGATGGATTCTCAATCCTAATGGTCTGTTGATGAGCATTATTTTCTTGATTTCTAGTAAAAAAACTAGGATTTTATTCCTATGATTTAGCAGCATTATGTTGATGATGAAAATGTAAATATGTACATCTCTATTAATGATGATTTTAATGAAATGTAATCCCTTTCTGATCACATTAAGAGTATGGTTCAAAGATACTTCTTCTCCTTGAGTGATGATTTTAGGACTTGGGAACCAGTTGTATGTGGGATTCTAACTTTGAACCTATTTTATCGACATATTATTAGCTCTGCTTCTAGTTTGAAATGACTTGGGAAATTCAATAGAAATATTATTTCTCCTTCTCTCTTTAATCTTATATGGATGGTGTTTTATTACAAGATTCCATCGGATTATCTTTTATAAAAATGGGGAATCTCTTTAGGATAAATTTGTGGGATCTTTCATCAGCACAGTGAGGATTTGGATCATCTTTTCTTGAGTTTTGTTTCTAATTATTCTATGTGGAAATCTAGAGCATATATTTTTGAAGTTCGGATACCCCTGTTTCTATTCATTTGTGACTTTATTAAGGGTTGGTTGGAGCTTCCTCTTTCTCCACAACTCATTCTTTTATTTCATGCTGCTTTTATGGAATTGGTGTATATCCTTTGGAAGGCATGAAACTATTGGCATCATGGTTTGGTTTATTTTAATTCCCAATATTCTTTGGCACTAATTTTACCATCTATGAAAAGTGTTAATATCCATAAAAATGTGTTTTTTTATAGTTATGTTCATGATATTTCATTTATTAAAAGGATTGGAATCATTGGTAACATTTGTCCTCTTTATGGAACTATGGAAGTTCTCTCATATCCTCCTTTTATTGGATGGATTAAAATCAAAATAGATAGGTATTTGTGAGGTAATACAGGTCCTTCAGTCTATAGAGCAATCTTTCAAGATTCTCATGGGGACATATTAGGGTGTTTACATAGCTCTTGTGGAGTTTCTTCTTCTCTTGAATCATAGCTGATTCGAATTATTTTGGAAATTGAGCATGCCTAGTTGATGGGATGGAAAAAGATTTTGTTGGAATGTGACTCCACTATTGTTGTCTAGGCTATAAGATTTGGGTTTATTCATGTTCTTTGGAAGTTAACTAATCAATAGAGGTATTTTTTGAAGTTCCTTTTTCAATTGATTATATTGTCTCAAATATACATGGAAGCTAATTCTTTGGCGGATTGTCTTTCCAAAAAGTGTGTGGATGGAAATGAGATTCCCTATTATGGTCAAATCCCTTTGTATCTTTATTCTATTTTTCATAGGGGAAAGTGTTGTTTCCCAGTTTTTAGAATTGTGTTGATATGATTTGATTTTTTTATAAATAAAGGAGTCCAACTTTTCTATTCAGGTGATCATCTTATAAAAAATTATTAATAATAATACTCAGAGGCCTAATAAGAATTATTTTATTAAACCTATGGTTCGATTTACAAATATATGTATATTTAAGAATGAATTTAGGATATATTTTAGTTTCATTTGACCAACATGTTGTATTAAAATAGTATTATTAGGTCTTGATCATGAATAATGTGATAAATAAATATATATTTTATTAGAAATAAATGAATTTCATAGTGGGGACTAAAGATAATTCAAGTAAGGAAATAGAATGGTCAGATGGGAATTCCATGGACTTTGATGTTTCAAAGGATATCCATGAGATGGTTTATATGTTGCATAGGGAAATAGATGAATATGATATACACATGGAAATTTCGTAGGATATCAATTAGGTTGTTCATTTTCTATAGAATGAAAAGGATCCTTCAAAACTAATCAAGGACTCTACCTTGATTATAGATGAACTCCTAACACTTCTATGGTGACTCTTTATTTGAAAATGATGATGTTACAATTAATGTAATATTAAATTCAGATTATGAGGATTAGAATAAATTTTATCACAATGTAATTTTCGTTGAAGATTTGGATTCAATCATCAAGGAGATCACTCAAAAGGATCATACAGTCTTGTCCTATACCATGAAGAATGATCTGGCAATTTTCCTATGAGATGGATACAATATGGATACTCTACTAGATAGGAGATCTAAGGATGATTTGATCAAGGGTATTGATATCAGTTCCAAAATTCAATGTACTCCATATCCTAAAGGGAAAGATATAAGGCCTCCCAAATCCTCCAAAAAGAAGGCCGAAAGAAATATTAAAGGGGGTTCCAACCATATATCTAAGTGAAAATGAGGAAATTTTACTACAACTTCCAAGGTTTGTCCAATAATGAAATAGACAGACCCCTTTGGATTCATATCCAAAATAATAAACTTATCCTTATAGGGTTGTATAAGACTAAAAGAAGATTCTCCTCTAGGTTTTCCAATCTAAAAAATATGTGATTTCATTTACTGGTCATTAAAATATACTTGAAAGACCTAAAAAACCTCTGGGTCATGGAATAATCATCTCCAGTAGATCCCTATTTGGTTGCATCTTGTAATCATCATGTAAATTGTGCCTTTATATATTAGTAATTCAACAGTTTTTCTCTATCATCGATTCTTATAACATGTATCAAGGACATATATGACGATGGATGGAGATTAAATCCATAAAAACAATTTTATCTGGACTATGGTTCATCCTTATTGATTTTAATTCAATTATAACTCCAGATTTAAAAATGGTTTTTGGTACTAACTTCATATCCTCTATATAATTTTGTTCTTGTATTTAAAACAATGGCTTTATTGAAACCAATCTGGTAGGTTCTAATTACACATAGTATAAGTATAATAACCCTTATCTTTATTACATATTAATTCTTGATTTATTATATCAAATTACACATAATAGAACTAAGAAGATAGAGAATCCTAATTTATTTTGGAATTAGGTACATTTCCTGAAAACATAAAAAAAAGAATACATTGTCTTTATTGAAAACCTCTTTAACATGTTCATAATATTCATTCATAATTAAATCTACATGGGATATCTTGAGGACATACATAAGAAAGGCGTGAGCTATGAAACCCTGTAATGGAATAACAATGGAATAATAAGAAGAGAATAATACATGTTTGACAATATTCAGGTAAATGGGTCATAAAAATATTAGGAATTAAAACATTAAAAATGAGACATGATATACCATGGTAATCATAGCGTCATCCTGGGAAATGTGGAAACAAATTAAAAAATGAAACATAAACCTATATTAAGGGTAATAGAAAAGAAATAATGATGGAAAAAGTATCATAAAGTAATTAGGTTCACTCTTTATCCTAACATAATGACTCCTGAGGCTAAACATTACCCAATTTATTGGATCTCAATATAATTCTAGGAACACCAGTGACTTTCTTTTCATTCTCATTCTTAAGTGTGTCACATAGATTATACAACATGGATTAATTAATCATCAAATTTTCTTCAATGATAACATAATTTGGAATATGTACATGTATTTCCTATTTCAATGTATTATAATTTTATATATATGAACACCCTTTATAGGTAATGGGTATGTTATTCCCTACATAATTGTTTTGGTGTGGAAAATTGTTGTGAAACTTCAGCAGTATAATAGTGTCACATAAAAATCTATAAAATGGGTTGATGAGAGAGAAAGGGGTATCCCATAATTTTTACATAATATCATAAGTACTAGGGAAATTTAAAAATATATCTGTAACAATTGTAAATAGAAGGCATAAGATAATAAAGAAACTTGAATAAATGAGATAAGGAAAGGATATCCTACCTTCAAAGTGTGATACCAAATGATTGGTAAGAGCTTCTTGAGATATTGGGGAAACATTAGAGAACTATAGAAAGGGGATTGAATATTAAGGAAGTATTCCAATCATTTTTTTGTAAATATAAGTGGGATCATGGGTGGGTTTATATCATAAAAGTGTGTCGATTTCATTATTATTTCTGAAACTTAGTTTTTTGCCTCTATATATTAAAATAACCTAAACCACAATCCTTCTCAGTGTTTTTTCCCATGGGTTCTATAAAATGTTGTTTTTTCATTATTATATAAGTGAAATTACTAAACATAATACCATATTACCCTTGGTTATGTGGTGGTGAGTCACACTCTAAAATAAATGATTTTAAAACCTTAAAATATGTTTTATGTTTTGGATGACTCATTATGGATTTATATAATTAATAAAATAAAAATAAAGTAATTTTTTTTAATTTAAAACATATAATTGGTCGTGTATAACCATTATCATATTCATTTAATTACTTTTGGTTCATTATGATGTCATAATACGCACTTTTTATATTTATTTGGTATTTAATTGTTTACCCAAAAACTCGACTGTCACAAACAAATTTTGACAAATTAAATGTTGGATAATTTTTAAATTATAATTCAAAAAATAATATTTATTTTTACCAAATAAATTTATAAATATTTTAATTTCCACTTTTTAATATAAAATCAATATTTATTGAGAAATATTGGGTTTTTTTACAATAACAGTTTTCGGGCCCATATAAAAATTACAGTTGAATTCATAAAACATATATGATCATTAATATTAAATAAAAATTATTAAATAATTATCTTTTTAAAATATTATTTATTTCAAAAATAAATTAATTAATTAAAATAAATTTATTATTTGAATTTAAATATTACCCAAAATAAAAATTTTAATTTATTGAATCAAAATAAAAATAATTTATAAAGTAAAAAAAATAAAAAGAAAATATAATCATTATTATATTGAAAATAATGTACATACTCATATTGATAGGGTCCTGATACATATCCTTTTAGTACACTAGAAAACACCCTATTAGAAAGGTGTGTGATGATGAGACTTTCATTAGGTGGTTTGGCATACATTGTTTGGGTTGTGATCTCGATGAGATTCAACTTCTCCCTTAAACATTTTTTCTCATGCCTAAGTTTTGTGATATCTTATTTAGATTGGTAATGTAAAAATCCTAGGTACTCTATCGCCCTCATAATCATTGATAAATTTGATTCATAGGGTAGGATCCTACTCGTTGAGGTGATCACTTCTTTTCTCTGTGTTAATTGGATTTGTTAAAATCCCATATCTATATTAATCATGTGGTCATTGTTCAATGGACATATTATAAACTATAATTACTCTTAATGGTATTTTAAATCCAATAGAATATAATAAAACCAAATAAGTACATGTTTTTAATATATCCATGATACCAAATAAAAAAATTAATTTCATTCATATGGGAAATTTTATCTACAAAATTTTGCAACATTAAAATCATCACCCCTTCAGAAATTCCACCCAGAGAATTTTATTTTCCCACACTAAAATAGATGAGGTAAATTTTGTTTCATCACTTCTTCTAGTACCCACTCTTCTTCTTTAAACTTAATGTTTCTCCAAAATATTTTTAACATGTGAATTATCTTATTATTTTGAATGTTGTCTCTATGATCTATGATCTTCACTGGATACTCCTCATATGAGAGATCGTTCACCAACAGTTCCACCATTATATTGAATACATGTGAGTCATATGGTATATACTTCCTCAAGAAGGATACATGTAATGTATCATTACATGAGATAAGTTAGGTTGGAGTGCTAGTCAATAATCCACCAGTCCAATATAATCAAGGATCTCAAAGGGAACAATGTATCTTGGACTAAGCTTCCACTTCTTCCTAAATCTCATGAATTTATTACATGGAGATATTTGGAGGAATACTATGCTTCTAATATAAAACTCTATGTCTCATTAATGATTTTAAATATAGATCATTTTTCTACTCTAAGCATCCATGATTTGCTATTGAATGGTCTTATCCATTTCCACAATTTCCTCGACAATTTCAAGACCTAGTAGTTTGTATTCCCCAACTTCCTTACAACATGGAGTTGTTCTACTAATCTTACCATAAAGGGATTCATAGGGATCAATTTTCATAAGAGAGTGAAAACTATTATTTTTTGAGAACTCGAACAAAGGAAGATGTTGATCCCATCCTAATTTTAAATCAATTAATCATCCTCTCAACATGTCATTAACTGTGTGGATACTCCACTCAAATTGGCCATCATTTTGAGGATGATAAGATGTGATTAGTTTCAACTCAGTATTTAGAGCATGTTAGATAATATTCCATAACATATAGGTAAATCTTTGATCTCAATAAGTTATAATCGATAGTGGTGTTCCATGAAATCTCACTTATTATCTAATTTATATCCATGCAAGTTGATCGAGTGATAATTCCTATTAATTTTAAATAAAGTGTCAAATTTCTTTATGGAAATCCAGCATAACCCAGATAGAATTATTTCAACTTTATGTCTTTGGAAAACCGGTGATAAATTCAATGGTGATTTTTCCCCTTTTCCATGTAGTTATGGGTAATGGTTTCGTCATTCCCTTGTATTTTTTTCTTTCATCTATCACTTCCTGACATATAATACATATTGATTTATCTTTTGTGATATCTTTCTTTATATTTTTTTTTCACGAATAGTTCTCCCTAAATTTTCAGTACAACTTTTTGATTCTAGGATGGATATAGAAGGTAAAATTATGTGAATTTTCTAACAACTCTTAATTTAACTCAGGATATGATCATACACATAGTCCTGACCCAAATATTACAACTATTTCTTTATTAACATTAATCTATAAGGATTTATACTTTCTTATAGTTTCTTATTTCTTTTGAATTCCCACATAATCTATTTTATCATTATTTATCTTCTCCATAATGGATTTTTTAGAATTCATTTGTGAAAGGATTAATGATGTTCCTTCCATTATGATTCCCATATCCATACTTTCCAAATCTAATAAGATCAGAACCCTCTAAATTATCATCAATGATCAGATTGATGGTTCATTTATAATTGGATAATATTCCAATTTATTCACTTTCACAACATGGTAGTGAATTGAGATGTCATAGTCTTTGATCATCTTTAAACATCTTCATTAGCACATATTAATCTCTTTCTATGTAAATATATTTTTGAAACTTTTTTGATCCATATATATTTCACACATCTCCAAAAAGAGATAATTCCTCCATATTTTGTAAGATAATGTCACTAAAACCAACTAAATATCTTGTTTTTGGTAGTTCTATTTAGGAACTTTCAACTGAATTGAATCCTAGGCAATCAGTTCATTGTTCTACAACAACACATGGTCCAGGAATTTCTACAAAGAATTATTGAATACTATGAAAAGTTGTCTAATTTTTGGTAGTGTGAGTATATGTGTAGTTATAATCCTCCATTTAAACTCTTTAAAGATATCTTTACATTAATTATTCCATGAAATCTTGACTCTATTCTAAGTTATCTAGGTTAAATGAGTTGAAAATCTAGACAATTTTCTAAAAAAATGACAATAATACCTATCTAATATAAGGATACAACCTATATCTGTTACATATGTTGGTCTTATCCATCCATTAATTTCTTATATTTTTCATGGGTGCATAGATATACCATTTATTTTGATGATATTACCCCATAATGATACTTCCTTTAACCAGAACTCACATTTGATGTACTTGGGACAATTATTATCCTTTCTTATGGTCTTTAGAACAGTTCTCAGATACTCCCCATGCTCCTCCTTACATTTGGAGTATATTATAATATCATCCATAAATACTACCAAATTTTTTTGAGGAAATATATAAAGAATATATTCGTCATTTCAATGATGCTTTTTGGAAAAATTGTGAGTCCGAATGGAATTACTATGAACTCTTGTTCTTGTACCTTATATAAAAAAAGCAGTCTTGAGGATAACCACCTTATTCACCCTAACATGGTAATATCTAGAATGTATATCCAACTAGGAGAAGTATTATTCTCCAATTATCTGACTAAATAAGTAATTAACCTATGTAAAATGATACTTTTTATTTATTATGATCTTTTTGAGCTCACAATAATCAATTAATGGGAACAATGACCCATCCTTCTTCTTGATGAAGATTAATGGGGCACCCCATGGTGAAGCACTTGTGTGTATGAACCCTTTATCCAAATTCTTCTGTAGTTGTTTCTTTGGCTCCTCAAGTTTAACAATATCCATTATAAACAAATTTTGTGTTAATTATAACTCCCCATGTATAATCCAGATTGAAAATTCAACCTCTCATCTTGGAGGAAGACCAGAAAATTCCTTGAGAAACACATTAGTGTATTTCCTCACTATGTTAATGTCTTCAAGGATTATATTTCCCTTAGAATCAATCATTTGAGTCAAATATGATTTATTATAGGTAAATAATATCCATTTTTTAGATGTTTGTGCTAAATAATATTCATCATCTTCCTTGCACTTGAACAGAATCAAGGGTAGAATCGAGATACAAAGATTGATTTCCTTCTCATGGTCATTTTTTGTTATCTCTACAGAGGTAAAGTCAATCCATGTTGAGAATTGCATAAAATTCCACCAAATGTAGTATGAAAATATTCTCTATGAATATTATCCCACAAATTTTTATTAGGGAGGAGTTATATTATCGGGATGAAATAATTTCCCCATTTTAAATTTTCACTGAAAACACTACATCAGTGATTTGTGGTGGTGTTTGAAAATTTTTACTAAACTTTCATGATATGAAGGAATTAATATAACTATAATAAAAAATTAAATTCACTATTTGAAAAATAATAACTACCATATATGACACCAAATTATTTTCAGGATACACCTATGCGGTTGTGATGGAGAAATATCTCCCTTTCACCCTTTATGTTTATTGGTTATCTTAAAAAAACCATTGGTTAAATGCATTGGTTTGTAAATTGACTTGGTTCTTTGTAATTGAAGCAATGAAAAAGGAACTTAGGGTTGACTGGACCATTAATTTCCTCCACCTTAGTATTGGGGTTCTCCCATAGGTAATAATTAGTTAGGTACCGTTCGTTCCCACACCTATATAATTTCCTTGTCCCCCTTAGGCAACTTCCTCAGTTATTCTTTCCACACCTTTAACAAGTTGGATGTTGAAATTTTTTGGAACCGTTACATTTAAATATTGGTCTTCTAGAATTAAACTCCACTATTTTATTCTTATCCCCATGATACCCTTGAGATTCACTAATCTCCTTTTTGAATTTAAGGGCACATTAGATAATTTCCTCATAGCTTTCAATGTCTCAAATTGTGAGGTAATTTCATAGACTGTGTTTTATCCCACAAAATAAGTGGTCAACCATGTATTCTTGTGTAATGATAAATAAGAAGGCCTATCATGCATGTATTCTACAGTTTTCCTCATATTTCCTCATAGATTCATCTTATCTTTTCTTAAGGAAAGGAAAATACCCTTCCATTTTAAGTCAAATATTGAGAGGAAAATATTTATGAAAAAATATTTTACAAAATTCCTTCCACCCCATCACTTCAATCTCTTCCTCAGGATTCATATTATTGATCAATTTCCACCACTAATCAAATTGACCCTCCATAAGATAAGAATTAATTATAAAATTCTCTTTCTTATAAGATTGATTTATGTAGAATATATTCTCAATTTTGTTGATCCATTATTTTGTGATTAAGGGATCAGATGATCTATTTAAGGTCGGAGGCCTTTGTCACAGAAATATCTCAATTAAAGATTTTTATTTATTAGGGGGGTTAGGGTGATTCTCCTTATCATGGATTCTAATCATAACCTGATTCAGCTAAGAGAGTATCATTGAAAAGATTGTGATTTTAGTTCCCTTTGTGTTGATAATCATGTTGGGGAATTAATCACATTGCTTATCCCATTGATTTTTTACCTAAATCCTCGTATTTGAGGTCATTGGATAGAATAAATGGAAAATTAGGGATGAATATTTTTTAAATATCAAAAAAAATAATGGAATCAAATAAAATTAAAGAGATAACTTATAAATTACATGTATTTAATTAACTTATGAATTTATAGTATAAAATATATGTTATTAGTGATCTATTTCCTAACATATATTCTTATTGGTATTTTTATAATCCCTAAATAATAGTTCATAATGAGATTATTAATTTTCCAAAGCATGGCCCTTAGGAGTGTCAAACTAGGTGTGTAGCAAGTCTCATTGTCATGCATCAGTTGGTAGTAGAGTCTAGCTCAATGCGATGTTTTCAGGTTTTTCCCCTATATACATATGTGCCAGAGCCACATCCACTTGTAGTATACAGACATGAATGTGTTTTCTTTATAAATAGCATACTGTATAAATACCAAAATTTAGGGATTTTTTCTTATAATTAGTCTTATCCCTAATTATTTCACTAGATTTTTCTAATTTTAATCCCAAAAATAAATAAACTTTTCCATTGATATCTACTATAACAACCCTGATCCTTATTAGACATTAATTAATGATTTATTACATAAAATTACACATAACACAACCCATAAGATCAAGATATATAATTTATTAGGTAATTAGGTTCATTAAATAACAACAAATAATAAGTAATACATCATATTTATTGAAGACCTCCTTAACATGTTCATAATATTCCTTCGTACTTAAAAATACATGGGATAACCTGGGGATATACATAAGAAATGGGTGAGCTATAACACCCGGTAAGGGAATAAACATGGAATAGATGGAAGATAATAATACATGTTAGACAATATGAATATATGTGGGTTATAAAAGTAGTATGAATCGTAAACATGAACAATGAGACATGATATAGAATTAAAATCATAATGCTAATATGGTAAATGTGGAAACAATGTAAAAAATACATTATAAACATAGTTCAAGGATAACTATGAAGACATAATGATATAAAAATTACCTCAAAGGAATAAGGTTTACACCCTATCCCAACATGAAATCTCTTGAGACTAAAAATAACCCAATTCATTGGAGCACTATATAATTCTGGGTGCTCCTATCACTTTCATTTCAATATCATTATTAGGTGTGCCACATAGATCATAAAACATTGATTAATTCATTATAATATTTTATTCCACAATAAATGAGTTTTTAATAGACAGATGTATATCCCAATTCAAATAATTATATTTTTATAAAGGTTAAAAACCTTGATTTGAAATTGGTATGGAATTCACTATGAAATTTTTTGGCATTGGAAAATCAAGGTGAAATTTCGGTAGCATAATGGAAATACATAAAAATTAAAAAAAATTACTGATGAGTGTGAAATGGGTATATATTCATTTGTAAATCAAATGGTCAGTAATAGGGACATGAAAAATAATATATCATCATTAAGAATTGGAAATATAAGTCATTAGATAATAAATAAATGTGAATAAAGGAGAGAAGGAAAGGATCCCTTTCCTTTATATTGTTACTTCAAAATCATGGGAGGATCTTTTTAAGAGAATGGGGTCACCTTGAGTAGAATCTAGAGTTATAGGAATATTACGTAAGTTCTCAAATGATTTTTAGTGGTGGTAAGTGGATGTTTTGGTGGGTTTATATTGGAAACCTGTTGAGATTTCTTTATTATTCACTACGGGAAAAAGGGGTTTTTGCGACGGGGGTATTTTCCCATCGCAAATAACCACTTATTTGCGACGGGGAAATCTCACCCGTCACAAAAGGCTTGGCGCACAGAGCGTGCCAAACCGCGGGAAAGTTATTTACGACGGGTGGTAACCACCCATCACAAATAACCGGCAGCGGTAAAAACTATTTGCGACCGGAATATACCCCCCGTCGCAAATAACCGGCGGCGGTAAAAACTAGTTGCAACAGGAATATACCCCACGTCGCAAATAGTATGTCGGCAGGTTATTATTTGCGACGGGACCCGTCACAAATAATACTATTTGCTATAGGTATCCCGTCGCAAATAAGCTAACCTATAAATACCCCCACCCTTTTTTCCATTCATTCTCAACTTCTCTCAAAACTCTATTTTTAGAGTTCACAGTTTCTTAAGTTTAATTTTTTTTTTTTCAAATTTGATATTGATGTCTTCAACAATTATCGGAGATCAACCTCAGATCAATTTTAAAGGTATTTATGTTCTTTTTAATTTAATATTTATTTTAAATTTTTTATTAGTTTTATTTATTTTTAATTAGTTGTAATTTAATTATGTTTATATCATTTTGTTATTTAATAAATTTAAATTATTAGTATTAATTGTTCATCGTTAATGGTAATTAGTATTAATTAATAATAATTAGAAATAATTAATAATAAATAGGAATAATTAATAATAAATAGAAATAAACCTCCCCATGCGCGCATTAACCTTTACAACTAAGACATTTCATTTTTTATACATTTAATGATCTATCTATATATATATAGTTATATTTATTCGTATATTAATATATATTTACATTAATATAAATATATTTGGTTATATAAATAAATATATATATATTTATTCGTATATTAATATATATTTATTCTATTTATATGTATATGTAGTTATAAGTTTTTATTCGTATATTTATTTGTATATTAATTAATATATATTTATAAGCTTAGTTTTAAATAAATTTATAAAATATGTGTTTTTATGTATAAGTATAAATAAATAAATAAATACATACATATATACAATAGATACACACAAACAGACACACACACACACACATATATATATATATGTATAGTTATGAATGAATACATAGAAATGAGGGGGTGAAAATCCACCGAGAATGTTAAAACGGCTATAACTTCTAATCTGTAAGTCCGTTTCAACTCCACAACTAGTCAAATCGAAGAACATGAAATGATCTTCGATATGATATGTGGTACATGCCAAACGGACATCCGGATCGGATGTTATAGCCGTTTAAATGTTAAAACGACCATAACTACTAATCCAGAAGTCCTTTTCAGCTCCACAATCAGTCAAAACGAAGAACATGAAACGATCTTCGATATGATATATGGTAGAGGTTTATCAGACATTAGGAGTAGAGGTTATAGATGTTTAAACGGTGAAAAACCGGGGTACCCCGACTAAAAACTCAGTTTTGGAGGCCTTCTGGGCCTTTTTTTGGCCTCGAAAAAACCTTGGACAGGTTCCACCAATCCATAGGGCTGTAGAGCTCATCGCAGGCTTCAATTTGATATACTGTGGAGCTCAAACTGAGTCCCGGATCAAAAGTTATGGCCATTTGAATTTTGGGTTTCATTTTCAACTTATTTTCCATCATTCATTAATTTTTTTATTTTTTTTATACTCAAAGAGTTATTAAATGACTATTAATTGATAAAAATTACATAATTACTAATTAAAAATATTTTTTAATTTATTTTATTGGCCTCTTCTTCTGAACATCTTATACATTCATATTTGATTTTCATTCTTCCTTTCTAAAACATATTTAAAAAATACATATTATATTATATCAATATAAATAGATTTATTATAAATTAATAAATAAATTTTTTAATTTTTTTTAGTTTTTTTATTATTATTTTTGATGGGAATATATTCCCGTCGCAAATACCTGCTTCGAAGAAACCATTTGCGATGGGAAAAGGGCTCGTCGCAAATACTTGTTCGCGACGGGCCCGTCGCAAAAGATTTTTTAAAAAAAATAGAAACCTATTTGCGATGGGCCCATTTCCCGTCGCAAATAAGTGTTTTTGTGACAGGCTCGTCGCAAAAGGCTATTTGCGATGGGATCCCGTCGCAAATATCTATATTTCCCGTAGTGATTTCTCAAACATATGTTTTGGAATCAATATAATAAAATAACAAAAAAACACAGACCATAACATGTTTTTTTCAATATTTTTTTCCATAGATGGATGGTTTTTTTTATTTTTCATGGAAAATGTCCGAACATTAAAACAAATCTACCCTTAATGATGTGGAGGTGAGTCATACTCTTAAAGAAATAATTTTAAAATATAAAATTTGTTATATGTTTTGGGGAATTCATAATAGCTTTATAAAATTAATAAAATAAACATAAAACCACATTATTTTAAAGTCATGACATATATTTTTTTGGATACCCTTTATAGTATTTATTACAACAATTTTTGGTCATGATGATGTCATAATGCACACCATATATTTATACGGAATTTAATTTCTTACCCAAAAACTTGATTGTCACGAAAAATTATAAAATGTTAACTATTGGATAATTTAGACATTAAAATTCCAAAAATAATGTTTATTTTAAACAAATAGTTTTATAAATGTGTGAATTTTCAGTTTTTTAAATAAAAGAGACATTTATTGAGAAATGCTAGGTTTTTTTTGGAAAAAACAGTTTTCGAACACTTATATAAATTATATTTGGATTTATAAAAAATATATAGTCATTTATATTTAATAAATTAATTAATAATAATATTTAATTAATTTATAATTTATTTCAAAAATACATTAATTAATTAAAATAAATTCATTACTTGAATTTGACTATTACCTAAAAATACACTTTTTATTTTATTAAATAAAAATAAAAAACATTTATAAAGTAATAATAATAGGAAGTAAATATAACCATTATTATATTAAAAATAATTTAAATTCTCATATTTTAAGGGTCTTGATACATATTTCTTTAAAACTATAGAAAATTACCTAAGGGTAAAGTCCATGATAGTGAGACTTTCATTGGGTGGTTTGGCATACATTATTTGGGTCAGGATCTTAATGATCTTAAACTTCTATCATAAATGGTTTTTCTTATTCTTATTTTGTTGGATCGCCGCTAGGGCTTGGTAAATGGAAAATCCTATAGATGAAACCTCACTTAGAATCACCAGTAAATGGACTTCATTGGGTATGATACAGTTGGTTGTGGTAATCACGTCATTTTTCTGTGTTAATTGGATTTTTTAAAACCCTATATTTATACTAATCATGTGATCACTATTCAACAACTATATTACCAATGTTAATGATTCTTAACTATTTCAAATATAATATGATATAATAAAACCAAATAAGTTCATTGGTTTTCTATAACCATAATAAATAATAAAACATTTAAATTAATTCATAAGGGTAATTTTATCTATAAATTATTTTGGTCATTACAATAGTAAATATCTCAAGAGTATGGTTATAAAAACATGATTGAACTTATGTTAATGAGGTAGTCCTATAAAACTAGGACTCCATGTTTTGTACAACCTTATCAAGAATAAATTCATATCATCACCTAATTCATGTAGATTTTGTGATCAAAGAATCAATGTATCCCTTCCCCTTCAAGTTCAACAACACATGGGAAACTCATCCGAAGATTGGATAATTTGTTCAAGAAGTTTAGAGTTCTATTGACCATAAAAATTATTCTCTTTCATGTATCCCCAAACTCAATTTTCTCAAGGGTAATCTAAAATCATGAATCAAGGAACTATTTAGATCCCTTGATTTTGAAATCACCTCTATTGAGGCCACCCTTCAACATATTCAAAATCATAGCACCTGTAATGACTTTACTAATGGAATTATGATTGAATATAGGGTTCCATTCTAACTAAATAACTTATAAAACATAATATGTTCACGAAAAGTGATTATTTTTAATCCAGAAGGCTCAAAGATGCACTACTAGAAATTATAGCTATACTAATAGAACTATACCAATGGTTTGGAAAAATATATTAGTATAGGTACCAAAATTGTTTATGGAATCTTCATTCAAATAAAATTAAATGAATCATATGTTAACATAATTATATATATATATATATATACATATCCAATTATGTTCAAAAATGTTTTCTTAGCTTAGTGGTTAGGTCATTGGAATATAAATGGGAGGTGTTGGAATCAAAACTAGATAGGTTTTTTTAATAATAATTATGAAAATAGTTTTTCAAACCATTGATATAGTATTTTCTTATGAAATATACCAACAGTTTTACAAAACTATTGGTATAGGGAAATACAAAAAACATAACAGTCAATACACCTCCAAACCCTTCAAATAGGCCATACCAATGGTTTGGAGACCAATACCAATATTTCAAAACCTTTGTTATCTCCTTTTTTTATTAGTGACGGTGACAAAAATTAAAAGTTCTTTTATTCCCATTAAAATACTGGGAAGGTCTTCAAGACTTTGTCCTTTCAAAAAAAAATTGATCGGATAACGGATATTAGATAGTCCCTCTTGGAACATGGGGTCTCTTAATATAATTACCTCTTCAATGTCTCATCCACCATCTATAATCTAGTGTATTGTATCATAATGAACATTATAAATCAAGAGGAAAATTTTAGGCTCACATCTCTTCAATTGGACTTTGATATTCAATATGATTTTGTTGGTCTCAAACTGAAAAGTTCCACTATTTCTAATGGTTTCATAAAACTTTTCATTAAATTCTATTGGGAGATCAGTCTAGCTAATGTTTTCTTTATTTTACTAAGGTGGTTTCCATTTTCATGGGTTGAATACCTAGTTCCTTTCCTTAGTTATAAAATTAGTCAACGATAATGATACTCATCTCTTTAGGAAAGTTTCTTGGGTCAACATCATCTATAAAATTATATGTAACATCCTTTCAAACATGTTGGACTCTATCTCAAATAAGTTTTTCTCCCCATATCAGTTTTTCTTTAATCAAAGGAAGGACTATTTAGGTTTACCAAATTACTTCCCATAATTCTAAAAACCTTCTAAAAAATATCTTACTTAGGTAACATTTATATAAGACATGAAATTAAAAGTACTTATAATATAATGAAATGGGATTCAATTTTAATGTTCCTATATAAAATTGGTTTTGATGATGTATTCATTAATTGGGTTAAATTTATTTTGGTTTAATACCATGTATATGTTCTTATTAATGGATCCCCTAAAGGATATTTTTATTTCTCTAGAGGCATTTGGCATGTTGATCCCCTCTCTGTAGTTATTTTTTCTATGGATAAGGACTTCCTTAGTAGGATTCCATCCATAATTCACAAAAATGGGAAATTTAAATTTATAAGTCCTGGAATGGGGCTCTATTCTCATTATCATTTTGTATATGTTGATGATATCATCCTAATCACCCATGGGGACAAGAAAAATATTGGAAACATCAAGAAATTAGTCTTTTATTATGAAGAGGTCTTAGTCTCAGAGATTATCTAGAATAAATTATTTATCTACTATGGAATGATCATCCCTAATTTTATGACAATTGACTATATAAAATAACTATGAATTAGAGAGGGAGTTATCCCTTTTATCTATCAGTGCATCCCAATGTTTTGGTGAATACCAAAATCTTGTAATTTTTCTGGTATTAGCAGTCATATCAGATGACAACTTGCTTCATGGAAAGGTAAATCACTATCCATGGAAGGTCGTGTTTGTTTGGATAAATCCATCATCATCTAGAAATTTTTATATTAATTCATTTTTTATTAATATACTTCTTCCCTTATTGAAGATTTCAATGTTTCCATGACAAATATTATTTGGAGAGGTATTATTCTATAGAAATGATTAGTCATGTTATCCTAGAATAATTTCTGCATTCCATATAATGTGGGGCTCATGGAATAAATATATATATTATCAATAATAATATTCATGATAATTTTATATGGAGGATACTTAATAGTAATTCAGAATCCATTCTATTTCTCAATGAAATATTTCTGAATAAGCTCCAAATTGTGAACCACAATCATCTGGATTCCTTGGTTTGGGCTTCTTTTAAGTATATCCTTGTTATAATTTCTTCTCATTCCAAATAATTGGTCTCCAAAAATTCATCCATTAAATTATATACAATTAATTAGACCAGTTCTTGACTAATTGAATCCCAAATTAGTGATGATTTAAACCTAGTTAATGATACCGCAGTCAAATATCAATTTGGGAGAATGGATAATTATACCTATAAAATTAAAGAAATTGTGCGTAGCTACACCATCTCACCACAGAATGATTTTTAGGCATGATAATATATTGTGAATGGATTTATCATCTACCTTCTTTTGAGTTCCCATCTTATTGTTTATAATGTGGACCCATATTGGTTTAGAAAAATTAATAGGAGTCGCATCATTCCCTCCAGGTCAATTCTCATTTGGAGGATGGCACACGAGAAACTATCGATTGACTCATATCTTTAAACATGGGTAATTCCCATTTTACCCAAATGTGCTTCTGATAATAAATATATATAAGACATTAAACATTTATTCCTATTATGTTCCACTACATAGATGATGTGGAATTCCCTCTCAGACATTTTATATATCCAAATCCTTAGACTAGCTCTATACAGGAGTTCCTTAAAGGATGGATGGATCCATATCTCCCAATATATTATTAATCTTTTTTAGGTTTCTTATATAGAATTGGTCTTCATTATTTGTAATCATCTCAAAAAGTGGATTCATGATTGATATTTTTTCATGCCCCAAGTTTCATTTCATTAATTGTTGGTTGCTTTCATGGAAGATAGCCCCTCTCATAAGGGTTATTTCCATAACTCAGTGCATGACCTCATTGTCTTCAAAATGCTTGTAATTAATGGTAACTTCTATCCTCCTTATAGAAAACATGAATTATTTTTTTTTATTCCTATTTTAGGTTACATCAAAATTAATATTGGTGGGTCATTAAGATGTAATCTAAGTCCATCGGGTTATGGTGCTGATTTCATAAATCATCGTGGGGATATCTTAGAGTGTGTCTATGGTTCATGTGATGTAGATTATTCACAGAATAACAAAAAAATTGGTTTTATAGTTTATATTGAGCAATAAAAAAAATCTACAACAAAATTTGTTTAGAATAAGACTCAAACACCATTGTTTTAGCCATTAGAGAATTCTCTGATCATCTCTCATAAAAGCTAACCACTTTATGGATTAATTTATTATATTTACATGCATCCATTTACTACATCATCACCCTTTTCTATAGAGAGGCAAACTCTCTGGTGTATTTCCTTTCCACCTAGGGTGGAAATTGAAATTCTTTTATGTAGTTTAATTAAATTCATGATGATCCAAATCCCCTTCTTGAGAGGGACTCGTGTAAAATTCCACACTTTAGACTCTAATAACATTGATTTACTTTTCCAATAAAAGAGTCTTTATTTATTGGAAAATGTCACATATTTCCCCAAAAATAATTATCAATTCATACTATTTTAAGAGGCACTATGTATTTTTATTGATCTAGATATCTTGTTTTTTATAATAGATTGTATTCTTATAAAATAATCTAATGTTATTTTTGGTTAATTGTGGTGATAAAATTATAATTTTATTTAACATAATTTAAATTTATATAAGAGTATTTAAATATAATATTTATTTTAAAAATATTTATTCTATTTATTTTAATTATTCTAATAAAATTAATGTTCTAAATAATTACATTAATTATTCATTCATGTATATCTGATAACGAAAATGTAGTCCTCATAAATATGATTCCATTTCTTTTTATGAATCACAGGATAGAATATTTGTTTAATGATTATATGAAATAATTGTTTTGAAATTTATTATTTTTATTAAATATTAACAGTTTTTTTGGACATGAAGACTTCAAAAATAAATTTCCTATCATATTTATTGATATTTTCCATTATGACATTTTTGTGGCTATTTAGCTATTCTTAAATATTTTTTACCCATTATAATGAATCAGAAACATATTAATTTTATTCAAAAATGGAGTGATAACATTTTTATCATTGATTTAAGATGAATTTTTATATGTAAAACCAATTTAGATCAAATATAAAAAATCTAAAATGTAAATATAGGGGGTATAAATCTTATGATTGGTTCTATCTTTTTTTTGAATTATAATTTTTTAGGAATTCATTATTTTCATTAAAATATTATGTAGTGTGTGAATATTCATGGAAAAACTAAATATTGAAATATCACCTAGAAGAAACATATAAACAAATATTTTTACAAAATTCTATGGGATTTCATGTTTTAATCCCATAAAAATATTTTCTCTCATAATGATCTTATTAGACTCAATAATGTTATATGTAACCTATTTAGGATTACTTTATTAATAAATGGACCTCTTAGTAGTTTTTATATTTAATATTATGGGTTTTAAAAAATGAACCATTTTATAAACTTTTATATAGCCTTTCAATCAACTATTGGAGAAGATGTTTCCATGGGTATATGGATGCTAGTGTTTTCTCATAGATTACAGTATCAATAAATTTAAAATTATCCTCTAACATATCCTATGAAGATGATATTAACTTTTATTTTCAATTATATCACTCTTATCTTAAATATATTCTTTATATACATTATTTTTACAAGTTTTCTCAAAAAATATATATTTTAAAATAAATCACTCATATTATTTATAAAATTTCTTCATTTGAAACATAAAAGTTTTATAATGTATAAGGATAATATGGGAAATATGTATTAATATTTTTAATACTATTGGGATATTTAATTCATAACAAGTTCTAGAGATTTCTATTAAGATGAAATTTTTGTAGAAATAACATATCATCATGTTTGTTTGAAATAAAATTAATCATATATTACTGAAAAAATATTTCATGAGAATTTTGGTACCACCCATTTCATTTTATTTTTCTTATTCATTTATGAATAGCCTCATGGGATCTAAAAAATCAACACCAAAATTATTAATTTTATAAAATTGTGTAGCATGCCTCGGAATAAGATAATTTCTGTTTCATGTAAAAAAATTAACATTCCATTTAACCTGAATGGAATGAGAATGAAAAAATTCTAACAATAAAATAATGTTCTAGTTTATAATTTCACTTAAAATGTTATATCCCTATTCAAAAAAAAATTATTTCTTTAGATATATATTCATTAAGTTTAATTTTATGGGAATTTTGTTATTATTGATTATTTGTGTGGGCTACTATCCAAAATTAATTTCTGGTGATTAGATAGAACTCCAAATAGATTCTGGATATGAATTCAAATATAAATAAATGTAAATTTAAGTGTCTTAGGATATATTTAGATTAAAAATATGATATCATAATTTCTATTTGAGGTCACTCAATAAAAGATATAATTAAAAATACTCACATGTCTACTAATAATTTTTTTAATGATATCATGGAACATATTTTTTCATATATCAGGATTACATTTGGGGATTCAAAATAGGTTTGGAAATCTTAACTCTAATACCTCATACCAATTTAAAATATATGGGGGTAATGTATAATAATGTTGGAAAGTGAAAAAATGAATTAATTCATTCCTCTATATATATAATTTTCTTTTATTAATATTCAGGATAAAAAGGATTCTCCTAAATTATTTGGATAAAAATGAAGGTTTATCTAGATAATTCCTCTTCTATCTATATAATAAAACTCCTAATAATTAATTTTCTAATGTCATATATATTTTATTATATTTTATTATTTGGTTAATATTCTCAAATATGATATTAATTTTAGGGGTTATTGATAAAGTGATCAAATTAATTAACTCTCAATCACATGTTGGCTGAATTTCTATTTTCTCACTTGTGGAAGGTGAAGAATGACATACACTTCAATGGGAAGGATTAAACTGTTGTAAGGTGAATTTTTTTCCTATAATGATGTTAATCCTACAATTATTCTTCTAAATGGGGAAAATTTATAACTTTATAATAAAATTAACTGAATGGATTCGTCACGGAATTAGTCCTACATGTAATGAACATTTTATGTTATGTTTGATAAATAGATTCCTACTCTTATAGGTATGATTAAAATTAATTTTAATGTTATTACATTAGGATCTTTGAGAATAGGTGGTTTTTTAGATTGATTAATGTATTACCAAAAATATTATATAAAAAATATAAAAATTAATTTCATTAGCCATAACATAATATAATACCTTTCATTTAATCATACATGAAAAATTCTAACTACAGTTATGTAATCGCGGAAACAACTATTCCTAGTGCTATAGAACAAATGGAAATATGGAGTGAGACCATAATTATAGTATTAAAGGGAATATAATCCTTAAATAATAGAATTTATGAAATATAAATATCTATTATGAATAAAATGATATGAAATGGAATTGATGTTATAGAGAAACTAAGATAATTTAAATAGTGATTTTTGTTGAGTTATAAGTTTAACTTCTTACATTTCCATTCCTTTAGTTTTACCACCAATATATTGATTTTATTAAGAAAACAATTTTGAGGAAAAGTGAGAAACCATACAATACCATAAGAGATGTCAAACTACTTCAAAGGAAATAGTTGAATCTAGGAATTTCCGTTTAAGTATTTTAGAGATCTTACCTCGGAGGAGACTCCATTAGGGAGAGAAGGACCACCCATCTGGATTGTCTTTGAGGAGGTCTTCAAAATACAATTCCATCTTTTCCCAAGAGTATATGAGCTCCTCCACTGAAATCTTCTTGTCATTAAATCCATGAGCCAAAATACATTGCTATTTTTTGATCCAGAAAATTTGTTCTGAGATAACATTAACCTAGATAATCACCTAAACCATCCAATAAAATTCCTCTATCATGAAATTGACTTTTGGGTCCTTATATAGGAATTATTCAATGACATTTATGATGGTTTCCCACTCATCACACTCCATCATTTCCTTCCCACACTCTAGTATAGCTCAATCAACAACCTCATTTCCACCCGTTACCAGATGCTTATCAAAGTCTTTGTATTTTCTTTAATAGTGGTTATATATAGTGTAGGATACCTTCATAAGTGACATGCCTTTTCTTGGGGATCTAGTCATAGGAGGACTTAGAATATTTCAATAGTAATTTCTTTAGCACGAGCTTCATGTGCACTTAATAAAAATATCTAAATCAATGTTGGTGATCTTGGACTTCCTTTAAGAGGATCGAGGATATTCCTCCTCCATGACCTCTTCCATGGACTCTCTAGGAGATTCCAAGGAAGACTCTATCTCCAAAATTTTTTAGTATTTTTTTGTAGAAAAAAAATATCTTTTACCATACTTAAAAAAAGTTCAAATGTATTAAGATTATAAACTTAGTATTATTCATTATGATCATCACATTGATAATGTGTCTGATTCATCATACTTACCTTTTATTAGATCTGAAATTAGACTTTTGACTTGTCTTATGAACTGAAAATGTCATGACCATCAAACTAATACTGGTACTGAAATAATTGGACTCACTCATAAGGATATTCATGTTAACAATTGTTAAGGTATTCCATCAGGCTGACTGAAGTTTATAATCAGAATACATATATTATTTTCTAACATAATGAATATATTTAACACTATAATAGTGTTAATTAATATGACATTGGACATTTAGTTACAAATGAGATTTCAAGCACCAACTATCTTAATCCTTTGAAAAAAACCCAGAAATATGATTATTAGAGCATCGCCTATACATATCAAGTCATTTGAAGAATTTTGGGCTGATACATTTTTACTCTCAAGAATATTTAATATTTCTTAACATAAACTGCAAGGCCTTAGTCCTTGAAATTCTATAGAGATTCATTTTTCATATTAATCCTTATAAGATATGTTTCTATTGGAACTTTTTGAATTTTTATTATTCATCATATCATTGTTTCAATCGAGGGATTATGAGGATAGAAAGATGGTGAATCAAATCAATTAGATAGAGGGTTTCTAAATATAGGAATACATATTTGGATCATCATATCATGGGATTCTAGGATAGAAAGATATATAAATTCCAATATTAATATCAAGGGATATTCTAGTAAGGAAAGATAGAATTTACTGTAAGTATAAAATAGTAGATACTTTTTGTCAAGGTAATTCAGTACCTTACTCTTAAGGTTAAGAGATTTAAATCTTTTAATATATCTTTTACTTTATTCTTACTATTAGTAAGTTATTTCTTGTTCTTATAAGATATTATTCCTCTATTCATGACAATAGAAATTGGTCCATCATACTCATATTTCTATAATAATTGGTTTTATTGGTGTGATTGTTAAAATGATAATAAAAATAATTTGATATAAATCATATCCATTTTGGTTATAATATTTTACTATAATATAATCATACTATTTCTAGTTCTAATTTTTTGACTTTGATAATCTGACTATGTCTTAGTCAAATACAGTTACATTTAGAGGCTTCTGTGTTAATTATTTTAAATATATTAAAATATATTTTTATACTACAATTCACCCCCACCCCTACTATAATTATATCCATCTAAGATAATTATTATGATCCTACAATTGGTATCAAATCAGTTTTCTATAACTTATATACTAGCTAAGTTTTCACTTTCTTTACATGCTATAAGTTGTTTATGTTTTTATATAAACTTTGTGTATATAAAACTTTCATATACTAATGTGTATATATGGAAATGTATTTCTTTTGTTTTAAATATGGATGGTCTAAATTTTTGATCAATATATAATCTAATCTCAAAGAGACAACATATCTTTGATGGTGCATAGTATGAGTACTGGAGAGATAGGATGAATGTCTTTTTCAACATATGATTTGATAATTTTTTCAAGCTTACTAGAGACTAAATGATTCAAAATAAGGAAGTCACTTTTTTAAATCATCAATAAAAAAGAGTATCTGTAATTTTGTGGTGTATAGAATACTCTATTGAGTTCCATGACAAGAAGTATATATAGTTATATATTTCAAGTGATGGTGCAAATAGTATATGGAAAAATCTTGAAATCGTAATCTTTGGTTCTTTTAATGTTATTGGGACTATAAGATATCTGATTAGAGAATAATATCATTCCTTTGATTTCTTACTTGGATAATTAGTTGAAAAGATGCACCATATGTTCATAACACACATAAATAGTTTAAAATATGTTGGTAAAAAAGGTCTTGATGATGAAATTCTTGTTTAAAAGATTATTGATATTATTCCCAATGAGTTGGAAACCAAAATAACAGTTATTTATGAGATAATAAATCTTAATAATATTACTTGGGATGATTTAATTGGAATATTTTTTCAATACAAGGGTATACTTAAAAGATATTATTAGAAAGAAAAAAAATAAAATGGTGATGTTTCTTTTGCAAAAACATCTACATTACCTTCAAAAGCTCAATCAGCTGATAGATTTTTCAAATTGTCAAGGAAGAATAAAGTTGTTGTTAAAATATTTTCATGTATATCATAACATAAATAGAATTAGTTAGCTAATATAGCTTTAAGGATGAATAACATAGTTGGAAATAAATATTTCCATTATCGATATAAAAATTTTCAAACGGATAAAGGTGATAAGAAAGATTCTGAAGTCACTTGATATGAATATAAGAAATCTAGATATATTCAACCATATTTTCTAAAGACAAAAAGGAAAGATAGGACAGAAATGAATTCAGAATTAAATTCCAAGAATTATTAAAATTATAAAGGCAATAAATTTTTAAAATCTTAAGACACATAGGGTGCCAGAATTGGTGATTCTATTGAAAGTTCTTCAGATAATGAATGTTCTAGACATTGGAACGTATGAATTTTTTAAAAAGGACCCATCATAAATCCATGTTTAATGGATAAGGTATAAACATATGAATCACAAAAAAATGTACCTTTAAATTCCAATTACCCTAAAACTCGTAATGAAAAGAGTTCTACAA
Organism: Viscum album; assembly: GCA_963277665.1. Taxonomy (NCBI): domain Eukaryota; kingdom Viridiplantae; phylum Streptophyta; class Magnoliopsida; order Santalales; family Viscaceae; genus Viscum; species Viscum album. The sequence goes on along the minus strand of OY728123.1, from coordinate 434,878,868 downwards.
CTTCTAATGGAGGATATTCCTCAGCTAGTGAGGACAATACATTACCTACTTATGATGAAGTTTCATGATTCAAAAATATTATAGAAAATTATATTTGTAAATTTTCAAAATACTAGATAATTATAAAGATAAAAATTTTAAGGATGGGTCAAGGATAAATTTTTTGATTAATGAAATATCAGATATTTCTAAATATCGGGATATAACTATTTCTGAAAAAAAAATATTTCCAAATATTTTAAAAAATTCATTTCTGATAAAAATGTTATCCAAACAAAATATATATCAAGAACTAATAATAAAGAGTATATAAATAAAGTTACTAAAATAATATATAAAATCTCTAGTTTAATGAAACTCTTTTCCAGGTTTACCACCAGAAAGGAAATCTTTAATAGAATATATATAAAAAATTGGACCTCATGGAAATATTCTTGGGATGGGCTTTATAAATAAAGACCTATTTTTAGTAAAAAAAATTATTTCTAAAAGTGATTTTTTTATCACTAAGTGCCAAAGTGGTGGGAATTTGAAAAAATATTGTTCCTTGAACAGAGTAAAATCTATAGGTTTTCAAAATGCCTGTTTTTATAAGGAAATGAACTTTTCCTTCAAAAATATCAGACAAATGGGTTTACATATGATTTTTTTAAGAATACCGGACCCAATAAGGCTTGGGTTTTGAAAAAATAATATTTTTTCATGATAAAAAACATAGTACAGTCAACAATCATATTTCTTACAAATATAGTGTTTATTCTAGGAACAAGACTATAAACAAAAACTTATTCAAGAATATTATCAAGAAGAAAGGTTTAAAAATAACTTTTGGAGATAATACTCAAGGATATATTATCAGAATATGTAACATCATTCTTCCTTGAAAATCAATTATTTTAAAAAAATAATTTTTTGTAGGTCTTAAGAAAAACCTTATTATAAAAATATAATTATGTGATTAAGTTTACCTTATGAATTTGAAGAATAATATATGTTTGGTATAGAGTTCCAAAGATAACTTTATTATTTCTAAAAATTGGCCTAATAATTATTATAAACATAACATAGAAGACCATAGGATCCAATAATTTCCTTGCCCTACTGAAATAGAATATCAATTTTGGTTATTGAGTACTAAATTATGGTACTATAACCTTAGAAAGTTATCTATGTTGGCTATTAATTACTTTTTAAAGATATATCAGATCATAGGTTTGATACTTCAAAAGTATGTGACCCTTATCAATAAGGTTAGGCACATAAGTTGAGTTTTAAACATATTAATGAAGTCATGACTTTTGATTATTTATAGATAGTGCACATGAACTAATGTTTTTCTACAAAAAATGGGATTATTGGTGTGAAATACTATCCATATGAATTAGTTGATGATTTCCCTAAATATACTTGGTTTTATTTTCGATCAAAAAAAAATGAATCCTTTTTTATTTTAAAATTTTTTTAACTATATTAAAAATGATAAAAACCTATCATTGATAAAAATTCTTAGTGATCATGGTGTAGGATTTTTGGACTTGGATTTTGAAACCTTTAATAGTAAGAAAGGTACTGAAAAAAACTTTTCAAAACCTAGAACCCCTATAAAATGTTGTAGTTGAATGAAGAAATATAATAATTCATTAAATAACTAGAACCATTCCTAGTGAATACTAAGTTGCTAAAAAAATCTACTAAATAGGTTGGTACTACCTAATATACTAAAAATTGTGTTTTAATTAGACCTTATATTAATGAAAATCCTTTTGATATGTGTATAGGAAGAAACCAAATTTTTATTACTTCATGGTTTTAGTTTTAAAGTATTTGTTTGGGATACTAAAGATAATTTATATAAATTTTCACCCAAATATGATTAAGGAATTGTTTTAGGTGATTCCACAACTTCTAAGTCTAATAGAGTTTTTAATAAAACAAATTTACAATTAAAAAAATAGTAAATGTTATCTTTGAAGAAACTTGTCATTTTTTCAAATAACCTCAACCTACATCCTAAGAGGTAATTTCTAAAACTGATTTTGAAAATTTGTTATAAATTTCTTCCCATAATGAAATAACTCGAGAAATAGATTCTAAATTTATTCCTCAATAATTTTTTCTTCATATTTTTTGAAGAGAATACTTTTGAAAATTGTATAATTCAATTGTTTATTAGTAATCATCCTAGTGAATGTGTCATTATTGATATAGATTGACCAGTTAGGTCTAAGTATTCCTTAATAAATGAAATTGAACATATACCTTTCATATAACAATTTGAACCTAAGAATACTAATGATGATTTAGGTAATGTGGAATGGATTAAGGTAATTCAAGATTAACTCAATGATTTTGAGAGGAACATAGTCTATTAATTCATTGAATGGCCTATTGAAACTTATATAATTAGAGTAAAATTGGTTTTTCAGAAAAAATGTGATGAAAATGGATTAATTTTTAGAAATAATTCTAGACTTATTGATAAGGTATATAATAAACTATAGGGAATCATTTTTAAGAAACTTATTCTCTAATTGAAATACATGAATCTATTCAAATACTTCTATCCTTTGCATAATTAATTAATACCAATCTATTTCAAATGGACATGAAGTTATATTTTACTAATGTATATGTTTAGAATGAATTTTATCTTTAACAACCTCCTTTTTTGAAATCAAAAAACATGCAGAATATGTTTATAAAAACACCAAATCACTTTATGGAATTAAAAAAGACCCTAGATCTTATTATGATTGTTTTTATGCATTTTTTTAGAAAAAAATTATATTAAATGTGTTTTAGATCCAACTAATTTTAAAAAAAAAATTAAAAATATTGTGATTTTAAAACATTATGTTTATAACTTTATATTTGGTTCAACTTGAAAATATTTAATAGATTCCATGGAGAATATTATGATTTCTACATTTTAAATGGGTATGATGGGTGAGATAACATATTTCCTTGGTTTTAAAATTTTAAGAAAACCATAAGGAACTTTTATATCTCAACACAAGTTTATAAAATATCTTCTTTTGAAATTTGGATTCAATAATACTAAAATTATTAGTACTCTAATTGGTACCTATAATAATTTAGATCCTAATGAATCTATGAAACCTGTTGGTCAAAAATCTTTTACCAGTATGATTGGATTTTTACATTACTTAATTGATAGTCATCTGGATGTAATGTTTTTTGTATGATTATATACAGGATATCATTTCAATAAAAAATAATAAAATCTTAAATCTATTAAAGAATGTTTTTACTATCATAATGTACCTATGGATTTAGGAATTTTCTATTCTTCTAGAAAAGTTTTTCAATTAAAAATTATTTCAAAGGATGAGTTTAGTGGATGTATAAAGGATATAAAATGTATATACATAAATTTTCACTTCTTAGGGTATTGATTAGTTTCTTTTTATTGTAAGAAAAAACACTCAGTAATTCTTTCCACTGCTAAAGATGAATATGTGGCAACCCAAAGTTGTTGTGCCCTAGTGTTTTAGATGCAATACACACTCACTAACTATGGAATGAGTTTCACTAAAACTCAAAATATTTGTGACAATAAAAGTTCCATTGATTTAAGTAAAAACCCATCACATCACTCCCATGATAAGAACATTGACATAATACACTATTTCCATCAAGACTACACAATTAAAGGAGATGTAATTTTATAATTCATCGGAACACAAGAACAACTTGCAAACATTTTTTCAAAACACCTTAGTTCTGATATATTTGATTATATGAAAAAAAAAATAGGAATGATCAATGTAAAGTGACTATTAATATCTACTACATTTTTACTTATCTCCTTACATTAACATACTTCTTTTTATAGGGGGTACATATGTGTTTTTTCAAAACATTTAGTTTTTATTCAAAACATACATTTATAAATTTTTTAGTTTTTCAAATACTCATATTTTAATGATATTTCTGTAGTAAAATTTTACATAAAAAAATTGAAGTCAAAATTACCAAAACAATTTATGAACTCAGTTTTCGTTATAAAATTTTCAATATCAGATTGTTTAACAAAATTTTCTGAATTTAAAATTTTCATTATTTTTTTTTGTATTAAAAATATCATATTCAATTTTTTTTCAAAATAATCCAAATATATTTACAAAATACAAGAAGAATGGGTTATCTATACTAATTAAACTTTATAATCTGAAAGGTACACATATATTCTTTTAGTATTTTCATAATTTTATTACGTTAGTTATTTAATTATTTATAGTATTATTTTAGTTTTTATAAATAATTTTTTTTTGTTTTCAAAAATTTTAAATGTTTTCTAATAATAATTATCCTTACTTAGATAAATATATTAATAACTTTTATAGATAAGAATTCCATTCCAAAAATTCTTTGGAACTAGTAGAACTAAACCTCTTTAGCCAGATCCATAAAAATCAAATTCTACAAGAAAAATTTCAAAAAAAAATTTAATAATTTTTTCATGTTTTGATAAGATTAGAAGGTATTATTACTTACTTTACAAATATTGAGGAAATGTTTCAGATAATTAGGAATAATGTCAATGATAAATCAGAATCTAAGAAAGATTTCTTTGAGTTACTAATTCAAATTGAATCTAATTTGAAGACTTTAAATAAAATTCTCAGGTGGAAGAAATATAATGTAATAATATGGTGAAGTTGTCTCATCAAATCGACTCTAATATTTGAATTCATAGTGAATATTTTGATGATTTAAAGAAAGTTAGGTGGTAATTGGATGAGTATTTCAATAGATTATCACCGTACATAGAATATAGATTAAAATTAGTGAGGAGTTCATAGATTCCACTGAGGAAGGTACTGAATATACCAAAGCCTTAAAATAGAATATCATATATATAGAGCTCGAGATGAGTATAATAAGGTATTTTGAAGAAGAAGTGGTCATTTTTAGGAAATAAAACAAATAAATCATTGAGTAAGTTTAAAGTCTATATCCTCAAGACCAGAATCTGGAATTAAAAGTTAAAAATCTTGAGATGGATCATTGGGGGTTTAAGAAGATGAATAATTTCATAAATACCTTGATATTGAAAGAATAAATATTTTTCTTGAACACTTGATATTTTTTTTAAACATTTGAGTGCCTATAATGAATTATCTATTTATCTAAGTCCATTTCTCCTAAATTTTTATCTACTTATTATTGGTTACATGTTCTTTAATTTTATTCTTGGATGATTAATTGGTTTTGTATTGTTTTGTATATTTTCTTTCTCTAATATTTCGGGAAACATCTAATCCTTCTCATTCCTTTTTGAAAATCATAAAGGGGGATAACAATATATTTAGGGGAAGAATGTCTCTTTAAGGTGCAGTATTTCTTTAAATGGATAGAATATTTTATCTAAAGTAAGAGATATTATCCTTATTGGGAGACAAATTCCTTAGGGGGATAATTTTTTCTTATGAAATAACTATTATAAAACTCCACATCATATTCATAATCTTATTTGTAAGATTTATAAACTCTGAAGGAGTTATGTTTCAGAAGAATAACTATGAATATGATGTTCTTGAAATAAAAATGGTCATTATGTTTTTAAAGTTATTTTTAATCTACATTTTGGGGTTTGTTTTTTCCAAAAAGGGGGATATTGCTGAGTCATAATTTTTACTTCTTACTTTTCCATTCCTTTAGTTTCATAAATCACAGAAAATCTTAAAACATTTTTAATATATTTTAATGTCCCAAGAGTTTTAGTATGTTTTTTGGAAAACATTATCTTTTACCATACTTATAAAAGGTTATAATATATTATGAATATAAAATTACTATTATTAATTACGATCATCAGATTGAGTATCTACCTGATTCATCAGACTTATCTTTTATTAGATCATTATCTAGAATTTTTTACTTGGAATTCATTCTGAAAAAAGTCATGACCATCAGACTAATAATGGTACCTAAATAATTTTACTGACTGTTATAAGGATTATCATATTAATAATTGTTAAATAATTCCATCAGACTTACTGAATTTTATAATAATAACACATAGAATATTTTCTAATGTAAGGAATAACATTAACATTGTAATGGTGTTAATCAATATGATGTCATACATTCAATTACAAATGATATATCAAGCTCCAACTATCAAAAGATACTACAATAAACTCAAAAATATTACCATTATAGATTTCCATGTAAATAGTAAGTCATTTTAAAATATTTGGGTTCCCACATTTTCACTCTCAAGTATTTTAATGATTAATTAGCGTTAACATATCATTCTGAATCTTTTTAATTATTTAGAGAGTTTTTTGTTCTGAGGAATCCTTATCATGGTTGAATCCTTTAGAACTTTTTGAATTTCTATCCTACATCTGATCATTGTAATAGTCAAGGGATTCTAGGAATACTAAGATGGTGAATAATATCTATCGGATCAAGGGCTTATGAGGATAGGAATACATATTCCAATAATCATATCAAGGGATTCTTGGGATTGGAAGACAGAGCAATTTTGATCTTCAAATCAAGTTATTTCCTGGAAGGAAAATATATAAGTTATTTTAATTATAAATTAGTGGATAGCTTTAGTAAAGGTTATTTACTACCTTAATCTTAAGGTTAAAATATTTAAATATTTTAATATAGCTTGAATTTCATTATTACTATTATAAATCTACTGCTTATTTTTTAAAGGTATTATTTTTTGTGCATGATAATAGAAAGTGAGTCATCATATTCATCTTTTCATACTAATTGGTTTTATTGGTATGATTATTAATACGGTCAAAAAAATACTTTTCATTAAATTGGATCCATTGTTATTACAATATTTTACACTAATATAATTGTACTATTTCTTGTTCATATTTTGTGACTTTGATAATCAAACCAATTGTGAGTATGAAAAAGTTACTTTAAGAGGATTGTCTGTTAATTAGTTTAATGCTTTCAAACTACATTTTTAAACTACAATCCTCCCCATCTTGTAAGTATATCCATATAAGATAATTATTACAATCCTACAATTTTAAAATTTATTTTGAGGTGTATTTATAAACTATAACATGACTATTGAATGGGTATAATGATTATTGTAATAGTTATATTATAATATGACCATTATATAAACATGTTTCCTTTAAAATTGATTACAATATATGGTAATTGTTTAATTAATAAATATAAATTACATATATTAATAAATTAATGGTAATGAAGTTTCACAAACATATATATATATATCCATGTTTCGCTTCGGTCTTGAAAAGCCCAACGGTTCCGTATCTGATGACGCGTGGACCTGCTTTCCAAAGGCAGGCATTTGCCAGATAGTCTGACTAGCGATGCTTAAGAACTCACATTGGTAGAGAGGATTGGAAGTTGGGCTCATCTCACCCTTTTGAAGGGAATTATTGCCTGTTTTGGGAATCTCTTATAGATTTAAGACATATTCATACGTTCGCGAATATTTGGTTTATACCCAAGCATAGTATCCATGGATTTCTCTTGTTTGGCAATGGTCAACTAAACACAGGGGTTCATAATTGTTTTTTCCCGAGGTTTACCATCCCTTGTTGGATTAATGACCCTGAGGAGTCGGAACTCATTGAGGTGGCACTAGGAGTGGCTTGGTGAACCGATGTGAAGATATTTGGATCGACCGGTTGTTGGGCTTGAACCTCATGGAGGATTCTTATGTACCCTGCATAGGGGACAGGGATCAAAGTCTGCGTAGTTCTAATGGTAGCTCCGGAACCTGGGGGTCCATTGGTGATCAGGCTTGAACCTCGGGGAGTCTTCCTATGTACCCTGCCTAGGGTACACGGATCAAAGTCCACATAGTTCGAATTGGCTTGGGACTTTTGCTCTGAGGTAGACCAAAATTATGGATTGGGGCTTACACTCTGAGGAGGCCCAGGGCGATGGATTGGGGATTACACTCTAAGGAGGCCCATGGTGCTGGATTGAGGATTACACTTTGAGGAGGCCCATGGTGATGGGTTGGGGATTACACTATGAGGAGTTCTAGGGTGATGGATTGGGGCTTACACTCTGAGGAGGCCAATAAGAGGATGTCATGGTTGATGCTTACTCTAAGACCACGTGAGTCATGCTCGGTGTGAGAAACAAGATGCAGCAGGGTCCAGAGAATCACATCATGAAAGGTGCGTCTGTGAGAAGTGGAGTGGGGATTACGCATGAGGGTGGCCCATAAATTCAGGGCTTACTCCGAGATGGACGCCCATGGTGACAAAGCGCAGCGGGAGAGGGAAAGGTTTTATCATGTGCATGTCACCTCTCTTGTTCCCCGGGGAAGTACCTGGGGAAGTACCGAGGTGCATGGGGATGGCTGCCTTCTGATGGGTATGTTGCCCCCTCTCTGGGGAGGGGAGAAGTGCCTGACTGCTGAAACGTGCAGTCCCCCATCCTGGTGAGTATAGGCAGGAAGGGGGCTCTCGGGCTCAAACCCCGCATTACCATGGGAATGTGAACCCAGGCATACTTCGGGAATCTACCCAAGGGTCGGGGAAACCCCTTCGCCCCTATTTATCATGGGTATGTGAACTCAAAACGGCGCACTGATGCACCCGAGGGTTAAACCACATGGATCCGGTGGATCTGGTGGAGGCCTCGGCTCGGGGCTGATGAGTAAGCCAATGAGGAGGTTGTGAAGGATCACACCGGATTGAAATTGGAAGGATTTTATCTGGCTCGGGGAATGGGAACTCTGATGGTTTTGGCAGGCCACACAGGGGTATGGGTGGTGGTGCCCTTCGCGTAGGGAAGTGCTACGTGGCTGTAGAGGTCGTCCACGAACCAGGGTGGTCTACAGACTGATGGGCGTCCTGCGAACCAAGACAGTTCGCGGCTTCAGGTTCGATCCATGAACTAGGGTGGTTAGTGAACTGATGGGCATCCCACGAACCAAGGTGTTTCATGGCTCTAGATTCGATCCGCAAACCAGTGTGGTCCGTGAACTGATGATCATCCCACGAACCAAGGTGGTTCGTGGCTCCGGATTCAATCTGCGAACCAAGGTGCTCCGCGGAGGGATCTATACAGGCATCAGCGGACAAGGGCAGTGTCGGCCAGAGGCTCGTCGGTCGGGGCTTCACCCATGTAGGAGGGTGCTACGTGGTGCGGAGGATCAGAAAACAGGCATAAACTCTCTGGTCCGCGGGGAGTATATCCGCGGAGGGACCCTGGTTCGCGGTCTTCTCTTCTTTGTTATTTTAAGTTCGTGGTTCACCAATTTATTATGCCTTTTTGGTTCCTTATTAGTTCATTCCCAGGTTCATACCTACTCTGGTTCGCGAACTGGAACTTCTGAAATCCTAAGCCTTCCTTCGAAATGCTTCCACCCGAATTTGACCGATCTCCTCTCTTTCCTCCTTCCGAATCTGAATCCCTTTTCCTCTTCCCCCTTGGTCTCCTTTTATAGAGTGGGGGAAGAGATGTATCTATGGTCATGCAGCACCTTTTGTGGAGGCCCATGAATGAAAACCCGGTTCATAGAGGAATTGGTCAATCCGTAATTCATGGGGTATTAAACACTCCTCCGCGAACCAAACTCGGGGAGTGCTTCGCGGCTGCGGTGGGTTCTACCTCCATTTCGTGAATGACAGTGGAGGCGGTTTGGGCCGGCTGACGCAGCTCGCGGCTGAGGTGGTCCGTAATGGTAAATCGGGTTGGCGTATGTCCCACCTCATGACCGTGGAGGATCGCAGCCTCCATCTAGAGAACGACGACGGTCCGCGGAGGAGGGACGCTTCGCGGAACCGGTCGTGCGTCGTTAACATTAGGCCGGTCTGCGTACTGGTTCCTCCCTTTCCATCCTTGAGTATTGTCCACATTTTCCTAATCCTTTTTAGGGGGAATTGGGTGGAATATCCCTTGAGTTAAAGGGGATCATCATTCTCCTTTGTGGATTTTTCAGGACCCTACAAATGCCCCCCATCGGAATGGGGTCTGATCGGAACGAAGAGGAGGCTATTCTGATGCAGAGTGGTTTTGAAACTTGGGTAGTTCGCAGTAGAGAGGTGGACCCAGTAGGGGACCAATCCTATAAATACGGAGGGTCCTTCATTTTTCTTCTACTGGATTCTTTGCGAATACTAGCGCTCTTTTGCGTGTGCGTGCTTGTTCCTTCACGAAACGCTTTTTCCGCAAACCGGCTGCTACTTCGGCGAACCATTTCTCGTTCTCACCGTTATTCATCCATGGATCAACGCCCCAGACACAAACTAACACTTTTAATTAATTAAAAATTAAGTCACGTCGGGCTGCAAAGGAACTCGTTTCGCGGTTTTGGTGATCTGCAGTTTCGATTCTCCGTGGACTAAAATCTTCTGAACTTTAAAATTTTCTAAGTCTTCTAAACTTAAACACTTAAATTTGGGATCTAAATTCTGCAGAGCAACTTGGTTTGTAGTTTCCTGGCCAACGCTCTGTGGGCCTGGGTTTCGCGGACTACTTTCACGAAGGGCTGGTTCGTGGGATGCTGTCATCATGAACCATCCTTTGAGGCCACCTCATGGACTTTTCTATGAAAGCTCCTCAACTGATCCTCAGCCATATATTTGGTATTTTTGTCCGAAAATTTTTTTTATTCCGGACTAACTGCTTGTTGGCTTTCATCGTGCAGGGATAAAATATGGTTCCCCCTCATTCTGCACCACGGCCTGCTATAGAGCCTCTCCTGATTGGTTTGGGGAGATGTTTATCTATGATTCGCAGAGTGGAGAACATCCAAGAGGACCCTAGACAGTACATCATTCCTAATTATGGTGTCTTGAAAGACTTTCTCCCTCCTGAGCTCCTCGATTATCCACTATCAAATCGGCTTCTACTTCATGGATTCGGTCTTCAAGACGATGTCCATATTCCCCCCACTTTCTCTTGTCTTCCTTCTCTTTTCTTGGAAGCATCGTCCAAGTGTATTCAGGCGAACCTTACCCAATCGGAGGAGATGGTTTCTGACTCTGACCAGAAAGACGCCTTCATTTTAAGAGGATCTGTTTGGACCTAAAGTGATCAACATGCCTGAAACTTTTCTCAGGAAGTTGTCTTCAAGAGTTACCCTTCTATTATCAACCTTGATCGAGTAGATCCCGATTCGGGGTGGATTTCTAGGTGGGATCTTCATTCTAGCAGGCTCTTCTTAAATGACTAGGCCTGGGCTTTCTGGGTCCATCATCTCTGTCAGGAGTCTCCCGAATTACTAGAAGCAGTCAATTTATACTCTGTAGTGTGGGCTTCCCAATTTTCTATTTACCCGCCATCCTTGGTCCTGCCAGACCTACTCAGTCGCAGGTGTTCAAGCACTAATACTTTCCACCTTTCCCATGGTGAAGTTGGAATTAGTCTGTGGAATATCCATCAATTGGAAGGGCTCCCAGTTATTGGTGAAATGTGTAACGAATTTCTGCCTACTGCTGATGCATGGGACAACATCGAACAAGTGCCTTTATTGGCGAGGGATCTGCTGGTTATGGCGGAGCAATCACTGGGTCAGGACTTGCGTGCCCGCTCTCTAATTCCATATAGTACCTGGATAGGGTTATTTTTGAACACCACTGGTCCTGTGCCGAAGATCAAGCACCCCAAGACTCATCCTTCTCAATAGTCACGAACCTCCCCAGGTTCCTACAGGGCGGTTCTGGAGGCGGGTGACTACCTTTAATGGGGTTATGAGTTGCGCCCCGGTGTGCCGCCTATGCTCCGGCTGGTAGGTTTGTTTTCTATGTTCCTGAGCAGGTGGTTATTCCCTTCCTGGGATATTAATCCTGGCGTCAGGGCTTTCACCCTAATGATGGCAGTTGAGCTGGCAGAGGTCCGCCTGGTGAATTTGGTCCCGCCCACATTGGCTCGTATTTATGAACTGTTGGGTCACATGCAGAAGGGTGGGTCACCCTTCCATCTAAGTGGGCCATTTAAATTTTTGTATGGCTGGGTAGTGGATAATTTTCACTGTTATGAGTATCGTCACAACATGGTCATCCCGCTTCCTACTTTTCGGCCTACCCTTCTTGATATAGCTGGAGTTCGCTTGAAATCCCTCAACTCTGGTGAAGTCCTCGAGCTTCTGAGTGACTTCTCCCAGTTTTCTTTCACTCCCTACCCCACCCCTTCTGGCTTCTTAGTTGACAATCGCTGGGGGAGCCTCAAGGAGCGTTCTTACATGATCTCTCTGTAGGATGGATTTCTACCTACGCGGATTGAAGGGGTTTCTCTGTGCGAGCTGTATGTCCCAGATTGTTTTTATCGCCAGTCTGGGTGCATGCAAGTCCAAGTTTCCCTTCCACCTCCTCACGCTTGAGGACTACACCCAGCCATACTTCGTCAATGGTGGTTGATGCTGACGCAGGAGGGATCTAATACGAGCATTCCCCTGCCTGTCGTGGGGGTGGTCGCTGGCCTTTCCATGGAGTATGCAAAATCATGGGAAAAACACTATCCCAATGGGATCCTAGGGAAGGTTGTCTGGAAGGTTCCCACATTAGGAGGTACTATGGCTTTTGCATCCACCGCACCATCCTCATCAGCTTTAAGCGAGGATCGACTGATGGCTCGTCGATCAAAGCGACTCAGGGGATTTTCCTCTCCAAGCCCTACGGTGGTCGAAGTTCAGACAGGTTCATCCTTCTTGGATGTGGATGAGGATGACCCTGTGGTTTCGGGTCCCAGTGAGACAATCCTAGAAGTATTTCTAGTTGATACTGGGCTTAACAACTTGATCCCAAAGTTTGAACTGGGGTTAGAGGCTCCAGACCTTCCAGCTTCGGAACCAACTTCTAGCGAGCACATGCATGCGCTGGTTGTAATACCAGATTTGGTTCCCATGCTATCTGGAGAGGATACCAAATATCCTCATGTCATGGAGGACCACCGGGCAGTGCGCAGGTGGGCCTGGCCTCAGATTTGTGAGATCTTTGCCGAAACTCCTCTAGCTGAGATGGAAACTAAGACCGAAGCTCTTCGACAGCTCTTCCTGGGTTTGGGGTCAGGTGGCTTTGACTATCAGTAGTTCCATTCTCTTTCTTTCCAAGTCATCATGGCCTGTGAGGAAGTTTCCAATAGTGAACGCAAACTTTCTCACCTTGTTGCCGCTCATTGCGGGACCCAAGCTCTGGAGGAAGCCACGATACAGCTCCATCAGCTGATAGCATAGGAGGTGATCTCTTGAGATCATGCGGCCGTCCTATCCTCCGAGTTTCATGAATGTGAAGATCGGGAAGCAATGCTGAGGAATCTGTTGTCAACTGTGACTGGTCGTCTTGAAGCCACCAGAAAAGGGATCAACGATCTCCAAACAACAGTGGAGCATACTCGTCCAGTGGCTGAGGTTGAAGCTAGAGAGAAGGTCGTGTTGGAATAGTCTTGCAACGACCTCCACTGTATGGACGCTGATCTGGTGGAGAGAGTGAGTCAGGCTCCTTTATGACTATCTGATCCACTCTTTTACTCTCTATTTTACTTACCCCTCTACCTTTTTTTTAGGGAGAGACCCTAGCTTGTGGATGTCCTCATTTTTTGTTCGAACGAAATACAATATCTGTCAATCACTTGTTACTGTAAAATTAGACTGTTACTAGAACAATTGTTGTGTAAATAACAACTCACTGAATCAGAATTAACCATAACTCCGAAAAACAAACACTAACTTTTTCCTAGACCATGGGGTCCAACGATCATAGTTCGACTATTGCTAGGGTTTTGTAGAAAAACCCTAATAACTTTTTTTCTTTTGTTTTAATGACCAAATTTTGCCTGGGCTCATTTAGTGTGAACCCAGTGGTATGGCCTGACTTTTACTTAGGTCGCCCTTTTCAGGTTTTCGGCCTAACAGGCTTTGTGCCTCTTTTCTTGGGCGGTTTAAAGTCCTGCCATCAAGACTATCATTACTGATGTTTTAGGTCAAACAACTTTGACCAGATATTGTGGGTAAAGGGCCCCAATGGGGTTTGGTTGATCAAAAGATGTCTCAGTTTCCTTCAGACGCATTTGGAGGGAGTGTGTTTAAATTTGAATGACATGCAGGGCATGTCTCAAGGCATGGGAGCCACATTGGCATGCAGAGGTGGGAGGAGCATTGCCTAAGGAAATATTGCCTTTGGTAGAAATTCTAGGGGCGATCAATATGCAGAGCTGCTGAGGGCATGGTATGCATATTCGTGAAAAGGTGTCCTTAAGTTAATGACTCTCCATTTTTGATGGTCATAGGACTTCATGAAAGTCCATCTTATGGAAACCACCATGGGTGGCTTGGAGAATTATGAAAACCACCGGGGGTGGCTCGGAAAGGGTATGTGATTTCTGAAAGGTTTTGAAAACATCTGTATCAATCAGGAGTGTGGATGTAAGGTCTCTATCCTACACATTTATCTAGCATAAAGGAAGGTTGGGGCTTGGCATAGTTTAAAGTCATGCAGCTGGGACATCATCTAGAATGGAACGGCTTCTCCTGGTCCTCGGTAATCTTGTCAAAGATGTTACACCATATTCAGCCAGGGTTGTGAAAGAGGTTGGAAAACTGTAACTCAGAGGGTTTCTGAATCCCGGGATAGACATGGGGGCTCAGAGGCCAAGAGGCGTACGGAGAGAAGCATTGCCTAAGGAAATCCTGCCTTTGGTAGACGGGCTAGGGTCGATCAATATGCAGAGCATCTGAGGGAATGGTATGCATATTCATGCAATGGTGTCCTTAGGTCAATGATTGTATTCCCTTGATAGCCAAGAAACTTCAGGGAAGTTGAGATTTGGGACCACCACGGGTGGCTTATGAGAGTCCAGATTTTTCTGAGAACAGAGTATGGTTTATGATGAAATGGTGTCTGGATACTGGGGAAACATCTACACTGAACTTCCTGAGAATGGGTGAAGTAATCCCTTCTCATGTGGGTGTGAGACGGTGGCTTGTTCCGGTCTGACCCGTGCACTGAAGGACAGAGAAAATCCTTCGTTCCTTACTGAACCCGTGACGGGTTTGACCGTGTAGTTTAGAATCATGCAATAAAGACGAAGAGCATTATTAAAGGATGTTGTGCAGTTTAACATCATACAGCGAGGATGGGGGGCATTTTTCTTTCCTTTTCCAATGCTGTGCAGTTTAATGTCGTGCAGTAAGGACAATCGACCGTGCAATTTCATTTTGTACGGTAAGGATGAGGAGCATTATTAAACCAGTGAAAATTATTGTTTTGGGAGGCATTCCCCTAGATGTTTAATGCTTGGTATTAGCAGCCTTACGCCAGGCAGCCAAGATGTGCTTCGTGTCGTTTGACGTCATGCGGCAAGGACGTAGTTAAAAAGGCCACTCTTGATTAGAATTTAACTGGGCCCGAGTATCCTGGCATGTCCAAGATGTGGAGGGGGTTGATGGTGTAAATCATGGTTCTGGGGCTTCTTGGATCAGGAAAGATGACATGGAGGCTTTGGGGCCGGTAAGCATACGGAGCTAGGAAGAGTATCGCCCAAGGAAATCTTGCATTTTGTAGACGGTCTAGGGGCTATCAATATACAGAGCAGCTGAGTTCATGGTATGCATATTCATGAAAAGGTGTCTCCAGGTTGAAGGATTTTCACTTTCGATGGCCATGAATGGTTATGAAGATCTGCAATTATTCGGGCCATGAAGTCTGTCATCGGGGAAGGAAATGTCTGAACATGTCAGGCATACTCGGCCCTGGTTGTTGTTAAAGCTTAAAAGAGATCCCTGTGATATTTAGTTTTCACATGGGGGTGTACCTTCACTCCATGCACTTTAATTTCATGCGGTAAGGATGAGGTACTCCTAGTTTAGCAGTCATAGAGCTCGGACCATTGGGTGACTGTTACTACAGTCACTCGAAGGATAACTGGGTCAACATGTTCTGATATACTTGGAACAAGGTGGGGGATGAAGCTTGTAAACTTCAACTTTCAGTTTTCCCGGATCATGAGGTGTGGCATGGGGGCTCTGAGGCCGGTAAGCGTATAGAGCTAAGAGGAGTACCGCCCAAGGAAATATTGCCTTTTATGGATGTGATAGGGGTTATCATTATACAGAGCCGTTGAGGGAATGGTATGCATAGTCATATAGAGATGTCCCCGGGTCGATAACTTTCCACTTCTGATGGTCGTGAATGATTATGAGGATCTTCAGTCGCTCATAGTGCAGAGTTCGGCATGTGGGGATAATGGTGTCTGAGTATACAAGAAACATCTTCACTACAATTGTCCATTGAGTCAAAGTAGCCTAGTCCTGGCTTGATGTTCATTGATGCAGGTCGCTATGTGAACAACCAGTGGACACATAGGCTAGCCAGGTAGGGATACCCTAGAAACACTTGGATGTGAAGAGGGGACGAACTTGTAAACCACTTCACCGTAAACTTCTGGATCAGGAGGTATGGTATGGGAGCTCTGAGGCTGGTAAGCGTACGGAGCTAGGAAGAGTGTCGCCTATGGAAATATTGCCTTTGGTAGACGAGCCTGGGGCTATCATTATACAGATCCGCTGAGGGCATGGTATGCATAGTCATGAAAAGGTGCCCACGGGTTGATGACCTTCCACTTCCGATGGCTATGAATGGTTATGAAGATCCATAATTGTCCGGGTCGTGGATCATGATGTATGGGGAGGATTCATCCAATATTCACAAGGATTATTTCCACCTCGTTTCGCCATATGTCTTAGGTGGATCGCAAAAAACTTCGTGTAGTTTAACGTCATGCGGTGAGGACGCAGTCCGTGCAGTTTAACGTTGTGTGGTGAGGATGATAAATACTCCCCGTGTAGGTCTGGTCCATACACAGGGGAAAGGGGTACTTTTATCTTTCATTATCCATTCAATTTAACGTCATGTGTAGAGGACATAAGAATACACCTCGTGCAGGTCTAACCCATACATGGGGGAATGGGGGCAATTTTAAATCATGTTATCCGTGCAGTTTTACATCATGCGTTAAGGATGAAGAGTACACCCCGTGCAGGTCTGGTCTGTACACAGTGGGAAGGGAATTTTTATATTTTATTCGGGGGGCTGGGCCTGGACGGGGAACCCTGGCATCACTACGTATCCTGTGAGAGCAGGAATAAATCCGTACATAGTTCTCTGGAAGAAGTACACCCCGTGCAGGTCTGGTCCGTACACGGGGGAAGGGGAAATTATCTAACTTTTATTTTATTTCATTTGGAGGTGGCTGGTCCAGGAAGGGGAACCCTAGCATCACTATGTGTCCTATGAGGGCAGGAATCAAGCCATACGTAGTTCTCTGAAATAAGTACACCCCGTGCAGGTCTGTTCCATACACGGGGGGAGAGGGGCATTGTTAAAACTTCTTGTCTGTGTAGTTTAACGTCATGCGGTGAGGATGAGGGATACACCCTGTGCAGGTCTGGTCCATACATGGGGGGAAGAAGGCTTTTTTAACTTTTATTTGGGAGTGGCTGGGCCAGGATAGGGGACCCCAGTGTCACTGCCTATCCTGTGAGGGCAGGCATCAATCCGTACATAGTTCTCTGAAATCTGTGCAGTTTAACATCATGCGGTGAGGATGAGGGGTATTATTAGATTCCTTGTAGTTTAATGTTGTGTGGTAAGGAAGAACTCCATGCAGTTTAACGTAATGTAGTGAGGATGTAGATCCATTATTAGATTATGTGTAGTTTAACGTCATGCGGTGAGGATGGAATCCATGCAGTTTAACGTCATGTGGTGAGGACATAATTCTATTATTTAAGGTCATAGAGTTTGGACCATTGGGTGCTTGGTAGTTTAACGTCATGCAGCTCAGACGAGGAATACCACAACTTTAGTTATTATGTGAAATACTTCTTCATGAATCTCACATTTTTAGGAGTGGTTGTAAATTCTCCGTCCATGGAGATCAGGGTATATGCTCCGTTGGAGTAGATCTTGTGTACAACGTATGTGTAGGATCGAAATAGTGATGTAGATGCTCAATATACAAGAGGGGGGTGAATTGTATACTTTAAAAAATTCCTTTGGAACCTTTAAAGTTAGTTACAAACAACTATGTTTTCCTTAAGTAAAGGAAAGGGATAAGTTTGACAAAGTTAAACTAAGCAAATTCACAACACCTCTGACACTGAATCCAAACTTGGAAAGAGATTCCGAAAGTAGGTTCCGGAAATATGATTCCGGAGATTGAAACTTAACAAAAGTTACAATATGAGATTCTAACTTAAAGCGTATAGAATCTAAATGAAACAGAGTACAAGTAAGGAAGTATAAGAAAGTTATACTTTCCTTATATTACAAAATGCAGCGGAAATTAAACAAGTAGTTAAACTACAAGTAACAAGATAATAGTCTTTTAACCCAAAGAGAAGGGTATCCAACAACCTTGGATAAAGGTCCCTTGATTTATACTTTCCAGCAAGTCTGTCTTACCCACACCAGGGTAAGCCCTCGATACGAAGATCGGAGTGTCTCTGTCTTTCTATCCCCGCAAGCCCTCAACTTCAAGGTAGTTGGCAACCTCTGTCTTCCTCAGCAAGGAAGCCCTCGAACTTCAGGGTAGTAGGAACCTCTGTCTTCCTATCCCTGGAAGCCCTCGAATGTAATCACCAACATTCGGAGTCGCACGAAGCTTTGAGAGTTAATAAGAGCCTCTCTCTCTAGAAATCACTTCAACAGCATGTATGCACAAAATCAGGTTGTTCATCTGTCATCAATATCGAGCTCTTTCAAATGAGCTCTTGTTTATAGGTAAGGTCGGCTCCTTCTACAACGGTCATATTTTCCTTAAAGATCGGAGGGACCTGTACACATGTCACTTAGACAACGGTTAGTTTATAACAAAATAGACGACACCGTTTTATAACAAAACAAGTGTAACAGAATGTACGACATCGTTTTAATTCTAACTAAAAAAGTTCGGAATGAAATCTTCGGAGTATGGATTCGGAATGAAATGAAAATAATAAAGAGTAGACAAATTATAGAAATGAAAGCAGAATAAAAAGTTCGGAGTCTAACCAAAATATTTTTCGGAGTCTGAATTAATTCAGAGAGTATTAAACAAAGATAATCAGATTCTGTTTAATAAGAGAATTCGGAATGAGAATTCGGAATAATAATTCATCATCAGAATTCATAGTGAGATTTCATCATCATAGTTCTTAATGAAAATTCATTATCAGAATTCGTAATGAGAATTCATCATTAGAATTCGTAATGAGAATTCAATGTCGAACTTCATAAGAATTCATATCCTGAATCTGGAATAGAACTTAGTCAGAGTTCATATCCGAAATTCGGAATGATACTTTATTACAGTTCTCATCTGGAATCCGGAGTGAAACTTCCTTACAGTTCTTATCCAGAATTCGGATCCTTAAATAGAATACTTTATATCAAGGTTTTAAACAAATCTGAGAAAACAGAAATGAATCCGAATTTTATACTTAGGAAAAATATGGATGAAAATATGATAAGGATAAATTTCCTTATAAAAGCAATTTTCCTTATAAAATAAATTTTCCTTAAGAAATCATTTATCCTTAGGAAATAATTTTTCCTTAAGAAAGCATTTTTCCTTAAGAAATCATTTTTCCTTAAGAAAGTATTTTTCCTTAAGAAAGCATTTTTCCTTAAGAAAGCATTTTTCCTTAAGAAAGCATTTTTCCTTAAGAAGGTGTTTGTGATTTTCAAAATAAGAACGAATGAAAAAGTCATAAGGAAAACCTTATTGACTCAACAGTATGGTCCCTCCCATTTGGGCTCCAACTTTGGAGGCTTCTTTCTGGGTATCATTGCGGTTCGGAGGACCAACACTAATTCTTCTTCCAAGAAAGACTTAAGATGAACCTTTTTGTTGAAGGCCTGTGCGATCCGATTCTGGTATACCTCCATATGGTGCAAAGTGTGCAACTGCATATCATTTAGCTATTCAAATTCACCTAGCTGCTTTTTTGACTTCTCATCATCAGATAATTGATCAGAGATGGAAACACTGAGTGAGGTAATTTGGAGTTCAATGGGCAGGACCACCTCTGTGTCGTACACCAATGAGTACGGGGTGGCCCGAGTAGCAGTGCAGATTGTAGTTCGATAATCCCACAATGCATGGAGGAGTTTATCCGGCCATGACTTATTGTCTTTGTCCACCATTTTCTGGAGAATGTTGGATAGGGTCTTGTTGAAAGCCTCTATCTATCTGTTGGCCACTACATGGTAGAGAGATGAGTGGTTAGCCTTGATACCATACTCGTGGTATATTTTCTTCAATTCAGCAGAGTAGAAGTTGGTGTCGTTGTCCGTCAGTATGGTATGAAGGGCCCCAAATCTGGTGATGATATTGGACTTCACAAAACTGACAATATTTCTTTCCTTGACTTCCTTGAGGGGTATGTCATCTACCCATTTGGAAAATAAGTCGGTTCTCGTGAGGATATACTTCATTTTTTTGGTCATGGTGGGAGGATATGGTCCCATGATGTCCATCCCCCAGATGGAAAACGGCTAGGAGTAGTTGGCTTGATGAAGTAACTTCGGGGGTTGGTGTATAAAGTTGGCATGAATCTGGCATGAGTGGAATTTTGTGGTAAAACGCTCTTAGTCTCGCGCCACTGTGGGCCAGTAGTACCCAAGTCTTCGAACCTGATGGGAAAGCTTGGTCCCCGGTTTATGTTCTCCACACGCTCTGGCATGTACTTAATTCATTAAGGTAGTGGTTTCTTCTCCATCAATGCATCTGAGGAGCACTCCATTGAGGCCTCATTTGTATAGGAACTCTTGCTGACCCACGCCGCCATATAGGACAAAGTTTATTTCCTTTCTCCATATTTTCTCTTGTTCAGCCCTGTCTTATAGAAGTTCTCCACGTTGAAGGTAGTTTGCAATGGGGGTCATCCAGCCGGTGGCAGGAGCATATGCATCAGGGATAGGACTGACTTCATGGATTTCCTCTGGCATGGTCTGAACATATGGCAAGACCATTCGGTGGTGAGCAATACTGATTATTGTTTCATCCCGGTCTGGGTAGGCTAGGGTTGTCGCCGCGTTGGCTAATGCGTCAGCCTGGGTGTTCTAAGACCGGGGAATATAGGTCAATGTTGGTTCTATGGAGAATTCCACCATTAACCCTCGGACATGGTCAAACAGGGGGATTGGCTCCTCCTTTTTAATAGCATAGTCACCATTGACTTGCTTGATGACTAGTTATGAGTCACCTTTTACCTTAAGGTGTTGTACTTGTTCCTGGAGTGAGAGTTCCATGCGTGCAATGAGAGCTTGATATTTTGCTTCATTGTTCATACATCCTTCTGGTAGGAGGAAGGAATATGGCAGGATTGCCTTTTCTGGGTACACGAGTATTATTTCCAAACCCACTTTTTTTGAATCTAGGATCCTCTATCCTCTTCCCGGTTGGGCTTCAGGATGCGCCGTCGAAGTACATTTCCCATGCTGGGAACTCCTCTCGGACCGAGAAGATGTCTTCATCAGGTAGCTCGACGTCCAGTGCAGTGGTCCCTATCAAAGGGTGCTCTACCAGAAAGTCTACTAATGCCTGACTCTTGATGGATTTCTGAGGCACAAACCGGATGTCAAACTGTTGCAGGATGGCCGCCCATCAGGATAGGCGTCCGGTTAGCATCGGGCGGCTGAGGATGTACTTGAGCGGGTAACTCTGCAAGTTCAAATGTACTTCATGATGCTGTAGATAATGTCGCAACTTTTGAACCATGAAGACCAAGGCTAAACAGCTCTTCTCAATGTTTAAGTATGAATTCTCAACATCAATCATTGTTCGGCTGAGGTAATAGAGATTGTTTTCCTTGCCCGTGTCGTTCTTTTGTGCGAGGAAGGCTCCCAGTGATCGCTCTAAGGCTGTCACGTACAAGATGAGAGGTCTTCCATCAACCAGGGGCATGAGCACCAGTGAGCTTAAGAGGCACTTCTTCAAGTTGTGGAACGCCTCTTGGCAGTCATCCATCCATTGGTACAGGACCCCCTTCTTCATTAACCTGGTGAAGGGAAAACATTTTCCTACCAGGTTGGCTATGAACCGCCTAATATAGGCTAGGTATCCTTGGAATCCCCTCAACTCAGTGAGATTTTGGGGAGGTGTTAATCCAAGGATAGCCTTTGTCCTCTCAGGGTTGACTTCGATGCCACAATGGCATACGATGAAGCCAAGGAATTTCCCTGAGGTAACCCCAAAGGCGCATTTCAAGGGGTCCATCTTCAAGCTATGTTGTCAAAGTTTGTTGAAGATGGTATCAAGGTCTGACAGGTGATCCGAGCGCTGTCTGGACTTGACCACCTAGTCATCCACATAACATTCAACAAACTTCCCCAGTAATGGTTTAAAGATCTGATTCATGGCACACTGATATGTGGCGCCAGCGTTCTTGAGACCAAAGGGCATGAACCTATAACAGAATACCCCTTGAGGGGCCCTGAAGGCAGTTTCTTCTTTATCTTCTCAGGACATCCTGATTTGATTATATCCAGAATAGTCGTCCAAGAAGGATAGAGCCTCGTACCCGGCCATCGCATCGATTAATAATTCGGTGATCGGGACCTGGAAATCATCTTTCGGACAATGCTGATTGAGATCTCTGAAGTCAATAAAGACACAGATTTGTTCATTATTTTTCTTGACAGGGATGATATTGGCTAGCCAAATGGGGTATTGGACCTCACAAATGAAGCCTGCTTTAATGAGCTTATCGACTTCAGCCTCTATTTTGGTAGAATCTGAGGGATGAGTCCTTATGGCAGCCTGTTTATATCCCTGGTGGTCTTCTGGAAGACCCAGGTGATGCGTCGCCACTTCAGGATCGAGTCCTGGAATTTTTGTGTAATTCTAGGCCAAAACATCCTGATGTTGCCTCAGAAAAGAGGTATATACCTCGTGCTCCTCAGGGGACATGGCTGCACTAATGAGAGTAGGCCTCAGATCTTCCTCGGTACCCAGGTTTATTTCCCTGAGTTCGTCCACCATGGTGGAGATACCCTCCTCAAATGCAGTAGGTGCATCCCTGAGATCTTCCCCATCTTCTTCTTCCAGG
Source organism: Viscum album (assembly GCA_963277665.1). Classification (NCBI taxonomy): domain Eukaryota; kingdom Viridiplantae; phylum Streptophyta; class Magnoliopsida; order Santalales; family Viscaceae; genus Viscum; species Viscum album. The sequence goes on along the minus strand of OY728123.1, from coordinate 434,855,836 downwards.
TCCTCATCTTCTTGATCCAACAAGGAGAGAGTTCCTAACACAGGCTCTTGGGAGTCCGGAGGTGACGTGTCGTGGGCATCCTTACTCGAATATTCATCCCCAGATCGAGGGTTGGAAGACGTTCCCGCATTGTTGTGCTCGTCCATTGTGGAGGAAGTCATGAGGACATCCGAGTGTGTGTCGGTACTTGAGCTCCTGCTCTTAATATGGTTGATGGGAAGGACATAATCTCTGCCAAGCTGCCTGAGGGCGTCATCAGGAACCATTTCCAGGCCATTTGGAGTGGGGATCCAGTTGACACCATCGACCAAAGGCTTATTTTTCTTTTTCTCATAGAACCCGACATCAATGTAATGTGACTCGGAGAACTCAAAAGGGGCCTTGTTGTTGTGAAATGTTCCACTTTTTCCATTGACGTAGTACTTGATACACTGGTGGTAGGATGAAGGAACGGCCATGTGCTTATGGAGCCACAGCCTTCCCAGCAGGGCATTGAATGTTGTGCTCTATCGGACCACCAGGAATTCCGTGTAGGCTACTAGGTCACCAAAATGGGTCTTTAGATTAACTTTTCCCATTGGTTTCTGCTCACTCTTGTTGTAACACAAAAGAGTTGTAGCCAAGGGAATTAGGTCGTCCTCACTGTAGCCCAACTTACAAAGTGTCCATAGGGGAAGGAGGCTAACTCCAGAGCCATTATCTATAAAGAATTTCTGTATCTCAATACCATTCAGTGTGCCAGACACATATAGTGGTATGTTGTGTCCTTGCATGATGGCATCTCCATCCTGATCGGTGAAGGAAATCACCGCATTGCATTAAGCCGGGATAGTCTCTATCCGGCAGATTTCAGCAGCAGGTAAGCTTCTATAAGTGCCTCCCGGAGGTCTGCTGAAAGACTTAGGGCATTAAGGATTGACAACTTGGCTGGTACCGATGCAAGCTGCTTAAGGATATCATTTTTCTGCTCCAGCGGCCGACGCTTCTCCATTGGCGGGAGAGTCTTAGCGGTTACTTTAGGGGCTGGAGAATTTGATGAGGAGGGACCGGCCACGGGATCAAATATCGATGGTGCTCCCACGTTTTGAGGACTTGGACTGGCCTGTCTGTTTGTGCGCACTAGGCGTCTAGACACTTGTTCCTCCTCTGGTGGGTATCGCAGAACAACAGAGCCATATTGCCTGCTTGTGGAGGTGGAGGTGGAGGGGAATTCTTTCTCCTGCTGAGTCCATTGAAGGGCCCTCCCATGGGTTTCCGCGATACTAACGGTTTAGGTCGGGGTCCAACCGTAGGGTTGGTTTCGGTCCCGGCTGTACATCCCCTGGTATCCCCTACCTCTGTGATTCCTCCTCCTGGATCCTCATGCAGGGAACTCGGGTTCGTAACCATACCCTTCATCAGGGAATGATTCCATACTATGGATGACGTTAATAGAACCAAATATTGGATCTTCATCCTTTGATAGGTCAACCTGGTCGGTTTCCCCTGATGGTGTCGTTTTGTGGGTCGGTGACCATGGCGCCAAATTCAAGGGCATATAATTTTCCATGGTCAGGACTAATTTGGCCCCATCGTGGACTGCCCCTCTTGTGATTGATTCCTCCTTCTTCAATTATGCCCGGATGACTGACTCGTGGAGGGTTGTGAGGCCAATATTGTCGGCTCTGCGACTTCAGGGGCTGTTGGTGGCAACACCGGCTGTTGTAGTTGAGCGTGGAGTATACACTGAGCTCTGTTGATAGTCTTCTGAGTCATCCAGTTTTCAAATTTCTGCCCCTACTTGCTGGTGACTTTCTTCCACCCCTCATCTTTGTCGAATTCGGTGGTAGAGATTCAAGCCACATGTGCTAGGGGTGGTCCCAGCTCAACCTGTCCGGAGTCTACCATCCTTTGCAGGAGGTCTTTGAATAGAGAGCATTCTCGGATACTATGACCCAATATTCGATGGTAGGGGCAGTAATTTGGCCTATCATCGCGGTCGACCACTTCAGGTTTCCTCGGCTCTGGGAGATGGAGCAAGTTGCAGTTCATGGCGGCAATGAAGTAGTCGCGGACTTGATCGTCTCAGAATGACTATACTTATTGTCTTCGTTCCTCAAACTGATTCCGCTTTCGTCCTCTCTGATCGTCCCATTTAGGCGGAGGAGGCCGCTGATATGCAGGAGGCCCTTGACGATTTGGCGGAGGCCTGAGCGGTGGAGTAGGCACAAGGGCCGGCTTGAGTGTGACAGCGGACGCTTCAGCTCTAGGGGATCTTTTCATAGGAGCCTGTGAGGCTATTCGGGACTTCGAATTAGTTCGTTGCAGAGAGTCCTCAATTCTTTGGGCAATGCCCAAGAGATGGCGGAAGCCAGTGGTGCACTCCACTAGTATGAGCGGTGTCCGCAGCTCATCTCGAAGACTATCAATGCATATGGCTAGAATCTCATCTTGAGGCATCATTTTGTTCAGGGAATAGGTCATACCTTTCCATCTGGTGATTAAATCCGAGACCCTCTCGTTCTCCCTCTGATTACAGTTCATGAGATCGTTGACCGTTGTTTTAGGAAACGTTGAGCTAAAGTGGAAATGGAACTGCTGTCGAAGGTCTTCCCAGCTCTTTATTGACTGGGCTGGCAGACTCGTATACCAGATGAAGGCAGATCCTTGCAAGGCCCATACGAAGCATCTAAGTTTCACTGCTTCTTGTTGCTCTGGCGTCCCCATCATAGGGTCACAATAGTATGCATAGTGCATCAAATGTTGTTCCGGATCGCCCAATCCATTGAAGATAGGGAATAAAGGGCTCCCAAAATTGGGTGGAGGAAGTGTGTTGCTCACCCAATCTGGGTAGGGTTTCCGCTCTGGCTGTATCGGAGTGCGTTGACCTTCCATTGCTTCCAATAGAGATGTTAGGGCCTCGATAGTGTTGGTGAGACCCTAGTTTTAATCCTGTTGGGCCCGGTCCTAGGAAGGCGTAGCCCGAGGCATTTCCTGAGGATCTGGATTGGTCGGCACAAGGGTTGCGTGTGCCGTTTGTGTCACCTTCATAGGGTTAAGGCGTACTCGCTCTGGTTGCTTCATGAGTGGAGGTAAGTCTTGGTATTCATCTGAATCTACATTTAGGTAGTTGGATGGGTCGGGCACCTCGTTGGACGGGATCCCTGACCGTGCTTCATTTGTTGGCGCAAACCTTAGTCTTTGAGGTGCACTTGTTGTGAGTGCATGATGTGGCTCCTCCTGGGATGCACTTTCGATAAGGCGGTTCCTCTAGAGTAGCTTGGTGTTAAGTCACCTCAATTCTTTCATCTCCTCTTCCCGTCGAGCGAATCTCTCTTTGAGCGTGAGTGGATCATCTTTATCGAGAGAAGGAGGTGGGTTAAGGGTAACCAGTCCTTAATTCTTATCCATATTGGAAGCTCGCAGGGTAGGAGGAGGAGGGTTGGCTGGAAGGACGACCATATTTAGGGTGGCCCTCTGGTTCTGGGTGTGCACACCTGGTGGTTCGTTGTGAGTCATAGCCTGATCGGAACTATCGTCTTCTGATCCCTCACGATTTGTAGTATCTCTGGTGTCACCCGTGGGGTTAACCTCAATGATGTTGATAGATTCATATCGCGGGGCGGAGAAGATGTCATCTTCCAAATAGGAAGAGGATCTCCCGCATCTTCTGCTGGCCTTCCCTTTCATGACCTGGGATTGCCTTCGGATTTCTTGATGAAGGGTGATGTGGAGAGTTCTTTGATGCAACCTTACGGTGCGCCTTCTTCTTGGAGTGGATAATGATTCAAATGATGGGATATGACGGAAACCTCCTCTTATGTCCTCCCTAGACAAGAGAATACTGACTCTTGTGGGGGTGGTTGTTGTTGAGGGGGTAATAATGCCCCCAGCCCTGAGGGCTGGGGTTGGCTCCATTCCTTGGACATCGAGTCCCTTATCGGTTTTATTGGTCTTATAGGGGAAATTGTTGTTAAAAATTCCCCCAGCCTTGCAGGCTGGGGTTGACCCTAGATTGCGGTAGTGGCTGCGGCTATCACTACATGCCTAGTCTTGCGTGCCCCAATTCGGGGGTGAACTGGGTTTGATGTCGAGTTCTTCTATGAATCAATCCCTTCTGGGGAGGCAAGAAAAGATCACTGATTGGCCTCTCATAGGCGAGAGGCCTGTTGTATGCTCTCGGTGGCCTGATTCAGGAGTTCTTGAATGTCTTGTTCTCGTCGGGCCTAACGCTTCTGGGACTTACTCAAGGCCTGACTCTGCTGGGTGTGTTGCCTTTCCGGAATAGAGAGACCACTCGATTACCATCTTGACGTGATGACGTTACAAGACACCATACCGAACGGGTATTTTTGGGTAGGGAGCGGAGTGAAATGCAGAGCTCCATGTTCTACCCATCCCCTGATATGGACTCCTGTCAGGGCGTTACCGATGAGGCGACACAGCTGGTGCAGCGCACAGAGGCAGGCTATCTCCATGTTTCTTTTACGCATCTCAGGTCTCTGTTGTCGTGCTGAAGGAAGAGCTTCTAGTTCAATGTGATGCAAGAGGTCTCTTATTGTCTTGATGTGGTCTACATACCAGTCGTTGGGCAGGAAGCTTGATTTCAGTCGGCGGAGGGTTGTCCATATATTATGGCAGATGCCATGCACGCATTCTTCCGACAACTCTCTGGGTATGTAGAACTGAGAGGTGGATGTAGGCCAAAACATAACTGGTATATCATCACTGGCTAGTTGTTTCCTCAGGTGCAGCATATCGGCAAACTCCTCCACTAGTGACTCCTCTATTTGGTTGGCCCAACTGAGATGCGCGCTGCCAATGTGGTCGGAGGCAGTGGAACCGGTAGGTGATGAATCATTATGTGGGTGATTTCGAGGTGGTTTAGAGGATGAACGCGGCCCTGGACCATCTCCTGATTGCATAAGGATGTCTTCAGCGACTAACTGGGAATCTAACATGCTTAATCCCATCCTTCTGAGTTCCTTGGCATATGAGGGCTTTTCTATGCTTGATTCGGCATGGGGAGGACCTTCCTATCGATATGATATTTCTTAACAGGGAGGACCACTGCAATGGCGTCCGTAATTGTGAGGACTACCATTACTATTTGATGCTTCACTGCATAGAGGACTCTTGTAGTGCACACCCTAGGGAGGACCTCCAAGGTGTTTTGCAGCAAGGGGAGGACCTTCTGGCTGCGTAGTGTTGTTACGGGGAGGACCATCACAACAACTGCCATCATGGTGAGGATGACCATCATGGATTGACGTTCGATGTGCATCCTAGGGAGGACCTTTAGGAAACACTACGATAAGGGGAGGACCTTCTTGTTTCCTGGGTCCAATGCGAGGAGGACCTTCACAATGGCGGTTGTGGTTGCGAAGACTACTATCACAGCTGTGGAAATGTCGAGGACTACCATTACTGCTGCTGTAGGGAGAATATCTACAGGATACATCCTGGGGAGGGCCTTTAGAATGTACTGAAATGAGGGGAGGGCCTTCTCGTTGCTTGACATCTCTACAGGGAGGACCTCCGTTTTCAAGGTGGAGAGGAATACCACTGTGATATGATTCCTGGATGCATGGAGTTCCGTTGTAGTGTAACCCCTAGGGAGGACCTTCAGGGCAGGATATGACAAGGGGAGGACCTTCTTATCATGATGAGACATCACTGCGGGGAGGGCCTCTAAAGTTGCGACTATGATAGCGAGGAATACTATCATAATCTGTGGTCCCACTGCTTGGAGAGTTCTTGCAGCGTATACCCCGGGGAGGACCTTCAGGGTGGACCGCAGTAAGTGGAGGACCTTCTTTCTACTCGATCTTCTGGCCACATGGAGGGTTTCCGTGACTCGTATCAAAAGAGGAGCTCTCGTGATCGATCGTTATATGCTCGCTGGGGAGGCCCCCATGGGTGCTCTGGGGAGGACCTTCAGTGTTGCTGGTAGAAACATTGCAGGGAGGACCTTCAGAACTGATACCGCCACTCCCATAATATGGTAATGGATGGGTAGGGTTCTGGTCCTTTGATGTATGCTTAGCGGCATTGGGAACCCCAGCTTCAAGCATAGCGGAGTCATGAACTCCCTCTTTATTTTCCTACTGCCTTTGGCACATTCGGGGCGCTCTTTTGCGGGTAGCGGGGACCGTCTGCTGTTGACAACGGCCTTCACCTTTGGGTCCCTATCTAATTGGGTCCCGTGATGCTGCCGGGATATGCCGAAGAACATCTTGACTTTTAGCAGGGATATATTCCTGCTCTACGGCATCCACCGTGATGGACGAGTGTCCCCCATTTGGAACGAGTGAAGATCCTCAATCTGGTTGCCCTTGCGTCGTGGAGTATAGCCAGTGACCCTCCTGGGCGGGAGCAGGGATGCAGATCTTCTATGAGGTGGCTATCTCGTCTCTTATATGAGTCGCCTCAATTGGGGAGATGGGCTCACGTGCCCGAGTCCTTGCTGTTTCTGTTGATGAAATTACATTCTGTAAAGTCTGCAAGATATGATCTGGGATCAATACCTGCTCCTCCATCATTGCCAAAATATGCAGAGAGACATCTTTGGCTGGAACGGGTATGAAGGCTCATTCCGGTATCGGAGTAGGAATATCCTGCTCTGGTCCTCCGGTGGTCAGTGGGTACTGAAAATTCTCCTGTGTGGGAGCAAGTGAATGAATCTTCCCCTGTACCGGGATACACCGGTTTATCTCTCTATTTACCTCCACATCGGGGTGGCGGACTGTACTTGCACCCACAGAGAGATGGCCCTGCATTTTTCGGTTTCCCACCGTATCGAGTCGGTGGCCTTTGTTAGTGGGGAGACGTGCCTGCCTATGATTTGCCGCCACATATAGGTAACGTGCTTTGTTGATCTCCACCATATCAGGATGGAGGGCATCAGAAGAAACTGTTAAAAGCTGGTCCTGCAGGCGCTGGGTCGCCACCACGTCAGGAAGGTGGCCTTCACGACCCTAGGTAGGGAGAGGTGCCTGACTGGTAAGTGCTGTCCTGTGTGAGAGACGGTCTTGATGGAGCTCGGTGGGGATGCGCTCCATCTTGTATGATGCTGCCATGTCAGGATGGCGGGCTCTGGAGGATCGAACAGGTGTAGGTTCCTGTTCATGGTACGTCTCTGTGGCTGGGCAGCGGAGCTCCTCCTCAGGGACCAAGGTGATGATTGGTCCCTGATTGTACATATGCCGCCCTCGTCGGGCGGTCCGAGGGGCCGGAGCTCGGGGAGCGTGGGCCTGAATCCTCGAGTAGACATCCTCCTCGGCGTGAGGATGTTGGGTCGCGGCATGACCGCGATGACATCTTCCGGCGGGGGCCTTGGAGCGGAACCCCCGTTTGGTGGGGATGAAGTCCTCAATGTCTACCTCATCCGCATCCCTAAGATAAGGGAGGTACGCATTGTCCCATTCCAGGGATAGACTCCCGAAACGGTTGGAGACAGCAACAGGGGCTGTATGGATTTTCCTTTGCGGCCGCTACTGGGAAGGTGACCGGTGAGTTCTTCCATATTGGTGGGTGTTCATGGCCGCCTCCACCATTGGGAGAGTACCGTTCATGTGGTACTCTCGGATCAGCGCGTCCGAGACCCAGCGTTGAAGACGCTGGGAGGGTGACAGGGTCCTCCGTAGGTGAGGAAGTCCTATCATTGTGTAGTCTAAAGTGCGCACTTGAGAGTTCCTTCATGATTCCATTGGATCGAAGGGAGTTCTGTATATTACCTGTAAATCATTTTAACAAATACAAACAGAAAACCCGTCAAAGCAGCATCTCATGATCCCATGTGTAATTAATGACCCTGCTTGGCCCTCCTTGTGAGTAAAAGGGGGTACATTGTGGGATTAAGTTAAATCTGTCATGATTGGTTAAAGATTCACGTCAGTTTCACCATTTTTATTTTGGGTCGGTCTCGAAACACCCAACGGTTCTGTATCCAATGACGTGTGGACCTGCTTTCCAAAGGTAGGCGTTCGCCAGATGGTCTGACCAGTGATGCTTAAGAACTCACATTGGTCAAGAGGATGGGAATTCGGGATCATCGCACCCTTTTGGGGGTAATTATTGCATGTTTCGGGACTCTCTTATATATTTAAGACGTATTCATACGTTCACGAATAATTGGTTTATACCCAAGCATAGTATCCACAGATTTCTCTTGGTTGGTAATGGTCAGCTGAAAGCAGGGGTTTGGAATCATTTATGCTCGAGGTTTACCATCCCTCGTTGGATTAATGACACCGAGGAGTCGAAACTCATTGAGGCGGCACTAGGAGTGGTGCGGTGAACCGATGTGAAGATAGTCGGATCAACCGGTTATTGGGCTTGAACCTCATGGAGGATTCCTACGTACCCTGTCTAGGGGACAGGGATCAAAGTCCGCGTAGTTCGAATGGGAGTGCTGGAACCCGGGGGTCTGTTGGTGATCAGTCTTGAACCTCAGGGAGGCTTCCTACGTACCCTACCTAGGGGATATGGATCAAAGTCCACGTAGATTGAATTGTCTCGGGACTTACGCTCTGAGGCAGCCCGGAATGATGGATTGGGGCTTACACTCTGAGGAGAACCAGGGTGATGGATTGGGGCTTACACTCTGAGGAGGCCCATGGTGATGGATTGGGGCTTACACTCTGAGGAGGCCCATGGTGATGGATTGGGGCTTACAATCTAAGGAGGCCCAGGGTGATGGATTGGGGCTTACACTCTGAGGATGCCCATAAGAGGATGTCATGGTCGATGCTTACTCTAAGCCCATGTGAGTCATGCTCAGTGTGAGAAACAAGAGGCAGTAGGGACTAGAGGATCACATCGCGAAAGGTGCATCCGTGAGAAGTGTAGTGGGGATTATGCGTGAGGTCGGTCCATAAAGTCGGGGATTACTCTGAGATGGATTCCCATGGCGACAAAGCGCAGCGGGAGAGGGAAAGGGGTGCTCCTGTTCCCATCACCTCTCTTGTTCCCTGGGGAAGTACCCGGGGAAGTACCGAGGTGCATGGGGACGACTACCTTCTGATGGGTATGTCGCCCCCTCTCTGGGGAGGGGAGAAGTGTCCGACCACCGAAGCGTGCAGTCCCCCATCCTGGTGAGTAGAGGAAGTAAGGGGGATCTCGTGCTCAGACCCCGCATTACCGTGGGAATGAGAACCCAGGCATGCTTCAGGAATCTTCCCAAGGGTCGGGGCAACCCCTTCACCCCTGTTTACCGTGGGCATGTGAACTCAAAACGGCGCGCTGATGCACCTGAGGGTTACACCACACGGATCTGGTGGCTCTGGTGGAGGCCTCGGCTTGGGGCCGATGAGTAGACCAATGAGGAGGTTGTAAAGGATTAGGCCGGATTGAAATTGGAAGGATTTTATCTGGCTCGGGGAATGGGATCTCCGAAGGTTTTGGCAGGCCACGCAGGGGTATGGGTGGTGGCGTCCTTAGCGTAGGGATGTTCTACGTGGCTAGAGAGGTCGTCCGCAAACCTGGGTGGTCCCCAGACTTATGGGAATCCCGTGAACCAAGGCAGTTTGTGGCTTCGGGTTTGATCCGTGAACCCGGGTGGTCCGTGAACTGATGGGTATCTCGTGAACCAAGGTGGTTCGTGGCTCTGGATTCGATCCGTGAACCAGGGGTGGTCCGTGAACTGATGGGAATCCCGCGAACCAAGGTGTTTCGCACCTCTGGATTCGATACGCGAACCAGGGTGGTCTATGGAGGGTTCCATGCAGGCAGCGGCGGCCAAGGGCGGTGTCGGCCAGAGGCTCGTTGGTCGGGGCTTTGCCCGTGTAGGAGGGTGCTATGCGGTGCGGCGGATCAAAAAAGAGGCATAAACTCCCTGGTCCACCAGAAGTACATCCGCGGAGGGACCCTGGTTCACGTTCTTCTCTTCTTTGTTATTTTAAGTTCACGGTTCACCAAGTTATTATGCCTTTTTGGTTCCTTATTAGTTTGTTCCCAGGTTCATAACCGCTCTGGTTCACGAACTGGAACTTCCGAAATCCTAAGCCTTCCTTTGAAATCCTTCCACCCAAATCTGACCGATCTCCTCTCCGTCCTCCTTCCGAATCCAAATACCTTTTCCTCTTCCCCCTTGGTCTCCTTTTATAGAGTGGGGGAAGAGATGTATCTATGGTCATGCAGCACCTTTTGCGGAGGCCCATGACTGAAAACCCGGTTCACAGATGACTTGGTCAATCCGTAATTTTTGGGGTATTAAACACTCCTCCGCGAACCAAACTCGGGGAGTGCTTTGCAGCCGCGGAGGGTTACGCCTCTATTTCACGAATGACAGTGGAGGCGGTTCGGGCCGGCTGACGCAGCTCGCAGCTGGGGCAGTCCAGAATGGTGAACCGGGTTAGTGCCTGTCCCGCCTTGCAACCATGGAGGATCTCCGCCTCCATCTCGCGAACAACGAAGGTCCGCGGAGGAGGGACGATTTGCAGAACCATTCGTGAATCATTAACATTAGGTCAGTCCATGGATCGGTTCCTCCTTCGCCATCTTTGAGTATTGTCCACATTTGCCTAATCCTTTTGAGGGGGAATTGGGTGGAATCTCCCTTGAGTTAAAGGGGATCATCATTCTCCTTTGCAGATTTTTCAAGACCCTAAAATCAACAAATAAAAAATATTTTAATATATAATGAAGTAAAAACATGATTTTAAAATATAATTTTTTTCATTTTTGATGTTAAATTTATCAAATATTCATAACTTTTTTTAATGAGAATTCATTAAAATTTAGAATCAAAAAATATAAATTATTCCTTAATGAATCTTTGAGTAAATTGAATAATAATAAATAATTTTGTTGAATAGTAAAAAAAATATAGGTGTTTACAATTTATACTATGAACTATTTATTTTTAAAATTTACATAATTAATAATAGAAAAATATTTATGAACAAAAATGAATTTATTTATTAAAATATTATTTTTTTTCAAACAACTCTAAAACCTATGAAAAATATTCTAATTTAAAATTAATTAAACGGATTTTTAAAATAATTTATTATGAATAATTCAATTTTATGATAAAAAAATTATAAGTAAACTAATCTTGATTATTTCTTTATTAAACATTAAAAATTATTCTAAAATTTAAAAATCATGATTTTATACAACGATCAGGATCAAACAGATATATTTTTGGGGCCAAAGTCTAAAAATTTATTAAATAATTACCCCTTATTTTCAAAAAATACCTTTCGATAATCTTATTATTTTTTACTCCAAAAAAAATAATTTTCCAGCTATATTTCTCTCTCAATAGTCAATATAACATTATCTTATGAATCTATGGTGTTCTCTCTCATGAATTATAAAGATAATAATCAAGGTAATAACTCTTAATATTCTTACATCATCTATTCCTTATTATCCTTTCCAATTAAAGTACATTTTATAATCAATTAATATCAAGTTTTCATTATAATAATTCTCTTATTGTATTATAATTGAGATATTACCATTATTCCCCATTAAAACACATTTATAATTCCTTTAATTAAAAAATATTTCTACCCCCATAAACTCCAACATCAAAATCCCTATGAATAAAAAATAATAGTTCTATTATATATGTAGAAAATTATAAGATAAAAAGTCTATATATGATGAGAAAAAAAATTGTCGAATATCTTCTAAAAACCCTATATATTAAAATTTATTTTATCTAAAAAACCTTTGGTAACGATTGCTCTAATTATATGATTTCCTTTATGAAGATGTTAAATATTTGAGTTTTAAATAAAATATGTGTGAATACATAATAATAATTTAATAATGCAGTTATTAATAATTATCTTGGACTTATTCTATAATAAACTACTATATTAAATTAAAATGTGTTATTAATTCACATATATTATGAAAGTATCCTACCATGTTACTCCTTTATTATCCCCTTGATAAGGGTTTTTCACATTGAATTGTTAATATCATAATATGATTCTAATTTTATTTATGGATGTTAAACATGATTGTAATATTATTCCATTATCAAGTGAATTATTGAAAATATGTTTATTCATTATTTCTATATGGAAAATTATTGAGTATATAGATTTTTTATGTTTAATGTTCCTTTTGGAATATCATTATATTTTTTATTATCCATTTATCTGAAATAGTAGATGCATTGAAAATATTGTATTATGTTTGGGGATAAAATTATATATCCCCTCGATATGTCTATAGGCCACAATAAATAAAATATCTTGTATATTGGTTGTAATAAAATAATTTTATTCATGTTGACATTATTGATATTGGGAATATTTTCCAGAATTGAAGTATCTCATGTAGTGTTTTTCTAAAAAAAGTGTAGATTATTCTATTCAGGAAAGGGATAAGTATGTGATGAGTTATAACCAACATATTTCCCATTAGAATCAATTATTATTAATTTTATATATTTATTTATTTTTTGAAATAGTCATTTTACAAGTTATTTCTTTCCACTAAAAGATGTTATATAATCAATTATATAATTATGGTAAGTTTACAATTATTTTTTTAGTTCATCACTGAAAATGTAAAATATATTTCTTAAAAATATTATTTATTTTAATATATATAATGATTTATTTAATAATTGTAATTTTTAAAAATTGGTATTTATGAATAATATATTCATTTTTATTTATATGTAGATGTATAATATCCTATGAAATAGTTTATTAAATTTTAAAAAAAATGCTTTTCTATTTCATAATGAATGAATTTTAAATAATGTTATATTTCATTCCCATGTCTTATATAAGTTTCTATAAATAATAAATTTATCATAATTAATACATGTAATTTTTGTAAATTTATTTCATATATATATAATGGGAAATAATTAACGAAACTACTTTAAATTAGTTAGTAGTACTGAAAAATCAATTAATATTTAAAATAAATTTTTCATATAATGATTTTTATGTTATAAATTTTTATATAAATATAAATTTTTAACATTATAAAAAATTGTTTCCATTAAAATTGTTATACAACAAGGAATTAAAATTTTAAAATTATTAAATAAGGAATATTTCATTTATTGACATAAAAGTATATTATTGGGGAAAATGATAATTAACCTAATAAATATTAAAGTGTTATTTTTCAATGAAATGTGGAACCTCAGTGTAGTGAATTTTTATATTACTAAAAAATTTATTACTTATAATATTGGATAAAAATAAAATCTTTTAGTGAATAAAAAAATATATATTAACACTCATTTTATTTTAAATTAATAAAAAATAAGATTAATAAAACTTAGTGTTTCCAAATTAGTTTATTAATAAAATATTTTTCAACTTGTGTATAATATTATTATTTTACAATTAAACTTATATATTTCATAATTTAAATTTTTTTGAATAATTTTTTTTTGTATTTAGCATGTCAAATTTACCTTACATTTATTTTTTGGTTATTTTTCTATAAAAGATTAATATTTTCAATAGTGGAAATATAGTTTTATAAAAATAATGTAACTTTTATGAAATCATCACTATATAATCATGTCATATATATTAATGAAACATTTTTTAAAACCAAAAAATTATAGAGTAAAATAAATCATTCAAAAAAATATGAATTTACAAACCTATCTTTGATATTTTTGGAGCCTAACATGTATTTTATTCTAAAAAAAACTATGATTGATTCATTAATATTTTTTTAAGTTATTCCAAAATTCTATTTGGTTTTGGGTTTTTCTAATATTATATAACCCTACTTATTTATCATAAACATTTAAATTTCACAGGAATCTGTAATATTAAATTTATTTGGATGAAATTTTAAAATAATATATACTTTATTCAAAAATGTGACCCCTTAAAAATTATAAAAGCACCCATCCAACATCCCTTCTAAGAGACACCTAAAATTATAATTCCTACCTATAAAAATCTTTATATATTTCATTAATAATCTTACCATTGGATTATTATCTTATGGCATCATTATAATTACATAACTCTTTCAAAACCAAGATGAATTCCAATATAAGGTACAATCTTTTATATGTATGTAATGACTTCTTTTCCTACATATTCATTTAACTTATACTAAAAAATAAAATGAAGTAATGAATCATAATATTAATAAGTTCTATATAGGATCATTTCACTTCTATAATAACTATATTTTAAAACAGACAAAAAATAATCATACTCACCCATTGTTTATAACATGATCTTCTTTGGAACGTTTTAACTACAAACATAGAAAATGAAATAATATTTTATCATTGATTATTATTACAACATAATTATAATAAATATATGATATTATTATGAAAAAAATATTTTATTTTTTCTAGAATGTTAATAATAATTTCTAATGCAATATTTATATACCACCATTTTTTATTAAATAAATTTCTAAAATAAGCATGTTTCGGGATTTTCTTTAAAATTAATAACTTAAATACCCATGGAATTAACCAAAATGAATGAATAAATAAAAAATGATCTTATATTCCAATAAATTGAATTTTTTTAGATGATGAAATAATGATCATGAATGATGAAGAAAACCTTTATTATTGTAACATAAAAGGATTTATTAAAACTAGTAACATCTAAGGATAAATATAAAAAAATTGTAAAAAAGAATAATAAATTAATATAAATGATTATTTTGAAATTATTACCACAATATTATTATTAAGAAATATTTTAATAATTAGAATTAGTTTATTATACATATATTTATTGAATATATGAGCATATGGGGATCCATGGTATGGGTTATTTGTCTTAATTTCAATTCATTGTTGCATGTTTAATTTTGGGAGCTATTTTTTCATTTATAAGGTGAAATTACTACCCTATTGTCCATATATGTAGTAAAAATAATTTATTTCATGATAGTAGAAACTTAATCCCATTATCTATCTTGATGGAGTTTTATTCATATAATATTAAAATCACATGGGTTTTCTTCTCAAATTCACTTATATGGGAAATTCTATGTATTTTACAACTATTTTCATTAATACTGACCATGTACTGCTACTTTTATGTGTTATACAATGATTTTTAATATTCAATGTACTGAAATTAATATTTCATATTCCCTTTCTCATTTTCAATTTTTTATTCATTACAAAATCTGTAAGGGTATTTTCAAAATCGTTTTTATATCTTTGATTTATAATATTTTATCATGGAATATATTATTATTTTTTTGGTTCATTATACATGATAATTTTATTATCTTTTGTTTCAAATTTTTTTCTAACTATTTTATTTTTTTCTCATAATTCTATCATTTATTTAAATCATGTATCATATTTCTATGGATTAATTATGATTATATTTTTTGAAAAACATTATGAAACACATTTCCTTCTCTTGGGATCATAATATTTTGATTAAATATAAAATATTTACATGTATAAAATATATATATTTTTTATCATTATGTGTTTTGTTGGATGAGAATTATATATACCTCTAAAGTATATGAATAATATTTATATTTGTTTTTATGATATATAATAGATTTAAGATTAATCCAAATCCACATGTGAGCATTGTCCAGAATGTGATTATGGTCTTGGCATTGTTCCGTGAAATTGGAAATTATTTTCTATGCTAATGTATACTCAAAATTATTATTCTGCATTATTATGAAATATTCTTATGCCTATTTTTTGTTCTAATGGTTTATGATTATTTATTCATGTTTCCATGATTATATTTCCAAGATATTATTTTGTGCCCCAACCCTTTTGTTGTTACTCGTATATTCTTATTTCATTTTTTTTGGGAATGATTCTACTATATTATATTCATAAACCTTGACAATATTCTCATATACTAATGATTATCTTATGATCTCTTTTAACCTTAACTTGTTATTGGATATGTCTAACCTTACTAGTGATTATCTTATGATCTCTTTTAACATGTTATTAGTAATGCTGGGGAGGAGCAGTTCCAAGTAGTTAGTCTGGGTTGTATGTATTGTTTGAAGCCTACGGGTAATGAATTCCTCTAAGGCCTACGGATCATGTAATACTTACACCTATGGGCCTTTTAAGGGTTCCACCTCACCCCTTTAATGGTGTATTATCAAAAATCAATAAAAAAATGAAGGCCTTCGGGCCATTGGAGGAGGAACTAGGTAAATATAATACATAAAATTGAATGATATGTCTAGAAGTGTGTCTTGTAGATAGAATTTTTTAGGGTCCGATTTAATATTATTTTCTAACATTTAATAAATTTGGATTGGTCAAAATAATTTCCTATTAATGGAAAAAATATGGGTTTTTTGGTAAGGGTTGTACCTAATTCTCTAAAACCCAAAAACATAATATTATTGGGTATATAGGTGACACAATAATGTAATAAATCATGGAATATTGTAACAGTTATAACAATAAAATTTTAATTATTTACAATGAATGTTTTAGATATTATTATCAGACATGATGTTTTTATTTTAGGATAATTTAAGAGTTTTGGGAACCATCATTGGTTCATAAGTCTACGGGTGATTATAAATATGTGGAATAAAAAATATTTTTCAGTTTTATTTGATTTTATTTTTATGGGATTATTTATTGGGATTTATAAATTAGGAATGATCATGGTATGGATAACATTTATAGTTAGTATATTGTTTGATGATATAACATCCCAAGCTTCCACGGTACGTTTCCCTTTGAATAATGCAATAGCTTGCATTGTATACAACTTCGAGATTCTGACACACCACGACCAATCAAAATAGCCATTATGAATAGTAATACCCACCTATTGAAATTTTATTTTTCAAATGGACTTCATTTTTTAATTCATAATATCAAAATTATCTTAGGGTGAATTTTTGGTACTTTTCTGAAAACTTTTAATTTTTGATGAATATTACTAAATTTTAATTAAAAACAACTTTTTTAATCGAAATAATTTATAGTGTTGAATTATACATTTGAGTGGTTTTAAAGTATAATTATATTATATTTTTATCATTTAATACAATTTAAGTCATTTTGTGTAATTTCACATTTAAACTAAACATAAACAAGTTTCGATCTTTTGATAGTTATTATTTTCTTAAAAACACGATTTTTGTTTTCACAACAGGAATTAATTTTAAATTAATTTCTAAAAAATTTGTGTTTTGAATTTGGAAAAATGGATTCCATATTTGGAATCATGAGGTCCAAATTGTGTAAATAGGTAACTTTTATTTTTATACATTATGAATAATTACTTCGGTAAATGTTTTATTTACCATGGTTAAAGGGTAAATACGGTAAATAAGGGTAAAAATAATATTATAATAATATTAAATTACCCTAAAATATGTCATATTCCTATTGGTTGAAACATTTCCTACCATGGTCATCCTTGGGTAGATTTTGGGACTCCATGGAGCCACTTGGGAGTGATAATGACATTTTACATTTATTAATCTAAAGTAAAGACAAAAATAACAAAAGCATGTTTCTTTTAGTAAAACAGTTTTATATGGAATTATATAATTTATATCATCAACTATAAATATTCATTAGAAATATAAAAATATTTCTTATATAATGGTATTTTATTTATAATTTTTAGATATTAAATAATTTAATTTATTTATGACACAACGATGATGCAGTAATTACCCTAATAATGAAATATTGAAATAATTGATATTATAAATATCCAAATAAATGTTAATTGAGACTTCTGATAAATTACACTAATTTTCTAGGTTAATATGATATGTTAGTGTTTGTTAAATAAAATTTAACCAAAGTAAAAAAGTTTTTATTGCTTTCAAAAAAATCAAATACTAAATAGTGTCAAAATTGACATAATTGAGTTTTTAAAACAAATTCTATATTATTAATTGATATAATATTTCTAAAAATATAAGGATCGGCCAAAGGACTTATAAAAGGTTATATATAGTAATAATTAACCACATGGGGTTCTCTTATCTTGTTATTGAAAGTTTATTAACCGTATAATTTAAAATTACAAAGAGATGGTAAATGTAAAACTATTTAACTAATAGTTAAATCTAAAAGATAAGATTAATATGATGAGATAAACCTATCTAAAACCTATTTGTTGAGAGATTTTATACCACTCCACACCTTGGCCTCTAAATAATTCATTTTTAAGACGTTAAAGACCAAAAATTATTTTATTATAAAATAGCATTTCAATATTTTACTAAAGTGACCCTAACCTCTCTTATAAAAGGGCACTTCACCTTCACTTAATTTCACACCTCCAAAGCCATTTGGATTGGCCAAAACCTACCACAATATCCTCAAAACATTCCTCTATTCATCCTATAGTCCTTCATTTGTTCATAAATCCAGCCTAAAGATCCCTTTTGATCAAATCAAACGGAATAACCCGAAAATGAGGTAAATATTTCAAAACCTATTTCAAGTTATTTTCTTCTTCCACTTCCTATTTATTTGTTGTTTCCATTATAAAATAATAACTCCGGAATATTATATATACTGTGATATTATTATAAAAATGGTAAAACTATATTCATTATTTTATTCATCCTATAAATGAAAAATTCACCATATGTGCGTACATACGGCTTATCGTCTCCGCATCGTGGTGTAGTTTGTTATTCAAACACTTCATTATTTGGATGGGTATAATAATGAATATAACTGATGTAAATAATAAATATAACATGTTAATTATTATCTATACATTATATACCATCCAATTACATATGATTTCTCCATCAATGATATTGTCACTTGTGCGTATGTATGGATTATCATCTCTATGAACGCGATGAGATTCATTTCCCCATTGTAACCATTCAAGAATAATTTTCATTTGATGAATAAAAATAATGTTTAATAACATAATATAATTTTGTATATGAATCAAATAAATCATATCCATAACAAACATGTCTTACGTAACTAAGCATATAAAGGAAAACGAGTCGGTTAACGCCCAAAATGATGATACTACTAAAATATTATTAACAAAGCAATATTAGAAGATCATATATGATATCATATTTATGTATATAGTTCTTGTATAATTTAATAATAATATTTTAACTATTATATAGTAGGTTAAAATACCATTGAATAAGTAAAAGTACAAGGTAAGGGTTAATTTCACAATCTCTTTATTATCCGAGGTTGTTTTTACATAATTATCTACTAGGACCTCTTTATCATCCACAACTGTGTTTTCATAAAAATGTATTTGAAAAAAAATTTACTAATTACTAGAATATGGGTTAAAGTTTTTTATATCCTTATTTGACTTTATATGTTTTGAAAGTAATCTTTTTGTCATTTTCCAAACAAGGTACTTTCTGACCTTTTAGATAAAATTAAGGTAAGAATGTTTTTCTTAACTTATATGATGGGTGCGGGTATTTTCTGTTGTTATAACTTCCTTGAATCTTCACTTACAATCTTATAAGAATATTTTCAAAATAAATGTTCTCTTTTATAATTATGTGACTCTTAAATGGTTTCAAAATAAAAAGTGGTATTTCTTTCAAATAGTTTTCATTTCATCTATGTCAACATCCTTTGATGGATTTTAAACTTGTTTGAAATTTATTTATTATGATACAAATCTTCCATATTGTATTTTTTTCATATGTTTGACTGTGGATGTTTTATTTTTATACCATTCAAGTTTTATGGTTAAAATATTGACATTTCATATGAAAGTTTTAATACGAATGTTTTTGTTATGTTACAAAATTTTCATATGAAGAATTTATTGGACTTAGTTTGTGATGGGTGGAGCCCGTTATAGCTCATCGATGCATCGGTAGGTCTCATTAGACAATTAGACATGGAGTTGTCCAAGGCCTTTCCCAATTTGATATAGGGTTTTGGCCGAGGCCTAAATAATTTTTAGACGTCTTGTTCGAGGCCTTGAAAGGATGTTTCATAATTTCTGGCATTATAATTCCCTCATTAGGAAAATAATATTGATGTTTCATGTGGTTATTCAGCTAGTAGAATACCCAATGACTATTTTTTATGACATTATTTACTAAGCTCATATTCCCACCATAAATTGTTCATGTTTATTATTTGTAAAGGCATGTGTTTTTAATTATTCACCATGCCTAATGTTTATGGTATCTTCTGCTGTATTTCTTACCCTTACTGAGCATTTGAGCTCACCCCTTTCTTATGTTTCATTTACCCAGGATATGAAGAAGTTAGTTATGAGTGACTTGCAGTAATAATCTCAGATACTTGGATGATTCTAATGGAACAAATTAGTGTTGTATTTCTTTTCAAGTTGTAATGTTGAACTTATGTATGTATCTTATTTCCAATAATACTAAATTTATCAATCATTCAAGACATGATTTCTTGTATCATGCCAATGTTTTGTAACAAAGCACTGACTCTGGGTAACTGGGGTTGGGGCATTATATTTGGTATTAGGAGAAGTTTAGTACAAACCTTGGAAACTAGATTTAGAAAAACTCTGATTAGATCACATTACCCTAAGATAGACTTTGAGGATTAGTATAGAATAACTTCCTAGAATTTTTATATTGGATAGATTTTGTGAGATGTCCTAGCAATACATCCTTTTCTGGATATGAGCAGGGAGAGGCTAGTCTAGCACATATGTACCGAGGGGTAAAAATCGAAAACACCACTTTGAGCTAGACTCAAATGGGAACTGGTGCATGACAACGGGCCTTACTTCACTCTTGGTTACGACACTCTCGGGGGATGTACTTAGGATAATTTTCATTTTATTTACAAACCATTATGAAGGGTTTATGAGTATATACTTACTCATAGAAAACATTTTTTATGATTATGGATTTTATCTATAAACTGTTCAACTTATGTTAAGAGTTTTACAAGTTTGGAATTATGTATTACAGTTCCTAAACTAATCTACTATATGCCATTGTTTAGAAATGGAACCTAGTGGAACGAATGAAAACTGTATCAAGGCACATAATCTATGTAGGGATTTCCCTCCTACTCAAGATAATTATAGTGGAGCTGATGATGCAAATGGTGTTTATTAGTTAATCACCATACTTGGACAACTCACACTAGTTATGAATAATAACCTTACCCATAGGGAGCACCCTGATCGACAACGCAGAGGATCAATGTTAGATCGCATCATAAGGAAACAATCACTAACATTCAAGGGGTCTACAAATCCATTTGTAGCTGAACAATGGATAAATTCCTTAGAGAAAATATTTCATGATTTGGGGAGTAGGGAAAGGTAAAAAGTTGTCATGGAAGTTTATCACCTCACTGGAGTTGAAGATCAATGGTGGTCATTAATTCAAAACACAAAGGAGGATGAATAATTATCAAGTATGGAATGGAGGGAGTTTAAATATATTTTCTTAGAAAAATTATTTCCTCGTGACACTTGAGCGGATAAGGAAAGGCAATTTCTGAGTCTGAGACAAAAGGAGGATGAGAATGTTGCAAAGTATGAAGCTAACTTTACGAGGTTAGAAATTCATGTTTTAGATTATATACATGACCTAAGAAGTAATATTGATCATTTTTTTATGGTTTAAAACCATTTATCCATAGAGCATTAGTCTTGCAATCCTTAAAATCGTATGAAGATATTGTCTCATGTTCTATTAAGACAGAAAAGGAATTCTCTAAGTTTAATTAAATTAAATCAAAGCAAGAGAAAAAGAGATCTTCTGAACACTCTAGGAAAGGGAATAAGGAAATAGGGAAGAACGGAAGAGTTGAATTTCCACCCTGTGATAATTGTAGAAGGAAGCACCCTGGTGCTTGTCTAAATGGAAAAGGAGTATGCTACAAATGTGGACAGAAAGGCCATCTTTCTAGTGACTGTAAGGGGAAGAAATAAGCTACCAATGTTCAATGCTACAATTTCATGGAGATAGAAAATTCTGCAATTAAATGTACTAAGCTTCAGGGAAACTTACCTTAGAAAAGGCCAAGGGATCAAGGCCAAGCTTATGAGATCACTACTGCTAAGGTTGAAGCTCTAAAAGACAAGGTGGAAAGTAATTTAATGGTTTCCTCAAGTTTAACCAATGCTTTATTTGATTCTGAATCATCACATTGTTTCATATCTTCCTAAATTTCTAAGAAAATTAGATATTTCCAATTTGATTTAACAAGGGAGTTGTCAGTCAAAACTCTTAAGGGAAGTATCATTGAAACAAAGTTTTGTGAATCAGTCCCCATTAAGGCATATAAACGATATTCATCTGTTGATCTAATCACCGTACACATGATTGAATTTGATATAATCCTCGGTATGGATTGTCTTTCATACCATGATGCGAAAAAATTTATTGTAAGAAGAAGGAGGTTCCAATTATCAATGATGATAAGGAGTAACTTATCTTTAGAGCAGAAACTTCACCATCTGATTCTTATCTAGATCCACCCCTGGTAGCTCTACTAAATTCAATTATTGGGGAGGATGAGAAGGAAATAATTATGGATGAGGAAAATAATGTTCTAATAGAGGACATACCTATTGTCCAAGAATATGTTTATGTGTTTCTAGAGGATATTCCTAAACATCCTCTAGAATGAGAAATTACATTTTCCATTGATTTAATTCTTGGTTCAAGGCCCATATCAAAGACACCTTATAGAATGCCCACTGTATAATTATTGTAACTAAAGAAACAACTAGAGGAATTGAGTAATAAGGGATTTATTAACCCTAGTGTTTCTCCATGGTGAGCCCGTATCCTTTTTGTTAAGAAGAAAGATAGGTCTATAAGGTTGTGCATTGACTACAGGGAGATCGATGCTATAACAATAAAGAAAAAGTATCCACTACCTCACATTGATGATTTATTTGACCAACTTCATGGAGCACAATCTTTTTCAAAGATTGACCTTTGATCTGGATATCATCATTTGTGTGTGAAGAAGGAAGACATTCTGAAAACAGAATTTCGAACCAGGTACAGGCATTATGAGTTTATAGTAATGCCTTTTGGAGTGACTAATCCACCCTCTGACTTCATGGATCTAATGAATAGAGTTTTCAAGGAATATATTGATGAATTTGTAGTGTTATTTATTGATTATATCTTGGTATACACCAAAATCTATAAAGATCATGAAAATCACTTACACATTATTCTAAAGAATCTTAGAAGAAATGAATTATACGGGATGTTTAGCAAGTGTGAATTATGGCTTCAAGAGATTTCTTTTCTCGGCCATATTGTCTCTAAGGGTGGAATCTCTATTGATCCTTCAAAGACCAAGGCAATCCATGAATGGCCAGCACCAATGAGTATAAATGAGGTACACAATTTTATTGGTTTAGCAGGTTATTATTGACGTTTCGTCCATAATTTTTCCCGGTTGGCTAACCCATTAACCAAGATCACACGTAAAGGGGTTAAATTTTTTGGAAAAACGAGTGTGAATAATTTTTTGAAGAACTGAAGAGAAGATTAGTCAACGCTCCTATCTTGACTCTACCATTAGGGAACGATGGGTTTGTTATTTATAGTGATGCTTCAAAGAGAGGACTTGGTTGTGTCCTTATGAAAAATGATAGATTTATTGCCTATGAATCACGATAGCTAAAAACTCATGACCAAAAATATTCCACTCATGATCTTGAGTTAGCTGTTGTAATATTCACTTTGAAGATATGGAGACACTGTCTCTATGGTAAAAAATGTTATATTTATACTGATCACAAGAGTATGATGTATATTTTCTCACAAAAATAACTCAACATGAGACAAAGTAGATGACTTTAACTACTCAAGTATTATTATTGCACCCTACACTACCACCTCGGGGATGCAAATAAGGTGGAAGATGCTTTGAGTAGAAAGGTTCATGGAGTTTTGAACAAGATGATAGTTGAAATGGATCCTATTTTCATGGATTTAGTAAAGATGGATATGGGAATAACCATGGAATGTGAAACATCAATAATTTTTCAAATTGTTTCCAAACCATATTTACTAGATATGATAAAGAGTTCTCAGACTGATGATGAGGATTTTCCAAAGAAGATTAAAGCTGTGAATGATGGGAGATTGAGTGACTTCATATATGAAGATGGAATTTTGAAATTTGGGAAGAGGCTTTGTGTTCCTAACATACCTGATCTAAAAAGGGAATTGTTGGATGATTCTCATAGCTCCAATTTCTCTATACACCCTAGGAACACTGAGATGTATAGATATTTGAAGGAAAATTTTTGTTGGGACAACAAGAAGAGGGAGATTTTTGATTTTTTGTCAAGATGTATGGTTTTTCAACAAGTAAAAGTTGCAAGTAAATAGCCTGAAGGTGTCATGCAACCTCTTCCCATAACTGAGTGTAAATGGAATGATAGTACAATAGACTTTTTCATGGGGCTACCGAAGAATCCTAGAAGGAATGATGCAATATGGGTAATTGTTGATAGTCTTACCAAGTCAGCACATTTTATTGCTATAAGAGAAGATTTACCACTTGAACGTTTTGTAAGACTTTATATTAATGAAGTTATAAGACTTCATGGAGTACCCCTATCGATTGTTTATGATCGTGATCCCTATTTTACATCATGATTCTGGAAAAGTCTTCAGAAATCCTTGGATACTGAAATTTTTTTGAGCACTACCTACCACCCTCAAATGGATGGACAATCAGAACAGACTATTCAAATATTAGAAGACATGTTGATATATTACGCACTTGACTTTCAAGGTATGTGGGATCAATATTTACCTCTGGTAGAATTTTCATATAACAATAGCTTCCATTCAAGTATTCAGATGGCACCATATGAAGCGTTATATAGAAAGAGATTTCGCACACCAACTTGTTGGGATGATGTTGGTGAAAGAAAACTCGTAGGCCCATAACTTGTTGAGGAAATGATGGAAAAGGTGAGGGTTATCCAAACCCACATCAAAGCATCACAAAGTAGGAAAAAGTGCGATGCCAATAACTGAAAGAAGGATTTGGAATTTCAGGTAGGAGATCATGTTTTCTTAAAGGTATCTCCATGGAAGGGAGTTATACGATTCGATAAAAAGGGTAAATTAAGTCCCAGGTACATCAGACCTTTCAAAATTCTAGAACGAATTGGGGTTGTATCTTACCATTTGGAAATTCCACCGAGTCTATCCAAAGATCACGATGTGTTCCACATATCACTGTTGAGAAAATACATGCCTGACCTAACGCATGTACTCACCTATGAGAAAATTGAACTGGAAAGTGATTTGTCTTATTGTGAAGAGTCTGTCAAGATTCTTGATACCAAAGAACAAGTGTTGTGAAATCGGACGACTTTTCTGGTAAAAGTTCTTTAGAGAAACCATAAGATGGAAAAGGCAATGTGGGAATCAGAGGAACTTATGAATAAGAACCACCTGAATCATTTTTTGCGGTATTATTCTATAAATTTTGAGGATGAAATTATTTATACGAGGGAAGAATATAACACCCCAAGCTTCCACGATACGTTTCCCTTTGAATAATGCAATAGCATGCATTGTACGCAACTTCGAGATTCTAACACACCGCGACCAATGAAACTAGCCATTATGAATAGTAATACCGATTTTTTAAATTTTATTTTTCAAAATGGACTTCATTTTTGAATTTGGAATATCATAATTAGCTTAGGGTGAATTTTTGGTACTTTTCTAAAAACTTTCAATTTTTTATGAATAGTACTAAATTTTAATTAAAAACAACTTTTTTAATAGAAATAATTTATAGTGTTAAATTATACATTTGAGTGGTTTTAAATTAAAATTATATTATATTTTTGTCATTTAATATAATTTAGGTCATTTTGTGTAATTTCAAATTTAAACTAAACATAAACAAGTGTCAATCTTTTGATAGTTATTATTTCTTAAAAACACGCTTTTTTGTTTTGACAACGAGAATTAGTTTTTAATTAATTTCTACCAATTTTGTGTTTTGAGTTTTGAAAAATTTATTTGATATTTGGAATCAGGAGGACCAAATTGTGTAAATAGGTAACTTTTATTTTTTGATATTATGAATAATTACTTCGTTAAATATTTTATTTACCATGGTTAAATGGTAAATCCGGAAAATAAGGGTAAAAAATAATATTATAATAATATTAAATTACCCTAAAATGTGTCCTATTCCTATTGTTTGATACATTACTGACCATGGTCATCCTTGGGTCTATTTTGGGACCCCATGGAGCCACTTTGGAGTGATAATGACATTTTACATTAATTAATCTATAGTAAAGACAAAAATAACGAAAGCATGTATCTTTTAGTAAAAGATATTTATATGAGGTTATATAATTGATATATTCAAATATAAATATTAATTAGAAATCAAAAAATATTTCCTACATAATGTTATTTTATTTATAATTTTTAGATATTAAATAATTTAATTTGTTTTTGACACAATGATGATGCAGTAATTATCTTAATAATGAAATATTGAAATAATTGATATTATAAATATCCAAATAAATGTAAATTGAGACTTATAATATATTACACTAATTTTCTAGGTTAATATTCTATGGTAGGGTTTGTTAAATAAATTTTATTCCAAGTAATCAAGTTTTTATGGCTTCCAAAAAAATCAAATACTAAATAGTGTCAAAATTGACATAATTGAGTTTTTAAAAAACAAATGCTATATTATTAATTGATATAATATTCCTAAAAATATAAGGTTCTTCCAAAGGAATTATATAAGGTTATATATATTAATAATGAACCACATTGGTTTCTCTTGGCATGTTATAGTATTTTTATTAACCATATAATATAAAAATACAACGAGACATGGTAAATGTCAAACTATTTAACTAAGAGTTAAATCTAAAAGATAAGGTTACTATTATGACCTAAACCTGTCAAAAACCTATTGGTTGAGAGTTCTTCAACCCATACCAATATTATCCTCTAAATAATTTATTTTTTAGCCATTATAAACCGAAAATGATTATATTATAAAATAACATTTCAATCTTTTCCTAAAGTGACCCTCACCTCTCTAATAAAAGGGTACTTCCCCTTATCTTAATTTCACACCTCCAAATCCATTTGGACTGGCCAACCTCTACCCACATATCCTCTCAACTTTCCTCCCTTCATCATAGAGGCCTTCATTTGGTCATAAATCCAACCTAAGGATCCCTTTTGATCAAATCAAAAGAAAGAACCTGAAAAGGAGGTAAATATTTCACCACCTCTTTCAAGTTATTTTTCTTCTTCCACTTCCTATTTATTTGTTATTTCCATTCTAAAATAATAACTATAGTATCATCTATATATTGTGATGTTATAATAAAAATTTTACATCCATATTCATTATTCTATCCATCCTATAAATGGCAATGTCACTATATGTGCATATGTACGGCTTACTATCTCCACATCGTGGTGTAGTTTGTTATTCAAACACTTTATTATTTGGATGGGTATAATAATGAGTATAACTGATGTAAATAATAAATATAACATTTTAATGATTCTGTATATATGATATATCATCCAATTATATACTATTTCACCATCAATGATATTGTTGATCGTGCATACGTACGGATTACCATCTCCACGAACGCGATGAGATTCATTTCCCAATCGTAACCATTCAAGAATAATTTTCATTTGATGAATAAAAATAATGTTTAAGAACTTAATATCATTATGGATATGAATCAAATAAATTATATCCATAACAAACATGTCTTACGTAACCAAGCATATAAATGAAAACAAGTCAGTTAACACCCAAAATGATGATACTACTAAAATATTATCAACAAAGCAATATTAGAAGATCATATATGATATCATATTTTTGTATATAGTTATTTTATAATATAATAAAAATGTTTTAACTATTATACCGGAGGTTAAAAAACCATCTACTAAGTAAAAGTATAAGGTAAGGGTTAATTTTAAAATCTCTTTATTATCCGAGGTTGTTTTTACGTAAGTATCTACTGGGACCTCTTTATCATCCACATCTGTGTTTTCTTAAAAATGTATTTCATAACATTTTTACTATTTACTATACTATGGGTTAAATTCTTTTATACCCTTATTTTACCTTATATGTTTTGAAAGGAATCGTTTCATCGTTTTCCAAGCAAGGTATTTTATGACCTTTTCGTCAAAATTAAGGTAAGATGTTTTTTTAACTTATTCGACAGGTGCGGCTATTTTCCGCCATTATAACATCATCTAATATTCCCTTAAAAGATTATAAGAATATTTTAAAAATAAATGTTTTATTTTATAATTATGTTACTCTTAAATGGTTTTAAAATATAAAGAGCTATTTCTTTCAAATAGTTTTCATTTCATCTATGTCAACATCCTTTGATGGATTTTAAACTTATTTGAAGTTGATTTATTATGATAAAAATAATCAATATTGTATTAAAGTTTTTTTGATATGTTTGACTATGGATGTGTTATTTTTATACTATTCATGGTTTATGGTTAAATTATTGACATTTCGTATACTAGTTTTAATACGAATGTTTATTTTATGTTTCAACCTTTTCATATGAGAAATGTACTGGACTTAGTATGTGATGGGTGGAGCCCACTATATCTCCTTGATGGATCGGTAGGTCTCATGAGACAATTATACATGGAATTGGCTGAGACATTTCCCAATTTGATATATGGTTTTGGTCGAGGCCTAAATCATTTTTAGACATCTTGGCTGAGGCCTTGAAACGATGTTTCAAAATGTCCGGCATTATATATTCCCTCATTATGAAAATAATATTGATGGTTCATGTTGTTATTAAACTAGTAGAATACTCATGACAATTTTTTATTATGGAATTATTTACTCAGATCATATTCCTACCATAAAGTTTTCATGTTTATTATTTGTAAAGGCATGTGTTTTTAATTATTCAACATGCCTAATGTTTATGTTATCTTTCGCTGTATTGCTTACCCTTACTGAACATTTGAGCTCGCCCCTTTATTATGTTTCATTTTCCTAGGATATGAAGAATTTAGTTATGAGTGACTTGTAGGAATAATCTAGGAGACTTGGATGTTTCTAATGGAACAAATAAGTTTGTATTTATTTTCAAGTTGTAATGTAGAACTTATGTATGTATCTTTTTTTCAATAATACTAAACTGATCAGTATTTCGGGAAATGATTCCTTGTATCATACCAATGTTATGTAATAAAGCACTGACTCTGGGTAACTGGGTTCAGGGCATTACAGATGATGAGTTAAATTTTTATATTTGGAAAAAAAATGTGATTTGGGGAAAATAATTTATATATAATAGATGACATTATTGATTGAAAAATTATTTGACTCACTAGTTGAGTAATGTTATTTTTGATGAAGTAAAATTCATTATTTATAATGAGGTATATATTTTCTAGTGTTTTATTCTATTTCTATGAATTTTATACTTCATTATTATAATATATTGAGTTAATTATATCCAACATATGTTACCAAGATGATCATGATTTTTTGGCATAAAAAGTTAGAGTAAAATATTATGATGTTTATTTACGTATAGTGATTTTTAATAAATCATAAGTTGAATTTTGGGATAAATTTCTTTCTTTATTTTTCATTAATGTTTTTCATTTCATTTCAAGAATCCATTATTTTAAATTATTTTTCATTCATTTAATATCTTATACACTATTTCCATTTTATTTAATTAAAAACATTCATTAAGGTTGAATAGGTATTCGATTCTAAATGACTGATATTTTACATTATATCTACTCAATTGGAAATTTCATATCTATTCTATTGATGTTTATTTCCTTAAAACAATTTAAAAATACATAAATATATTTTATTTAACTTAAAGGTATTGATTTTTACTCAACATAAATTTAATTCTCTTACAATTTTGTCATATTAAGGTTCCATTTTTTTGTATTGTTTTGAAATGATCGTTTTAAAACCCTATTCATCGCTATTAATTGTATTTTATATATGTTTTAATTTATTGGTGCACTGTATAAACCATTTATCATCTAAAACTACACTAAAATGAAAGTTAAGTATTTTTTATATGTATTTAATTTCCAATGGAATTATTTATTACTATATGGGGAGAATATAATGACATAGGTATTTTCAATAACATTAATTTTTTTCATGTCATAAAATTATTTTTTTATGAAATATATATCATAAAAATTAATTTATGTCACCCAATTGTGTTATATAAAATAGTATATATAGATGGTATAATTAAAATGATTTTGTTTATTTCATGACATAAAATATGTTTTATTTAAAGAATGTATTAATTTATTTTACATTATTTATATTTTTATCAATATAAGAAAATATTTAATAATGTGATAATTTTATAATTGTATATTTTTATAAATCAATGTAATTATATTTAAATAATTTATTATGATATTCTTATACTAAAATTTTTATGTTATGAGTCAAGAAAATGGTTTTTCATTTGAAATTTAAACAATTATTATTCTAAATAAATTGTTTCAAATGTATTAAATTCATTTAATTAAAAGTTGAATATACTATATTAATATAATCATGTTAAATTAAATTAATTTCTTATATATAAGGGTAATAATTCATGAAATAACAATTAATTTTCTTTTTAAATTGATAAAATCAATTAATATTAAACGTAATTTTTTTATAAATATTCAAGTTTAATTTCATTATGTGTTTTCACATTTTAATTAGTTTTTATAAATTTTATAAATTAAATAAATTAAAATTAACTTCATGTAAGGAATTAAATTTTCTAAACTATATAATAATGTGAATTTTAATTTTATATATAGAAATTAGTTTTCAAGTTAATTTTTAGTAGTTATGTGAATAGAAAAAAATTATTTTTTAAAGAAAGGATTTTCTCTAATTGTAGTGCATATGTTTCTTTATAAATTATCTTTTTTTGGTTTAGTTAGTTTGATATTTATACACATATCATTGTATTTTTAGTTAGTGTTATAATTTTTTTGGGTGTCGTGGGACCACAAGAGTAATATATTAAAAATATTAATATATATTAAATAACATGTTCACATACTTTTGGTATAATTGATTTTCATATTATTTGGGACCTTAGATGGGAAATCAATGCCCACATTTATTTTCAGAATATAGAATTTATACATGGTGTTAAATAAAGTTGGTCAGCCTGAAAATCATTTTTTTCCATTTAAAAAAGCTGGTTAATGGTTTTCCAGTATCTCATCTTACAACCACAAACACAAAAAAATAGAGCACAAACATCAGACAATGCAAACCAACATAGCTTTACACATCATAATAACCAGACTCATCTCTGCATCCCATGCAGGAGTCATCTTCTCTAATAGTCGATTCCCAATCTGGATGTCTCCAAAAGATTCCACTCTGAACCTGACTCCTAAGCTGATCAAGGACAGAGTGATCTGGGGATGCCTCCTTGACTACACTTCCCTTTTTAAAAGACAAAGTCACCTCGTTATTCTTATTTTATTCTGATCTAGTCCGCATCAGCCGCGGAAGATATGAGTAATTCTTCTTTGATCTTGTTCTTGGTGTGGTATATAATGGACCTTCATCTATAGCCATCATTTACCTCCCACTTTGAACCACATCACTAAATGAACGGCCAACTAGGCCGCTCACATTTTCCTTCCCTCTCCTAGAACTCTCCCTTCCTATTCCAGCTTTCTCCCTCAAAATTGAATCAGTACACCCAGAGTTGATACTCGGCCTCTGGTCTAGAGTGTTTCTCTCCATCAAAGGGGAACGTCTATCCACAGTAGCATCTTTATCCACAACCATGGAATGTGGCTCCTTGCCCAAGTCTACAACCTGTATACTCCCCTATATTTTCTCACCACCAACCAACCCTGCAACATCGTCCTCAATCAACTCAACACTTTCCTTCCCTTTGCAGTATCATGCTTCAGATTTATTCGGGACCTCCTCACTAGCTGAAGTCGATGCATGCCCCATACATTCAACCTTCTGACCCTTTAAGGTCCCCACAACACCAGCACCTCCTGCAAAGAAATCCTTCTCTAGATCCACCTCCAACATGTCCTTATACAGCCCTTCAAACATGTTCCTCAATTCTATAAAATGTATAGCTAGAGGATCAAGGTTTTTGGAATCCTTAGCACTGGTCTTGATGACCACCTCCTCTATACTAGAAACCCTTACTTCCCCAACCTACTCTGTACCCTTTCTAACCATGGAAGAAGTAGGTAAATCTAAGTTCTTTCATAGCCTTTGCAGAACCTCTGAAACCTTCGGATTATCCTGATTCGCCTTACCACCGGGAGCCCCATGAACCTAGTCATTCTCATCTGCAGCTGATCCAGAAAAACTAATGCCTTCCCTAAACAAATAAGACCAGGTAGTCATGACGTGCCTCCCCAATTATATCCCATAAGAGCCCTCGGTAGCCCTGTTATAGCTTCCAGCTAGTTGATCCTTATCCACCAGCCGATGTGAATGTAATTTCCTGCCACCACCTTCCCCTGATTTCATCTATGTCATCCCAGTTTCAACTCTGACTTTAGGTGCTTTAGCCTTCCCACTCACCTCCCTCCTTGAAGTAGACTGAGTTTCCCAATGATGGACTTCATGGGGTGGAAGACCCTTATGAAAAACCTCTGAAGCATGACCCAAAAGGCTGCATGAGGAGAAAAAATCTATCTAGCTCTTATAGATGACCCATTTCCTGCACATATACTCCTCGTATATCGTAATCCAAACATAATCAAAAGGCGTTCGAGAAGCGTCAACATCCACACAGACCCTTGGATTAACCGGGTGGCACACTGCTTCGGTGCGACTATTCGAGCATAAAAATATACATATGAGATTACATATCATGCAAATAACTGAAGGATTCTAGAATGAAAAAGGGAGTTTGGGAAAACATACCCAAACCTCTGAAGATGTAGAATCACGATGAGGTAGAAAACTTAGATATGAATCCAAAATATTTTCACCATGAGGTAGAAATATATTTAATTTTATGTCTTGAACCATGTATATGTGATGTTTGATGGTATTTAATCCCTTTTATTCCTATTTATGAATTGTATGTGTTCAATCTATGCCTAAATAGACAAAAATTGTGGTTTTGGGAAGTTTATAAGTATTTCATGTTCATAAAACACAATCACATGACATTTAGGGAAGAAGAACACATCGTTTGTCCATATTGTCGGGGAAGAAATTTTTATTGAGAATGCACACCATGTACTAAAAGTATTGTACATGTAGTTTAACATGTCCATGTGACTAATTATATAGGTTTACACCCTATATAAGGGGGAAATTTCCATGTAGCATTAAATGGATATTCCCTATGTTTTCATGAGAATATCCTAGTATTATAAAATGGGGTGGAATAAATGTTCATGGACTAATGTACATGGTCCTAGTCCGAGGGGGCACACTAATTCCCCAGGATGCTAATACATGATATGTAATTTATATAAATGTCATGTATATTCACATGGAAAGCCTAGCCATTTGTCAATAAGTACATGCCTAGGTATCCATGAGAGGTCAATCACAATGTGATCCTATGTAAACACCATGTATGTTAATACTCAATGGCAAGTACAACAAGTGGACATGGCCATGGTTTGGATTCATGAGAAACTTTGTGTACTCTAGTGGTACCTGGAAGGTACTAGCCTAAGATACCTTTACTTTTAATATCCTCCTCCTCGTGACCCATATTTGGACATGTATGTATCCAATCCAAGATATTATTCCACATAAAACACAATGGTAAACATCATTTCAGTAGAATTTATATGAAATTAGGTGGTTCTAGTGGGGTGATTCTTCTAGTAATGCATTTCTAATGATAGTTATTAATTATGATCATTATAGGGTTATTGGGGTCCTTACACCCATTTATCTATACAAGAAATGGTTCCTCTGTATATTACATAAAATTAGAGATATAACTTCCTCATATTAGGTGTGTTTCCTCAATTTATGATGTTACACTCCACCATTATTGAGATTAAATGATGATAGGGTACACAAATGGAGTGAGTTCTCCCACAGATGTGGAGCTTACTAGTGAGAAGTGTGCCCTTGTAGTTTGGTTCATGAGATATTACATGAGATGAGTGGATAAAAGATATTGATACCAAAACTATG
Source organism: Viscum album (assembly GCA_963277665.1). NCBI lineage: Eukaryota > Viridiplantae > Streptophyta > Magnoliopsida > Santalales > Viscaceae > Viscum > Viscum album. The sequence continues at coordinate 434,821,728 of OY728123.1, read as the reverse complement.
ACATGAATTATGGAGGATCGGGCTCTCTATTATATATCATACTTGGTTTTATAGATCCACCACTAGAGAAACTCTCTCCCCATCTATTCAGAAAGTGGTGAGGTACCCCCCCCCCCACACATAGGGATTTTGGTGAGTCTTTTCATGGTATAGAGAATCATAAAATGACCTTTTGAGAATCAAGATGACTCATTATTCTTATGTGGATTGTGCATATGAAAATACCCTTTATATCTCACTTTGGTTTCTTTTGATCATATCTAGGTTAATATGGTTCTATCTCATATGCTGGTTATCAAGCCTTTATAGTGTTCCTGTGACTACCCACTCCTTGATTCTTTGTGTTGTCTGATTTCAAGGTACCTACTATGTATGTATATACTCACACCAACATGGAATTTACCAATAAATGTTGTTTCTTAGGTAAAAAATTGGATGGTTTCTTATTATATTGGTGGAATTGGTTTCGGTGGAGCATAACAACTATTGGTGAATACCATTTTTGGTGGTCGACCTTGGATATTGGGATCCAGGCTCTCTCCATTTTTTCCTTTTTCTAGTTTTTGGTAGGTTGGGACCCTGATTTCATTTGTGCATGTATTTTTCACTTTACTATGATTTTATCTAATGTTTTCAAAGAGTTTTTTGCATTCGTGTTTACACTCAAGATATTTTTTATATGTCTCTTCACTATTTCCTAGAGAATTATGTATTAATTTTTACATGTACATATGTTATGATATCATATTCTATCATTACCTACTTTGTTCTTGATTCTCATACTTTTTATATATAGGTGGTCTTAGGATGTATCATTTGGCATACCTCAATGCAGGTAGGGCCCTCAGGGTCAGAACATGACAAAGTGGTATCAAATATGTCTTTCCCCTTGGTTTGTATTGGGTTTTGGACATGTGTGAAGTTTGGTTTGGGAAATTGGGTATATGATGTTCGATTAATGTTATATCGAATATTAGGCCCAGTAATAGAGTGTTAGTGAGGAATATGATGTATTCATTGAATAGGTATCCAACTACCTACCTTCTGACTCGCCATTTCTAGGCATACATTTTGTGGAACACATAGTACATGAATCATTTAATAGTGAGTTTCTTGATATTCATTTCCTTCTTGGGTCATCTCCCTATATATGATCATTTGGTATGGTATATCTTGATTACCTTCAAGATGCCCTGAAGTGATAATCAACTACGATTTTGAGATAGTTTTGTGTTGAAGACTAGTTGAGTGATGATGGATTAGTTTGAGGACCCATTACTAGGATGTTTCCTCATGGTGGGAAAGGAGAAGTTATAAATAATTTTTAGGAGGGTATAGGTCCACTAGTGGACTGGGTAGTTGATTGGTGACATATTTTGTTTTTTATAGAACCATCAGGCCAGAGTAATGATGTGAACAAGTTTAAAATGATACACAAGTTGAATATATATATATATACCACTGAGGTTTTATGCTAATCTAAACCACCATGAAGCATAGGATTGGATTAAGGAAGTGGTCAGGGTATCCCAAGAATTGGACACTGACTGGTTGAATGGTTGCATTTTCAACTAGACTAATTCATGGGAAGTAGTCAGTTCTGGTGGTACTAGATGATAACACACATAATTTGAGTAAAAATCACATGTTTCATATAATGAGTTATGCCATGACTCATGGTGGGAAAGAACTCAACTCTCATGAGATATAAGACTAGCTTGATGTTGTTGTAAAATTGTCCAAATTAGATTCTATCACACTTGATGATGATTTTAAAAATGATATATATACATAGTGATGTAGGGTATTTATAGATACCATTTTTGTATTAGTTTATGTCAAAAGGTTTTTTGGAATGACTTGTTTGTGTATAATATGCATAAATTGGGAAGGATAGATTCACATAGGAGAGGCTTGTGACCTCGGCGATTTGGGTGTGTTTTGAAGTGTGAAAAGTTTCTTCTATCCCCCCACATATATATTTAGTACCAAGATGAAATACATATCCCTCAATGAACCCTTTTTTGAGGCATAGTTGTGGCGGTGGGACAATTTTTACTCAAACCTTGTTCTTGCAGAAACCTGTAGTGTTGGATTGGTTACAAAACTATTCTACTAATAGTGTCAACAAACCGAGAGTGGACATAGTGCCTTGTATGGAATCCTTTTATAGAATTTTTTTATTACCTATGATATAATCCTTGGTGTAGATGTGTTCCATACTATCCAATACTCTCATAACTATTACAAGTAATTGTGGATGTTTTACCATGTTTGATGGTTGGAATTTTATTTCATTATTTAGGAGGTGTCTCAAGAATTACAGGATGAGCTCATGTATAGGTGGATATAGTAGATTACTTATTTGTTGGATAGTATGACCCTTATAATAGAGGATTATGTGATCTATAAGTTCTTATTATGTCATAGATGTATAAGGAAATCATACCTGAGGACATTCCTGGATTACCTCCCCATCGAATGATTTCTTTCTCCATAGACCTGCCCCATGTATGGACTAATATTTTTACTATAAAATTGAATGAACTCATGTACTTTTGACAGAACAAGGTGAAATTTGATAATATTCAAACCAAATGATTGGTTGAAACCAATGTGATTCTTAATAATCCTAGTGTTTTCACATTTTAGGAGGTTGAGATCCTGAGTTTATGTGTGTAATGTCATCACCTGGACCAATTTTCGATGGGGATGGAGTATCCACCCCCAGGGGTTAATGAATATTTCATTTAGTGGATAAGGGAGAGGTATTTCATGGAGAAAACCTCTAATCATTTTATCCCCATCTTTGGTATTGAGAGGTGGATATACTAAGGGTCTATTTATAAAGATATTATGGCCATGTTGAGCTTTTTATGATACCCTATAAAATGTTGAATTCCCAAAATGTTCTTGTTAGACTTATGAATTGGGTCCTTCAACCCTTAATGGGTCAATTCATGGTATTCTATATCAATGACACGCTTTTTTCTTCGTGTTTGATTTGGATAATGTAAGGAATGGGTGAATTGTTCTGGACACATGATTTAGTGTTTTCTTGTGAGCTACTGAGGAGTGTGGCATTTTTAATAAGATTTAATTGTTTATAAAGGTGTTATAGGAGGTTTTTTGTTGTATTGTCTAGGATAAAACCCCTTTGACTACCTTTAAGTGGATTTTCTATTTTTTGAAAGGGATTGATAAGTTTCTGGGTTTCTTAGAGGAGTCATGGCTGAGGTTGATTGATTCTCTGGAATTAAGACTGTACAAGGAGTTAGTAAAGTGCATATTTTTTGGAGATTCATATAGATATGGGATAAGATACTTGTTGAGGAATAGGTAGGAATAATTTTATAATGTTTTAAGGTATTTGAGACCCCATTAATAGGATAACATGAATGAAGTTTTTTTGGAAGTTGTATTATTTACCTATGATACATATAGATGGAATCTTCAGGGGGATTGAATCATTTTTTACACAGACCACAATCATCTTAATCTATTCTTCACATAGATATACCTCCCCCTAATACATAGTCATTATTTTTAGTTCTTAGAGGATTATGGAATTTAGGTATAATATGATACTATGAAGGGAAATGTGGTGGTATAATCCTTTGGTAGGAAGCCTCATTCATGTTTGGTAGAGGATGCATATAAGTATTTATATTTGTTATAGCTAAACCTAGTATATGATAGTAGAGTAAAATTTCTTCAATTGATGGTGGTGACTCAACTGCTTCAGTAGTTTTTGTGATAGGATCATTTGATAGACATTGACTATGAGGTTCTATATGACAATATATCCTTAAAGTATTCACGAGATAGATTTTATGAAGGAGGAGAAAACACCATTATTTTCTTGGGATGGATGGTTGTTCCTATCACTATGTGTGGGGGAGTTATGTATGGAGTCTCATACATCCACATAGGTTATAAATCTATGTGTTTAAAATATTTATGAATAAATTAAATGGTATTTTTGGTGTCTAGAATAAGGTGGAGTAGTCCTTAGTTTTTTCTTCAATGCCTCTTCTTCCACTAGGATATGGCTAAAATTTAGGGTCCAGTGGGATTGACTCATCCTCTTGATATTAAAAAATAGAAGTGTGGTGTTTTATTGATGGTTTTGATGATGGAGATCCCAAGGGATGTGAGAGTCCATGATGTTATTAGAGGTTTTTACTAATCTACCTAATCAAAACAATTTATTGACATCAAAGAGTAGAGTCTAGTCATGTGTTTGGGGTAGTTGTATATTTTTTATATTGTCCAGCTTCAAAGCATACCCAAAAAGACCATATATGGCCTTAGAGACTAGTTCATGTTAATATTGTGTGGGGATTCCAGGATGATTTTGGGACCCAATTATAGATGATCATAATGTTTTAACCCCGGATGGAAGGGTAGACTAAGTACACTATCTAGGATTTGATGGTTAGTCTGAGAGCCTATTTTATAAACATCATAGAGTCGAGAGAAATATTACACTGATTGACATCATAGTCCTTTGATTTTTAATAATAGGGAAAATAATTCATAATTTTCTCCCTACAATGAGGTCAGTAGAGTTTTGAGTAGGGTGTGAGCTCTTCCCAAATGTTATATAGGACATGTGAAATTTTGATTGTGTTCAGTGAGGTTTCTTAATGCTTTAACATACCACATAGTGAGACTGAGTGCATGAAATCATACATGTGTCATAGATGAGTGGATATATACATGAACCATATAATGTTATCAACTAGGTAGATCTTTACAATGAGGATGTATCCACCTTCAAGGAGTACTGGACAGTTATCAAGGATTTTCCTGGGAGGATATTGTTGTGATAAACCATTAATTTTTTCATGTTCATTGGTAATAAGGGGCGTGTAGTACATCTCCCTAAGTGTTAGATCCATATTTGGGCTCACTTCCAACACTTTTTTTATAGATTATTTTTTTAGGGTGGAATTCCATGAAGGAGAGAATAATTTATGGACTATGGTTTTTCTTGTTTATCCTATTGGATATTTCTATATATATATCTCTATATTTTTCATTATAGTGGGAAGTTTGTCTCAGTGTCATAGAAACCCAGTATTAATATTTTAAAAATGTTAATATATATTAGACCATTGGTTTTTATCCTTTAGGTATAAATGGTTTTCCAATTTTTTGGGAAATTATATAGGAAATATGACACCATGGTTGTTTTCGTAACATTGGGTTTACACTAGGTGCATCATAAAGTATATCTCTATTGGGAGTTCAGATGAAGGATACCACTAGATGGAATGATAAATATGTGAGGGTATTTAACTAATTAATATAATTAATTAAATAACACTCCCCTAACATTTTCCTTTCAACACATGGGATGAGGGGATAGTATTTATGACTCATGAAATGTAAATAATGTGGAAAGTAGGAGCCAATGGACGTCATCCTTGATGGATATTGAAACCAGATAAAGGTGAAATAGATTCTAAGCATTACATTACTCCCAAATCATTATAAATTTCACCTAGGGGTTGGATGATTTATGAGTTTTATTTTATCATCCCCATATATGTGTTATTTAAAGGTTTTTATTTCAATTTTTGATTGGTAAGGAACCTAGCGGATTGATATTTTCCTAATTAGAGAAATTAGGGGATTAAAGAGGTTCTAAAAGATTTTCAGTGCAGAAATACTGATCACATGGTGTATAGTACATGAGTAGATATTGTGTGTTCTTACCATTAGTGGAAGAAAGATATTCTGAGACTTCACATAATTTAATTAGACTACATTTCATGTAGTTTTAGTTTTCCATATATTTAAGTACATGGTAAGACATCCAATTTAAGAGGTACAAGGACCTTTTGTAATACATGACTAGACCACAGGTCTACCCAAGAATGACTAGGTATATGGGTATGGGTAGACATACACGGGCATGGTCCAATGTATACGGACACTGACTGGGAGGGCACAATAATGCCTCAGGGTACTAAGACATGTCATGTACTCTATATACACATTGTGAATCATTAAATGGATATCCTATTAATGTGGATTTGAGGACATGATTAGGTGTCCAAGAGAGGCCACACACGATGTTCCCTTATGTATACATTGTGTACTATACTATTACATGATGTGTAAAATTATGGGACACAACTAGGGTCCAACTTCATGAGAGTCAGACACACCGCATACCCTATGAGGAAAATTCATAAAATCCCCTATAAGAATTATACTATACATATATCCCTCTTTAGAACTAGAATTTTTCCTAGAGAGGATCCAATCCTAGGTAGTTTTCCACTTAAAACGAGATAGTGTCACTCATTTTAGTGACATATATATGACATGAGTTAATAATATTGGGTGCTTCATTTAAAAATGAATTACCAATAATAGTGATCAGTTATGTTCAATAGAGTACTACTGTGTTTGGTACTCCCTGGTCTCTCTTCATGGATTAGGAAAATGATATCATCCATATAGGTAGAGATAGAAGTCCCACATGGGGAAGTGTGAGTCCAATATTAATTCTGTGGAACTTTCCCATATGGGGAATGGTCCTTCTATCTATGGAGTGGTATGACTCCACGAGAATGATTTATCCCACAAATATGCATCACAGTAGTGATATTTCATCCCCTCAACTTTAATTCCTAAGAGTTTATGTGAGTTTCATTAATTAGAGATAGAACTCAATCGTATTTGATATGTAGTGGAAGAGAGAGGCCCCACTACTCAGTATCTTATGTTATTGAATAGATCCACCACTATAAATAGCAATCCATAAACTGTTGAGAATAATGGTGATGTGAGGGTCTTCTATATTGATTCTAAAAAGCATGGATATGGTGATAGGTATCAGACAAGGATGATTTAAGGCTTTTACTGACTCATATTTCTTATCTGAGCTATATGGATGAAAATCCACTTTCTTTGAAGCTTGGGATTCTTTCAATAATTCATGGTCTATTATTTTTTTCCATGTATACTGATTGAAATTCCTTCATGGTCTTGATCTAACTACCCACTCCTTGATTATTTGTGTTGGTTGAATTTTGTATACCTATAGAGTATGAATATAATGACCCATATATGGGATTTTATAACACATGTTATATCTTATTTAGATGATATTAATATTAGAGGTGATATTGGTGGACCTGGTTTTAGGGAGGCATCTCAGCTCTTAGCTCTAACTAATATTGGTGGTTGACCTTGGATATTGGGAGATAGGATCTCTCCAGTCATTCCACATACTCAGTTGTTGATGTTTTCATACTTGATTTCTTATTTGTAGTGTATTTTTCCCATTACACTATTGTACTATGATGTTTTCCAAGAGGTTGTTTCATGATTTCTAATACTCTAGGTGAATAGATTTATTTTTTATCTACACACTATTTCATGGGGAAGGATGTGTTTGTTTGTAAATATATATAGGATAAGGCTATAGATTTTACAGTTGCTTACTCTAAACATGTCTCCAATCCTTATCCTATTAGATGTGGGCTTAAGTTGACTCACTCGTCTTACCGCTAACCTAGAGGGTCCCAGAGAGTCAGGTAGTGACATTCATAGTAATTAAATTTTTTCAAATATAATGTATGATTTTAATAAAAAATTAATTTATAAAAATATATATTAACACTCATTAAAATAGTATTTTAGATGAAATAAAATAAATAACACTATATTTTTGAAATTTATTTATTTAATTAAAATGAATTTCATTATATTTTATTTTTTTATTTTAAATATTAATTGAAAATTTTTATAATTTTCAATTATTTAAATAAACATAAATTATGGATTCAACATGTTTCAGTAATCCTATGGTGATTTTATGGGGTTTTCTAAATAAGATGTATTTTTTCAATATTAATAATACATTTTTCCAAAAATTCTAATATTTTTATAAATATAGATATCTTACAGCACTGTGAATCCAAGAATCATTCTCCTAGTGATCACATCATTCTCTTAGGAGAAATTGAATTTAAAAATATTTTCATTAATTTCATCGAATCAGATATAAACCGCACTTTCTCCAATATCAACATTTTAACTCATGGGATGAATTGTAGGAAAGGATCTATATAGCACATCATGTCTAATCTAGAAGAACATTTGGTGAGGTTCATTAATCAACTGACTAGGAACCACCATCTGAAGTGGAATTTCACATTCCTCAAGTATGCACTTATTCATTCAAATATCAACTCATTGTCTTATCACTCATGGAATGGATCATATGTAATGTCTCACATAAAATCAAACCCCATCCCTCTTGTTGGTGGTCTACTTCCATCACTCATTCCTCCAATGATAAGGTCTCAAGAACAATATTTGACCCACCCATTCTCCCTTAATACATGGTATTATTGGAATTATACTCAATAATAGGTACTCTTACACAACCAATACTATATCCCATAATTTATAACATTTCATCATTCAAACTAGGACTCCATTTTAGTCATGAATTTCCAACCAGCAATCTCACTCGTGGAAATGTCAGGCCTTTAGATACACTCCTTAAATGATATTTTTCTCCTATTAAAGATACAAGAACACACCTGAAATAATTATAAACAACAAAAGGTAATGTATACCATCACACAACTCACTATCTCCACACATCCAAAAAATATCCCTCTAATTTGAGTTAATATTTAAAATTTTATTTACAATAAAATCCATTTTATTTTTATTATTTATTTCCATTTCAGTGATAAATTTAAAAAAATAGACATTAAAATTTATAAAATTTATTTTGTTACTTAGAACCTCACATCAAAATTTAATTAGTATAAAATTTTGATAATTTTATGAAAATTTTGATTTGTAGCAAATAAATATACTTTTTCTAAAAATATTAATTTTTATAGAATTATCCTTCTTTAAACCTATCACGGAAAAAAATACCATTTTAAGAAATATTTTATTAATTTAAGTATTAAAATTATTTATTTTTAATTATTCATTTATCTTATAATATTACACTCAATATTTTTTAAAACTATATTAAAATTTTATTTTTATAAAAAAGAATTCTCTCTCTTCCTCTAATTAAGTGGTTATATAGTGAATTTCATTTTTGGGATTCTATAAAATCCCCCTAAAATTTTTTAATAATTCATTTTATTTTATTAAAATAATTTTCCATTATAATTTTATCTTATATATAAATTTAAAGATAGAATTTTGTTTCCAAAAAAAAATTATGCAAATAAGTATTCTTATTTTAAAATTAACATTTCACACATATAGAAATATTATGTGATAAAAAAAATTAAATTTGAAATCCTAATGTTCACATTATGTAAAAGAATAAAATATATATTTCTATCAGTAATGTTAATTAAAATTTTTAAAAACTAACTAACATGGTAAAAGTAATGTTGGGTAAAAGGTTAAAATTAAAAAAAATCAAAAGCCTTAATCACTCATTCCATGTCCCAAAATGAATGTATGAGAGTATTTTTGACACTACCATTTCAAAGAACACCTATTTTTCACTTTTAATCAATTTACCCCTAAATTTTGTCATGGAATTATTAAAAATGATCCATGTTTCCAAAGGTTCATTTTTATTCTATAATATAACGTTTCCACTTACACCATTTTAAGTTTCACTACACCATCAAATTAAAATTTTAAAATATACTATATTTTTCCTCCTAGAAACCTATCCCACCAACTTTACCTTCTAGTAACCTTATGTTTTCTTATGGAATTCTTTTCCATGAAAATTTATGAGAAAACTCAAGCTTCCAATGTGAGAATTACCTTCTCATAGTCATTTATTTTATCATACTCCACCCTAAAATAATTTCATAAAATATTATTATAATTAAATAATTTTCACTATTATATCGAGTTTTAATTATTTTAATTATAAAAAAATATTCAATCATTTCCATGCTTTAATAAAAAAGATGACATCAATCGTTCAAACGTGTGGACTACCACCTCCACAACATGATGTTGTTTCATTTCCATATATTCCACCAAATACTAGTATCAAGGATAGTTATTTTGAATAAATATGTTTTATATGTCACAAATATTATTTTTATATGATCATTTTTCATAAACATTCATTCACTCTTTTCATTATGAAATAATATGATTAGTTGTGTGTATGTGCAGACTACCACCTCTCCGAACAACAAATTTTAATGATCATAAAGAACAATATTATATGGTACTAAAAATTATTTTAATAAAGATATATCATAAATATTATATTTTAAATCATCATTAAATTTTATATTAACATTATAAAATATTGTTCTATTACCAATTAAATCATCAAAACACACTCTTGTTTATATTTTTTTTACCATCTACATGAGTTCTATTGTAATTCATATTAATTGATGATTAAAGAATGTTATATTATAGTAAAAACTTGTAATAAATATTTTTTATTTATTCCCAGATGATTTTTGGTGTGATAATATTAATATCTAATGGTGTTATTATTATATCACCTTTTATTTATTAAACTTTCCAAATTACACTCATTTAAAAAAATTCATACCAAAATAATTAAAAAATGAAACTATAAATTTATAAATTATTCTAAAATATCCTTCCAATACCTACTATTGTCTAGGAATAATGAACTTTGAGAGAATATTTATGAAAAAATATGCATTGAAATTAATGTTTAAAATGATCAAGTATTTTGATACTTGATTATGAAAATAGATGATATGTAACTAATAAACGTGTATTAAAGATTTATAAAGTAATTTTATAAAAGGTTGAATAAATGAATATGGTTCTAAAATAGGTGCTTATGATATATATTTTTTGTACAAAATTTTAGTTAACATTTGACTATGTATGATTAATATTAAGGGATTTTTATGAAACAAATCCTTTACATGGGTCATAATAAAATCTGAAGAGCTGAATAGACCAAAGGCCTTCATTTTTTATTTACATTGGATAATCCCCTTTTTAACTGATTTGAAAGGGAACACTATTATAATTAGATAAAAATTTATAAAAAATTCAACTATGATTGTATCAAAACTATAATAATTTTTTTATATATTTACATAATATTTTCTGAGGAAATCATGTTTCCTAGAGTTTTTTCCTCTTTGTTGAATATTTATTTATTTTTAATGAAATTTTGGTTAGAATAGTTCTTATCATGTTTAATGGATTTTTTCCTCAATATCATTGTTCAATATACCTCTAATATTTTCATTTTTATAGATAAAACACAAAATGTTTTATTTACAATTATCCCTGTGTTAAACTTATTTTTAAAACCATGGTTTTGATGTCCTTTTAACAATGTGATTTTTAAATAATGGTGTATTCAAAGGATTTTATTTTTTATTTTCATATATTATTCTCTTTTTATCACATTTTTCATATAGTTAATTTCATTTCAATGTCTCTTTATTAGAATTTGTTTTAAAATAAATAATTTTAAATGTTTCATCTTTATTTTCAAAAAAAAATTGTTTTTAGAATGTGACTCAAAAATCATGTATTTTAGGATGATATTGAGATGGGTTTTTTAAGAAAAATCATTCCTCTTATTTCACATTTGTTTTCAATGGATTCCTATAATATTAATTTATGTTTCCAAAATCACTCTATATAATATATTTTCAAGGGATATTTCTTTTCTTATGAAATGATATTTTTTTTATGTGATAACATTTGGAAATTGTAACAACCCGAGAATTCATGTTTTGTGTAATGATATGTTTCCCCTTTTAGTTGGATCATCTTGCTTTAAAAAGAAAATGAAAATAAACGAAAAACATAACAACAAGCATGAATGGAACACTCCTTTATTAAGAAACATGACGATTACATCATCCCACAATCAAAACATCACTAACCGAGGATTCCAACCAAGAATCTGATTACAATGACAGGAAGACTGCTTAGAACCACTAGGAGCCCGAGTATGCGGTAAGGATTTCGAGCATCCATCATAAGGAACGTAAGAATGGCTGACGCCACCGCGACCGTGCTCAACACCAAGGGGATCATACGAACCATCCTTGCTTCTCCTTCAGCCACTTGAGGTAAGGGTCACCGAGACCCAATCCTTTTATAAGCACCAAATATGACCGTTGGACCTCAAACGGTCATAAATCCGACCGTTGATTCCCAAAGAATCCAATGATCCTTTTTGACCGTTGGGGATAAAATGACCGAAATGATAAGTGGGTAGTTTTTCTTTAATTTTTTTTTTTAAATGACCTCAATGTTAATTATCCTTTGTTTTCCAAAATAAGAATTTTATTTTATGTTTTAAAAGGAAATAATTAATATTATTGTGTTCTTCCATTATTTGTTATATATATATGTAATTTGAGCAAGTAATTATTTGTTTAATTTATTTTCTCTTTTAAAATGGTGGACTAATGTTTCTGGTGAGGTTTTACCTCTTTCACAAATATAAATGTGCACACACTCGGTTTGTAGATGTACATATATTTATGTTGTGATAAACTGTATGTAAAATGAATTATACCTATTTTTTATAAATTATATATATAAGTAATAATAATACCAATGTTCGCAACATGCTTTTATAATTAATACTTTTTTTTGAAAATTATGTTGATGTTTCGGTTTCTTGCTTTACAAATTCTTGTGGTTTAATGTTGAAATTTACGTTAAAACACTTTTAATGGGGTAGTTTATTTAATGTTTTGTATTGAATGTTAACGGTGTAAACAATGTTAATGTAAAATAGGGTGGAATGAACTAATTAATATACAACCATTTTAAATGACCCATGACTTTTAATTAATAAAAGTTAAAAATAATTGAAGTATAAACAATACTAAAGTTTATAATAGGTATAATAATAATAACCACATGTAAATAAATAATCAATCATGAATCTTGACCATTAGTAAAATAATAAAAATTGGAAATAATTGTTATTTAAATAATGATAAAGGTTTATAATAAGTATAGTAAGAAATTATGATATATATAAAATGGGAGACGCGGGGTGAGACTCGCTTGTTCTGTTCTTAAAAAAAACACTACTTCACTCTGGACCGCCCGATCTTTCCCCTCCCATCGCGGCCGTCCGTTTTTTTTTATGTTGCATCAAATCTGGCCACCTGATCGAGCTGCGTTTAATCCCAGCTGTTGATCTGTTTTTTTTTACATCCTTCTCCATGTCGCGCTTCTCTTCTTCCTCGCGCCGAACCAGCAGCAGACAGCTGCTGTTTTTTTTTCATCTCCTCATGTCTTCGTCCAACAAGTGGACCCGGCGGCGCCCTCATTTTTCCACGCGGTAGGAGCGCCTCGGCCTCGGGATGCCTCGGCCGAAGACTCCTTTCCACCCCCGAAGTCCTCCTCTTCTCCTGTTACGTTTCTTTTTTTTATTTAGACCCCCCTGTTGCACTGAGGACCGAAAGATCAGCTCCTGATCTATCCGACCTCCAGACGACGCTGGCAGAGCTCCGGCCTTCCCCTCCTCCTCTTCATCGAGTTCTGGTAAGGGTCAAGTCCTGTTTTCTTTCTTTTCTTTTTGCCTGCTCAAGTTTCGGTTTGTATATATATATATACGTTATATATTTTATGGCTTGTGAACCCGTTTTTCCCATGCCTCCTTGCCGCGTCTTTCTCCTCCACTCCGGGTTAAGGTAAGGGAGAAGAATTGTTGTGTTTCAGTTTCAGCTTCGTTATATATATATATATATATTTACATATATATGTGTTATGTATATTTGAAAACATCCTATGATTTTGCACCTGGTATTACTTGCTGGATCTTCTTCCTCTCCACCTCCTCGTCGATCTGGTAAGGGTGATATTTTGAAACTCAGTTTGGGTTCATGTTTGTTTTTCGTTTTATGTTATTTTATATTTTTCATATATATAAATATACATGTTTTATGTTTTGAAATATAAACGAGGAAGATCAAATTTTAAGTTATGTTTTATTACAATTCGACTTATATATATATACATGTTTTTCTTTTGTATGAAACCTCTTCCAAATCAGAACTGTTTTTGTGTACATCAATTTAAGACAAGATTTGTGGGAATCCAAAGTATGAATAAAACTGAATTCCTTCACAAGTGATAAGTTGATTTCCTTGTGTGCTTTTATAAAACCCTATCTACCCCCTTTTGTTAGAAAATTTATGTTCTTAAGAATATGTGAATCATGTAATGAATCAATTGAGTATTATTTAATTAACTAAACCACTGAGACACATAGACACAATACACGGCTTCGTGTGTTACATATATACATAACTGTGGACTGATTGACAGTATTTTTGGCAAACGAAAGTTAACATTGTTTGGTGATTGTTTTAATTCTTATCCATTTCTAGAACTCCGAATAGTTGCAAGAAATGACACTTGCCTTGTTTTTAATTTTCTAGCACATTATGGTTCCAAAAGAAGATGTTTTAAAGATATCCTTAAGCCTGGAAGTGGCCCTTAGTAATAATGTAATTCTACATGACAAACCAATACATTGAGTGTTTAAGTTATTATTTCTTGTGTAATAAGCTTGTTGTTTCCAGTTCTGATTCTTTATCTATGCTCATGACATAATCTGCTTCTGATTATTTATCTATGCTCATGACATAATCTGCTTCTGATTATTTATTTATGCTCATGACATAATCTGCTTCAAATTATTTATTTATGCTCATGACATGATCTGCTTCAAATGGTGAATATGTATGAGAGACTTTGACTATGAATATATGAATGAAACCTAATGAACGTGTGACCATGTCTAAATATGAGAGGGAAGTATTGGACTTACATGTTATGGACAGGTGCGCCCGGAATTATACAGCGCTCCAATGCATTGGGTAAAGGATGAGTCTCATGAGACGTTATGTGCTACAGTCTTGGCGGTTAGCCTCGGCTTGTGCTGCTATGGAAACGGGTTTGGCGGTTAGCCTTGACCCGTGTTAAGTTATGTTTTTATGGTCTTGACGCAAGGTCTTGACAAGGTCCGGCATTATACTTTCCCTCTACATATGAAGATTAATGGTGAACCAGGGGATGGTTCAACTAACAGGACATCCCTAACTGGGTAAATTCCCCTAGACTATGAGAAAGGAAACATGTGATAAGAACTGAAAAACATATGTTTGGTATCATAAGAACTTTACGTGTCTTTGTCTTGTTTAATGTAATGTTTTATCACTTTCTAAAATGTCTGCCTTGAAATGATCCCTTGATCATGAAACCGTACTTAACGTGACAAGAACTGTTTTCTTATGGTGAACTGTTAAGTGAACTGCATTCTTCTCACGAACCATGATATGCATGTTTTCCTACCTAGCCATAGTAATTCCCTTGGAATTGAAGTAACCTTGTTTTAACTTTATGTATTGCTTACTCTGTTTATTTTGCGCACTCTGACCATGTTTACATTAAGGCTTATTGCAAGTACGTGCCTCTTTGTGCAAGTGGTTTTCAAAGAAAGTTGGATTTCATGTTTTTAATGAATGATAATTTTTTTTAGAAATGTATTTGTATTCTTTTCAAAGGATTTATGTATAAAAGGATTTTTCTAAAAAATGGTTTTTAAACCCCTTACTGGGCATTTTTGCTCACCCTACGTTTTGTTTAAAAATTTTCAGGTACGGTTGATATTAATGAAGCTAAACAAAAGCAGCTGGTTTCCCAGAATCCCGAGCCTCACGATCCTCTGTTGTGATGAGACATGATATTTTGTTTGTAATGATGTAGTGTTAAGTGTATCATGTCTCATTAAGCACCCCGGTATTTGGGGGTCGCTACAGAAATATTATGAGATGTGTTTTCTATCCAATTTGGAAATTATGATATGATGAATGATTTTATTTTAAATGGTACACTGATATATGTTTTATAAATTTGGGGTCCTATTAGACTTTATAATGAATTTTATATAGTTTTTTTCTCATCAAATAATTATGTGTGGACATGATTTAGTTTGTTCACAAATATAATTGGTCATCATACTTAGATATGTTCACATTGTTAAATTGTTAACACACTTGGGTTTGTTGAAAAAATATTCTTGTTCTTATGTTTTTGAAACTACATCTCTAAAATATTCCATATTTTAAAACTATTACAAATATTAATGATATTTCATGTTATAAATAAATCATGCATTTTATGTATTTATTTCATGTTTTTTTTTATTTTTTTAAAACATTTTTTCATGACCTTATTTATTTGTTATGTTATTCTTCATGATCCCCAATGATCAATCAAGTTGTTTTTTTCTTTTTGATATCATGATCTTTGTCATTAATATTACTCCACTAAACATGGTTTCCCTCTTGTTAAATATCTAACTATTATGACTAGTTTATATGTTTTCCCTTACTGAGTGTTCAATTAAACCAGTTATTATATTTCAATTACAATTTTTTTGAAGACGATTATGTCATACGATATATCTAGTGGTGGGTCAAGAGGAAAATTTTTACGGAAAATTTTTCATAAGTGTTGTGATATAAGATATATATATATAGCTAGTCACTAAGATAGTAACCCATTCAATCCTTGGTTTGTGTGACTTTTTGTGGGATGTTTTATTTAAACATTAAAATCACTATATTATTTACATATTATTTTCTGGGGTCACCATAGTTTTTATCAAATGGAAGGTTTAGTTATTGTTTGGGATTTGCCTATAAATATTTTTTGTTAACTCTAGGAATAAGAAAATATATTGGATAATTTCCTGATGTTTTGATAAATTATAGATTTTATAGTTTTCCTATCAATGCATATCTATATATATACAAGCAAGAGGGTGTAGCTATAGTATAGATTCACCTATTCGTAATCACCCCAAAATGATTAGTTTAGAATTGACTCAATCATCACCCTTATACACCATGAGTGGGCCTAAAAAATCACACCTAGATATAAATATATTAGTGATATTCATAAGTTAATTCACATTTTTATTGTGAACCATTATAATGGTTTGGAATTAATGATAACTAAGTATTGCCTAGGTTATTCATAAATAGTTTTAGATTAAATTGAATGTATCAATATTTAATCATCTTATAAATAATGTTTATAATTATATGATATACCATTTTGATTATGTTTCTTATATTATTCTTTTTATTCTTATTTAGTTGATATAATATAGAGTAACTATTTAGAAACTGAAAATAAAATAGAATTAAATGCTTATCCTCTTGAGAAACTAAATGATATTGGTTCGGGAAGAAGAAACCTTATTATTATTCTAAATCAGCTATCATGTTATATGAATAACAACTTAATCATCGGTAAGATTGTTAACATGTAAAATAAAATGAAAATGGAATGTTATGGAATATCATGTTTCAATGATAATGGGGGGATGAATTATAAATTTACTTCATCCCAATAATGTGGGATGAAGCACATGAGATAATGTCTCAAAAAAAGGGGAAGATATTACCTATGAGGTAATGAAGGGTATAGTGGAATTAATTTCGACATAATTTGATGTCTTATATATGGAGAGCATTGAAATTATCTGAGTCAAAGTATTATTAAAATAGATAAATATAAATAAAATTATGGGTTTATTCTATGTTAATCACAGAAGAGGACCTTGATAGGGAAGGAACACTTATACTTCACTCTTTTTTGGGGGTTGTCATGTTAATTTTGGTTTGAATATACCATATAAAAATATTATTTTTTCCATTGGTAGAATTTGATGTTATTTTTAGAATCGATAGCCCTATATACAATGACCACTTATAAATTTATAGAATAACGATTTCATGTTTCATTTTCCAAAACAATATATGGTTTTATATCCGTGTGACGATAAATATAAAATTATATAAAAATTATTTCATTTTCATCAATCTTGATTTCAATTAAATGTAGGTATTTATCATAGATATATGGGGAGGAACTCAACCCTAATGATATGCCTATTTTATGGGAGTGTATTGATGTCTGTTTAGAATATTTTCTTAGATTTATAACCAATAATTAATTTTATTTTTCAATAAAACTCTTACCCATTGCCACACCAATTTCAAAGACTCTTTATAGAGTCTCTTATGTTTAGTTGGGTGAATTAAATGAGATAAAACAAGAGGATCTAGATAAGGTCCATATGTATAGTGACCCAAGATTTTCATATATAAATTTTACATCTTTTATGCCTAATATTAAATACATTTCACAAATACTATCCCAAGGACTATGATGGTTTAGCATCTGTGGAGACTAGATACACAATATTCTTATTTTAGGATATATCTTCAACCTCCTCTGAAACAAATCCCCTATAGTACTCTTTATAGACATACCCAATATAAAACCTATGTTTATAACCTGGTTAAAGGATATATATAAGAATGGGTGAGCTCAGATACTTAGTAAGGGTAAATATTGGAGATATCTATCTACGAACATATGAAAGAATAAGATAATAAAAATGGTATGAGATAATGAATATTACAAACAAAAGTATTTCCATATATACCACATATTCTAAATATTATTCATGGAATAAAAATTATTTTTTCAAAATACATTAACCTTAAGAGTTTGAAATCATCATCAATAAATCATGAACCATATGTTCATGTTATATGTGTGTGGAATCATAATAAGAATAAATATTGTTCCACATGTCAAGAATAATTATTGAGAGTATAAAATAATAACGAATCACACATTAAAACATATTTCCCTTATCATAATGGATCATTAATGACCACAAGTTTTCCATTATGGATCAAGAGCATTGATTTCTTTCCTATAGTGTATCAACCACCACAACATGTTTTTAATAGTGGATTAAGAACACTTACTTGTTTCCCAAAGTTATATCATGAGATATAAAAATTTATCTAATTCATTGTATGGATAAATAATTTTGGTCTCACCCATCACATATATAAAAAACCATACATATGCATACCATAAGAAAATTAAATATTAATCATATTTTAATTCATAACCACATAAAATAAAACAGGATTTATAAATACTTCATCAATCCATCATAGCATATCCCATTGAAAATAAATGGGTTTCATAAAAATCACATCATCATAATTATATAAAACTAAGGTAAAGTATATGGATCATGTCATTTTATCATATCCATAATAAAAAATGTAATAAAAAGGTTTCTGTTTTTGATGAATAGATATTACATAAAAACTAATTAAAACATTATTGAGGAAAATAATCATTCCAATTAGAAAATAATATTTGAAATTCATAATTCAAAAAATATTGTGAAAATAATTTTTCATTGAAAATAAAAATGGAAACATATAATGGATTTATCAAATAATTGAGTGGTCATGATGGTGGGAAATTCCATTCATGTCTAATACATTGAAAAATGATTTCATTTTATATTTTGGTAAAAATGATAGAAATACCTCATTGGAAAACAAGAAAAATGTTCCTTTTTAAATTTATATACAAAAGTAAAACAGGTGTAAAAATGTAAATATTTAATCATAAGACATTTTTAAAAAAATTCATGAAATAAATTTCAAAAAAATTATACATGGAAGCAAAATATTCTTGATAGAATTGTAAAACATAATCAGATTCCCTTAAATATGTTATATCCATCTCTTGATTAACAAAATTGTGGAAAATTAAAATTAAAATTGATGTCTAAATATATAAAGAGTCTATATGAAAAACTAAATGGATTTATCAAATCATGGTAATAATGATTCCTTATAGTAAATTTAATTATAAGCAAACTTGATTAAAAATGGGATTGAAACATAAATCACTTAATGCTTTGCTATTATTATATCTTAATACCCATTTATGAAAGAACCGTAGATGGATAAGAAAATCCTAAAAATTTAAATAATAACCAACATAAATGAAAATAATTGAAAGTATATGGACAACATAATGGAAATAAGTGTTAAATATGATTGTGCCAAAAGGAAATAAAATTAAGATGAAAATCCCTTACCTAATGTCTTCAATTTCATCATAAACATTTGATCCTACCATTTAATTAAACTTGGTTCCTTATATATTTATTATAAAAAAAATTATATATATAATCCCATATATTATTTAATTGTAAAATCTTATCACCCCTTTATTATCATTTTGTTATTAAAATCCCAGTTCTTGTTGTTAAGTCCTTTGTTTTCATGAATTTTTCGGTTCGTCAGTTGTTGTCCTTGTAATTTGATTAGGGTTATATCATCCCCAGACATTTATTCAAGAAATTAATATTGTATATATTCAATATAAATATATTTATATTCATCCATAAAATATAAATATATATAAATTAATTACACCATTCTTAAAAGTAACACCCAATGTTTTAGTGATTTTATTTTGAATAAACTAAATTTCTTTGATAACAAACATTACACACAATACTGAGTTTTAACAATACCATGATATATTATTAATATAGATATTTATACATGACCTTTACAACCGAGATATGAAACCTAGAAATATATATATTAATTACTTCATTTCAAGTATTATATATAATGGTTTTATATAAATAAAACTTATTTTTAAAAAAGTACTTAATTTTCAGTAAAAATTTAATATGTTTCAAAAATACTATATTCTCACAAGATTATTATTATTTATCAATGTGAAAATTAATAAGATTAATTGTACACAATTATAGAAAATTAAATTGACAAAATAAAAATAATTTTTTAAATCTTCATGTTGAAATTTTATTGGCATCAATTTTTGGGATTTTTAATAAAAGTTTCATTTTTTTTATGAATTATGAAAAATAAAAAATTTTAAGTGATAACATCCTTTTAATTAAATTTATTTGTATATTTAAATTATATTTTAAATTGGTTATAATATAAAATTATTTAAATTTTGGTAACATCTACATATTTTAAAAGGAAACACTTTGATTTATAACATACAAGATACACCACGTCGAGCTTAAACAAACAACTAAATATTATAATTTATATGTGACCATTATAACCAAGCCAATAAATATAAAGGAGCTAATAGTATTAAATAAAATAAAAAATTATAAATGGTCCTACCCATTTCTAATATATTATTTAATTATTTTTAAATAAGTACTACATTTTTTAGTAATGTCATTTTATTCTTAAAAAAATATATTTTCCTCAAAAATGATTTTTATTTTATTTATCGGTGATTGTTATAATAAAATTTTATAAAAATTATTTTACAAAATTAATTTTCTTTTTGAATTCAGAATGTTAAAATTATCTTAAAATTAATTTTTGATAATTTTCTGAAAATATCAAATTTTCTTGGAATACTGAAAAATACTGATTTTAATTGAAACCTATATTTTATTTTAAAGTATTAACAAGATCAAATAATTTTGTGGAATAATTTTAATTTTTTAATTTTTTAATTATGATTAAAAAAATAAAATTACGATTTCTGAAATTGATATTATATTTGAATTTAATATAATCATATTTTATATTATAAAATCGATGTTTTCTGAAAAACTTTTTTCTTTGCGTTTTTCCGATTTAATTTTAAATTATATTTTTCAAAACTTTTGATTTGAATTATGAAAAATGAATTACTTTTTTTGAATTATTCGGTCCAAATAAAGTAAATAATTCACTTTTATTTTTTGTACAATATAAATAGTGATATTAGAAATTTTTATTACCATGGTAAAGCGTAAATCAAGTTATTTAGGTTAAAAATAAAATGATAAGAAGAATTAAATAACCCAAACACTTACATGAATCATATTGGAGGGGTTTATCTTGACCCTATTCATCCAAGGGTCAAATTTATGACCTTTTAGGTCCACTTGGATTAGATGATGACTTAAAAATTGTTTTATTCAAAGAAAAAGACGGCATTGAGTTCTCTTTTTTTTAATAAGTGTAATGTTTTTTAATATTTCTATTTCTAGGTGAAATGTTCAAATATTAATAGCCTTTATAAAGGTAAAACATTTATATTCATCATAATCCTTTGTTTTTAATTTTTTTAAAGATATAATTACTTTAAATGCTTAAACTATGCTTATGTAGTAATTATATAATTAATGAAAAAATCAAAAAATGATATTAAAATTATTAAAATTTATATAATATGATATAATTAACAAGATACACTAAATATATAGTTTAAATTTTAATTTTAGGGATGTAATAAATTTACTGGTTCCAATTATAATATTTGTCTTAATATTATTAAAGTCAATGTAATGGATTATTCTTAAATTTCACATTATGGATATTTTATAGTAAATAATATTTTATTAAATGATTTAAAATACCTAAAAATATTAAATTTATACAAATTATTAGTATATGGTTGAAAAAATCATCCAAGATACATTTATTTGTCATTTATAATTTTATAGCATCTGTATTGACCCTAAATAAAGTAAAAAAATGATGTTGTCACAGTATGAGTTAAAGGGGTTAAACAGGGGATAAAACCAAAATAAGGGTATAAACATGGTCAAAACATAAATAATTTTTATTGGATAAGTTTATATTAATATATATTCATTTTATATTTAAAATAACTCACTTTGGATCCTTTTTTTAATGAGTATTAATTTATAATAATTTAATACTTTTGTAAATGTCCAGAGTGCCCCTTCCCGCTTTTATAAAAGGGAACCTCTTGTTCACATTTCATCACATAAAAACTATATGGATTTAACAATTCCTAAAAAAATTCCATCCTTGACTCCCTCCCCAAATTCTATAGGTCTAATATTTAGAATAACCTCAACTATTCATCTTATGGAGTTAAGCAATGGACAATATCTGAAAAAGATGTATCCTTTTTAATTAAGTGTTTTTGTTTGGTTTATTCTTCCAAATATCTAAAACATTATTCAACCATGATAAAATAATAACCCTAGTATAATCCATATAATTATATGTTATTATGATATTGTAATGAGCTCTATCCTTCTCATCTTCCATCAAATGGGGAAAGAATTCATCATTCATGTGTATGGAGGACAACCGCCCTATGAATTGATGTAATCCATTTTCCATCACCATATCACATATATGGATTATAATTATGGAATTAATATTTAAATATGATTTTAATAACATATTAATAATTCAATAAGGTAATATATCATTTACATTCTTACCATTCCATGCACAGAAAAATGATAATATTGTTCGTGCGTACATGTGGACTACCACTTCTATGAGGTGATAGGATTCATTTCCCATCACCACATCACATGGAGGATATAGATAAGTATATATAAATTAATAATATTATATTTATGGAATTATAATAATTTTTACAATATAATATAATACCTACCTTCATTATGTAATTATCATTTAAAAATGGAAACGTTTCTCATGCATGTGTATAGCCTACTATCTCCATGATTGTAATATACTTCATTTTTCATAACCATCATTCATTTTTAGATTTAAAATTATTATTTTTGTATAAAATTTATAATTACATCATGAATATTATTCTGGATATTATGTAATGCTAATATATTTGACCACATTCAACCTATCATGGTCATTTTGGACTTAAGTACCAAATATCCTCAAAACATCCAATATAAACTTAACTAATTAATTAGGTCTATAAAATATGGGGAGAAGTTATATAAAGGGAATAATAAAATTGGTAAATTTTCATAATAAAGAAAATATTTATGAAATTTTAAATATTTATTATTATAATGAATATACATGAAAGGTCTGACTCATGGTAGGGGACTTTCTTTTAAAAATATTCTTTTAAAGTTTCTTTTTAAATAAGTAAAAGGGAATGATTTTTTTACATATACATAATGAGTGGCATTTTCCACTAACAGGATGACTCAAATATTTTAAGATTTAATTATTTGTTTAAATGTATATTTTTTAATAAAAATTTTTTATTTAAATTTTTTCATCTTTTTAAAATATATGTTTCTAGAATGGAAATTTTATTTTCCTAAAAAATTATTTTTAGTGATATTTTATTCATATAAAAACTCTCATTACCTTGTTTTGTGTATGTCAATATAATAATTTTTTTTTTAAATCAAAAGGTTATTTTGATACCATAAATTGTTTTACATGGAGGTTTTAAAGTGTTTATCAAAGTTTATGATGAAAAGTTCAATCATAAAATGTTTTGTTCATGATATGATATTTAGTAATTGTACTTGAGAAATGGGTGTTCCGAGATAGAATCGGGTGAGCCTACTAAAAATTATATGATAGTTACAAATAGATATCACTAGATGATCCCATTATATATTTGGATGAACCTAGATAGTGCTCCAATGGATTGGGTAATGTATTGTGTCTTCTAAGGTAATAAAGAGTGAGTTACAGATTGATTTCTCTTATGGATTTAATTGGGCTCTAGATATTTTTTGACAATGGTTTAAAATGGGTTATTATATGATTTTATAATTTTTCAAACATTATTTTTACTTTACATGATTAAACTTTTTATGTTTTCATTTAAAAAAACTGGTGTGATTTTTATATGTAGATGATTTATTTCATCCATTCAATAACCATTGTTAAAAAGGTATACTTTTCATGGATTTTTAGGTTTTTTACTGGACTAATATATTTCTTAATTTTAGGTCCCTTACTGATATTTCTGTGCTCATACCACAATTTAGAAAAATATTTGGGCTTAAGGATTTGTAGGGAAAATGATGAATTAAATATGAAAACTGTGAAGATTTATCAAAAACCAGAAATCATGTTTAATTATAAAGACATTTGGTTGGTGGTAAAATGGATGTCGATTATAAGTGTCCTCTTGTAATGTGTGGGTTTACATTGTAATACGTTTTCCAAGTTCACTAGAATAATAAAGCAAAATTATCCTTATAATTTCAATAAAGTGGAATCCGATGTAGAAACAATCAAACATGTAATGCTTATTTTGGAGTCCTAACAGTTGGTATCAAAAGAGTGTTTATAAAACTTTGAAGATTAATATGATTTCTTTTGTGGTTTTATAAAGAGTTTTGGAGATCATCATGGGATTATAATTTTAAGGATAAAAATAAATTTAATTTCTTATAAACCCTATTCAAGGATTTATTTTATGAAATTTTATAGGGACTATAATGATATTTTTGTAAACATTTATTTTTGAGGTAATTTTGGGTTTTAGGATGAAAAATGAAAAGTATGAGATAGAAATTTCTTTAAAAAAAATATTTAATATTGAAAATATTAAAATTATTTTGTGGATTTAATCATGTTTTTTTGGTAAGTTATATAAATTATATAGCTTTGGAAAAGGATATCCCACAAATTGTGTAACACTATGTCGCATCCAGCAATGTCGTAAGGTTTAAACCTACAATTGAAGGGTGAGAAGGGTGCATCGCCTACCACCGGCCTATGTGATTTCATAGTTAGTATAAAATTGTTTTTATTATTTAAATTGTCTAGTAGATAAAGGTTATGTTCATTTTGGTAACATATGTTATATCAATGGGATTGGAAATTGACTTGGGTATTATGTGATTAATAAGCTCACTAATTTGGGAACTCTATATAATTATGTTAAATAGGATACTATGGTATTTTCTTTGAGAAATAAATGTTCAATTAAATATTGGAGTTATATATTATTTTATTTTCAATTTATGGTGATTCATGTTATTTATTTAAATTTCTAGCATATCTTGGTGATTATGTGATGGAGGTAACTAGACTTTTGGTTTGAGACATTAAGAGTGATTGATATTATTTTGAGATAAATGTTAAAATTTACTTGGAAGAAAATGTGATATCATCCTTCTAATTTTTGAGTTTCAATATTATACTATATGTTTTTTATGAATTTTAAGGTTAGTTATTTGTTTAATGATTTATGTTGAACATTGGGTATTATTGTTTAATTTTGGATATTAAAGACGTTTTTTCATCATATGAAGTTTTATTATTTTTGAGGAAATATCTTATATTGTACTAACCATTTTGGTTTTGTTTAAATTCTAAATATAGGAGGAATATATCATTTTCATTATTTGTATTTTTTGATATATATAAGTTGATTCTTGTGCTTCAGGCATAAAAAATTCAAACTCATAATTCAGATAAATAGATTATTTTTTGGTGGATATTGATTAAAGGCTTTCATCTTGTCAAATAATTATATTTCCATATATTATTAATTAATGTATTAAATGAATTCATCAACTCTAATAAAATGGTCATTAATTAAAAACAATATCAATTTACTTTTCTTTCTAAAAAATCTATATCCTTTTAAGCCATCATAGATTTTCGGTTTTTTGGTGGTTATGATTATCATTAGCATGTTTTCTACCCCTTTTTATCAGTCCTTAGGAGTTATGTCCATGTTTTCAAGATTGAAAACCTAGTATGCATTATCTTAGGTGACTTTTATACTTTCATTTAATTATTATCAAGTTGATGTTTTATTAATCCATTTTACAATTTGAGATTTCAATAATGGTATTCTAAAAGGCCAAACCATTGTTACCAAGATCGAGTTCAAAATTATAAGGATTTAATTTCCAAAAGGGTTGGATAATGTCACATCCAAATTTATTAAAATGAAACACTATGATCGATAGCGTACAAGATATGCTGCATTGAGCTTAAACGAACAACTAGATATTATTATTTAAATGTGACCAGTATAACCAAGTTGTTAATTTGGAATTAATGAATATTATTAATATAATTATGGAATATATAATTGTATAACTCATTTATAATTTATTAAATAATTCTTTTTAAATAAGGTCTAGATTTTTAGTAATTTTATTTTATTCTTAAAAAAATATTTTTTCATTGAAAATGATTTTTATTTTTTTATGGGTGATTGCTATAATTAAATTTCAAAAAATTTATTTTACAAAATAATATTTGTTTTTTAATTAATTAGGTCAGAATTATCTACAAATGATTTTTTGTTTTTTTTTAATATTGATTTTCAAGGAATATTGATAAATAATGATTTTTATTGAAAAATAATAATTTATTTTAAAGTATTTATGATGTAAAATTTTGTTTTGTATTTTGTTTAAATTTTTATTAGTTAATTTCTATTATAAATATTACTACTTTAGTTTTTAAAAATTATTTTATATTTTAATTTATTTTTAATATTATATATTGTAAAAGGGCATTTTTCTGAAAAAACAGCTTTTCATTGAGTTTTGTCAATTTAATTTTAAATTAAATTCTGAAACTTATGTGATTTTAATTTTTAAAAATAGATTCAATATTTAGAATTATTTTTTCCAAATATAATACATAGGCCCCATTTTTGGAAAATATAAATAGTAACTTTGTTAAAATTTTTAACACATTAATGGGTAAATAGGGTAATTTTGGTAATAAATAAAATGATAAGATATATTAAATGTTCGAAAATATTGTATAAATATTATTGTATGAGCCTATATCAACTATATTCATCCAATTGTATAATTTATGACTGTATAGGAAAATATTGATGATATTATGACTTTTATGTAATTTTAATTAATTAAAAGTCAAACATGTCACACTGTTGTTTTTAATAAGTGTAATATTTTTAATATGGTTTTATCTAGGGGATATGTTCAAATATAAATATTCCACTATGGATAACATATTTATCTTCATCATGGTAATTTTTTTTTAATTTTTATTGAAGAAAAAATTACCATAAATTCTTACATAGCATTGATGCTTTAATTATTTAATTAATGGAAAAATAAAATACATGATATTAAAAATATTTAAACAAATATATTTTGAGATAATTAATGTTATCAATGAATTTTATATATTAACATGATATTCTAGGGATGTAATTAAATATTTTGTTTGAATTATAAGTTTCATAATGATATTATTGATATTATTAATTTTAATGTAGTGAATAGTTCTTAAAATTCTCATTATGAATATTTTATAGTAAGTAATATTTTATTAAAAAATATGAAATTACTGAAAATCATATATTTGTCAAATATATTATCATATCATTTAAAAATCATTAATTGTCCATTTAATTTTTGTTTTTCATTTTATAGAAACTATATTTACCCTCAAAGAGTAAAAACCCATGTTATCATGGTAAGAGTTCAAGTGGTTAAATAATGGTTAAAACCAAACTATAAGGGTAAAAATATATTCAAAAAATAAATAATATTTATTTTATTAGGTTATTTGGACCCATAATTATCTTATCATTGAAATAACAAACTTTTTGACTATTTTTAATTGAAAATTAATTTATATTAATTCACCATTTTGAAAAATGTCATTAGTGCACCTCACCTATATTATAAAAGGGAACATTTTATTATCATTAAATTACACATAAACCCCACTATTACATGGCCAAGACCTACCCAAATAACTTCCTATAATCCATCTCCACATTATTGAGTTCTTATTTGAGGAATAACACCACCCTTAGTGTTTTTAAGTTGTTAAGAAATGGAGGTTGTCTAAAGAAGAATTAACGTTTTCAATCAAGAGTTTTTTTATTATTCTTAAAAATACCTAAAACCATATTAAATAAATATAAAATAAATATTGAAGTATCATACATATAATTATATGTTCTTATTTCATTTTAATGACTTATATCCATATCTACTTCCATCAAATGGTAAAAAATTATTCGCTCCTGTGTACAACAGACTACCACCTCATGAACTGATGCAATTAGTTTTACATCACCATATCTCATGAATTGATTATGATGATGGAATTAATATTTAAATATTATTTTCATTATACTTTTACCATTATAGAGATGTAATATATCAAATTAATTCTTAACTTTCCATAAACAGAAAAATGATAACTTTGATTGTTCATACATGTGGACTACCACCTCCACGAAATGATGTGATTCGTTTTTCATATTCACATCACATGGATGATATACATAAGTATATATAAAGAATTAATATTATATTAATGAAATTATTATCACTATGGAATGATAAAATAATACCTACTTGTTGAGATGGTATGTGAGTATGATATACTCTATAATACCAAATGTAGGATCGAAATAATAGAGATAATGTATGTAGTATCTAGTGATTCACAAAATACAAGAGGGGGTTAAATTGTATTCTTTTAAAAATTCCTTTGGAACTTTTAATGATGGTTATGTTTAACATGGTTAAACAAGGTAATTCACAAAACCTCTAGTTATACACACTTTCTTGAATCCAGAAATATGATTCTGAGAAAGTGAATCTGGAAATAGGGTTCAGGAAAATGAAACTTAATGAAAGTTTAAAAAGATAAAGATTCTACCTTAAAGAGTATAGAATCTAACTAGATCAGAGTACAAGTATAAAATAGTATATGATAGTTATATTTTCCTCAACAATACAAATGCAGCGGAAAACTTGAAACAAACAAGTAACAAGTAGTAAATATTTTAACCAAAAGAGAAGGTTATCCAACAACCTTGGATAAAGGTCCCTTGATTTATACTTTCAAGAAAGTATGTCTTACCCACACCAGGGTAAGCCCTCGATACAAAGATCAGAGTCTGTATTGCTATCCCTGCAAGCCCTCAACTTCAAGGTAGTCGGCACCTTTGTCTTCCTATCCTCAGAAGCCCATAATTTTACATAGCAACAATCGGAGTCGCACAAAGAAAATCTGAACCAGAAGTTCATTACGCACTAAGCATGAGAGTATCTCTCTCTATAAATCACTTCAGATCAAAATTTTCCCAAAAGTTCTGATCTATTTCAAATGAGATCATATTTATAGGCATGGATTCAACAGTCGGCTCCCTCTTCCAACTGTCATATTTTTCCTTGAATTTTGGGGGGAACTGTAAACGTGTCACTCAAACAACGGATAGTTAGTAACTGAATGCATGACATCATTTTATAATGAAACAATTGTAAGCAAACATATGGTTACATAACTAAAATCCAATATTCGGAATGTAAGAAAATGAATGTTTGGAGTCTAACAAAAAATAAATTCTGATTATATAATACAAGGATATTTGGATTCTGTTTTCTGGGAATTCGGAACCTGAACACTATAGAATTACGGAGTGTGAATTTCAAGGAAATTCAGAATCTGGATTCTCAAGAATTCGGAACATGAACTTAAAAAGTTCAGAGTGTGAATTCATTAGAATTAGGAGTCATAACTCACAATGTTCAGAGTCTGAATTCATTATAATTCGGAGTCATAACTCACAAAGTTCCGAGTCTGAATTCATTAGAATTAGGGGTCAGATCTCAGAAGAGTTCGTAACCAGAATTCTGAGAATTCAGAGTCAGAAATCAGAAGAGATCGTAAACAGAATTAGTATTCATAATTTGGAGTTAGAACTTATATGAGTTTGTAACCAGAATTCGTATTCATAATTCAGATTCAGAACTCAGAGGAGTTCGTAACCAGAATTCGTATTTAGAATTCGGAGTCAGAACATAGAAGAGTTTGTAAGCAAAATTCTGAGAATTCGGATCCTAAAATAGAATGCTTCATATCTAAGAAGTAATGGTAAAGTCATAAGGAAACCTTATTGACTTAAAAATCTCCCCTAAGTATGAAGGAATGGAAAATTTATAAGGAAAACCTTATTGACTCAACAATCACCCCCTTTTTGGAAAGTAGAAACATCCTTACGAAAAAGAATATAAGGACATAGAAAAAATTTTCTAGATTTTGAAATAAAACTTATCTCACATTTCACATTGTCAAAGATGAATACAACTAACTCCCCCTTAAGCTTTGGAACACTAAAGATCATATTGTAGATTTATGGAATGATATTTTTCATTATCTTGAGTAAGAATCTCTGTAATGAAAACTACCCCTTAGATAAACTCCCCCTTACTTAGGGATATTTCTTCTTTACTTAGAATTATTTTTCCTTTCTCCCCCTTTGTTATTTACAAAAATAATTTTAGGGAATGGAAAAAAAATATAGTACCTGAAATATTAGTACAAACATCCAAACAAAAATGAGAAACCAAAATTTCATTAAGATTAGATGAATTTGTATAAGGAAAAATATACAACAAAAGATAGGATTTATTTTCCTTCTTTTTCCTTGGGTATCAATTTCTTCACAATTATTTTTAGCTTCATTTAGATCCTTGTGATCTTATTATGCTTGCTTTTATAAGGCTTTGATCCTATCATCCTGATCCTTTAGAGCTTCTTCCTGAGCCTTCAACAAGTCATCTTCCTTGACTAGCATTTTTTCGATCTCGATCTGAAGATCCCTTTCTCTCTTCCAGCTTTGAGAAACATAGTAAAACTTCCCATTCAGATCCTTGACCTCTTGAATCCGAGTATTCTGCTCAAGATTTATCTTTTCCTCAAAGCTATTTGTGAGATCCTTGATTTTTCTATCTTGGGTATCAAAAGTTTCATTAACATCATCTTGAAACTCATCAAGCTCTCTCAAATCTTCAACTATATTCTTTGACTAGCTGACCACTTTATTACAAGATTTTCTATGGGAATTTTAGTTGATTAGGAAGTTCTTGTAATCAGCCTCAATCTTTACACACCTATCCATCACTATGGATATAGAATCCAATTTTTGATTCAGGCTATGTTGTAGCATCTGACATCTGGATTCAATGGTTGGAAAGATCAGAATGGTTTCAACAAGCTTTTTCATAGATTGAATGACAAAATCATGTCCAAGAGCTGGTGATTCTGAATCAGACACTTTTCTAGGTGATGGTTCTTCCTCTAGCTCGACAAGCTTCCTCTTAGAAGATCCACCAGCTTCCTTCTTCCTTAAAGAAACTTTGGTAGGTGTATCCTCAACCACATGTTTTCCCTTATTGGTTATCAGAACAACTTCAACATTTGAAGACTCATGTTCACTATCATACAGCTGAACTATCATATCTTCATCTACTTTTTCCTTCTCATCTCTATCCTCAGCATCCTCGGGATGTATAATGTGATGATTATAGCTTTCTTCCTCAAACAATTTATTAACCTCTTATTCACCCTTCTCATCTTCACCCTTCTCATCTTCACCCTTCTCATCTTCACTTTCCTCATCCTTCCTTGGAGTTGGGAGCTTTGAAGAATCTTCTTCAGAAGATCAGATTGATAGCTTCTCAGAAGTTTTTTCGTTTTCATGATAATCTTCAACTTGTTTAATAAGATCTTTAGTTCCACCACTACTTTCTTCTTTTTCCACTTCTTCGACAGCTTCCTTCTCTTCAACAACCTTCTCTTGGGCTTTTTCCAGAGTCATAAACATCTTCCCCTGAGTCACAGGTAAGGGTTCTACCAAGAAAGATTTTGGTATGGGAATATTATCGGATACTATTTCAGTGTCCCTTAGAAGGGACGGATAAATTTCAGCCTCAGACATTTTCTTATTTTGCTTCTTTTCTTTAGCTTGCTTCTCAAGCTCATCACCTGCCTTCTCTTTAAAATCATTGTCCTCTGTAGGGTCTAAACCAAATTGTGGTTCTCCTTCCTTTCGATTCTTTTTTGTCTTCCCTCCACTTGGAAACCACTTTATCTAGATAATATTTCTGCTTCTTGGGCTTTGGATTTTTGGATTGAGTTTCCTTAGCTGTATGGATTTTTTCCACTTCCTCTACCTCTTTCAATTTCTTCTTCTTTCCGGCCTTTTTTGATGGTTCGGGAACCTCTTGTTCCTTTGGAGTAGCTTCAGCCTCTTTTTATGGTAAGTCGTAGAATTCTCCTGTCTCCTTAGAGAAACCAAATTTCATCCTCTTGAGAGTATCGTCACTAATTAGCATAACTTTGTAATTCCTTGAATTTGAACTGCAAGGGATTTTGAAGGACTCCAAGCACCAAATAATAAGCTTGGAAATAATGGTTCGGTATATAAGAATATAAGCTTTCAAGTTCTCATTCTTGATATTCTCAATCGTAATAAGAATATGCTTCATCAGATTGATCATCATTATATTTACCAAAAAATCCAAGATATACATATCACACTTCTTCATCGTGTCTTTGTCACCCTTTCTCAGAATGATAAACCCTTGAACCCACAACTCAAGGATCCGATTATTTGTAGACAGATTAGAAATCTTCGGATTCTTGACATCTGAAAGTCCAAGACACTCCATGGCTTTCAGCTTGACGAAACTTCCTTTTACATCAGGCAACTTATGGGAACAAATTTCAGCTTCTCCTTCGAATGGAACTCCAACTAGGTTGGTTTCCTTAGTGTAAGATAAAGCATAGGTTTTTCCATAACTTTTGAATAAAAACATCTCTCTACATTCTTCCTTAAAGAAAATTACTGACTCATAAAACTCAATAAGCAGATCCAGATACACCAAGTCTTGAGCTCCTGGCTTTGAAATACAAATTCTTTACCATCCATTGAGTTTGATATTCTTCGAGATTATAGAATCATACTTTTTGAAGAAATTATGATGCACCAACCTCTCATTGTAAATATGCCACTCCGAAATGGACTTGACAGTTGACATTTCTTGAGAACGAAATTCACCAGACATTCAGATTTGAGAAAAGTTTGAGAGGTTCGGAATGGGTTTTTGAAAGGGGATCAAAGCTTCGGCATACAAAGGCTTGAAAATGATGTGGGATAACCCTTCAGGGGTCCTTTATATAGGCGTTGATGCGATGGTTGAACTTTAAAACTTGATCTAATGGCTGAAAATCCTTCTGATTAGATCTGAAGGTTAAAATGATAGCTGTAAGGAAAATTTGGTAGGATCCAATCGTCTGAAGTTTTTAAAGGAAAAGATTCAGATTTAAGGAAACTAGAATCCAAAATAAAACTAAAAAAAAAGAAACTACCAGCAAGTAAAAGGTGATTATGAAAACACAAGGAAGAATCGTACCTTTCGGATTGCTAGGAAAATTATTCGTATTAAGGAAAATTCTTCTTGAAGGACTTTAGATTCTGAAAAAAAAAACTTGAGTACTAAAAAAAATTGAGTACGCAGATCTTCATTACGAAAATCTTCATTACGAAAAAGGTCATTACGAAAATTTTAGACTACGAAAAAAATTAGCTAATCTTCATTATGAAGAATTTTGAAAAACTCCATTACAAAAATGTTTTTTTTAACTCCATTATGAAATTTTGAAAAAAAAACTCCATTAAATAAATTTTGATAAAACTCCAATACGAAAAATATGAAAAACTTTATTGCAAAAAATATGAAAAACTTCATTAAGAAAAATATGAAAAACTTCATTATGAGAAATATGAAAAAATTCATTACAAAAAATATGAAAAACTTCATTACGAAAAATATGAGACACTTCATTATGAAAAATATGAAACACTTCATTACGAAAAAAATGAAGAACTTAATTATGAAAAATATGAAACACTTATGAACAAATGTACTCCCCCAATAAAAAGTAGTTTATTATTGTAAGGAGATTGGTTCAACAGGAAGTTAATGAGGAAGATTACTTTACGGTTATCATTCCTAACTTTTTTTAATGTATTCAAATCTATCTAAGGGTAAAGATTTTGTGAAAATATTAGCAAGTTGATCTTTCTTTCCAATAAATTGAAGAATGATATCTTCTTTTTGTGTGTGATCCCTAAGAAAGTGATGCCTAATATCTATGTGCTTTGCACGAGAGTGATGTTCAGGATTTTTACTAAGGGAAATGACACTTTTATTATCACACAAAATTTTTGTTTTGTTAAAACTCATACCATAGTCTGTGAGTGTGTGTTGCATCCACAACACTTGAGCACAACAACTTCCAACTGCTATATATTCATCTTTAGTAGTGGAAAGTGCTACTGAGTTTTGTTTCTTGCATGACCAAGAAACTAATGAATCTCTTAGGAAATGACATGTTCTGGTTGTACTCTTTCTATCCATTCTACATCCACCAAAGTTTTCATCCGAAAAACTTTTTAAAATAAAATCATTTCCAGAAGTATAAAAGAGTCCTAAACCCATGGTTCCCTTTAAGCAGCGAAAAATTATTTTCACTTCCTTTAAATGAGATTCGTTAGGATTGAATTGATATCTTGCACATAATAATATTGAAAACATTAAGTCTGGATGACTAGCTATCAAGTAAAGTAAACATCATATCATACCTCAAAAAGATGTTTGATCTACTAGTTTCACAGCTTCATCAAGATCAAGTGTGTTTGAGGTACCAATGGGAGTACTTATACTCTTAGTGTTGTTTTATCCATACTTTTTAAGAAGATATTTAATATACTTATGTTGGGATATATAGATTCCTTCTAGTTTTTTAGATATTTGAAAACCAAGAAAAAATGTTAACTAACCCATCATACTCATTTCAAACTCAGATTTCATTAGATCCGCAAAAGAATCAGTTAAAGACTGCTGATTTGAACCAAATATAATTTCATCAACATAAATTTGAACAATCAAAACATTTTTCTTATCTTTATTTATAAAAAGGGTTGGATCAGCATTTCCATTAACATAATTATTTTGAATCAAAAATCATGTAAGTCTATCATACCAGGCTCGAGGGGCTTTCTTAAGTCCATACAAAGCTTTGGTAAGTCTAAAAACATGATCAGGATGTTTTGTATCTTTAAAACCGGGAGGCTGTTCAACAAAAACTTCATCTTGAACATAACCATTAAACAAAGAACATTTCGCATTGTTGGACGGAGTGGACACTCAAGAGGGGGTGAATTGAGTTCCAATTAAAATTTCTGTTAAAAATATTTCTTTTAAAATCCCCCAATTATAATACTAAGTTAAACTATAGTGAATTTTTATTACAGTAAAGGGTCAATTACATTCTCAAGATATTGATTAGTTCTCATTAAATTCAATCTGAAGATTAATTAACTTTTGAACCTATCCTAATGTTTTATAGTACATACAAACACTTGCTAATTTAACTATCAGAGTGACTTTAAAATATATTTGTATTTTAAAGTAAATAGCAGTGGAATATAAAATATATAGTATACTTTAGACTTAATCTAAGATGCACAGCAGATGTAAAACAAGTGGTTCATTATCAAGCCAAAACTTAATCCACTCCACTTGGTGATCATTTTCCACCAAGCAGTTTATATAAACAAAATTTGATCCATACCCTGGACCGGGGTAACAACAGTACATAGACTGTCCAGGCCAGGCAGGGACCTCTTCCACAGTTTTAATGGGTAAACAAAATAATATCCAGGCCACATAGGGACCTCTTCCACAGTTTTCGTGGGTAAACAAGAGTAAAGAGTTTGGTGTAAGGATTTTGAAATCATTCAGTTCAGCGCATGAGTCAGTGTGTGTGTAAAATATACAAAGTACACACACTACTCAAATGTAAATAAAATAATCACTAAGAGAGAGTATATTTGAGTTTAGAATTCTCTAGTGATTAGTAGTGTAGCTCTGGACTCTTTGGATAACCCAGAAATGCTTCAGATTCCTTCTCTTGTTTTTCTGTTGAAAAACATAGTGTCGTGGTTCAACTTGTGTTCTCCACGAGTGAAGATGTTCTCTAAATTTCAGTGTACTTTGTGTGTTCTTCAGTAGATTTTGATTTCATGCATGAGACAATTGCTTCTTTGAAGATCTTGCAGTCTCTTATTCGTGGTTGTGCTCAAGATTGGTGCTCTGTTCAGCACAGTGCACTCCAGTATTCTTCTTGTCGCGTGTTGTGTATTGTGTGTCTCTCTTCTTGGGCACTATTCTCTTTATCTTTTAATGCATGAGTGTTAGCCGACAGGTTCCATTTATTTCATGCCCCGTACCTTGTACTATGTATACAAAAAAAACATTAATTATGTCAGTGCATTAAATATGTCAGTGCATTAAATATGTCAAATATGACTGTTAAAAAGTTAAATAGAAAAATGACAAAATAGTTTAAGAAACGGTGTCACAATATGTTATGAAAATGGAGTCTTCTTCACAGTATCTCCTTCACGGTGTCTTTTTCACGGTGTCTGAGTCATGGTGTCTCCATGTCACGGTGTCTTGCTCACGGTGTCTGGGTTATGGTTTCTAGATTCTGGTTCCTTGCTCATAGTTTCTGGATTCACGGTGCCATGAGTATTGTGTCTCGCTAACTTTGTATGGAACTTAGTCAAATAGAATTTATGGATTATAGTGTCTGTTCTTAATGAATTTATTCACGGTATTTGGCTTACGGTGTCACGGAGTCTCGTGGTCATGGTGTCTGAGACTTAGGCTTCATGGTGTCAGGGTTCATGGTGTCTTGCTCACGGTGTCTGGCTTCACGGTGTCTTATACTTAGGCAAATAATAGTATTCAGACTTAAACAGTAATATACATAAAATGAATTGATCTTATCCATTATCAAGTATGAGATAAATTGAAACGTAAATACAC
Organism: Viscum album; assembly: GCA_963277665.1. Lineage (NCBI taxonomy): Eukaryota > Viridiplantae > Streptophyta > Magnoliopsida > Santalales > Viscaceae > Viscum > Viscum album. The sequence continues at coordinate 434,784,452 of OY728123.1, read as the reverse complement.
ATGATTGATAAGATTTGTGAAATTTGTGATCATTAATAAGATTTGTAATTATTATTGAGATTTCTGATCATTAAAACATGGTTAATACATGAGGAGTCCAACAATCTCCCCCTTTTTTGATGATCACAAATCATATAGAGTTAAAGGGTAAATTAAATGCAACTATAGAGAAAAAATATCATATGTTAACATAGATTTCATATTTCTCCCACTTTTGGTATTATCAAAAAGTAGAAAGAATATAGGGAAAATAGTGCATATGACATTAAAAGTGTTCAGAATATAGCATACAGTAGAAATAAAAACAACTAATGACATCCCCATCAAAAAAATAGTCACTGGTCTTATTCAGGAAGTGGCCTTCTCTTTTACTTTATCAGCAGTAGAAGAATAAGCCATAGGGGAAGGTGCTGATGTAGAAGAAGGCATAGAAGTTGTACACAAAGAAGGTAAAGGTAGACCTTAGAATACAGATGGAGCCAATGCTGGAGCATTAGAAGATCGAGGTAGTTGCTGGTCAAGAATGATAGGCCTGATCTGACTAAGAGCATGGCCAATAGACATGGTTGTGGAAGCTAAGGCAAAAGTGAAAGTAGGTAATCCAGGTCTGAGAGGAGAAGCCGCTGGAGCAACAATGGTTGTACTTTGAACATTAAGATACGGTCTCAGAAGTTTAATGAAGTCTGCAATAATCTCCCTTCCATACTGCATGTACTTTCCAAAATAATCTTTTTTTCCCATGAACTTGTCCAACAATATGGTAAACTCTACTTGCTTCTGGACTTAGTTTTTGAAGGCTTGGGTTACAGGAGGAATTCTCAGATTTTATACTAGATATTTGAATTGATTTATCATATCAGTCTTGGAGAAAATCCGATTGAAATAGAAATCTACTTTCTTAGAGATCTCCTATTGGGAATCATTGGAAATCTTTGAGTGAATTTGAACCTGGTCAAGCACTCTATCACTGTTCTTAACAAATTTAGATAAAGTATCCACATTAAAAACACTGAAAACATTCTGAATTTCTTCCTTTACTAAAGATCTGAGCAAAGTACTATCCAAGGAAGGAGTAGAGTTCTGACCAGAGGAATTAGAAGCTTTAATAGTAGTGGTCAAAGATTTGATCTGTTTCAAGACCTTTTTAAGACTTCCAGTATATTCATCAGTGAGCTTATTAAGGTTGTCCACAAGCTCTATCATGTGTTGAGACATGTGTTTGTGCCTTTCTTCAATATTTTCATCAAAGGAAAAGAGTTATGGATGAATCTGGGACACAATATCTCTAGAAATGTGAGAAACATCAGGTTCAAGAGAAGCAGAAATAGGTACAGGCTCTGATCTAGAATGAAATTCTCTCTGTAGGTCTTCAACCATGCTTTTTAGAGTTGCAAATTCAGTACTGAGTAACTTATTCTCAACTCTTACATCCTGAATTTCATTGATCATCTTGGGTAAAATGTTCCAAATAATCTTTTCTAAAAGAAGTGAGGCATCTTCCTGACTCAGTTTGGTCACAAAATGATTTTGAGAGGACATAATTTTCTCAACACCAGCTAAGATAGTGTCTCCAAATACTTTCAAATCATCCTTGCTGATAGAAGATTGTTGTTCAGGTAAAGGGGCTGGTGCAGGAAGTGGTACAGGTGTAGGCTCAGGTTGAGGTTCAGTTTGAGGTTCAGGTTTAGGTTCAATGTATGGGGTAGATTTCAGTTGAAACAAAGAATAAAGATCAATCTCAGTGGTAGTAACCTGTTCAGATTCACTCACATCCTAGAAGCTAGGTAATATATACTGATTGTACATAGAATATGACTCAATTTGTTGAGATGCTTTAACATAATCAGCTTCACCAATCTTAATATTTTGAGGTTTCTCCCCCTCAATAAGTGCTTCCCTTTCAGGACCTTGAGGCTCAGGTACTTGTTTTAAATCCACTAGTTCATCTCTAATTTCCTCAGCCATTTCTTATCTAGCCAACTGAAAGGCTATCTCCATCCTCTCTTCAGCAGAGGGTATTATCTCAGGAATAGGTTGCTCTTCAGGGAGTTCTTCTTGATTTTCATCTTCCCTAACTGGGATTTTTTCTAGATTTGCTTCTTTCACAGCAGGTAGTTGTTCCAGATTTGTTTCTTCTATAACAGGGAGTTCTTTTTGAGTTGCTTCTTGCACAGTACGGAGTTCTCCTACTACAGCCTCTTCCATGGCTTGCTGCTTAGATTCTGGGACAATTAATTCTCTTGTAGCCTCAGATTGGATTTCCATATTAACATCATCTCTAGGGGCAGGAGGTTCTTCTTCAAGAACAATAGGAGGAATAATTGGCCTTACTTACTCAATAACAAATTCTTCCATATGAGGTATATCAGCCTCTTATTTATGTGGTACTTCAGCTGCCTCTTCCTCTTCTTCTTCATCTTCTGGATAAACAACAACTTCATCTGGTTCCAAACCAAGATCAGAAATGTCCTTTGGCCTTGTTGGATAATCCATTAGATTATACTTCTCATAAAGCTTATCATTATCTTCAACCCATTCCTTTTTCTAGGGGTTTCAGTTTATTTTCATCCTTCGGATGGTAGGTTTAGATAAAAAATATTCATAGTCCACTAGTACTTCTTCATTGGGTCCAACTACTCCTTTGGAAACAAGCATTGCTGAAATCATCCTAGAATAGAACAAAGAGGTTGATTTGGATGTGACCTTGATCAATTCACACATATGGTGAATGATATATTTTCCCAGATTTATCTTGTAGCCATTCTTTATAAAATGAATCATAATTACATCCTGATACATTAAGAGCCCGCGGGGGCTGGGTGAGTTGGTTCAAGGCGGTGGCGACCCGTCGCTGAGGTTCCGGGTTCGAGTCCTCACAAAGGCAACGCGCACCATTTGTCAGCGAACCTCTCGTCCCCTCGACTCCGTGGGAACTGGCCCAAGCCCAAGGGTTGGCCACCTTGGGCCTAGCTGGGGGCATGCGGCGCACAGGTGGGCAGACCAACCCTATACCTCGTTACCCATACAACACGTTTTGACCTGAGATGGGGAGGAGATGGGAGCTCCCGAAGTATTCTCGAACGGGTGCCTTGAAACCCTAAGCGCCTCCGCTGTAACTCTCTGATTTCCGGGTATGGCCAGCTTCGATCCGACATGGGAGCTTCCTCTGCCTTCACCGGCTTCTCCTGTATCTGATTCTACCAAAATTGAGGTCGTAAATCTTTTGGTTCCCCTTCGTACTCTACCGGTGTCTTTCCGCGACGCATTGCAAGAATCCGAACTTAATAGTGCGATCTCTGGCAAGCAACCGTTTTTTAAGAAATCAGAAGATGGTGCGTTCATTGTTGATGCCGATCCTGAAGCGCTGAAACAAAGAGAACATATTTTTAAATTCTCGGTCCTTGGCCGAGTCTCCTACAGTTCTGGTGATCGGCCATGGCCACTATCTGAACTCAAAGCTCGAATTTCCCACTGTTGGGGTTCGTCGACTTGGAAAATGATTCCTATCGGCAAAGGTTATTATCATATTCTCTTCAGCTCTCAGGTAGAACTTGATCAGGTATGGAAACTTGGAAACCTCCAGCTTAAACCTGGTTTTCTTAGAATTCTAAATTGGGATGCTTCTTTTAATCCACACACACACAAGAACTACTTAGCTCAAATTTGGGTCAGAATCCATGGTCTTAACTGGTTTTATTGGCACCCAAATATCCTTAATGACATTGCCTCCTGTATTGGGACTCCGATTAAAATTGATCATAGGACTTTAAATGGAGATCTTGGCATTTATGCTAGAATTATGGTCGAGGTCAATCTAACCAGTGATCTGCCTTCTAGCATAGGTTTTAATGCTCCCGAATATAAAACTTAACTTCGAATCTAATATGAAAAAAAGCCTCCATTTTGTGAGGTGTGCAAATTGATTGTCCACAACCTTGCCAACTGTAGAGTGGTTCGGAAACAAATGGATCCCCCAATCCATACTGATTGGTAGGATGTAAAGCTTGGTAAAAAAGGATGGAACAACACAGAAAAATCTGAAATCCTTAACAAGAAAAAACAAGACATTTGGATAAAAAAATCCAATGCCTTTACCTCTCTTGAGGGCAAATCCTGGAGTGATTTAGTTGAAGAAGAGGAATCTCTTCATATTAAAGACAATACTCCCACTGGTTTAGAAGCAATTGTGGTTGAGGCTAATGGAAAAAATTTGGACAAAAGTCCCCCTTCTAATAATACCAGCTCAGCCCATGTTGCTTCTTCCTCTGTTTCTCTATCTCTGCTGGACAATATTAATACCTTGGCTCAACTGGTTCAGAAGGATCCCTCTATTCCAACTCTCAAGGATCAAGTTATTCTGGATAAATTCTCTGTACCAGGTAACTTGGTGCCACCTTCTCCCAATGACAATCTTACCACTGCTGTACCTCCTATAAATGACCTGGGCCCCCATGCTGTGAATGTTTCCAATTCTAAATCTAATACTGCTGATCAAAATATTTGCATTCCTGATTCTATTTGTGTGCAACCTGATTTGAATGTTAAATGTAGCATTTCTAATTCTGAAATCAAGTCACCGGTTCCCTCTGTTGTTGGCTCTGGCTCTACTGTCACTGTGTTCTCCAACCCTGCCCACATATCAAATAATGTTGTTGTTTCACATCCTGGCACTCTTTTGGCTGCTATTCCTAACCACACGGAGGTACCGGCTGCCCCTGTTACCAATCTGAATTCTGATTTGTCTCTGAATCCTGTTGAAAAATGCAATCCTTTTCCTGCTGTGAGTCCGGTTCTCCCTCCTCCTGTCTCACATTCTGCTTCTATTATATCCGCTGCTACTCTTGACACTCCTGCCTCACTTGGTGGCAGTTCTGTCCAGTACCTAGATCACAATATTCCACCAGCAAACCCTCCCCATTTAGCAGAGATTGTTCCTCCCAGCAACAGTGCTCCTACTGTTGGTACTGCGGTTTCAGAACCTTCCACAAATCTGCTCCTACAATCTGTTGACTCCACATCCTTGCAGGAACATCAGGATAAACAAAACTCTACTCCCTCCCCCATGGTGACGTGTTCCCATAAGAAACCAGAATCTAGAAAATCAAAAAAAAAAGAAGGGTTCTAACCCAAAACACAAACGAAAATGAATTTTATATATTGGAATTTCCAAGGTATAGCCAACAATGATACCTCCGTAACTCTTAGGAGGTATTTAAACACACACAAGCCTCATCTCTTTGCCATCTCGGAACCTAAAGTTAATTTCAAAATGAACTTTATGAGATTTGGTGCTGCTAATTACAATTTTCTTGGTTCTTGTAAAAATGCCACTCAAACTGATTCCATGTGGATCTTTTACCACAATAACCTCCATAATCTCAACATCTTTAAAAACACTGATCAACATCTTACCTGTGATTTCTTGCTTAATGGCCGTCATACCTTTTGCACCATGATCTATGCCAACAATAGATATCAGGATAGAAGGGCTTTATGGCTTGAGCTTCTTGATATGGCCAATGTCATTTGTGACCCTTGGATTGTTATGGGTGATTTCAATGCCATCCTTAGCCCCTGTGAAAAAATTGGTCCCTCACCCCTTTCTATTTCCACAAGGGAATTTAGGTCGTGCATTGAAGATTGTAGCCTCATCGAAGTCAATCTTTCTGGTGCCAGATATACTTGGTATAGAAGGCACTATAACAAAACGGTGGTCAGTAAGCTTGACAGAGCCTTCGTTAACATGGAAGCTCTTGATACTTGGGACAATATAACTAACATAACTCTGCCTCGGCTCAATTCTGATCATCACCCTATTCTCGTTAGCTTCCTCATGAATAACTGTAAGCTTGCTCTTCCTTTCAAGTTTAATAATGCTTGGTCTCTGAACCATGACTGTGTTGCTTTTATACACAACACTTGGAATTCTTTGAAACATCACTCGGATTCTTTTGTTTGTTTGTCTAAATTGAAACTTTTAAAACATGCTCTCAAAGGTTGGTGCAAATCCTCTAAAACTCAAATGGACATTGAAATTTCCTCCCTTGAAAATGAACTCAATCGAGTTCAAACTCAAAGCACGATGGTAGATTTTAATATGGATCCTCAATTGGAAACCAATATCTCCCTCAAGCTTAATTCTTTGCTCACTTTTAAGGATAATATTCGTAAACAAATGTTTAAGACTAAATGGCTTGCGGATGGTGACCGTAATACAAATTTCTATAACTCTCTCCAAAGAATAAGAAAGGCCAATCGTCCTCTGTCTAAACTGATTCATAATGACTCGATCATTGATTCTGAGGAAGCAATTGTTGATCATGTCACTTCATATTTTTACAATATCTTCAATGGCCCGGAGATAAATATTAACCTCAGATCTGATGTTATCCCCTTAATTGTGGATGAAAAAGACAATGAATCTCTCTTATGCATCCCTCTTGATCATGAAATTAGAGATACTGTTTTTTGCCTCAACCCAGATAGTGCTCCTGGTCCTGATGGGTTCAATAACGGTTTTTACCAAAAACATTGGGACACTATCCACAATGATGTCTGTTCCCTTGTTAAGTCTTTTTTTATTCATGGAACCCTGCCGCATGGTATCAATTCTCAATTTCTTACCTTAATTCCTAAAGTTGAAAATGCTGCGGAGATACAACAATTTAGGCCAATTGCTCTCATTAACACTCTTTATAAGGTCATTACCAAAATTATTGCGAATAGACTTGCTCCTATTTGCAATAGAATAGTCTCCTGGAATCAATTTGGCTTTATTAAAGGTCGGTCCATCCAGGACTGTATCTGTCTTGCTTCGGAATGTACGAATAGTCTTAATAAAAATGCCAGAGGTGGATGTGTGGCCATTAAGCTTGATATCAGAAAGGATTTTGACACCATGGACTGGAATTTTATATTCAAAGTCCTAAAAAACTTTGGTTTTCATGAGTCTTTCATTGAAAGAATTAAAACCTTATTTCGCTCTGCCTTCATCTCTATTTTGATTAATGGTGTCCCTAGAGGTTACTTTAAGTGTTCTAAAGGAGTCAGGCAGGGAGACCCTCTCTCAGCCATCCTTTTTTTCATTGCTGAAGATTACTTAAGTCGCCTTTTCAATAATCTGGTCGCTCAAGGCAAACTTAGGCCTATCCAGGCTTCCAGAAACTTAAATACCCCCACCCATCTCTTTTATGCTGATGACATAATTCTGTTTTTAAAAGGGGATCAAAATAACATGCATGTCCTTAAACAAACTCTTCAACACTATGAAGAAGTCTCCGGACAAGCGATCTCCTGGAATAAATCGTTTGTTTTCTTTGGTAAAATATTTCCTGCTAGGAGAAAATCTAGCATTACTAACTACCTTGATATTAAAGAAGGCTCTTTCCCCTTTACTTATTTGGGCGCTCCTATATTCTGGGGTCGCCCCAAGGCCAGCTATTTTGCTAATATCATTGATCAAATAACAACTCATCTTGCTTCTTGGAAAGGAAAATCCCTATCCATGGCTGGTAGGATATGTTTGGTTAAATCGACCATTGTCTCCAAAATGGTCTACTCCCTCATGATTTATAAATGGCCTATAGGCATTTTCAATAAAATTAATACCTATATAAAAAATTTCATTTGGACGGGAAGTATCATGGAGAGGAAACTTGTTACTATCCCTTGGAATTCCTGTTGTCAACCTCTAGACAAAGGTGGCATTGGCATTAAAAATCTTAAGTTGTTCAACGATGCTCTCCAAGCTCGTCTCACTTGGCGCATTATTAATTGCTCTTCAAAAGCTTCTGAATTCTTGAATTCTAGATTTCGCGCTAAACTCTTAAATGGTAATTCCAACTACATCAACTCTTCGATCTGGCCTTCGATTAGAGACTCGTACCACAAAATCATTGAAAACTCTAGATGGATGGTTAGTGTTGACTCTTCCATCAATTTTTGGTGTGCAAATTGGTGTGGAAATCCCTTGATTACTTTGTTACCGACTAACACTTTTCCTGAAGATGCTAGCCTCTCCATTAAGGATGTCCTCCATTCACATAGACAAGCCCTCCCTGCCAACATCGATCAGATCATTGATAATCACCCCTTTTCCTCTAATGGGGATTTCCTGCTTTGGGATCCGGCTCCGAATGGCATTCTTGACTCCAAAAACTTTTACAGGAATAATTTTTCTGGAAATGACTCGAACCTACAATGGGTCTGTCAATTTAATAAGCCGTGGATTAAACCTTCTCGTCTCACTCTCATTTGGCGTATTGCTCACAATAGATTACCCACGGAAGCCTGTCTCCAAGCTTTTAATATTCAACTCTGTTCGAAATGTTGCTTGTGTAACCAGCATAGGGAGGATGCTGACCACCTTTTCTTGTCGTGTGCGACGGCTGCTGCTTTATGGAATTATGTTCTTGATATTTTTAGCTGCAGATGGCTTTTAACTGATTCTATTTGTTTGTTTCTCAAAAATTGCATTAGATATGACGCTTCTTTGCAGATCAAAAATCTCTTCCTTGCGGCCGTGGCGGAACTCCTGCATGAAATCTGGTACGAAAGAAATGATTTTATTCATAATAATCTCTCTTTTGGTCTCAATGCAGAAAAATCTCGGATTCTGATTGCGATTCACGAAGCTGCCTCAATTCAAAAATAATGTTGCAACAACTCGATTGGCGACTTTGAGATTCTTCGTCGCATCCGTGTGCCTGGCATTTTTTCAAAGACTAAACGTCCCTTTGAAGTATTCTGGCAATCACCCATGCCATGATGGATCAAAGTGAACATTGACGGTGCTTCTAAAGGCAATCTTGGCCCCGCCAGTTGTGGTGCTATCTTCAGAGACTCAGATGGCCAGTGCCAGGGTTGCTTCTATGCTGGTTGTGGGCACTCTTCGTCTCTTGAGGCTGAAATGTTGGGAGTCATCCATGCGGTTAACTTTGCCCTCCAAAGGGGCTGGAGGAAGCTCTGGATTGAAAGTGACTCCACTACTATTGTTCATGCCATCTGGAATGGTATCATCCATCTTGCTTGGCCTCTTACTGCTCTTTGGTCGAGATGTCTGAGCTCTCTTCAAGAGATTGACTACATTGCTACTCATGCCTACCGTGAAGCGAACGCTGTGGCTGATGCTCTTGCCAACAAAGGTGTTCATCAAAGCATGAATTGGATGGACACTTTGCCCCCTGACTTATTGTATTTGTTTGATAGAGACTGTAAAAAATCCCTTCTTTTCGCATGTTGTAAACTTTTGATCTTCAATAAATTGTGCTTTGGTCTTTGACCAAAGCATTACCTTTAAAAAAACATCCTGATACATTAAGACACCAAAGTCACCTTTCTTTGGGCTAATCAGATTTTGAAAAAATTTAAACAACAGCCTTGTCTCCCCATCAAGTTCAGCAGCTATGGCCCTTCTCTTGGTTCCATTTCCAGTTAGAGTTTCCATTGCATTTTCCAGGTCAAAGAAATCGGTTTTTGGTAGGGGGGTCTCTCTTATAATGATCACAAATCCCTTTGTGAGGTATACTAAAGAATGCAGCCCATAACCTCGATGAGAAGGAGCATCTTTGGCCATTGACCCAACTCCTCACAACAAAATGTTCACCAGTATCAAAATAAAATTGTACATACTTATAGAACTTAGCTACCAACCTCGGGTAAATGGGTCTATCCTTCCTTGAGAACCATTCCAGCCAGCCTTGTTCTCTTAAAACTTTTGAAACCAGATATTTTCTAGACAACAGCCACTCAGGACAAATTTCCTTTTCAGGTAAAACACTACGGTTTACCAGGTTTGGATTTAGGGGTCCTTCGGGTGCCAGATTTGGTGCCCTCTTCTTCTTCGAGCTACGCTTCTCAGGTGTGTATGAAGATGGATGCTTCATCCTTGGAATCCACTGGAGGTTTGAGGAAGAGAGAAATATAAAGGTTGCAAGGTTGAGATAGTTTGAAAGGAGGTCCGAGTGAAGAACCAAGTGAAACCCTTTTTTATCATTTGGGAATGTCAAACGTCACAAATGTAAAAATGCGGGAAAGTAAAAAGTGGTGAAATAATAATTTCTATGATACGAATTAAAAGAAAATCATAAATAATTTTCACGGTGAGACCGTGAATAGTCGTTATGGTGTGATGGTAAATGTTCGTCAAGGTGAGACAGTCAGAGGTCGTCACGGTAAGACAGTGAGTGGTTTGTTTAGTCACAGTGAGACAGTAAGTGAACTGTTCAGTCACTGTGAGACAGTAAGTGAACTGTTCAGTCGCGGTGAGATAGTAAGTGAACTGTTTGGTCACGGTGAGACAGTAAGTGAACTTTTCGGTCATGGTGAGACAGTAAATGACAGACCGTGAACACAAAGTGCTAACTGTGAGACCGTAAACATGAGACAGTAACCGAGAAACCATGAACATGAAACAGTAAAGTAAAAAAGTAGAAAAATATTAAACAGTTAGACCAGTAATATATCTATTTGTGATTGATCATGCTAATGTCATGTATGATGTAGTCTATCCTCTCAGAATTTAATGGTTTAGTGAATATATCAGCAAGTTCATATTCAGTGCCAATGAATTCCAAGGTAATATCACATTTTTTATAATGATCTCTCAAAAATTGATGTCTTACATCAATATGATTTGTCATAGAATGTGAAACAGGATTTTTTGAAATGTTAATAGCACTTGTGTTGTCACAATTTATTGGTACATGTCTAAATTGATATCCATAGTTTAGTAATGTGTGTTTCATCCAAAAAATTTGTGCACAACAACTGCCAGCAGCTATGTATTTAGCTTATGCAGTAGATAATGCAACCAAGTTTTGTTTCTTATTACACCATGATACTAGTGACTTTCCTAAAAGGTGACATGTTCCAGATGTTCTCTTTCTATCTAACTTACAACCACCAAAGTCAGCATCAGAATAACTAACTAGTTCAAATGATTGTCTTTTAGGATAAAACAGTCCTAGATTGGGTGTATGCTTGAGGTATTTGAAAATTCTCTTTACAACATTTAAATGAGATTCCTTAGGTTTTGCTTGAAAGTGAGCACACATAAACACACTAAACATAATATCAGGACGACTAGCAGTTAAGTAGAGTAGACTTCCAATCATTCCTCTATAAGTGGTTTGATCAACATATTTTCCATCTTCATCAAGATCCAGCTTATAGATGGTGCTCATGGGATTGTCCCTACTTTTTGTGCTATCCAATCCAAAATGTTTTAGAATATCTCTAGTATATTTACTTTGAGTTAAAACAATTCCATCATTATTTTGAAAGATTTGAAATCCAAGAAAGAATTTTAGTTCACCCATTAAACTCATTTCAAATTCATTTTGAAACATTTTAGAAAAATCAATACATAATGAATTTTTTGAAGATCCAAAAAAATATCATCTACATAGATTTGAACAACTAAAACATCATTAGAAATTCATTTTATAAAAAGGGTAGGATCAGCTTTTCCTTTTGTAAAACGTTTGGAAATTATAAAAGTACTTAATCTGTCATACCAAGCTCTTGGAGTTTGTTTTAAACCATATAAAGCTTTTGATAGTTTAAAAATATGATTTGGAAAATGAGGGTTTGTAAATACATGGGGTTGTTCAACAAAAACATCCTTAGCTATATACCCATTTAAGAATGCACTCTTAACATCCATTTGATATGGTTTAAAATTCAAATGTGCGGCATAAGCAAGTAAAATTATAATGGCTCCAAGTCTGGCTACTAGAGAAAAATACTCCTCATAGTCAATTCCTTCTTCTTGACTATAGCCTTGTGAAACTAATCTAGCCTTATTCCTAACTATATTTCCAGCTTCATCTACCTTATTTCTAAACACCCATTTAGTGCCTATGAAAAAAGTGTCCTTGGTTCTTTCAAAAAGTCTCGAAACTTTATTTATTTCAAACTGATTGAGTTCTTCTTGCATAGCCATTACCCAAAATTCATCATTGATGGCATCATTAATGTTTTTAGGTTCAAGCTGTGACAAGAAGGCTTAGTGTTCAACCTGATTTCTAAGAGAAGCCCTAGTTTGTGTTCCTTTCTCTAAGTCTCCTACAACAGCATCTAAGGGATAGTTTCTAAGGGTTCTAACCTTTCTAGAAAAAGAGGGACTAGTGATTTCAATTTCATCAATAGATTCTAGTTCATTATGACTTGATTGCACAGAATTTTCAGAATTGGAAGTTTTCACAGATTCTTTTACAGAGGTATTTGAGTATTTTGATTTGATGTTCAGATTTGATACATCATCCTCCAGATTTTCTAAGATGGTTCTAGACTCATGTGGATCTGTTTCATCAAACATGATATGGAAAGATTCTTCCACACATTTAGTTATCTTATTGAATACTTTATAAGCTTTACTTGAAATTGAATAGCCTAGGAAAATTCCTTCATCACTTTTTGATACAAATTTGCCAAGATTATCCTTAGTGTTGAGAATAAAGACTTTGCAACCAAAAACTCTAAATTAATTAACCTTAGGCTTCCTATTATTCCAAAGTTCATATGGGGTCTTTTTGAGAATTGGTCTAATCAAGAATCTATTGATTATGTAGCATACTGTATTAACAGCTTCAGCCCAAAAGTAAATAGGAAGGTCATATTAGCTAAGAATTGTTCTAGCAATTTCTTGAAAGGTTCTATTTCTTCTTTCTACAAAACCATTCTGCTGAGGTGTTCTAGGGGCAGATAAATTGTGACTATAACCATTTTGTGAGAAAAAGGATTCAAACTCTTGATTTTCAAACTCACGGCCATGATCACTTCTTAAATATTTAATTTTAAGGACACTAATATTTTCTACAGACTTGGAATACTTAGTAAAATAAGATCAAGCTTCACTTTTGTGAGCCATGAAGAAGGTCCAGGTATATCTAGAAAAATCTTCTACTAGAACATAAACATAGTTCTTACCATTTAAACTATAAACTCTATATTGTCCAAACAAATCCATGTGAACCAATTTGAGAGGTTGAGAAGTAGAAAATTATTTCTTTGGTTTGAAAGAGATTTTGTGTTGTTTTCCCTTTTGACAAGGATTACAAACTTTGTCATTTGGAAACTCAAGTATGTGTAAGTCTTTAGCAAGGCCTTTTCTAGTTAACTTTCTAAGGGAGTGAATATTACAGTGTCCTAGTATCCTATTCCAAAGCCAAGATTCTTTATGAAATACACTTAATCATGAAAAATTTTGAGAATTTAAGGAATCTAAATTAATAGAATAAACATTTTCATTCCTTGATGTAGAAAATACTAATTTATCTTTGGAATTAAAGACATTACGGGAATAATTTTCAAATTTAACATGATATCCATCATCACACAATTGTGAGATACTAAGAAAATTATCTTTTAGACCATTAAAAAATAGTAATTTAGAAATTATAATTGAATCAGAGTTACTAATATAGCCTAATCCAATGATCTTCCCCTTTGCATTGTCACCAAATGTGACGTGTCCTCCATATACTTTTACCAGGTTCTTAAAGTATGAGTATTCTCCTGTCATGTCTCTTGAACACCTACTGTCCAAGTACCACATATTTGTGCAGGAGCTCTTTAAGCAGCTTTCATATAACATGATCAAGAAAAGATAGATTTTGGTACCCATACTTGTTTGGGTCCAGTAACATTAGTAATAAGTGCTTTTGGAACCCATATTTGTCTCATAGGTTTCCTATAAGCATTATGTAAAGTTTTTGAAAAATAAACTCCATTTGGTCCACAAAAACTTGAAACAGTAGAATGGGTATCATGACTCGAGCTAGATGAGTTGTTTCCAGAACTAGGAACAAAACTATATATCCTAGAATTTGAAACAAAATTTTTTCTACCGAGGTTTCTTTTACCAGGTTGATAACCAATGCCAATAATATATTTAGGAGCAATTTGTTTTCCTATAATTTGGGTAAGGGTATTTTTACCATTAGTAAACTTTTCTAAGTCACTTTTTAATTTCTCATTGGACATTTTTAGTTCATTATTTTCTTTGAACAATTGGGGATTTTTCTCTTTTTTAGTAGTAAGTTCAGATTTAACAGTTACAGTGATAGCATTCCGTTTCTTAAATGATTTATATTTATCCTTTAATTTATTGCATGTCTCTTCAAGCATGTTGCAATATTCAAACATTTCTTTATTGGTAATATTTTCAGAGTCCCTTTCCTCTTCAAAATAGTATGAATTATGCATAGAAGTGTTCAGTGTTACCTCATATGTGTTTGTCATAAAACACATATTGGCTTTGTTAGCCTATTCATCATGTGATGTCTCTGAGTCACTTAAACTATCCTCAGAGGCACTCCAGGTTGCCTTTATTGCCTTTTTATACTTCTTGTCCTTATCCTAATATTTATTCTTATATTTGAGCTTTGGAAAATCAGACTTTATATGTCCTTTGTGCTTACATTCATAGCATACAATCTCATCAGTTTTCTCACTTCTCTTCCAGTACTTTTTCCAGTTTCCTTTTTGATCATACTAGCCCTTGAAGTTAGGCTTTCTGGAAAAAACATTCTTCCTGTAAAATCGTTTGAATCTTCTGGCCAGTTGATCCATCTCCTCATCATTATCTATTGATGATTGTTCAGTAGTGGAACTGTCTATAAAAGCTTCCAGTTTTCCTTTCTCTTTGTTCTTCGAAAGGGTGGTCTTGAATGCTATAGATTTCCTCTTTGGTTTATCCTCCCCTTCTTTGTTTACTTTCATCTCTTCCCCATACATCATCAGTTTCCCAATGAGTTCCTTTACAGGTATTTTGTTGATGTCGCATGACACTCTAATTGAGACAGAGGTTCCCCTCCATCTGTCAGGTAGACATTTTAGAATTCTCATGATCTGTTCATTGGCAGTGACTTCTCTTCCTAGAGAAATCATTGTGTTGAAAATATCATTGAACCTAAGATACATATCAGAAATAGGATCATCAGGCTTCATCTTTAAATTATCAAATTTTATAGTATAAGTATTAAATCTCATTTCCTTTACACTATATGTGCCTTCATGTGAGACAGACAAGGTATCCCAAATTTCATGGGTAGTTTTACAAGAAGAAATTATATTAAATTCTTCATCTCCTAAGGAATAGTATAGAGAATTCATGGCTTTGCAATTTTTATTGTAAGAAAGTTTTGTAGGTTCATCCCATGTAATTATATCAGTCACAGGACGTTTGTATTCATCTATAATGGATGACCAGATTTCAAAACTCATACTCTCTAGATGCATATTCATTTTAATTTTCCATTGAGCATAGTTGGTTCCATTAAAGAATGGTGGTCTGTTAGTTGCAGCACCTTCCAATCTATTGTCCATACTAACAAATTACATTAAAAGAGGTAGAAATTTAGAATTAACAGAAATTTATAGATCTTTAAAGTATAATTATAATCACAGTTGAATGAGATTACACAAAGTCTTAATAAAGCAACCTCTGATACCAAATGTTGGTCGGAGTGGACACTCAAGAGGGGGGAGAATTGAGTTCCAATTAAAATTTCTGTTAAAAATATTTCTTTTAAAATCCCCCAATTATAATACTAAGTTAAACTATAGTGAATTTGTATTACAGTAAAGGGTCAATTAGATTCTCAAGAGATTGATAAGTTCTCAGTTAATTCAATCTGAAGCTTAATTAACTTTTGAACCTAAACTAATTCTTTACAGTACATACAAACACTTGCT
This sequence comes from Viscum album, assembly GCA_963277665.1. Lineage (NCBI taxonomy): Eukaryota > Viridiplantae > Streptophyta > Magnoliopsida > Santalales > Viscaceae > Viscum > Viscum album. The sequence continues at coordinate 434,768,753 of OY728123.1, read as the reverse complement.
AATTTAACTATCAAAGTGACTTTAAAATATATTTTTATTTTAAAGTAAATAGCAGCAGAATATAAAATATATAGTATACTTTAGACTTAATCTAAGATGCACAGCAGATGTAAAACAAGTGGTTCAGTTTCAAGTCAAGACCTAATCCACTCCACTTGGTGATCACCTACCACCAAGAAATTTATATAAATAAACTTTGATCCACACCCTGGATCAGGGTAACAACAGTATATAGACTATCCAGGCCATGAAGGGACCTCTTCCACAGTTTTCATGGGTAAACAAAATAATAGCCAGGCTATACAGGGACCTCTTCCACAGTTTTCATGGGTAAACAAGAGTAAAGAGTTTGGTGTAAGGATTTTGAAATCCTTCAGTTCAGCGCAGGAGTCAGTGTGTGTGTAAAATATACAGAGTACACACACTGCTCAAAAGTAAATAAAAGAATCACTAAGAGAGAGTAGATGTGATTTTATAATTCTCTAGTAAGTATCAGTGCAGCTTTGGACTCATTGGATAACCCAGATATACTTCGGAGTCCTTCTCTTGTTTTTCTGTTGAAAAAGAGAGTGTCGTGGTTCAGCTTGTGTTCTTCACGAGTGAAGATATTATCTGAATTTCAGTGTACTTCATGTGTTCTTCAGTAGAGTTGGATTTCATGCATAAGACAATTGCTTCTTTTATGATCTTGCAGTCTCTTCTTCATGGTTGTGCTCAAGATTGGTGTTCTGTTCTGCATAGTGCACTCCCGTATTCTTCTTGTCGCGTGTTGTGTATTGTTTTTCTCTCTTCTTGGGCACTCTTCTCTTTATCTTTTAATGCATGAGTGTTAGCCGACAGGTTCCATTTATTTCATTCCTCATACCTCGTACTATTTCTACAAAAAAACATTAATTATGTCAGTGCATTAAAGACATAAAATATGACCGTTAAAAAGTTAAATAGAAAAACGAAAAAATAGTTTAACAAACAGTATCACAGTATGTTATGAAAACAGTGTCTTATTCATGGTATCTCCTTCATGGTGTCTCGTTCACGATGTCTGAGTCACGATGTATCTGTGTCATGGTGTCTCACTCACGGTGTCTGAGTTACGATTTCTGGCTTTCGGTGCCTTGCTCATAGTTTCTGGAGTCACGGTGCCTTGATGACTGTGTCTTGCTAACTATGTCTAGCACTTAGGCAAATAGAGTGTCTGGATTACAGTTTCTGTTCTTAGTGCCTTGCTTCACGGTGTTAGGATTACGGTGTCATGGTTTATGAGACTTAGGCTTCATGGTGTTAGGGTTCACGGTGTCTTGCTCACGGTGTATGGCTTCACGGTGTCTTATAATTAGGCAAATAATAGTATTCAGACTTAAACAGTAATATGCATAAAATGAATTGAGCTTATCCATTATTAAGTATGAGATAACTTGAAACATAAATACACATGATTGATAAGATTTTTGAAATTTGTGATCATTAATAAAATTTGTAATTATTATTGAGATTTGTGATCATTAAAACAAGGTTACTACATGAGGAGTCCAACACACATCTATTTGAAAAAGTTTGAAATTGAAGAATGCTGAAAAGGCAAGTAAGATACGAATAGATTCAACTATAGCTACTGGAGCATAGGTTTCTTCATATTCTATTCCCTCTTGTTGATTATAAACTTTAGCAACTAATCTAGTGTTATTTATTATAATGATTCCATTTTCATCCCACGTATTTCTGAGGACCCATTTTACTCCAATAACGAAAGTTTCCTTAGGCCATTGGTACCAATTTTTGAGATGGTATGTGAGTTTGATATACTCTATAATACCAAATGTAGGATCGAAATAATAGAGATATTGTATGTAGTATCTAGTGATACACAAAATACAATATGGGGGTGAATTGTATTATTTTAAAAATTACTTTGGAGCATTTAAAGATGGTTATGTTTAACAAGGTTAAACAGGGTAATTCGCAAAACCTCTAGTTCTATACACTTGCTTGAATCCGGAAATATTATTCCAAGAAAGTGAATCTAGAAAGATGGTTCTGGAAAATGAATCTTAATTAAAGTTTAAAAAGATAAAGATTAATCCTTAAAGTGTATAGAATATAACTAGATCAGAGTACAAGTATAAGGAAGTATAAGATAGTTATACTTTCCTCAATAATACAAATGTAGCAGAAAACATGAAACAAACAAGTAACAAGTAGTAAATCTTTTAACCCAAAGATAAGGGTATCCAAAAACCTTGGATAAAGGTCCCTTTATTTATACTTTTAATAAAGTTTGTCTTACCCACACCATGGTAAGCCCTTGATACAATGATCGGAGTCTGTCTTGTTATCCCCAAAAGCCCTCAACTTCAAGGTAGTCAGAACCTCTGTCTTCCTCAGAAAGGAAGCCCTTAACTTCAAGGTAGTCGGCACCTCTGTCTTCCAATCCTCGGAAGCCCTCAATTGTACACAGCAACAATCATGGTCGCATAAAGAAAATATGAACTAGAAGTTCAGTATGCAATAAGTATGAGATTATATCTCTCTAGAAATCACTTCAGATCAAAAGTTGTCCAAAAGTTATGAGCTCTTTAAAATGAGCTAATATTTATAGGCAATAATTCAATGGTCGGCTCCATCTTCCAACGATAATTTTTTCCTTGAATTTCAATGGGACTTGTACACGTGTCACTCAAACAACGGTTAGTTAGTAACTGAATGCATGACATCGTTTTATAATAAAACAACTATAAGAAAAAATATGGTTACATAACTAAAATACAATATTCGGAATATAAGCAAATGAAAGTTCGGATTCTAACCAAAAATAAATTCAGAGTCTATAATACAAGGATATTCGGATTCTATTTTCTGGGAATTCAGAACCTGAACTCTATAGTATTCTAAAGTCTTAATTTCAAGTAAATTAGGAATCTGGAATCTCAAGAATTCAGAACCTGAACATAAAAAGTTCAGAGTCTGAATTCATTAGAATTAGGAGTCATAACTCACAAAGCTCGTAGTCTGATTTCATTAGAATTTGGAGTCAGAACTCAAAAAGTTCGGAGTCTGAATTCATTAGAATTCGGAGTTAGAACTCACAAAGTTAGTAGTATGAATTCATTAGAATTCGAATTCAGAACTCAGAAGATTTCATGACCAGAATTCTGATAATTTGGAGTCAGAACTCAGAAGAGTTCGTAACCAGAATTCGTATTTAGAATTCGGAGTCAGAACTCAGAAGAGTTTGTAACCATAATTCATATTCATAATATGGAGTCAGAACTCAGAGGAGTTCATAACCATAATTATTATTCAGAATTCGGAGTCAGAACATAGAAGAATTCGTAACCATAATTCTGAGAATTTAGATCCTAAAATAGAATGCTTCATATCTAAGTATTTATAAGATTCTGAGTTTTTGGTTACAAACTGAATTTTATACTTAAGGAAAATTAAGATATGAACAATAAAAACATGGTAAGGATAAATTTCCTTGGGGTAGTAAATTTTTCCTTATAGAAGTAAGACAGAGCGTAAAAAGAAATTTCCCTTGAGATAAGGTGTTTTGTATTTTCAAAACATGAAGGAATAGTAAAGTCATAAGGAAAACTTTTTGGATTAACAATCTCCCCTAAGTATGTAGGAATGGAAAAGTCATAAGGAAAACCTTGTTGACTCAACACTACTTTCTTTCTGTAATTATCATTCAAAAATGGAAATACTGCTCGTGGATATTTACTGCCTATCATCTACATGATTGTAACGTAGTTCATTTTTCATAACCATAATTTATAGTGGATTTAAATGTATTATTGATGTATAAAAGTGATAATTATTTCATTAATATTATTTTGAGATGATTTAATGTTGATCTCTTTGACTATAGTTAACTTATATAAGATAATTTGTACTTATATACTAAATATCGTGAAAGCATCGGACATGAACATAAGTGATTATGTAACTGTATAAAACAAATAAATTAGTGATATGAACTATATAATAAAATTTTAAAACATTCTTAAGAAATTAAATAATTATCCTATGTTTATTATTCATAAATATAAATAACATATGTGATAATTCTAACTCAAGTTAAAGGAAATTCATTTAAACATATTCTTTGAATATTTCTTTTTAGAAAAGTAAAAAATAAATGTTTTTTGACATATAAGGAATTATTGGGTATTTCCACCATCATGGTGCCATAATTCACTGAATCTACCTTTAAAATTTTAATATTTTTACTTCAACTAAAATTATTTCATTTATTTTTCATGTCTTCCTTAAAAAATATGCATTTTCAAAATGAAAAATTTATTTTACTAAAATATTTTTTTAGTGATCTTTTCTTCATAGAAAACCCCTATTTGACTTCTTTTTTAAAATTGGTATTAAAATTGGGGTTTTAGAATAAAATTATATTATATTAAAACAAACTGTATAATATATGGGTTTTAAAGATTTTTTCAAAGGTTTTATGATGAAATTTGAATGCATAAAATATTTTAATCATGATATAGTACATGAGTATTATACATGAGAAAAGGGTGCACCAAGATAATACCAGGTGATCCTATAAGAACTTATATGATCGGTGCACCCAGATAGAATCATTAGATCTCATTTCAGCTTTGTGTGTACTAAAAGAGTTCTCTAATGCATTGGGTAATGTGTTTTTCAAGATAATGACTGACTGAATAACTCAAGAGGGGTGTAAATTGAGTTCTTAAAAACATTCTGGAATATAAAACCACCCTCTTTAAGGTATTCTAGTTTAATTATTTCTATAAGAGTGTATGCATTGAAAATATTAAAACATGCAGAAATGAAATTGAACATAGAGAAATATAGTGGTTTGAGGAATAGAAATTCCTTAGTCAAATCCACCAATGATATACTCTATGATCATGGTGATTTTCACTAAAACAGCCCTTTTATTAAGGGCTCCCAGCTAGGTAGAAGCATCTGTCACTTAGTAAAAAAGTCCAAGAGCTTCCAAACAGGCTATCGCTTTACAAAACTTATCCTCAGTCTTAACAAAACTCTTACAATAAGTTAAAACACAATGAAATAAATTGAAAATTTGTAAGGAATTTTGCAGTACATAGTTGAAAGTATCCACTAACAGCAGACGAAAATTCATCCTGAAAAATATGATAATCATCAAGGCATATCTTGGGATGATCTTCGGTGAAACTGATAGAACTTGATAAGTTTATCACAAATGATTTTTTTCATTCTATATACCGGGATTCAACATTTTTTTTAGATTTTCAACAATGAATCCATTATCATTATTATTCTTATATACATCATTATTTTATTATAGATGATTATTGACCCATTTATATGCATTTTTAAACTTGAACCCAGATCAAATTCAAAGTTTAAGAGATGTAGATAGAGATATTGATATGACAAAGTATTAAGAACATAGTACCAAACTTTCAAAATATATCAATTAATTTTGTATTATAAAACTTATTTTTACTCAGATTTTTTTATTTAGGAAAGTCTTGTATGTACTAATCCCTAAATAAATATATAAACTCCTTTGATGTGATTTAAAAAAAAGATGTAACTTATTAATATATTAGCAAATTATTTATGATGTTATATAGTACTAAATCTTTATAGGATATGAATTTAAATCAAACCTCATAGATAGATAAATTCCCATAAGATAAAGTAGTTATTCCTCATAATATAAGATATCTTTAGTGGTGCATAATATAATTTTCTAGAATAAGATAAAAAGATACTTTGATGAAATTCATAACTACATCAATTCATATATTAAATTCCATTCACATTTTCACATTTGAATAAACTTCTATTCTGAGTATCATAGTTGAACTTTCTAAGATAAATTCTCACATTGTTCTTTCTATTTCTGAGTAACTAAAGATTTTCCTCAATTCCCATAATAAAAAATCTTACATATCATAAGAAAAATAATTGAACATATAGCGTAAGATAAATATAATCTAAAACAATTAAAAAATTAATATTATAAAATTATGGAATTTTTGAATCATAAAAACACAATAAGTAAAGATATATTGGAACAATATTATTTTTTAAAACAATCTCCACATTTTTTATGATCAAAAAACACATGTGATAGAAAACAAAATTCCAATACTGGGTTTTCATTTTTCTAAAAAGAAAATGTTTTCTTTTCTTTTCTTCCAAAATATATATTCTTTTTTTTTCTCCACCTTTTTGGAATAAATAGCATTTTGAAATAAAAAAAATTCTTTTCTTGTCCCCCTTTTTGTGATATAAAAAAAGAATTAAAATATCAAAAATAGTGTATATTTCAAAAACATATTAGTTAATCAATTAACACTGGATAATTTAGTCAGTAAATAAAATCCATACTAAAAAATTGAAATATTACAGCATAAAAAGATAATAAAGCTGTAGATTAAAAAAATATTATAGAAAAAGAGAATTAAATTTCAACAAATGGATAAAAATAATAATATAAACATCACATAAAATTTATTAATAAAAATATAAGGTATTAAGATCCTCAAAATGAGATGTAATGTAAATATATTCAATTGTAGAAATTTTATAAAAGGTGGCATAACACATGTTTTTTTAGAGTTCACAACCATTGAGGAACCAATTCCACGATCTTGAAAAGGATAAGTATCAACTACTATGCTGAAAATGATTTTTTAGTTGGTTTCTTGAAAGAGAGGGTTTGGTTGTGAGGTAACAAATATAGAGGTATAGGAGTGTCAAATTTTGTTTTAACAACATACCCCAATGTCAGTGAGGATTCTCTTAGACAAGCATAATCTTCATGAGAAACACTAGTGTCAATTGAATGTTGTGATCAAATAATTGTTCCTTCTCCTTATCAAAGTTATATGCACAAGTAAATTGAAATTTAATGGGTAGTTCATGGAAGAATAAATATTTTTATTTAGAAACCCTTAGAAGTTTCCATTGATGATCCTATGATGCATCAAAGATTTATTTAATATGTAGAGAGGCTTACACATAATGGTCAGTAATATGAGGTCCACCTAGTATTCTACCATGGATTTCAAATATAACATCATCACAAGAATCGATCATTTTTTAAATTTTATTCTTTAAATAGTCTATAATATTTCCAAAACCATTCCACACCCTTGGAAAAAAATTCCAACCAAGCTATGGAGGTCTCCTTTCTTAGCACAACTATATATCAGGTTTCTTAAAACATCAAACTGATTTTCTAGAATTCCCATGAAAGAAAAAATTTATTTTTTCTTAGAAGGCTCAGCTATCTATGATGATTCTATAAAAGAATCAACTTCCACTTCATCATTGACCAATAAATTATTCTGGAGATTTTTTACCACTACTTCGTGAAGATCTTCAAATTTATTTTTTATTTCATCATAGTTTTTTAATAAAGACCCAGCTAGCTTATGTAGAAGTTTGATGATGAAAATTATGTCATGTGTGTAAAGATGTTTTTTTAGAGTTTATTTTATCTTTTGGTTGAGCATGGAACTTAATTCTATTGCAGAACTATCAATATATCCAATATATTCCACCATTGTAACTGATAGTATCCTAAAATTATCTATAATGATTATCTATATATTTTAGCACATCTCATTAGACATAAATTCACATTGAATAGAATCAATAGCTACAGTTTCCAAATCTAAAGCTTAATATAACTCCATTATCCTTAACTAAACATTTGAAAAATACATAGTTCTAACAAGAGGTTGTTTTGTACACTTTTCTAAGACATATTATGCCAACTATTTAACGTCTTAAGTGTCATATTTTGAATCCATCTATTCACATAGATCTATAATTTCTTGATTTTATTTATATAATTGATCTTTGAGGGTTTCAAATTCATATACTAATTTTGAAAATTTTGGTTGATCTAGTTTAGAGATACTTCAATTGAATTCTAGTGATTTATTGTTTCAAACTCCCAGAGTAATGGGTGAAACACTTTCTTGATTCACTTCAAGACTATCTCCTTAAACTGATTATTTCTCAGAAACATTAGGTATTTGAAGCACATGATGAGATTCATGGGATTTTTCCTTCCAATTATTTATTTATCCATCCTCTATGATTCTTAATAGTGGGACTCGATGAGGTTTGGGGACACTCTCTATCTTTTGGAGGATGTTTTTCCCTGGTCGGTGGAATACGACCAGGTAATTGTCGATCCAATCCTTTCCTTTAGAAATTGAAGAGGTATTGAGGTATAAATAAGAGGGGTTATTTATTAAAAGATAGTCTAAGGCTCATATTGAAGACCAATCTGACTAATATCATTAGAGATATGGTTTCTTTATCCTCATAAAGTTCTATAATCTCATTATTTTGAGAGGAATATTTAATTATTACTAGAATTTTTACCAATATAAGTCACTTTTTCTCAAAAAACATCAATTTATTTTTGTCAAACCACGACAAGGTGTTTCTTCATTATTGTCTTGAACAACATTGGCACACTAAAAGACCAGGGTTATGATTTTTCTATATGGTTCAAAGTTCATAGATTAATTTTGGACATGATACTTATGTAATAATATATACCATTATATTTTCACAAGATTTTCTTGAATAAACTAATATATAAATTAAATATCTTGAAAATTAAATTTCAAAAACTCACCATTTCGTTGAGAAATCCCAGACTGGATGAATTTGATCAAAATATATCTTTCTAATCCAAGTTATTCACTTGATGTTTCTCAACAAAGTTTGTTCTAAAAATTGATTTCATTTTATCTAGAGGAGTAACACAATCCATGGTATATAAAGAGGTATTTAAGAACATGTATCCTTTCTAAGGAACATTAAATGCTTTATCTAGCTTGACTGAAGATAGAGACAGATCTTTATGGTTTACAATTTTGTAGATTAGGTCTTCATCATCACTGAAGTGAAAAATAACTAACTCAAAGAAATCACAAACTTCTTTCTTGAAAACTATTGAGGTTTGTGACACATCAAAAAAATACTACCATCTTTGATGGTTGAAAAATATCTTTAGAATTATTTCCATTCTATACAGCCATCAAAAATTGATAGCTCAACCGCTTAGCACATTTTTTGAAATCCTTAGACATTTAAATTTTTTGGTCGATGCATCATCAGTTCTCTATGTTTGGCCATTTTCATTGGGTTTATAGAGGTTGTAATTCTTGGTTAATGAGAGATTGAATAAAGAGAAAGATAGAGTTTAATTGTTTTCAAGTTGTTTCATGTATAGAGTTGATACTCAATCTTTTTCATTGGTGGTAATCAAGGGGTCACATGGTAATATGCAGGGTGATTATTTGTAAATATAGTTGATGTGGTCTATCAGATGTGACCATTACTCAAAATGGTGGCACAATGAAGTATTTAAATAAAACAAATAATGTGTACACTATATATATAATATATTTATTATAAAATAATATTTTCTATAATTAAACATACCTAATTCCAATTTAATAAAATAAAATCTGTCAGCAGACAACGGTTTAGTGAAAATATCTACTAATTTTTTTATAATTAAAACAAATTATAAAGAGATATCTTCTTTCTATCCATTTTCACTCAAGAAATGATGTCGTAAATAAATTTTTTTTGTTCTTGAATGGTTTATTGGATTATTTGAGATGTTGATTGAATTAGTTTTATAACATCTGATTGGAACATTATTAAAGTTAAATAAAAAATCTATTACGGTGTGTTTCATTCACAACACCTATGCAAAAAAACTTCTGGTGAAATTATACTCATATTCGACAAATGAGAGTTCTAAAAAAATTCTTTTTACTTAACCAATACACCTTGGATTTACTAAGAAAATTTCATGTTCTTGATGTGGTTTTCCTATATAATCTGCATCTAGAAAAAACCATCATCCTACTATGAGATAAAATTAAAAACAGAGGTTTTGTAAAAAGAATATAATGAGTTATGGTTCTTTTTAAATATATTAAAAGTCTTTATGCATCATTTAAATTTGATTATTTTTTATTATATTTAAATCTTACAGAAAGACATACTAAAAACATAAGGTCTGGTTTACTTATAGTAAGTTATGAAAAACATATAATGATTCCTCTATAAAAATTGTCTTCGAATGGATTTCCAGTTTCATCTGAGTAAATCTTGATATTATAACTCAAAAGAGTTGAGGAGGTCTTACTATTTTTAAGTCCAATATTCTTAATCAATTTGAGTATGTATTTTCTTTGATTTAATATATTTTCAAAACCTTTTTGATAAACTTGAAATCCTTGAAAATAGTTTAGATCACCCATTATACTCATTTCAAATTTCTTTGCATGAGTTTTAAAAATTTATTACATGATTTTTTATTTTTTGATCCAAAAACAACATAAACTACATATATTTTTACTATAAAAATATTTTAAAAAAGTTGTTTTCTTAAATAATGTAGGATCTTTTTTTCCTAATATAAAACTACTTGATAAAACAAAATAACTTAATCTTTCATACCATTTCCTTAGATATTATTCAAATACATATAAGTCCTAGGTAAGTTTAATCACGGAATTTTGAAAATGAGGATCTTCAAAACCAAGAGGTTGTTCTATATAAACTTCCACCATTAAAAAATATTTAAAAAGGAATATTTTACATCGATCTAATATAATTTACAATTCATATTTGACTCATTTTCTAGAAGTATTATAATGGATTCTAATATATCTATAGTAGAAATTTTTTCATCCCAATCTATTTCTTATTCTTGATTATATCCATTGAAAACTAGTCTAACATTATTTCTAGTTATTGTTACATGATCGTCTTACTTATTTATAAAAAAACCCATTTTGTTTCTATTATTGTATAGTTTGAGTTTCTTTCAACTAGTTCCCATAAATTATTTTTTTTAATTGATTTAGAAATTATTTCATTTTTAAGAACCAACTTTCATCAGATAAAGCTTCTTAAATAGATTTAGCTTCCAATTTGGATATAATGGTAGATAATTTTACTAAATTTCCAACATTTCTTCTAGTTATTACTCCCTCATATAGGTTTCTTATTACTATTGCTAAAGGGTGGTCTTTATGGTTTCTAGGTGTTATAGGAAACACAATTTATAGTTCACTATAATCCATCCCTATGTGATTCTATTTAAAGTAATCATGTTCCAAGTCATAATCCTTATTATCATTATGGAGAGATTCAGGTATCATATTTTTCACTGAATCATTTTGATCACTAATTTGAGTCATTTTTTTACTAAAGGGATCACCTTCATAAAATTTAACATGAGCTTATTCTTCAATAATCCTTGACCTTTTATTGAAAACTCTATAGGCTTTGGAAGTAGTAGAATATCATACGAAGATAACTTCATCATCCTTTTAATCAAAATTTCCAAGATTATCCTTGATGTTCAAGATGTAAACCTTACATTCAAATACTTTGAAGTATCCTACCTTGGGTTTTATATTATTACACAACTCATATAGTGTATTCTTTAGAATATTTCCTACCAATACTCTATTAATGATATGACATGTCTTATTAAGAGAATTATCCTAGAAATGTGTGGGCATGCTATTTTCACATAACATTTTCCTATCAATTTCTTGAAAAGTCATATTTATCCTTTCAACAACACCATTATATTAAGGTCTCCTAGGAGTAGATAATGTATGTTTAATTCCTTTATTAGAACAATAATAATTAAATTTAGGATTTGAAAACTCTCCTCCATTATTATTTCTTAAATACTTGATTTTGACATCTTTTTCATTTTTCAAAAGTTTACAAAAATTAATAAAAATAGAACATGATTCAGTTTAAAATATTCAAAACTAAACCCATGTAAATCTTGAAAAATCATCAACTAACACATAAAAAATGACATACCATCAATACATTCAGTACTAGTTGGTCCAAAAAATCCATATGGATAATCTAAAGAGCTTTAGAAGAAGAGACAACTTTAATTGTTTTAAAAGATGACTTATGATTCTTTACCATATGAAATGCATCACACAGTTTCTTTCTGTCAATTTTAAGACCAAGAGAGTCAGAAATCAAATTTCTTTTAGAAAATTTTTTCAAATAATGAACATTTTAATTTCCAAGACTTTTATTAAAAATCCATGATTTATCAATTTTATCATTTAAACAATTTACATTCTATCAATAGAACAAGTTACGAAATAGTGTGTAAACATTGTTTGTTCTTTTTGGTTTAAATTTAATACATTTCTCTTTAAAACTAAGCAAGAATTATTATAAAAACCAATAAAATATCCATCATCCCAAATTTGATAAATACATATCAGGTTGTTCTTAAATATTTAAATGTAAAGTACATTATTTATATAGATATAATGAGGATTTTCAACAAAACCAGTACTTATAATATTTTCTTTTTCATTATCTCCAAACATGACATATCCTCCATCTAATTTTGATAGAGAATGAAAATTGGAGTAATCTACACTCATATTAATTTAACATCCAAAATCCATGATTCATTTTTTATTATTTTTCATACAACCATTTCCCTATAATAAACAATTAATCAATAGAGTTTTTTTTGTACCCAAATTAGTTTGGGTCCATAAATGTTAGCTATAAGAGATCTATTGCATCCAAACATGCTTCTTTTTTCCAAAAAAAACTTTTTAGTTTTTATTTGAAAAAACACTTTGAGAGAAAAACATATTTCATTCCAAAAAATTAAGGATTTTTTAATTCAAAAATAGTGGAAAAATGTACTATTTCACCACAATGAAAACAAGTAACTTTGGAAAGATATTTATTTTTTGAGCAGGTCATAAATTATTTTCTATAAAGATTTGATCTTTTTCCTTGGATTCCAATTTCCAAATTTTTCATTTCTAGGTTGATTTTGGAAATAAATTTTTTTAAATATTATTATACTTTTGTAAAAACACTTTTATAATTATTTAAATTTGAAACTCCTTCTATAGGTTTTCAATAGTTCTGACTTGTTATGTAGTCAAGACGTTATATTTTTCTAACTGACCATTCAGATCAAAAATCTAAATTTTTAAATTCTCTTCATCACCAAAAAATTTATTATAAGAGTTTTAAAGAACTTAATTTTTATTTTTTATTATTTAATACTTTATTTTTATCATGGTGTGGTATTCAATTAATTCTTAATATGAATAGTTTTAATTTTCTGATTCATGTTCATGTACAAAATAATAAGAATGTACCTCAACTAATTATGCCACAAAGCATATGTTGGACTTTGGATTTGCAGCTTTACCATATTATTATGATGACATGAATTCCCTACAATCCTCAGAATCACTCCAGGTGTCCTTTATATCTTTCTTAGTCTTCTTATATTAAATAATTTTGGAGAACTTCCTTTTAGTTTTATTTTTGTATTTGAATTTCATACAGTCAGTTTTGATGTGTCCTATCTTTTTTCACTAATAGAATCTAAACTTTTTAGATTTTTTGTCATCCATTATATGCTTGTTAAAGAATATTCTAAAACCTTATATATTATTAAGGAATTTTTTGAACTTTCAAGAAAATTAAGAAATATCATCACTTGATTCAGCTTTTCTTGAGAAGTATTCTTCTTCATATGCTTCAGAAATTTGTGTACTTATTCTCTTTCTGTCATTATTATAAGTTGAAACATTCAAGGTAGCTTTTTCTTTCTTGATTATTTTATTCTCTACACTTCTAGTTTCCATTTTAGATTAATGTTGTAGGTACTAATAAATCATCGGAACTCGGCGGGCAAGGTATTTTAAATTTTTTTTCATCATAGCAATGAAGATACTTGTCATATCTAATGATCTAAGCCAGGGTAAGGTCCAAGGATCTCACATAATTAATCAGATCACTAAAACTAAAACTAAAAACATACCTTTTTCATATCTGAAGTCACTCTCAGTATCTTCTTGACACTGGTGATCATTGCTAAAAGGATCGAAAACATGATCTCTCTATATCATCCACATGTACTTCAAAAATCTACAGAAGTGTCGATGTTCGAATTCTGGGTTCTAGCAAGATGTACCAATGATGTCTTCGATATCCTAATGATCATTTCAATCCTCTTCATTTTATGCTTGAATTTATTCATGGATTCTCATTTTTAGAGAGATATTATCTCTCTACAGTGCGGATGAGAGAGAGAGGTTCTCATTCATAAATAAATGAATATTCCATAGAAGTGAACTCTATCCCTACTGATATAGTGGGCATTAAAAACCCTAAAAGGGTTCCCCAACCCCCTAAAAAAAATTCCCACTAAATAATAAATTATTTGGAACTAAACTACATCATAAATATTTTAACACAAAATTTTAATATATATTAAATGTATTATTTGACAAATACTAAAGTAACTAATTTGACTAATAATTCCATCTTAATATTAAAAGAACATGGAATATTAAAATAATATTTATTTGATTAATATTTTATTGTATTTATATTACATGTAAATACTTTAAATAAATTCAACCCAATTATTCATAACTTGAATAATATGAATTTAATTTTTTTTGTGATCGATAACTTGGGAAACACTAGGACCGTATTTTGGATCCCATCCTGTCCAATATAACTATTCAACTTAATAAAATAGATTGTTGAATATGTTATTGTGTGTAACTCTCTAGGACCTTATCTTGATAACAGTGAATAGTATTGATAGACTAAGAGTAGAGTCTAGAAACCCACAAAGGTCCCTAAAGAGACAAGTAAAGTCATAGAAACAAAAACAAACCTATGAACATGCACTGTGTAATATAGTATCTTTTTCTTTTAATATCTCATAAAGTATATCAATCACATATGTCCTCACCCTTTACTTGATTTATTATTTATTTGTCTAACTAGATGGATTTACCCTCAACTGCCTTGGATAAGGTCTTATGAAGTTAAAACTATCCTCATCAATAAATCCAGATATATATTACTTCCTCAACTGAGAAGTACAAAATCCTTTCTTTACAATTCAACCAATGTCATACCACCACTGACTCTCCCAAAACCTAACACCTCTCCTTGATTTCATTATCATGGTTTTTTTTCATGAATCAATGTACGCGATAAAATGGAACACACTAGTAATGATATCAAGTCAGGATACCAATACACATTTCCATAGATATAAACAACCAAAAACACTGAAAACATGTGGTGTTCCTATTGGTGGGTGTGTCCTCATGATCTCATTACGAGATCCCACCAAGTGAGAACTTCATGAGAAGAAGTTTCAATGCCTATGATCCCACATCACCTTATCGTGAATCATCTACCATGTACAGTCAATAATATGTATCTAGACCATAATAAAATTATTTAATATTAGTGTCATGGTATCTCGAGGTTCTCATTATAGCGTAGGATTTACTTTTACCTTTTGATACAAAAATTACTATATGGAAATTACTATTAAATAGTAGAAACGGAACAATCTACACTATAATGGTAAGAATACATCATGTGTATCTATCTATATACATGATGTGTTAATCAAATGTACTCTTCAAGTTGGGTTTGGGAACCCACTATTACAACACTCCAACTTTCAATAGAGATAACTTTATGATGAACCTAGCTAGAACTCACATGATAGGGATCATGTTTCTATTGAGTAATGAATTTTTTTTCTAGTTCTTTCATGTTTCTTTTGGGTTTCTATTTATCTATTTACGACCTCACCTCATTGAGTAAAACTTATCAAGAGATGTAAATTCTGAGTATGTCCCTTTTTTTCATTTTCATAACATGACATCTTGCCTAGTACCCATAACAAAACTATCATAATGATAAAACTTTACTTGGTATGTGTGATTCCAAGAACTAGAACAAATGGTTACATTTAATAACAACTTCTTAGCTACCTCATAAGCTACAACATACTAGGTATTTATAAGTATGGATACCACTTGATTTTATGATCTTTTCTCACTCAAGACCTTAGATTGAATATGATATTAGATCAAATTGATCTACAAAATACTACTTTGTGTCCCCTAAAAACTAGTATACCATTCTCTCCACATACAAGGAATATATACTTTGTACTTTCCCAAGTAAAATCAGATAGTTATGACTCCTTTACATGAAGTTCTCATGGAAATAATTGATATTTTCCTACCATAAATTATTTTTTAGAAACATAATTTCATATAGATATCTTGGAAAATGTGATTGATCCGTATCTAAGGAGTATGGAACTCAACTCACCACTTAATGTCCTCTTATGCCCATACAAGTATACTTGGAGGGGTTTATGCCATGTGACACTGGAAACAATTCATCTCTTGAATTTCTCCAACTTGCATTTTTCAATACCATGTCAGTATATATATGATTGACTAGGTCCAATAAACCATTAGATTTACCTTAGTGGATCGTGTTCCATAGAACATAGGTTGATAATTTAAGTCAATCTCTATAGAAATTAATTTTATCCAAATATTATCTAACTAAAATACCAATATCTATTATCATATGTTTCTGAACATATTTTACATGGAAAACAATGGTTTTACCATTAACCTCTAGTAAACACATGGAAAAGATTCATTCCAAATGAATAATCTAGGATTAAGATGATTACATTAATCTTAAACTACATTTAAGTATCTTTCACCCTTATTGGAATTCTATGATGTCACCATCCCTTTTTGGTTCATCATATAAACATCATCCATGAAAGTTTGTATTGAGATTCAACATCTAATTAAATGATCAGAAAAACTACCTATGACAACAAAAATTCTAATGGATGTATGAATAATGACTTGGTATAACCATTAGAATGTTATTGGCACTTTTCTTTTACAATCCATGTATCATATCACTATAATACCCACCACATTATTCAAAATCACAAGACCCATTGCAATTTGATACATGGAATCCATTATTGAATTTTAATTGAACTTGCCAATATTAACTGATTTCGATATACTACTTACTTTTAGGAAATATTATCCTCTCTGTATAGTGTATCATTGTACATGGTGAATATAAAACTGTCTTTATGGTGTTAACCATCATACACTATATGTGTCTCTAGAACATACTTGTTCTACACCTTCTGTTGGACTTGTTCCTATGACAACTACATGTGCATCTATGTCATTGACTAAACCCAATCCAATATTATTACCACTATCTATAATAGATATCTTTACCCTCTTATAAAAATATAGTCTATCAGATGACTACTAATTTTTTTTCTTAGGGATTTATGTAATATCCTAAGAAACCGTTAGGATAATTGTAAAAGATTCACCATGTGTTTAGCTTGATGAAAGTATTCTTATATCCTAACAAACTCTTTGGATATTAAACACAAGTTCTTATGAAATTATCAATTTACATCATATTATAACTTATATGATATCCATTTTTCATTATAATTAGAGTATGGTTATTGGATATCACTGATATTTTCAAGGAATGTCTTGGAATATAATGGAAGTTTTTGTAAGTTGCAACATTGATAAATCTTATATCATGAATCTGATGCATAATATGTGCATTTAGAAATTTCTCCATGATTTATTTTATTCATCAATGTTAACATGTAAGACTTAATCGTATATCCTCCTAATTAACATCAATGTCGTGATGTAGATAAGGTAATGTGTGTTTAAGAATTACTCTATGCTACATTATATTAATTGATTATTGCTTGGTCAAGATATTTTTTAGCATACGAGCCTAGATAAACTCATATCTTATGACCATGCATATTTCATACTTAACTTTACCATTCTTTCAAAACTTAAAGGAATCAGATAATGTATATTTACCAATATCTTACTCTTGGAATAGTCCACACTCTCTTATTGAACTGATTCCAAAATCAGTGTGGATTACCTTTATTTCTAAAGGTTTCCTTTTCCAAACTAAATATGTTGATAATACCAAATTTATTTAGTTGTAACAAGCCTAAATACCAAATTGGGTATATCCATGACATCCACATTTGATTTTACTTGACAAATAATTATCATTCCACAACTTGGTAAATAATTCTATCATTTTATATTCATCAGTTACTGGGTATGACTCAAGTATTACTAAACCATTAGTTGAGTATGAAACACCAAAAACAACATTCATTCCTAAACCCAGAATAATGTATCCTAGTTTCCAATGGATATATGAGATACATTTTTTTATTATACTCAATATATGTTCCACTTGAATGATCCACTTAGAAATCATATGTTGCATTCTTCTCACTGATGACTTAGGAATGTCACAATCTCAGTCACTTTGAGAATAAACCTGAATTCTTATAATGTTTCTATACTTACCTGGTCCCATATTCAAATACACATATGTGATCGGCATATTTTATTTTATACCCAAGAAGTATGTTAGAAAAATTACATTGATGAATATACATTAAGAAGAACTGGGTACATTCTTATTCAATTCATTTCACTTCTTTTGAACTTACATAAATGTATTTTGTGATATGTGAAAAAATTAACCACTTGTTGATTACCTATTTAATTAAAGGATGACGTGAAGGTGCCTTTGGCGTTGCTCCTACCTTTAGCCTTATCACATTTTCTTTTAGTTTTCCTACCATAATATTTAAATATTAATCTATCTTTTATACTCTTATTTTCTTGGAAAACCTTACCTTTATAGGTAATGAAGAATTTACTCCATCTTGTTTGTTTTTTAATCTTAAATGAAGCTGGATTACATGGGTGATATAGATAGAAAAATGGGATGTGATTAAATATTGTGATCCATATTTCATATTTACACATAACCAGTGTAATCTCTAATAATTTATAACTTGCTTCAATTTCTCCTTGTAAACTTCTTGGAGATGATACAACATGTGTAATCATCCATATCCCGATGTTGTAACGGGAAAAAAGCGTCGGACGTTGATGATAACCTTATGACTTAATCATCATACACTTTATACTCATGTCTCTTGTAAGCAATCTTACACCCACACTTCTTGAGGTAGTTCTTAACTGGTTTTGGGATACCAACCCCTTGAATTTCAGATATAGTAGTATTGTGTGCACATTCCTTTACTACACTTGTAAATTATAACATGATAGGGTATTTACTTTTTCCGATTATTATCATATTTTTTTTATTGTACTACTTTCTATTTTCTAAAAAAACTAACATATTAGTACTTTTATCTAGATTATCTATTTAGACATTATTGATCATTAAATGTCTGCCACTATTTTATTGAATTCTAGTAACCCTCTGTACTAAAATCGGAATACTCTGTCACTTAAGTATTTTAGTGGCATAGATCCTTGAGCCACCCCTCATAGTCTACAAGCAATGGATACACCACTACTTAGAGAGTTCAAGGTAGGCTTTTGACTGACCAACCGCATTAACTTATGGCTCATTGATTTGTTGATTTATGTCTCATCTTCTTAGAATCATAACCTTCATTTCCTTAATTATTACCTCTAAATGATAGAAACAAAGATATGGATAATTATCAATACAACTTTAGTTAATTCAATACATTGTTCTCAAAATAAATCCCCAATGGTAAGAGGCACCCTCTACTATGGCATGAAAAGTACCCCAACACATGGTTTTGTTGAAATTTGAATGATGGAAGGCGATTATGATGTAATATTTATTTGAGGGTTTTTGTTATTATTCTCTTGATGAATGTAATCCATTTCTATTAATCTTTTTCTTCTATTTTTTCACGCTCACAACTTAATATTAAGAAAAAAACTATCTCTTCTTTATGTATTTTATTATTTATTATTTTATGTATTTTCCTACTATTATAAAATGCATAAAATAATTTATAAATGAATAATGAAAATGAACTACCCAACTGATCTTAATAAAATAAAAATTGTTTGATCTATTTAAAATCAATGGACCAACCACGACCTTGGGGAATCATACCTGAGTTTTCACTTGACTCTTGATGTAGCTCTCCCCTATACAATATGTCCATTGTAGGTTTGTATTTCACCTCATCATGGTGGGTTCAACATTATGCATCATCTTCATCAAGTCGTACCACATCATTTGGGCAGGGACCACATCGTACACCATCTACATCCAAATACATAGTTACTCGCTCGTAGGTGAGGGGGACTATGAGTGAAAAGTAAAAAAGATAAAATGGGCATGCATGCCCTTATACATATTGACTAAAAATAAAGATGATAATTTAATTAATTACTGATATCATACATATTTAAAATAAGTAATTAAGTAAATGAAAACATTCATTGGTCAGGACATTGCTCAAGACCGATCGATATAAATTTAAACGTGATAAAAGATTAAATTATATTAAATAAAGTATGAGGGTATTTTAACTAAATTAAATGAATTTATTAAATTCAAATAATTTAATTATTTGATCAGTGCTCTAATTAATTTAATTTTATACAAAAATTTAATATAATTAATTAATTTAATTTCAAACAAAAATTAAATTAATTTTCAGAGGTTTTAAAATAATATTTTTTAAAAAAAATAATATATTAATTAACTTAATTTAATTATACCAAAAAATTAATTAATTTAATTAACTTTGATTAATAAAAATAACTTCTCAGACCCTGAAATACCGCTCTGGCCCATTACGGGTAGCACTAAACCTACGTATACCCTTAATGGGTCGGGAAAAACCTGTATTGGGCTATTATAAACTAGTCAGGCCCACCATGACCCGTAATAGGTCGATAAATCTCAGTTGTAAACTTTTCGGAGTGGATCAGGTTCAACCAATCCATGGAAGGGGTAAAAGAGGACACCATTTCGGATCTAGTTAGGGTGGTTCTATGTGGCAAGTCTATGCCCAATCTATGTGTGGTGTTGTGAGACAGCTTTCGGGATGAGCTCGTTTGAGGGGATACGAGCGGAGGGGCACGGGCGGAAGCTGGAGATCAGCGGCAACCAGATCATGTGGGAGGTGGTTCTACTGGTACGCTGCTACGAAGAGAGGTGGCCAAGACCTAAAGATGGCCCACTACAGATCTGTGCTGGAGAAGGCCACTAGGGAGCCCATGGAGGCGTGGTTTTAGACAGCCGGAGGGCAGTAGTCCATGGCGAGTTTGTTGGATCCTCGACAAATCATGGTTGCACATAGGACGATGCTTCTCGTGTTCAGCGAGTGCGGGCGGTGCCACTGGAAGCCGGTACGATGAATCTGACCGCTAGAAAGGAGTCGCGGCAGCAGTGGCCTGATCATGGTTGGGTGACGGGGCAGAGCCAGCTGGTACGGGCAGCGGTAAACTACATAACTGTGAGGCTTGGAGGGGTCATGAGGGGAGGATGGTTGTCAGCCAGTGGGATGACGACCGATCTGGTAGCAGTGCTGGCGAGCGCACTAGGAGGAGGTGACGACACAATGGGTATAGGGTCACGATGTTAGCAGATCGTCGAGTTTTTTTTATACTTTTTTAAAAACAAAATTGCAGAAAATGGTTAGGGCAAAATAAATTCAAAATGCACTGCAAAGACGGCATCTGTGATGCCGCCTTTGTATTTCGGGTCAAAGACGGCACCCGTGATGCCACCTTTCCCCTAACAAAAAAAATTAAAAAAAATTTATGTTTTGTTTTGTTTTTTTATATATTTATTTATATATATAATTCATAAAAAATGTTTAGGAGGATGTTTCCTTTCACCTAAGAAAAATTATTATTTTTTATAAAAAAAATTGATTTTTTTTGTTTATATTTTTATTTATATATATAATTCATAAAAATTGTAAAAAATATCATTTTTGAAAGTTTTGTTTTTAGTTTTGTTTTTTTTATATATTTATTTATATATATATATATATATATAATAAAAAAATTCAGGAAAAATAATTTATAAGCTTTCAAAGCCACCTACTTGAAAGTTAAAAAATTTTCAACTGCATGACTTTGAAAGACTATAAAATATAAACCATAAGAACAATATAAACGAAACTTTAAAAATTCATTAAACATATAATTAATTGTTGAAAACAAAAATCATTTCATAAAAAATATTCATGAAAAATAATTTATAATAATTAAAAACTGCCTACTTGAAATTAAAAATGTTTCAAGTATGTGACTTTGAAAGACTATAAAATATAAACCATAAGATAAATATAAACGAAACTTTAAACATTGATTAAACATATGAGAAATTGTTGGGAAAAAATCATTTCATAAAAAATGTTCATGAAAAATAATTTATAATCTTTCAAAACCGCCTACCTAAACTTAAAAATGTTTCAAGTACGTGACTTTGGAAGACTATAAAATATAAACCATAAGACCAACATAAACGAAACTTTAAACATTGATTAAACATATAATAAATTTTTGAAAAAAAATCATTTCATAAAAAAAATTCATGAAAAATAATTTATAAGCTTTCAAAACTGCCTAGTTTAAACTTAAAAATGATTCAAGTATGTGAATTTGAAAGACTATAAAATATAAACCATAAGTCCAATATAAACGAAACTTTAAACATTGATTAAACATATAGGATTTAACCCTGCACCAATGTGATGCACGGTATCGCTATTATCACATACATCTATAATCTTTGATGCATGAGAAGGGAGAGACTTTTATCAACAGTTTTAAAAAATATTTGATAAAGTTATGTTTGATCAATGCTAAAATAGAAAGCGCTAATAAATTATTAATGTTAATAAATTATATATATATAATTATATATATAATAATTATATATATATATATATTTATAACTATAACTATAAATATATATATATATATATATATATTAATTTATTAAACAATCCCATTCATGAGTTTGGAAAGCCAAACCCCTGACCTTGAATATATTAAACAAAAACTAAAAAGTATAGAATACAAGAGATAAGGGTAAATACATAACAACAAAATTCAAAAATAAACACAAAATCATTTCCTGGGATCTCCCCTAGCTTCTATATTCTGAGGGTATCAACCCCTCCCCATAGGGTGGAGGCCTCTCTGCCATGTCATATATGTTAGGGCATGATCCTCATGATATGATGACTTAGAGGAATCCTCCAAGATTCTGAATTTCCAAGACAAGTATTAGAGGTTCATCTATGAATTTGAGTAGAATACATCCACAAAGATAAATTAAAGTATCCTCTCAACTGATAAATAATCCCCACATCCAAACACATCCATCTCCATCATGGAGAAGGTTACCTCCAACTGCAGAAAGAACCAATCAGCTGCTTTTTTATTAAAGACTTCAATTTGACATTCCCCTTCCTGGTCACCTAGGAAGGTGAAATTCATATTTATCTTTCCTGCATAAATTAAATCTTCATCCGAGTCCTTACCAAAATTTTCATAAGCCATCTTCGTAATATCAAAAAAGATGGAGGGATATATCCAATGTATCTATTTATGATCATCAGCCACCATCATTGGGACCTCATCCAAAGTATTTGATTTCCTAGGGAGTAATAGTTGAAAACCATCTACATCCACAATAGCCTTTTTTTCCTTTGGATTGGTTATCCCCAACCTACTTCACTGATTACAGAGAGTCAAGTACCACCTTATCCTTTACCTTTTTATTTGAAATGAGTAAAATGTGTTCCAATGATAACTCTTCATCCACTTCTCTCTGAACTCTAGATTCAGGATCTGAATTCTCTACAGCTGCTATGTCTGACCATGAATGTTTGGGAACAACATGAGCCAATTCAACAGGAAAAAAAGCACCAGTAGAATAGGGATGACCAGACCCTTCTCCCAACCTACCAGTGATAGGCTATATAGAATTATCAAATGCACCATCCCTGATTGCATCAACTATAGCATGTTCAAGGGTGCAGGGTCCCCAAATGATCTCACCATCACAGTTAGGCCTTTCATATAGTGGTCTATATTCATGTTTTCCATCAATAGGAGGTAGATAATCTTTAGTTTCAATAACCGCAACATCCTTAAGAATACAAGAACCCCTAAAAACCCCTATCCATTCTTAGCATCATGCATGGCTGGACCATCGTCCAAGGTTCCACTAAAATTTTCCTTGATAGAATTATTCAAATTTTTAATTTTCTCAGATATTGAATTCTTATAACATGTATCTTCCTAGTTCCCATGCACTGAAGGCACAACTCAATGATCTTATATAGGCTGAAATATCATGACCAATTATCTTACATTCCATAAAAAATAGTAGAATTCTTTTATATTCAATTTTCAGAGAAAATTCATCTGAATCTGTAGAAAGGAAAACTGTGAAAACAAGTGTAGAACCAAGATCCACCTCCGCCATAAATCGAGAAAAGTGCCCACGCCAAGAAAGATTATTTTTTTTAACCAATTTAATATGTGCACTAATTGCAAGTGAAATATCATAAAAAATTCTTGGATTCCATGAAATCTAGTTTAATCCAGAAAATTTCACCCATATCTACACATAAGATTTGATAATCTCTTCATGATTGAAGTTCCTATCCCAATCCTTGTTATGAATTATGCCTATATTTAGGGAAACTGATCCATATAACCTTAGCCTTTATCTTTAGTTATTCAAAGGGGAAATGGAGATGATAAAATCAAAAACCCATTGAAACAACTTTTCATTTTTCAAAACCCCAAATATCATAGATTCAAACAAAATTATCATCCAATTTCCATGGGTTATAACCTATTGGTAAAATAATACATGCAGTAATAGAGTACGTACCAATATGAATCCATTCTGAAATAGTTTCTGAATCTTCTTTGACATGGGCTCCACCACCCTTGCGACGAATCAAGTCAGGAGCCGGTTCCTTGTAAAGAGAGAGGGCATGTACGCCATCGGTATAGGGAATCGGCATTGTCGATAAAAATCCATCCTGAGGCATCTGTGAATACTCCAATCCGAGAGGGTTTTATGAGTAGAGGCGGTTAATCACTTCCTTTGGTATAGATTTTGCACGATCTAACTTTGACAGCTCCAATTGGGCGGAGTTAGTGTACGAGGCGAATCACACATCATCACTGGATTTCGACGCTGCTGACACAATCTTTCCCTGATTCACCGATGGATTAAAAGAAAAGGTATTATGCATATAATATCTTCCAAGTTGAAGGGAGGTTTTTTCCATTGAAGATCAAAGAAGATCGTAAAAAAGGGTTAACCCTAGATTCCATTGTGATCTAGAGAGACGAGCTCTCCACCAAAACACATCTTCTCAATAATCCAGTCTCTATATTTATTTATATAATTAATATATTTATATATTTATAAAATTATGTGAGTGTTTGGAATGAATAGATCAAGGAGGTCCTACAGTAGTATTTTGAAGATGATAAAGGATAATGATTTGGTGATGAAGAGTTCGATGGGCTATGTGGAATCGTTGGTGTTTTCATCTGATCAACTGGGCCTGGGGAAATGGGGTGACAATTTTGGAATAAAATATAATGGTTGGATGCATGGTGGTGTCGAAGGGATTGTTATTTGCAGGAATGGGAATAGATGAGCATTTCATGTGGCATATTTTTCATCATACCCTTATGCGGCCGGATGTCGATATGGATATGGACATGGCGGGTGGAATAATGGATTTCGTTGTCCCATGAAAGAAGATATAACATGTTCTCATGCATAAAATATTATAGATGTATGTGATACTAGCGACACCGTGCATCTCATTGATGCAGGGTTTACTCTTATAGGTTTAATCAATGTTTAAAGTTTCATTTATATTTGTCTTATGGTTTATATTTTATAGTCTTTCAAAGTCACGTAATTGAAACATTTTTAATTTTCAACTAGGCGGTTTTGAAAGATTATAAATTATTTTTCATGAACATTTTTTATGAAATAATTTTTTTTTTCAAAAATTTCATATATTTTTAATCAATGTTTAATGTTTCATATATATTGGTATTATGGTTTATATTTTATAGTCTTTCAAAGTCACGTACTTGAAACATTTTTAATTTTTAGGTAGGCGGTTTTGAAAGCATATAAATTATTTTTCATGAACATTTTTTATGAAATGATTTTTGTTTTCAACAATTTCTTATATTTTTAATCAGTGTTTAAGGTTTCATTTATATTGATCTTATGGTTTATATTTTATAGTATTTCAAAATCACGTACTTGAAACATTTTTAACTTTCAAGTAGGCGGTTTTGAAAGCTTATAAATTATTTTTCATGAACATTTTTTATGAAATGATTTTTGTTTTCAACAATTGCTTGTATATTTAATAAATTTTTAAAGTTTAATTTATATTGGACTTATGGTTTATATTTTATAGTCTTTCAAAGTTACGTACTTGAAACATTTTTAACTTTCAATTAGGCGGTTTTGAATGATTATAAATTATTTTTCCGGAACAATTTTTATTACTTATATATATAAATAAATATAAAATCAAAAAAACAAAAAAAATCAAAAATGATAATTTTTACAATTTTTATTAATTATATATATAAATAAAAATATAAACAAAACAAAACAAAAAATCAAAACAAAATTTTAAAAAATAATAATTTTTTTAGGTGAAAGGAGGCATCCTCTTGAACATTTTTTATGAATTATATATATAAATAAATATATAAAAAAATAAAACAAAACATTATAATATCAAATTTTTTTGTTAGGGTAAAGGCGGCATCACGGCTGCTGCCTTTCAACCGCTGTGCAAAGGTGGCATCGCGGATGCCGTCGTTGCTGTTCATTTTGAAGAAGAAAAAATTCCCTAACCATTTCCTACAAAAAAATTAAAAACGTATAAAAAAACTTGTAGATCGTCGGATGGGGGCACCCCTCCCCTTTATTAAAATTTCCTTTTTTTATACTGTATGACTTTCTCAAAGTATTTCTGACAAAAATAATTTTATTTTTTAATTTTTGTTCAGGTCAAGCATCTAGGCCGCTTAATTTTCTTTATTAAAAAATTTCCAAGTTTATTAATTATCCTTTCAAATAATTATAATAAAAATAATAATATTATTATTATTATTATTATTATTTAATATTCAAAAAACTTATGGAATCATTATCTATCAGATAATTATGTTTCAGCAATCAGAACCCATTTTAGTATCTGGAATCATATTGTGCATGATCCATAAAATTTCTTTGGATGACCATAACATGACCATCTAATCTCAGATCGTATCACAGTCGAATTCAGTGGGATTGATTTCAAACCCTCAACGTAAATTTAACAAAAATTTAATTTCTCTTGGCTCAAAATAATTACGTGATCGATCTTATAATAATTTTAGGTACTAGGTTCACAACAAAAGCTGTTGGTCCAAGGATTTAAAATATTTTTCATCGTCGATACAAATAGAATTGTCATCTTCGATGATCTAAGCCCCGATATGGTCCAAGGATCTCACATAATTAATCAGAGCACTAAATATATAACTAAAAACATACCTTTTTAATATTTGAAGTCGCGCTAGACATTTTCTTTTCATCATTGATAATTTCTCAATGAATCCAAAGAAATATCCATTTATATCATCCACATTCACTTCAAAAATACACAGGAGTTCCGATCATTGAATTATGGGTGCTCACACGGCGATCTGATGATGACTTCGACGTCCTGATGATCACCACAATCATCTACCATCAATGATTATAGGTGTTCTTCTATCATCACTTTTAGAGATAGATTCTCTCTCTGAATAGCTGGATTTATAGAGAGGCTCTCATTAAAAAATGAATGAATAGTCCCTGGCAATGTACTCTCTCCCTACTTAAATACTAGGTGTCAAAAACCCAGAAAGGGTTCCCTGACCCCCTAAAATAAAACACCCACAACATAAAAAATTATGATAATCTAAACTATGTCATAAATATTTTATCCCAAACCTTTAATATATATTAAATATACTACATTATAAAAACTCAAGTCACTAACTTGACTCGTAATTCCCACCTAGTATTAAACGAACATAGAATATTAAAACAATATTCATTTGATTAATATTTTCTCATATTTACATAACTTATAAATAATTTAAATAAATTAATCCAAATTATACATAACTTGAATAATATGAATTTATTTATTTATTGGTGATCGATAACTTTGAAAACACTCATGCCCCATGGTGGGGCCCACCCTATCCAATATACCTATTCAATTGAATATGACATATTCTTGAATATTCTATTGTGTGTGACCCTATAATCAATTACCTCGATAGCATCGAATAGTATCCACAAACTAAGATTAGAGTTTAGAAACTCGTAATGGCCCTTAAAGGGATAAGGGAAGTCACATCAATGATAAACAACCTATAAACACACACTATTTAATATAATCTCTTTGTCTTAAAATATCTCATAAATTAGGATGCACACTTGTGTCATTATCCTTTACTTTCATTATTATTATTTTTTTATCTAACTAGATGGATATACCCTACACTTTTTTATCCAATGACTTATGAAGGTATTACCATCCTAATCAATAAAGCCAAAGATATATTACTTCCTCAAACTAGAAGCGAAAAATACTTTCATGACCATTCAACCAATTTCATACCACTAATGACACACCCATCAAAAGCTGCCTTTCCACAATTTCATTATCATGTTTTTTCATGCATCAAACTATGTGATCAAATTAAACACATAGGAAATGATCTCATGTCAGGAGATCAATACACATGTCTGTAGATAGGAATAACCAATGACACCCAAAACATGTGGTGTTTCTATTGGTGGGTTTGTCATCATGATATCACTACTAGAGATAACCAAGTGTGAAATTCATGAGAAGTTGTATCAATGATCATTATCCCCTAGAACTTAATAGTCAAATATATATTGTTTCCTATCAGTAAGATGTATCTAGACCATAAGACCTTTATTTAAGATTAATACCATGGTATCTCAAGATTCCCAGTATAGCATGGGATCTGCTATAACCTTTTGATACGATATTTAATCTATGGACATCACCATTAAATATTGGACACATAACTATATAAACTATAATTGTAATAATACACCATGTATATCTAACCACATAAATGATATGGTAATAAAAATTATTGTTCATGTTGGGTCTAGGTCACCCAATATTGCAAAAAAAATACATCATGGGAGTTCTAATGAGATCTTTTAACTTGAAGTTATTTACATGTGTATGTTGTCTGATGGAAGCTGAGATTCCACTCCACTTTGGTTGTTTAATACTCTAAGAACTTTTAAAGCATGTTCAAGATGAGTGATAGGCATTCCTAGAGTAGCAATGTTATTAAAAATCTTAGTATATCTTTCATTCAATTGAGTAATTATTTTTTCTTCATCAATTTTTAATGTACTGAACTTATGTTTGGATATATTATATCTGAGGGATTTCACATTGTTGGTGCCTTAATATACAACTGATATATTCTTACACATTTAATTAATTGTATGACATTGAGAGATTCCATTAAACTCATCTGGTCCTAACCTAAAAAAGATATCATTCATAGATTTCGAGTTTAAATCATAATTTTATTCAGGCATATAATCCTATGTTTCATGTTCTATCTTATGTATTTCATTGGGCTTAACATCTTTGAGATGGACTTTGAGACTAAGATTTTTTAGACAGATTATCATACGAGCTTTCTATCAACCATATTTTTCACCATTAATATATGGATTTATAACTATCAACATGCCTTCTTGGTTATCATCCATAGAATCCATTTGACAATTGATATTTGGACTTTAACCTTTGATAGTTGTGAACCCGAGAGTCACACACTCAAATACCAATTATTTTTCTAGATAATGACTAACTCAATAACTCAAGAGGGGGATAATTATGTTCTTAAAAACATTCATGAATATAGAACCACCCTCTTTGAATTATGCCAATTCAATTATTTCCTTAAGATTGTATGCAATAGAAATATGAAAACATGTAGTAAGGAAATTGAACATAGAGAATTATAGTGGTATGGGGAATATAAGTACCATAAACCACTTCACTAATGCTCTGCTCTTTGATCTTGGTAATTTTCACAAAACAACCCTTTTACCTGGGGCTCCCCACTGAGTATAAGAATTTGTCACTTAGTACAAAGGTCCAAGAGCTTTCAACCAGGATCTTCTTTTACAAGACCTATCAACAGTCTTAACCACACTCTTAAACTGAGTGCAAACATAATGAAATAAACTCAATCATTGTAAAGAAGTTTGTAGTACACTGTTGCAAGTATCCACTGATAGTAGATGAAGATTCATCTTGAGAAAATGATAAACTGCAAGGTGTATCTTGGTATGATCTTCGATGAAAATGATATATCATGATAAGTTTAGAAAAAATGATTTTAATTTTTCTATGTCTAGGGTATCAACTTTTTTCTTTTGGGATGTTAAACAATCAATCTATTATCGTTCTTCATCTTCTCTATATAATTATTTTATTACAGAACTATACTTATCCTTTTATATGCTTGTATAAACATGAACACATATCAACATCAATGGTAGAGCTACATAGACAACAATCTTGATGCAATAGGTTATTAAGGTCATGTAGGTGAACTATCCAAATATAGGAATTGATTTTGTAGCATAAATATTCTCGTTCTTCAAATTTCCCTATTCATGCATGTCTTGTATAGACCGATAAATCCTTAAATAGATAAACTCATTTGATGCGATTTAAATAAATTTATTGAATTATCAAAATATTATAAAAGTAATAATGACGTTCTGTAGTACTAAATCATCATATTATATAAACTGAAAGCACAACTCATAGTAAGATAACTTCTCATAAGATAAAGTCATTCTTCTTTTTAGATAAGATATCTTCAGCAGAGCGTGAGATAATTCTCCAACATAAGATAAAATAATGTTATGATAAAATGCATAAATTCTTCACTTTATATAGTAAAGTCCTTTTAGATTTTGACATCAGGATAATGGTTTATTCTAATCATATTAGTTAAACTTTGAAAGATAAATTATTACATTGTTCTTTCTATTTATGAGTAACCAAATATGTTTTTCAATTACAATAACATGAAATCATTCCATATCATAAGATAAATATTTGAACATACATCATAAGATAAATATAATCTGAAATAGTTGATACAAACTGATTAGTATAAAAGTTGGGATTTTTTTAGTCATAAAAACACATAAAGCGGAGATATATTGAAACAATATACTATTTACAACATAATGTACCTTCTATTTCAAGAAAAGAAGTAGGTAGTTATGAAAGGTTTTATCCTATGGATTTAACTAGTCTCTAGTTATTTCTAAAATGGGTTTAAAATATTTTATGGATGTGATACTCTATGTTTCCAAAAATGGTTTTTTTATTTGATTTTTTTTATTTTTGATGTTTTATTAAAAAAAAGTGTGTTTCATTTTCATATAGAAATTATTTATTTCATCTTTTAAAATACCATTTTGATAACATAAAACATATCACAGTTTTCATATTTTTCACTAGACTGACATATTTCTTCTTTTTATGTCCCTTGATGAACTTTTTTTTACATCTCACGTTATTAAATTTTTTTTCACAGGGTTTAAAAAATGGATACTGAGTATAATTTTCCACTTTCTACCTCGAGTATGGTTTCTGTGATGGCGGTCGCTTCCCCATGACGATGATGGTCGATGCACCGGTCTCTCTACACTTATTGGGGAGGGACCTTTATTGTCCCTTGTGGCCACTACTCGCTCCTTCTCCCCCTTCTTAAACATTGACTATTTCCCAGATTTCCCTCAAATCCCACTCAACCCCAAGGTACCAGATCTGTAAAAGGGTTTTCCATAGCTTTCGATCTCAAATTCAAAGTTCAACATGGCCTTGGATCTTCTGAATCCCACCTTGATTTTGTGATTTAAGTAGCACCGCCCGTAGGTAGACACCTTTGACATATTTATTTTCATGTTTTGGGGATTTCAAGACTGTACAACAATAGGTTTTATTGATAAGAGACATATCATGATCCAATTTGGTTCGGAGGATGATCTGGTCAGGGCCTGTTCCAGTTCCCCTCGTAGCTGCAATGGATTCTGGTTCTACCTCTTCAAGTAGACCTATGACATTCATTTGAAGCGGGACATCCCCGCGATGGTGATTTGGGTTAGTTTCCCTAAGATACCTTTACCTTTTCAAAACCCATCGACTATGCCCATGCTTGGGAACCTGGTTAGTTGATACTTATGCACTGATAGTAGGACTAGGTCAGTTTCGCATCCTATTTCTCCCTGCATGTGTGTGGAAGTAGATGTATTGAAGCTACCTATAGAGTTCATTTGGGTAATAGTGGAAGAAGAATATCGACACAAATAGGCTGTGTTTTTCTAATCGTGGGTCGACTTTTTCTCTTCATGTAGGAAAATGGGTAACTCTACGATTGTATATCGACAAAAACGGTTGAATGGGGTGTTAAGAGATAAAGGAAATGGCTTGGGGTTGGGTGGTGGTGAATGGATGATGTGGAATCAGTTGGCTCCTTCTATCCCAAACAATGTGAAGTCTATTCATCACGAGTCTCAGGGGGGAAATCCTTTGGTTTCGGATATTTTCTGACAGTTGGAAAGGGACCTAGGTGATCCCCTACCACCAACTGGTGTTCTTATGGGTCATGCAATCTTGGAGGTGGTCCGTGTGAATGTTTTCCTGGATTATTATTTCAATAATTCAAAAGACGTCGTTCACGGAGGGGTTCTAAGTTCTAACACTAGCAAGGTCAAAGTGGCTGAAGATGGAGATGCAAGGAATCTGAAGGATTTATCCTATACTGATGTAGTTCATTCAACTCAAGGATCCTTAGAAATATTGGGATCCCAAGAACCTAAGAGGCTTAAAAATGATGGAAATGTAGTCAGGGGGAAAGTCTAAGAAGGGACTCTCTAGTCTTAAATCTTGACTACCGCTTTGAGAGTCTAGATCCTGACAGGATGAAACAGGAGGTGGAATCAGCTGGTCCGGATGATTCGAATGAGGCGTAGGGTCAACTCAGATAGGCATCCGGTGATGACCAATCTTTCCAAATCTTAGGAGATAGTAATGATGATCTTCATGGTAAACATATTCTTAATCAAAGGAGGAGGAAGGGTCGAAAAGGTAGTAGGAAGGGTTGGAAAGATTATTCCTATTTTCCCCCTCCAATGGAGACTAGATCCATGAAATGAATGAAATCCATGGAGAGTGCAGATGATCCCAAGGTTTTGGATTCCCCTGACCGGGCAATGACTATTGTCATTGAGGCAGTTCCTTTCAAAGAAATCATTAATGGTCATCAGCAAGAGGAAGTTGTGGGAATAGATAATAATCTAGAGCTACTAATGCACTCTGGTGAAGAAATTTTAGAAGAATTTATGATGATTAAATCCACACAGGAGGATGCTGATAAAATTATTGGAAGAACGCTCAAAGTGGATACTACTAGCGAGCAATGTGCGTGGATTGACATTCAAGACCGTATTCTAACAAGAGGCTTCAACGATTGGAAGATAAAAAAAGATGAATACATGAAATCTTGGGATTATCTGGAAGATTATTTTGAAGAGCTCTTAAAGTATGATCTGGGTGCTCAGGTAGCTTCAATCCCTTGGAAATTGTATAGGGATAATGATTTGTGGTGTCTTAAACTTTCCTTTGATAATCTGGCAGTAACTTTTTGTGCATGATCTGGTTATGCTATGTGGGTTCTCACTTTTTCCTATAAAAGTGTTTTATTAATAAAAAGTTACTTTTCAGTCAGTCAAAATAAGTTTCCACTTGTAATGTTTGAGTTTACTTTGTAGGAGTTTATCCTAATTCTCTAAAACTCTAAACTGAAAAGATCCTCATAATTTTATAAAAGTGAAATCTAGCTCAAGAATATTATAATATGAAATTACTATTTATTTTTCCTTATAATTATACATAAAATAATTAAATTTAGGTCAATTTAATCAATTTCATATTGAATTTTTATATAAAAACTTTTTAAACGTTTGAGTATTTCTCATCAAAACCCCAATTTCTCATCATGTTAGTGGGATTAATTTAAAATTAAGTTTTCCAAATATGTTATTGGAACAAGGAAAAATGTATTCCACATTTGGAATAAACATTATTTTATTATCTAATTTGGTCAACATAATTTTTAACCAAAATAAATCATAAAATCAGTAACAAATATTTTTCTCAGGTAAAGTAAAATATGTTTCAACGAGGTTTTGAACTAAAAATATATGTGTCAAAAATAATACAAAACTTTTACAACTAAATTTTTAATGAAATATTTCGACCATATATAGTTATGTATCAATAAATTTCCATTATTTGATCCTTGTGGCATAAAAAACAAGGGTGGAATTATATTTTTTAAAATAATTACAAGTGCTCCACTCACATTACTTATAAAAGGACAACCATTATCCTATACTATTTACACTTTTAAGATCATTTGATTCATCCAATCCCTACCTAAATCAGATAAAAACATATTTAATCACATTCTAGAAGAATTATTTTATATATAAATCAATCCAATGAGGATTTTGGTGTAAACCTAAGGAGGATAGCCGAAGAAAATGAAAAGTTTATCAATGAGCATTTTGGTTTTATTTACTCCTCCACCACAT
Organism: Viscum album; assembly: GCA_963277665.1. Classification (NCBI taxonomy): domain Eukaryota; kingdom Viridiplantae; phylum Streptophyta; class Magnoliopsida; order Santalales; family Viscaceae; genus Viscum; species Viscum album. The sequence continues at coordinate 434,734,193 of OY728123.1, read as the reverse complement.
TCAATTGTTATTATACCATATTGATATGATATTATATGTATCTTTCATATAATTATATGTATTTATGATATTTTCATGACCTAAAACTATTTCCACTTCCAATAAATGGGTTACAAAATCAACATTCATGTTTACAGTAGACTACCACCTCGAGAACAGATGTCATTTGTTTTTTCATTAACAACTCTAAAGAATGGTTATAATGATGTGTTAAATTATTATATATGATATTTATGATATTATTATACTTAAAGAATCATTATATTACACAAAACATTATACTATACATATTTTAGGGATTTGATGATGTCACTCATTAGTATGGAGGACTAATGCTTCACAAAGTGGTGTGATTAATTAAAACATTACATGGAAGGTAATAGGTATGTGATTAATGAAAATATCTGATAAATATTTAAATTTATTTCATTCAAACTGAGAATAAAATGGAAACAACATTCTTGCGTACATATGGCCTATTGTCTCCCTGAACGGTATATTTAAATTTATATCACTAAATTTTATATATTAATATAAACACATATATACTTAATATATATGATATTTATATCCTAGTTAAAATTATTTAGATAAATAAATATCAAATTAATAGGACTAAAAAGAAAAAATAAAGATATATATGAAAAACAAAGTGGTTATTACCTAAAATGTGACATAAATTTGAAATTATTAATGAACAGGTAATAAAAGGTTATAAGAAAATCATATATGGAATGATATATATAAATATGTTTTTTATAATATATGTATAATAAACTTATTTTTATTATAAATGATGTAGTAACACATATTATGGAATTCAAGACTTAAGGCATGGTATTTTTGTCTCGGTTTTCCTTATTTTGAGACATACATTATGTTATGCACCTATATTCTTTCATGAGGTGTATATATAGCCCCTCTTACATGTAATATCATGGATTTATTTATCCTCATGGTAATATATGTTAAATATTATGTTATTTCTTCTTGGTTCTTAAGATTCAAAGTAAAAAAAGTTGTATTTATTTTATGTTAGAATTACATCATTTGTCATTATTGTTTATCATTGTGTTTCTAATGATAAAATTTTATGATCTATCTCTCAGAAAACACATGAATTTTATTAACCTATATTCATTAATTATATCTTCAATTAATAGTTCCATTTTCCCGCTCATTGGTACATAAAATATTTAAAAATGTGGTTAAGAAAATATGACTTGATTTTTCACTTCATATAGAAATTTTTCTTCTTCAAAATTCATATTTTCTAAATATATATATATATATATATATATATTTAAAATTATTATTCCCCTGTGGTTTATAAATTAATTTTTTACCCATTTTTTAATTTTTAAAAAAGTGTTTGGAAATAAAAATTCATGACCTTTTCTAAAATATTCCTATCTTGTTTTTACCGGAAATGTGAAACGAATATTTGTTTTATCAAGTATGGAATCAACAAAAATTCATTTCATTAGGAACATTGTTTTAAAGCATATTCCATTATATATGTTCATGGTTATTTTTAGATAAGATTATTTTAAAATATTTTACATTTTGAAATGTTTTTTTCAAATAATAAAAGATGTTTTCCTCATAAAATTATTTATTTGAACAATAAAATTAATTTTCCATCTAAAATGACATCTCTTAATTTTATATATGCCTTAATGGGGATATTTTCCAAGGATAAAATTCTTATTCTTTCTCTGAATGGTTTATTTTTATGATTTCATAATGTTTATAAAACTCTATTCTCTTCCATGGGTTATACCATGACAAAATTATCATGAACTCACTAATTTTTACATGGGTTATGGTATGATAAAATCATAAAATGATTATGACTAATGTCTCTTTTATATAGGTTATAATCTAATGAAATGTTTATAAAACCCATTTCATTTAATTTGTTATTATATAATCAATTTTTTTGATCTGTGGGACACATAAATATGGTTTTCATCATGAGATGGGTGGGACCTATATCTACCTTAAATGCATTGGGTAATGATTTATATCTCATGGGATAAAAGTGATTTGAATAGGGAATGTACCAAATTCTATAAGGGGTGATTCCTACTATGATGTCCTTCAGAGTGAACCTTAACTACAATGATGGTTATAGGGGTGAATTCATTCCACTATTATAACCTTAAAAATAATCCTTAACTAATATGTAAATGATTTTTATGCCTATATGAGCTCAAAAAATCTATATCTTATGAAAATGTTATTCTATCATGGATCATGTTCTTTGATTCCCTTATGATTTATCTATTTTTAAATTATATTATTTTTTAATTGACCTAATACTATGATCTTAAATATTAAGGGAAAATTTTTAAAATGTTATGATCATGTTTTTATACTCTTACTTTCATGTTATGCTTATGTATCTCCCTTATTTATCCTTACTAAGCTTCGGATATTTCCCATTATTATGTTTCTTTTCTATAGGTTATGAAGAATTCTATTACGTATGATTTTTATATGAATTTTGATAGTAATGAAGATAATAGTGGGAGATGTTTTAGCTTACCAGTGGACTAGTTCATTGTGTTTCCAACCTTCCAAACATAATAAACTATTATGGTCATTAGGTGTGTGTTTGTGTAATGTAATGGATGTTGATAAAAAATGATGTAATATTTTTGTATGATAACCCCATGTTTCTATAGTCGGTATCATAAAATACGTTTAGTTATCCTTTGGAAACTAGGATGAGAATAACATAGTGATATCTCTAAGTAAATGTCTGAGGATATGTATACAGATGAGTCAAAGTATTGTAAAATGTCTTAGTGTTTTAGTAAAGGATAGAGTGAGTGGTTACCAAGAAACTATATCCCTATTAGGATTCTACAAGTGGATGTGGCTCTAGAACAGTGTCACTAAGGTGTAATAACTCAGAAAACAGTGCATTGAGCTAGAATTGATCATCACTTGATGCATCATAATGTTACTTGTTACACACATATTCGACACTCCCTAAAAATTTGATTTTTAAATTCAAAATACCTTTACAAAACATCATGGATGATTTAAATAGATGATAAATATGACTAACCTAGTAAAAATATAAGGTATAATATATTAAAAAGAAGGTGTTATGATTTATACATAATATAAGTGATTTTGAATTCTTATTTGGTTCCCCATAATGAATATTGTCTCTTTCAATATTCTTTTTATTATTAGTCTTTTGCAGGAACTTGAATGATATATATTAATGTTGAGTATGAAAGACAATGAAATAATTGTACTACCAAGATTTCAAGTAGTATGCAATCTAGAATGAAAAATCTAATAGCTATACTCACATGAAATTATCAATATTTTTATCATGATAGACATCTAAATTAAAAAAGGAGGGAAACATTCGTTTATGTCCTTCATGAGGAATCATACGCATTCTTTTAGTGAGAATTTTGATGTACTAGTTAATGAACAATGGATCATAACAACTGACATGATATTTTCCATTCACTAGTGTTTAGAACAAGAAAAAATCATTTTATTTTTATACTATTTGGAAGGTCAAGTGGATCAATGGTGGAATGTTATCAATAATACAAGGCACAATAATGAAATTGAATCCATGAACTGGGATGTGTTTATGAAGATATTTTTTAATAAGTATTTTTCTTTTATTCATCATATGAAGATAGAGAAGGAGTTTCTTGAGCTAAAGAAAAAGGATGGGGAATCTGTTTGTACCTATGAGTTAAATTTTACAAGAATTACATGGTATTATTATGGCATTATAATACAACCAAAAATTAAGGGTGATTGATTATTTTGTGGATTAAAATAATGTATCTGAATTGTGTTATCCATAAGAGACATCTGTCTCTATGAATAGATTAATCGGTGAGCTATCACATTGGAAATAGAGGTCGGAGTTAAATATCAATCTCATAGTTCTAACAAGATGATAAAAATGGAATTAAATTGAATATATAACAACCATGGAGTGAAGAAGATGAATGTTCCTTTATATTAAAGTTGTGGGAAGAGGCATGAAGGAAATTTTATAAAGGGTACTAGTAAATGTTTTATGTATGGAAGGGAAGGTCATTGGGAAATTGATTTCCTATATTATAGGAATAAGTTATCTGACAATGAAAATAGATATAAAGATACACAGAACACACCACCCACACTCTAGTGTTTCAAATACATAGACCATGTTCATTATTCTAACCAAATATAAAATATAAAATTCAACGATGATGACCAATGTCAATAATTTTTTAAGCCAAGATACAAATGGAAATCTCATTTTATCACTATTTTTGATGGGGGGTGTGACAACGACATGGTAATAGGTACTCTTACCATCCAATCCAGAACTTCTAATGTATTATTTAACTCTGGATCTGCCCATTATTTCATATCAATACAATTTTCTATGGGTATAAATATACCACAAAAACAATTAGATATATAATTATCAGTGAAAACCCCTAATGGTGGAATGATCTCATCTCAAGTTTAATGTATGAGGGAATGTTCTTCCTAAAAATCTTTTAAATAATCCTCTAGTGAAATATGATGTCATCCTTTTCATACAGTTTATTTCTCTATAGAAATATAGCATTAATTTTTGAGGAAGGGAATTCAATTTTGATCTTACAAACTTACTTATGATCATCTATCGATGTGACCATAAGTATGAACATCTGATGGAGATTACATCCATTGTATGGGTATTTATTCCCATTCATAGGGGGTGTTAATCTCATATGATTGTAGAGAAACCCAAAATCAATGATACACCTATTATGTGGGAATTGATTGATGTATTTTCATAATAGTTTCTTAACCTTCCATCAAAACATGAAGTTGAGTTCTCAGTATAACTCATACCTAGTTTCATACCAATTTCATAGACTCCCTATAGAATGGATCTGATTGAGTTATTATAATTGAAGAATAAACTCTTGGAAACCTTGAAAATGGATTCATTAATCCATTTTTGTCACCTGGGAGTCCACCTATTCTTTGTGGAAAAATCAAGAACAAGTATCATATTCCCTGTATTGATGACTTTTTTGATCAACTATGAAAAGATTAATACATTTCCATGATTTACCATCATTCATAATATCATTAAGTGAGGGTTAAGAAGTAGATATACCAATAAAAACATTCCATACAAGGTATGGAAACTATGAATATATAGATATGTCATTCAGTCTTAAAAATGTCCCCACTATCTACATGGATTTAATGTATAGAGACTTTATATATTACCTTTATCATTTTGTGCTAGTATTTATAGATTATATTATTATAAACTCAAAGAGAAAGGATGTGCTTGAAGATCACTTGGGAATTGTACTAATGAAACTAAGGAATATAAAACTATTTTCAAAATTAAAAATGTTTGAGTTTTTTGTTTCAAGAGGTTTTTTTTTGGGTTATATAATCTCAAGAGAGGGTATATGGGTATATTCATACAAGAGATAGGCTATTTAATATTGGCCCAGACCAACTATGATGAATGATATCTATAGTTTTCTTTTTTTAGCTGGATAATATTTATGGTTTATTTACCATATATCAAAACTATCAAATCCAATCACCAAGTTAATTTGAAAGGGATCAATATTATTCTAGATAGATGAATGTGATGAAAATTTCAAGGTATTAAATATAAGATTAGTCAATGCACCAATGATTATATTACCCAATAGTGGATAAGGATTTGTAATCTATATTGGATCATTAAAGAAGATATTAGGATGTGTTATTATGTATAATTACAAGGTTATATATTTTCCATTATCAAAATTTAAGATTCATGAGAGAAATTACCCAATACAATATTTGGAATTAGTTGTGGAATTATTTCATTAAAGATTTGGAGGCATTATCTTTATAATGAAACTGTTATATATATTTATTAATCTCAAAATTTGAAAGTATATATTCACATAAAATGATTTTAATATGTTCCAAAGAATATGGTTAGAGATAATAAAATATAATGACTACTCAATACATTACCACCTTGTGAATGAAAACAAGGTGGAAAATTCTTTGATTCAATAGGATCATGCTATCTTATCCATGATGAGGACTAAAAAAGATCCAATATTTCTGTATTTTCAAATGAGGGATTTGGATATTCTGATAGAAGGGGGAAAATATCATCTTTCTCCATTGAATTTATAGCCATAAATCCATGTGATGGTTAAAGAGGCGCGTAAAGAAGTTGTTGTGTATAAAAATAATGTAAGGATTATTCATGAGTTTATCCTTGATAATGATGAAATAATAAGTTTCATGAATTGTGTATTCATTAAATATATATTAGCATTGAAAGAGTTATTAGAGGAAACTCATTGTTCTTAATTCCCTATTCATACAATAAGTACAAGGATGTATAGATATTGTAAAAAATACTTATGTTGTGACAACATAAAGATAGATATCTCAGACTGTGTATCTTAATGCTTGGGTTGTTAAAAGGTTAAGGCTAGGAGAAAAAATTATAAGGGAATGTTACATCCATTACCCATACAAGAATTGAAATTGGAATACATTAACATGGATTTTGTTGTTGTAATCCCCAAAACATCTAAAGGTATTAATGTTATATGTGTTGTAGTTGATCGCCTTACATATTCATCACACTTTATTTCTATCAGAGAAGAAATATATCTAGATCACCTTTCCATGACAAACTTTAACGAAGTGGAAATTTTTCATGGAGTACCATGTTCCATTATGTCTTATTATTATCCTAGGGTTACCACAACATTTTGGTGAAGTCTTCTACAATATCTACATAATGTGTTGGGTTTCTACACTATGTATCATCCTTAGATTGAAGTCTAGTCTAAAATAAAAATTAAAACTATAGAGAATATATTGAGATTAAGTTCATTGGATTTCAAATGTGGTTGGAATAAGCACCTTTCAATATTTGATTTTTCATATGACAATAGTATTCAATCAAGAATTCAAATGGATCCTTAAGAATCCCTCTATGGAATGGAATGTAGAGATAAAAAGTGTTAGAATGATGTTAGAGAAAAAAATATATTTGGACTTAATATAGCTGAATAGATGAATGTTAAGGTTATAACCATTCAACAACACATCAAGGAATATTAGTATCGGTAGAAAATTTATGTTGATAATCGTAAGCATGATTGAGAGTTTGAAGATGGCGACAAGGTGCTTTAATGAATTTTTTCAGGGAAAAAGGTTTTTATTTTTAATAATAAAGGGAAAATAATCCCTAGGTATATTGTTTCATTATAAATTATTGATCATACTGGTATTGTATAATATCTCTTGGAACTTCCATCATTCCTCTCCCAAATCCATGATGTGTTCAATGTATCTCTTATATTGAAGTACACAGCTAACCCTTTATATTTGTTGAACTCAAAGTACATACCAATGGATTAATAACATTCTTATGAGGAACAAATAGTGGATCATTTGGATCGAATATAGAATGGTCTATGAAACAAGACAACTCACTTGGTTAATGTTTTGTGGCGGAACCACCAGTTTTAGGAAGCTACATGGGAACTTGAGGAAAAGATGAGGCCGAAGAATCCTCATTTTTTATATCATAATGATTAATTTAGTGGGATAAATTCATTTTAAGGGATTTAAAATGTAACAACCCTAGTTTTTGTGAATTTTTTTAGGAATAAAATTAATTTTTTTGATACCATGTATTACACACGTCACTGAGATTTAATAAAACTATGATATATTATTAATATAGTTATTTAAAAATGACCATTATAACCTATATGTTAAACATAGTGATATGAATATTAATAACTAATTTTAAATATAATTTATAATGGTTTTAAATAATTATAACACATTGAAAAAAATTTACTTAATTTCCGTTAGTCTCTATATGTTTTGAAAATAATATTTTCTCAAAAAAATCTATTTTATTCTATAAATTAATAAAAATAATTATAGAAAAATTATAAAATTAATTAGATCACATAAACACTATTTTTAAAACTATAACTTCAAAATTATATTTGGGTGAATTTTTAGGATTTTTCTAAAAAGATTATTTTTTGATGAATAATGAAAAATGCTGAATTTTAATTGAAAAAAACATCGTCATTCAATTTATTTTTAATGATAAATTATTTTTTAAATTATTTTTAAAGTAAAATTATTAAAATAATAAATACATGAATCCAATTTATGTCACTCGAATCAATTTCATATTGACTTTTATATAATAACTTTGTAAACTTTTGAACATTTTCTCTTTAAAAACCTGATTTCTTGTCGTGTTTGTGAGATTAATTTTTAATTATATTTTTTCACATATTTGATTTTAATTTTTAAAAATAGACTCCATATTAAGGAGAGGAATGATTTATATTATATAATAATGTAAAATTATGTTTTTAAAAAATGAATAATAAAAATATTAAAATCATTTACCATGGTTAAGGTAAAAATGGTTTTACTTGGGGTTAAGATAAAATGAAAATTGTTATAAATAACCCAAATCATGTAAAAAAACATGGTATATATAAATATTTCTAAATTACCTCTTCTAATTTTTATAATTTACCATTATTAAAACTTTGTGACATGACAAAACATTGGTGGAATTCATTCTTTTAAAAAATTACATGTCTGCCACTAAACTCACTTATAAAAGGCCACACATTCTCCTATACTCTTCAGACCTTAAAAACCTTTTGGATCATCAACTACCTAACCATATAAATTCTCAATATCTCTCCATTCATCCTTGAAGAATTATTTTGGATAAAAAATCAAACAATGTAAGGATTTTTTTGGAAACACAAGGAGGATACCCAAAGAAGATATAACATTATAAATAATCATTTTTTTATTTCTTCCTCCACATCCTTAAATTATTATTATGACATTATAATATAATAAAATATGTATCTTCCATATAATGAGATGTTTTTATGTTATGGGAATTACCTGAAACTAAATCAACATCCATCAAATGGGTTTTGAAATCATCGTTTGTGTGTATGGTGGACTATCGCCTTGCGAATAAATGTTATTTAATTTTCCAATAACACCTCTAATGGTTGGTTAAAATGATGTAATAAATGTTTATTTATGATATATATGATATTATTATACTTCTGGAATCTTAATACTACTCATAAATTCATACTCTTCATATTATGGGATTATATTAACATCGCTCATGTGTACGGCAGACTACCGCTACGCGAAGCGATGTGATTCATTCAGGATTTACATGGAAGGTAATAAGGATTGATTAAATAAATTTATATGATTTATATTAAATAAAATTATTCTTTAATTATAATTTATCATTTAACTTTCATTCATTCAATTAGAAAATAAAACAGAAATAATGTTCATGAAAAGATACAGCATACCATCTCCAAGAATGGTGTATTTCTTTTTATATCACTAAATATTATTGATTACTATAAATAAATATATAATTAATATAGATTATATTTATATCATGAATAAAAATCTATAGATTAATTAATAATTACAAAAGTGATAAGACAAAAAAACAAAACATATAAGAAAAACAAATCAGATATTACCTAAAACATAACGTTAGCATGGAATTGTTAATAAACGACAAAGGTAATAATAAAATAATATATGGTATGATATATATATATATATATATCTTAAATATATTTATAATAAACTTATATTTATTATACATGATGTTTGAACACATATAAAAGAAGCCAGGACATAAAGTAAGGGATTATTGTCTCGATTTTCCTTATTTGAGATGTATGTTATGTTATGAAACTATATTTGTTCAAGAGGTTTATATAAATATACTTTGAAATGTAATATCATGATTTTATTTATCCTTATGATATTTTATATTCCATTTTATGTTATTCCTTTGTGGTTTTATGATTCAATATTACCAAAGTGGTATTGATTTTATGTTGTAATTTCATAATTTATCGAGATTTATTATGATTATGTTTAAGATGAAAACATATTTTGATAAACATCACATGAAACTCATTATTTTTCTATCCTCTGGTTATTCATTAAATTTTTATGTAATAATACCATTTTTCATCTCTATGGTAATTAAAATAATTTAGAAAATATTTTTAAGAAAATATTACTTTATTTCACTCTTCGGTCGGAATGTAATTTTCTTCCAAAACCATGTTTTCTATAAAAAAAAATTATTATTACCCTATTATTTTTAAAATACATTAAAACCATGTTTCAATCTTTAAAAAAATTAAAAGTAATTTTCAGGTCATTTTTCAGACAATGCTCATTTGTATTTTACCAGAAATGAGAAAGGAATCATTGTTTTAATGTGAACAACATGAACAAAAATTCCCATCATCATGAACATTATTTTATTTGAATAATCATTTATATATTTTCATGTATATTTTCAATGAATAATATTTAAAAAAAATTTATCTTTTAAAAAAATTCAAAGAGGAATGGATTTTTTCCTAAAGAAATGTTTTAATTGATCAATCAAAATCATTTTATATCCAATATGACATTTGTTAATGTTACATATTTATTATTGGGGATATGATCCAAAGATTACATTCATATTATTTCTCTTAATTTTCTATGTTTATGATGAAATTATATTTATGAAACCTTTGTCTCCTCTAAGGGTTATACCATGACAAAATTCTTATGAAACCCACTAATTTTTTCACAAGTTATGATATAATAAAATGATCATGAAAATTTACTCTTTTCTACAAGTTATTATATGATGAAATGTTTATGAAAACCAATTCATTTCACGGGTTATGATATTCTGAATTTTTTAAGATCTCATGGCACACATAAATATAGTTTTCAATATGATATGGGTGGGACCAATATCTCCATCCAATGGACTGGGTTAAGATTATATCTCATGAGATAAAGAAGACTAAAATAGGGAGTGAACCCAGTTCAAAAAGGGAATTGTCTGACTATAATGGTCTTGGGAATGAACCTTTAATACAATAATGGTTTTGGGAGTAAACCCATTTCACTTTTATAGCATTGGAAATAATACTATACAAGTATAGAAATTATTTTTTACTGTTATTTTCATGCCACAAATATATGTCTTATTCTAGTGTTCTGCTCTCATGTCTCATATTCATTGATTAAATTATGATTCATTTCTTATGAACTGTCAATCATTATATCTTGACTCAGGATTATGATCATTTATATATATCATATAGTTTTCAAATTTTGTTCTCATTTTCTCACAATCATATGCTCTGGTTATTCTTAAAAATATCACTTTTTTACCCTTACCAAGAATATGATATCCACCTTTATTATGTTTTTTTTCTATAGTTTATGATGAAACATATTACATATTATATTTCTATAAAGGTTAATATTGTTGAAGATCACATTGGTAGATTTTGTAGTTTACTTATAGACCAGTTGTTTGTGTTTCCATGTTTCAAATAAAACTAAACTATTACATTCCTAAGTGTGTGTTTGTGTAATTTAATGAATATTCATGAAAAATTATTTATTATCTATGTATGATTTTTCTGGGTCACTATAATGGAGACGACAGGTCATACATATTTATAAACATCATTTAGACTTTTCAATGGATGGATTGAAAGAAAGTAAAAAATTAATCCACCTTTCCAAAATCATTATTATATCATATATCTCATATATATTCATTAAATATTTCCTTATTACCATCTATTTAAAGTGGAAATGAAAATATAATCACATTTCTTCAGGGTGGCAGTAGTCCACACGTGCGCACAAGAAACATTATCATCTTCCAATAGAGCTAAAGGTAAGAAGGTAGATGGTACAATATAATTAAAGATGTATAATTATTTCATATTTATCATATATATACTTTAAATCCATAATTATATCCATCCATGTGAGGTGGCTATGTAAAACTAATTACATCGGTATGTGATGTGGTAGTCTGTTTTACACATGATCGACGATTTCATTTCCCATCTATTGGATGAGGATATGGATATGAGTTATTACATTAACAAAGTAACATATTAGTATTTGGGAGATATTGGGGTAATTATGTCATCATATATTATTAATATTTTACAATAGTGGAGGAAGAAATAAAACAAAAATTATCCTTTAAGAATGATATATAATATTCAGACTCCTTCTTTAGGTTTGCACCAAAATCCATACTAAAGGGTCTCTTAATCAAGAAAAGTCCCCTGGGAAGTAGTATGGGAAGTAAGGATGGCCTTGGGAATGTTATTGGCCCTACCAATTTTTTTTATATATGCAGAAAAGAGGATATGGGTTTCCCTTTTATAAGAGATGGGAGGGGTAGTATTGGAATTTTTTAGGTATTAAATTAATATAAAAAATCATTTAATAAAAAATTAATATTATTTAAATATAAGATGAGGTTCTATCTAAATACACCCTTTAAATAAAAATTCTTCAACTTTAATTGACTCTATTAACCTTGTCTTTTAACTTTAACATGTGTGAACACTTATTGACAATTACCATGATATTATTTTTGTTACTCATTAGGGGAAAAGAAAATTACGATAAAAGTGAAAATAACCCCATAAATGGACCCTGGTTTATATTATCAAACATAACACATTTAAAATGTATAATATAATATTTTTATTAATTTTAATTCATTTAATAAAATATTATTTATTATTAATTATCATTTCTGTCAATTTTGACACAATTAAGTTAATTTTACAATAAATACATCATGATAAAGAAGAAATTTGAATATTAACCTTTCATGTGCTCAAATGTTTTATAATTATCTAAATAAATTAGATCCTGTTAATTCATTCAAATTATATTACTTTTAATATTATAAAATTAATTATTTTATTTTTGTTTTAATTAAATAAATACTAGGTAGACATTGTGTAAACATGTAGGATAATTAAATAAATACTAAAAATTATAAATAAATTGACATCATGAAAATAATTTTATTAAGATAAACAAATGATTTATTTTAATTCACAAACATTTTTTAAACTTTTGTGAACACATATGAGATATTTAGAATTTAGAGGGTGTCATTTTGTCTTTTTATTCACTTAAAATATTATGTTGGTCACTTTCATTGGAAATTTTCTCATAAAATTTTAAATATAGATTAAAATATTATATTTATAAATATAACATCATACAATAAGATTGAATATGAAAAATGGTGGCATTATCTCTTAGTTTTAACCTATGATATCATGATTTACCCATTTATTAAGTCGGTGGAATTTTACTATTTTTAATATTCATTATGAAAAAAATAAGTTGAAATTATTAAATAAGAATAATTTTTAGATTCCAAATATGTTATCTCTTTTACCATTAAGAGTCTTTATAAGTGACAGAGACAAATTTTATGATATCCTTTAATGTGTGACAAAAAGTTATTTATTCATAAAATGCATTTTTCAAAAAAATATATGATATTTCAGTTACACTATGAATGTTAATATTTATTATATGAATTTAAATTATTTATATATATATAATATAAATTTCATTTAAATAATTTCTCACTAGGGGATATTTTATTTAAATAAAATGGAAAAATCTTAGGCACAAAAAAAATATATTTCTTAATGTTTTGTTTTTAAGCATAAAAATAATCTAATAACAAAATAATGAAAATTTATGATTATAATTAAATTAGTTTTATTATTATAAATAAAATTTAACATATTTCTCCTTAATACCTCATCAAAAATATAATTGGACTTTTAAATTACATGATTTAATGAAAAAAATTACAGTATTTGAAAATCGGTAATTTTCACTATTTATTGAAAAACTATTATTTTCAAAAGAATCGCAAAATACCAAAAATATAAAAATTCTATATTAAAATTAAAGAAATATATACTTTAAATAATATAAAATTAATTAAATAGGTATAAATCTATTTTATTATCCCTCAATAAAAAAATAAAAAACAATATCGAAAAAATAATTCTTGAAGTATAAAATCACATTACAGAAAATTGTGTTCTTATTTCCTATGTATTTATAAATAAATTTGTATTTATTAAGTTGGTTATATATTTATATTTCATATTTTGTTGTCTCTTATTAATTCCCACCAATTCTATGACTATGTTATTATTTTCATATTTAAATAATATATTTTAGTGGTCGTTTAAACTTGGTGTTATGTGTTGTATATGCTACCAAATATAATGTTATTATTTTAAAATCATGGGGTGTAATATTCTGTACCAAGTTAATAATTTTCATCCATTAAATATTTACTTTATCTCATCAATAAATGGTTTGATATTTGAAAATATATTTTTTGATAAACCATGTCATTAAAAGGGTTAGTAAAACTTGCTCTTATAATGACGGTAAGAGAATTATCATGGTTATAGATAATAACACAAAAATATGTTTCCAAGTATAAGAAAATTCATGGGATGTGAATGTATTGACATATAGGATAAAATTGATACCTAAGGAGTAATAAATAGTGATAGAGAACATGGTCTGAATAAAGATAAAAACTATAGATCCATAAATCTCTTATCAGTGAAAATATGACTGATTTATTAGAAATAAAGTAAAATGTATAGAATTTTTATTTCATTATACTATTCCTTTTGATAAGGTATTATTTTACAATCAAGATAGTGGATATGATAAAATATAATTACTTTATTTATTTCCATATGAAAAGTATAATTTTATCCTTTGGTTCTACCGAAATCAATTTAAAATTCCTTTCTTACTATAGGAAATGAATATCTGTGATGAATTTTATCTATTTATAAAGAACTAGTATTGACTTATAACAGATCATAAGATCCATAAATGTCTCTTTTTTGATAAAATTTACATTTATTAGAAAATTTCAATTTCTTAATAATAATATTTTTAACCCATCTAAAAATAACATTTGAATTCATAAAAATTATATGATAATTTATATTTAATAAACATTATTTAATACTAATTATTTATTAAAAAAGTATTTTTTTTTTAATACATTAATTAATCAAAATAAATTCCATAATTGAAATTGAACTTTAACCAGAATTACTATTTTTGTTTTATTGAATTGAAATAAAAATAATTTACAAATTAAACATTATTGGATGAAAATATATTCATTATTATATAGAATAAAAGTATATATTAATATTTCTAGGGTCTTGATTCATATCCCTTTAATACACTAACAAAATCCTTAAGATTATGGTGAGCGATGATGGGGCTTTCATGGGGAGGTTCAGGGAACATGGTTTGGGTCGTGATCTTGATGAGATTGAACTTAACCCATAAATATTATCACTCATGCATAAGTTATTAGATCTCATATTGGGATTGGTCAAGGTCAAATACCAGAAATTATATCTCCCATGAAAGCTATAATAAATTATCTTCATTGGTTATGATCCTACTGTTTGAGGAAATCACATCCTTTATCACTTTCAATCGGATTTTTTAAAACCCAATATTTATATTAATCATGTTATCATTGTTCAATGACTATATTATCAATGGTAATGATTCTTAATGTTAAATTAAATCTGATATAATATAATAAAATCAAATAATTTCATGTGTTTTCTATTACCATATTGCTTAATAATATATTTAAATAAATCAAAATTGAAATTTTTATTTATAAAAATTCAAGTCGTTACAATCTGTCCCCCTTATAAAATTTATTCCTCGAAATTTTCATTTTCCACACTAAAACGGATGAGGGTAATATTGTTTCATCACCTCCTCTAGTTCCCACATTTCTTCTTCAAACTTTTGTTTTCTCCACAACATATTTACAAGGTGCATTATCTTATTTTATAGAACTTTTTCTCTATGATCGATGATCTTCATCGAATTCTCTTAATAATAGAGATCATTCTATAATGGAACCACCTCTCGATTGAGTACATGTGAGGGTAATAGTATGTACTTCATCTAAAGGGATATATGGAATACATCATGTACTTGATATGGGTTTGAAGGGAGTTCTAGTCAATAGTCCACCACTTCGATGCGATCAAGGAATCCAAAGGGGCTATTTTATCTTGGACTAAGCTTTCCCCTCTTCCCAAATCCCATCACTCTCTTCCATGGATATATGTAAAGGAATAAAATGTCTCTAAAATCAATATCTTAGTCTCATCGATGACTATTAGTATAACTCTTCTATAGAATTTGGTCAGCTTTGATGTTCCATTGAATGGTCTTAACCTTTTCCACCATATCATCAACCATTTTAGGACCTATCTATTTTATGTTCCCCAACTTCCTCCCAACATGCAGGTGTTCTTCACCTCCTCCCATAAAGGCTTCATAGGGAGCCATTTGGATGCTCTAATAGAAACTTTTATTGTATAAGAACTCAACCAAAGGAAGATTTTGGTCCCATACTCCTTTGAATTCCATAGAACATTCTCATAACATGTATTCTAGTGTCTTAATAGTTTTCTTAGACTGGCCATCAGTTTGAGGATGATAGGTTGTGCTAAAGTTCAACTCAGTTTTTAGATCATTTTAGAGAGATTTCCAAAAAAAATGGAGGTGAATCTTAGATCTTTATCAAATACAATAAAAAGTGGTACTCCATGCATCCTTACCACTTATATTATGTATATTCAAGAAACTTGATACAATGATATGTCCTCTTGATTTGTGATAAATTGAGTTATCTTTATAAGATGGTCTAAAAATAACCATATAGAATTATTTCCCATGTATGTCTTCAGATGTCCGATGAGAAATTCTAGGGTGATGTTCTCTCACTTCCATGTTGGTATGGGTAATGGTTTCATAATCCCTCTATACTTCTGCCTTTCAGAATTTACATGCTGGATTTTCAAGCACTTTAATGTATATTCAGCAATATCCATCTTTATATTGTCCCTCCAATAGTGATCATGGATATCTTGATACATCTTTTTTCTTCCTAGGTGAATGGAGAAATCTAAACTATGTGCATCATACAAAAGTTAATTCTTTAACTCATGATTTTATGGAGCACATAATCTTGACACTAATATCAAAATTCCTTCTTTATCAATTTTAAACTCTAAGGACTTCCTTTTTTCTCATGGATTCCACCTTATTCTAAATTTCCACATTATTTCTTTGAGAATCCAATAACCTTTCCAAAATAGATTGTTTAGAAATAATTTTTGAAAATATTTATTGTGTTACCTTATTTATAATTACCATGTCCATCTTTTATAGGTCAAATAAGATTGGATCCTTATCAATTCTCATCATTGATAATGATACATGATCCTTTATACTTAGAGAATCATCCAAATTTTTTTTATTTACTAGGATGGTAGTGTATTGAGTATTCATAGTCCTTGGTTCGCGATAACCATCTTTATTGACTCATATTCAAATATTTTGGGGCGACTATATACTTGAGGCTTTTGTGATCTGTATATATCTCACACTTCTCCCCATAGAAATAATGACACCATATTTTCAAAAAAAATATCACATCTATTAACTCTAGATCATGAACAATATAGTTTTTCTCATGAAATATCAACTATATTGAATCATAGGCTATGAATTTTTTCATTCTGCATTAACACACAGCCCAATCCCTTCTTCAAACCATCACTAAATACTAAAAATATTTATCAACTTTTGGGTTGTGTGAGCATGGGAATATGATGAGCCTCCTTTTTAACTCCATGATACTCTTTTCACATTCATAATTATAAGAAATGTGACTCCCTTCCATGTTATCCTGGTAATAGGGTTTGAAAATGATGAGTAGAAATAATACTCAGCTAACCCAAGAAAATGATGTATATTTTTTATAGATGTTGTCCTCGTCCATCCTTCAATTACTTTATTTTTTTGACAGGTCCATAGATATATCATTTCTAGTGATTAAATTCCCTAAGAAACTGATTTCCTTCAACCAAAACTCCCATTTTTTATACTAGGCATAAATATTCTCTTTTCTTGGGGTCTTTAGCACAGTTCTTAGATTCTCCTCATGGTCCTCCATTTTTTAGAGTTTATTATAATATCATCTGTAAATACTAACAAACATTTCTTGAGGTAATCTCTAAATACACTATTCATCTAGTCCATAAATATTTTTTAAAAATTAGTGAGTCTGAATGGTATCACTATGAACTCGTATTTCTCATACCTTATATGAAAAGTGGCCTTGGAGATATCTTCCTTATTCACCCTTACTTGATAATATTCCAACTGTAGATCTAAATTTGAAAAGTATTATGCTCCACATAATGGATCAAACAAGTCATCAATCTGATGAAGATGGTACTTATTCTTTATCGTTATCTTATTGAGCTCATGATAATCAATGAAAAGGCATATTGATCCATCCTTCTTGATAAAATGGACTGGTGAAACCCATAATTAAGCACTTGGTCATATGAACCCTTTATCTAGAATATCACGTTGTTATTTCTTCAGATCCTCAAGTTCTACAATAGCCATTATATATGAAGTCCTGGATAATGGAAATACCTCATTTATAATATCTATTGAAAATTCTACCTCTCAACTAGGAGGAAGACCAGGTAATTATTTGGGAAACATGTCATCTTATTCCCTCACAATAGGTATGTCTTTGAGGATGGTTATTTCCATACACTCAATCATTTGAGTTAGATATACTTTCTCATAGAGAAATAATTTCTATCATTGAGATTATGATACTAAAAGAGATTCATCCTCCTACTTTTAGTTGTCTAGAATTGGGGGTTGATTCATAATATAGAGACTTATTTCCTTATCAAGGAAATTTATGTTGGCACTATATAGGGAAAGCCAATCCATTCCTAAAATTGAAACAAATTCCACAAAAGGGAGTATTAAAATGTTCTCTATGAAGTTCATCCCATAAATTGTGATATGGGTGGAGTTATAATCTTAGTATTCAATAATATCCCCATTTTTTGTTTTCACCAACAAATCTAATTCCATGCTTTGTGGTGGTGTTTGAATTTTTCTACTAAAGTCTTCTAATATGAAGGAATTTGTAGAACCAAAATCAAAAATTATGTTTTCTATTATTCAATAAATAACTAGTGAATCTTTCACCACATCATTTTCAGTATCCACCTAAGTGGTTTTGATGGAAAAATATATCCCTTTGTTCCTTGGGAGTTGTTGGTTGTCTTCCAAACCCCTTTCCTTAGGGCATTGTTTTTAAAAGTGATGTGGTTCCTTACAGTTGAAGAAATGGAAAATGTGTTAAGGGTTGACCATATCATTCCTTTCCTCAGTCGTATTAGTTGGTTTCTCCATTTGTAAATTTCAATCTATGTTTCCTTCCTTCCCACACCTAAAGTATTTCTTCATTCCCCTTAGCCAATTTCTAGGGTACTTATTCTTACATCTTTGACAAGTGGTATGTTAAAATTTCTTGGCACCATTCATTTTCCCCATCAAAATACCAGACTTAAATTCCACTTTATGCTGTTTATCCCCATGATACCCATGTTATTATTCGATCTCCAGTTCAACATTGAGGTCACATCGGACAATTTCATCATAGCTATCAAATTCGCAGATCACCAAGTATTTTCATAGAATATGTTTTAAGACACAAAATAAGTGTTCAACCTTGTATTCAGGGGTGACAAAAAATCCATAGGTGTATCGTGAAAGTCATGTGAAGTTTTCCTCATATTCCATGATAGATTCCTCATATTTTTCATGAGGTTAAGGAAATACCTTTCGATTTTAATGTTTATAGTGTGAGAAAAATATTTATCAAAAAACATTTTCGGGAATTCCATCCACACCATCGCTTCAATATTTTCTACATGCTTTATGTTTTTATCAATTTCCACCACTGATCAGCTTCTCCCTCTATATGATAAACGTACAGAAGAACCTTCTCTTTTTTGGAACATTGAAGGATAGATCATATCTTATAAATGAGGTTGATCTATTTTTTCTCATTTAAGGGACATGATTATCCATTGATAGTAGGAGGAATTTGTCACATGAAGCTCTCAAATGTGATTTGTTCTCTATTAGGGGGTTTGGAAACTACTCTTTATCTAGAATTCTATTCAAAACCTCAATCAGCTGAGAGATTATATTCATAAAGTTCATGATTTCTTCCCCCATCGGGTTGGGCATCTCACTGGGGTAGTCATCACATTGAGTGTCACATCGATTGTTTACCTGATTCCTCCTATTTTTGGCCATTGGATAGAATAAATAAGAAAATAAGGGATTATTATTTTTAAACTATTAAAAACATAAAGTTTAATCTAATTACATTAAATGGGAAACTTATAAATTACATTTATTTCCTTAACTTATGAATCTCTAGGATTCAATATATGTTATCCATGAAATACTTCCAAAAAAATTATTATTATGGTAAATTTTTGTGTTCCTATAATAATAGTTTGTAATGAGATTATGAATTTACCAAATCATATCCCTCAAGAGTGTCAATCCTGGTGCACAGTAAGGTTTTTTTTCATGTACCAT
The DNA here is from genome assembly GCA_963277665.1 of Viscum album. Taxonomy (NCBI): domain Eukaryota; kingdom Viridiplantae; phylum Streptophyta; class Magnoliopsida; order Santalales; family Viscaceae; genus Viscum; species Viscum album. Next base: position 434,713,691 of record OY728123.1, on the reverse strand, counting down.
GTTACCCCGAGTCAGGCCCAGAACACCTTGTCAGATTAGTTACTCCTAGGTACATCCGTGTTAGAACCATGTATACTTTTATTATCCAGATAGGGATTTATTTTATTGATAAACCACTTAATCTATAATAACCAAAATTTATGGATGTTCTCTTATACTTAGTCTTATCCATAAACATTTCTTTAGGGTTTTCTAATCCTAATCCCAAAAAAACTAAACATCCCTTTGATACCAACTATAACAACCATGTTCCTTATTTCACATTTATTCTTATTATATTACATAATAATAAACATATTAAAACCTAGATGATAGATAAGTCTAGTGTCTTTAGGAATTAGGTACATTACATAACAACATAGAATATGTAATAAAACATCTTTATAGAAAACTTATTTAATAATCTCAAAATACTCCTTCAAACATAAAACTACATGGAATAACGAGGGGACATACATAAGAAAGTGGTGAGATATAAAGACCAGTAATGGAATAAATATGGAATATGTGATACCTATTAAATAATAGGTATATCAATGAGTTATAAAAGGAATGTGGATAATAAGGAATAATATAGCATGATAATCATAACATGGGAAATGCAGTAGCAACTTAAAACACTAAAACATAAACACAAGTCAAGCCTAAACCTACCAAGACATCGTGGTGGAAAAATTACCATAAAGTAATTAGTTTAAATCCCTATCCCAATGTGAAATAGCATGCCCATAAATATTTCCAAATGCATTGCATCGCTATCTGGGTGTACCCATCATATTCATTTCATTATCTTGTTTAAGTGTGTCACATAGATCATAAAACATTGATTCATCCATCATCATAATTTATTCCAAGATCACAGAATGTAGAATACATACATATAATTCCCTAGTAAATAATTAAATTTTCATAAAGGTGAATACCCTTGATAAAAAAATTGGTATGGTATTCAGAACATAATTATTTTGTCATGAAAAATCATAGTGAAATTTCGATAGTATAATGATGTTACAAAAAAATTCATAAAATTGGTTGATAATAGAAAAAGGGGTATCTCATAATTTCAGAATAATATGGGATATAATAGGGACATATAAATACATGTCCCAACTTTATTAAATGGTAATATAATGCATAATTTCATAAAGAAACTTTAATAATGAAGAGAATGTGAGGATCCTGTTAGGAATTTCAGTATAGTAACAACTTAGGTAAGGGTAAAAACAAGGGAGGATAAATGATCCATAATTCAAATAACATCAACTGAATAGTAATAAAATGATTATAAATTAATTTCAATATAACCAAATGAAATTAAATTAACTAATTTCAAATATGCTACTTGAATTTGAAAGGAGGAGAATATGGAAAAGATCCCTTACTTGAGTGTGTGACAAAAAAATATTGGGAAGGGATTGTTGATGGATTGGGGGAACCTTGGGAGGACTCTAGATAGTGGAATATAGATTATGGTCATGTTATAAAGAGTTTGAGTGAAGAAAAATGGGATCTTGGGTAGGGTTATATAGGAAAATCAGGAGATTTCTTTATTATTTAGGTTTTTGACTCTACATTATAAAATATCCAAAACCAGAAACCATTCCATGGTTTCTTCTAGAAATTAGTGTTTATAATTATTTAATAAGGCCAAGGACCAAAATTATTAAAATATTTCTTTTTCTTATGTGGAGGTGAGTCACACTCTTAAATAAAGGATTTTAAAACCTTAAAATATATTATATATTTTGGAGGTTTCATAATGATTTAAAAAATAAATAAAATAAACATAAAATCACATTAATTTAAATGGAAAACATATATTTGTTCATGGATCTCATTTATAGTAATTACTACATCACTTTTGGGTCATTATGATATCATAATAGGCAAAGTATATTTATATGGTATTTTTATCTAGAAAATCTACTATCTCGAAAAATTATAAAGAATTATTTGTTCGATAGTTTTGGTATTATGATTCCAAAAATAATATTAATTTTATATAAATAATTTTATAAATATTTGAACTTTTATTTTTAAAATAAAATATTCATTTATTAAGAAATTCAAGGTTTTTTGACAAAAATATTTATCGAACCCTTATAAAAATTACAATTGAATTAATAAAAATTATATAATAATTTATATTTAAGAGAAATTATTTAATAATAATGTTTTATTAAAATATTATTTATTTCAAAAATCCACTAATTTATCAAAATAAATTCCTTAATTGAATATTAATATTTACTAAAAAACTATTTTTGTTTTATTGAATCGTAATAAAAATAATTTACAGATAAAAATAATAGGATGAAAAAATATTCATTTTTTATAAAAAAACATTCATATTCATATTACTAGGTTCTTGTTACATATCCCTTTATTACACTTGAAAACATCCTAAGAGTAAGGTGTGATATGGTGAGACTTTCATGGGGTGGTTCATTGAAAATTGTTGGGATAGTGATCTCGATGAGCTCGAACTTCTCCTGTAAATGGTTTCGTTCATGTTTCAGTTATTAGATATTATCTTGGACTTGGTTGAGGGAAAATACAAAATATTATATCATTCTTATATCATCTGATAAATGGGATTCATAGGGTATGATCCTACGGGTTGAGTCCAACACTTCCATTGTTTGTGTCAATTGGTTTTGTTAAAACCCATGTGATCAGTGTTCAATGGATATATTATCAATAGGAATGATTCTTAAAGTTCAATTAAATACAATAGGGTATAATAAAACCAATTAAGTTCATGTGTTTTCTATAACCATATTACATAATTAGACATTTAAAAAATCAATAGGGAAATTTTTATTTATAACGGTTTGGGTCGTAACAGTCAGCTAGTCTTTTATTTTGTGTTATTTTTAGCATGAAATTTAGTTTCATTCCATCACAACATTAAATTATTCATTTTTTTTTATTTTATTATTTATTTGTCTTCATTGATGGTTTTCCACTGTATTATATTTTTTCCATTATTTTTGCACTCTAATATTTATTTATTTATTTTTGTTACTTATTTCCACTGTGTTGTAACTTTTCAACTATGGGTATAGTATCCCCACTATACTTATCACACCCCACTACTAGTAAGTGGCCTCTGAAATATGATGAGTCATATTTGAGGTCTCGTAACCAACCCATTTTGGCCACATGACAGAGTGTCGGATCGGGGGATGTTACAAAGTTGTATCATAAAACACCTGTTTCTTTTCTATTTATCTTCAATTTGGGAAAGATATAAAGTATAATAGGATATGTAGTTACATGGTAATGATCTAGTGTATTAGAGTGTATAACCCATCTATGAGGGAAAATATGAGTTCCCATGGATGGGATTGTTGTTCATGATGATTTCTTGTTTTTTTTATGTTATTTCACCTTGGGTGATTCACATGTTGTGTGATGTTATTTTTTCTTAATATTTGTATCCGTGGCCTGGTATGGAATGTTATTTTTAATAATGCATCATGATAGACATATCATGATATATAATGACATACATGGTTCATTATAAAGACATATTTATATGCATGTGATAAATTTCCTGTGTACACTATGATATGAGATATCTTTTATACCTGATAAATGAAATTAATGAACTATTATGTCATGTTAAACCATTTGTTAAGACATGTATAGAGATATTAGAAGTCATTGGTTCTATTTTGTAGTCTCCTTTATAGGTTGAACTTTTTTTACATAGTTCTCTAAGCTTTGTGTTTGTATTATAGAGAAAATGATTCCTCGTCATCTTTGAATTGAGCGTCATGAGAGTGGAAATCAGCACACTCCTAATGTAGCTGATGCAGAAAATCCTATAATTATTGAGGATCATATGGATGTTTGGCTTCACAAAACTTCCTTAGGGTCATCTTATCCATATAAAGGGATATTTTTCTTACCGTGCCTTTGATGTTTGAGATGATGAGAGAGTTTCAATAGCAGCTTCCATCTACATTCACTAAGGAGGGAAGCTCCCAAGAAGCCTATATCTAAACTGAGTCAGTCTAGATGATTTTCAAGAACCTCAAGATTACCATATATAAGAGGTTTAATCTTGCTACATATATTCTTTATGGACCATCCAAGAATTGTTGGGACATTATGGGGAAACATGGGAAGAGATAGGAGTTATCTTGGAAGGCCATAGAGATGAATTTTCTAATCCACTTCTGTCTAGGGATGTTGATGGATTAGAAGACTCATGGGTTCATGCATCTAATAAAGGGGGTCATGTCAATGATGGACTATACTGAACATTTCACTGACTAGTGGTGCTTTGTGCTATCTTTGGAAGCTGATGAGATCTCTATAGAGAGACATCTTCAAGATGGTCTTCACTATGAGATGATATTACAGGTGGAAATTTTTTGTTTTTGTAGTTATGAGGACATGATTAACCTGGAACTCATTAGGGAATGGAATCTGAGAGAGTCCCCGAGTAGCGGCTAGGATATTTCAGCATGGCGAACTAGGAGCTCTACTTTGAGTATCAATAAGAATCATTATGACAATTTTTACCAAGGTAGTAGTGGGTGGAGCATCTATGGAAGTGGAAAACTATCCCAAGAATATGTTTCATTGTCATTCAATCAGTGTGACATGTTTTGAAACAATCACCTATAGTTTTCTTACCCCATTGTTGAGTGTTGTGTCTATAGAAAACTAAGCCATCTTCAAAAATTCTATGTGAACTTTCCTCAAAAAACTTATGGTAGACGATCAAGAGAGGCACATATGTCTAGAATTTTCTTAGATACTCCTTATCAAGATGGTAGATGGAGTTCCACTGGCCATTCAGTCCAATCCAGGCGATGTGGTACCCCAGTGTAGGAGTTTTAGTACCAAACACGGAAAATATCTCATGGTAGTCAGACTAGAGCCTAGGGAAGAAGGGAAATTTATCTGAATGTTATGAAGACTACTCTGACTATTGTGGATGTAGAACCTTCTACCATCAAAGGTATGATTCTTTTATCATCTAACATATCATTAATTTAGTTTGAAACATTATCACCTCTCTATTTGAAAATATTTTGGGCTTGATGTGGAAATCATGGATAGTTATTTGACCATCGATACTCTATTCTGAGTGTGGTAAAATAATATAAAACATTGAAATATGTTTTCTTAGATATTGTTGATATCATTTCTTCGGGAACTATTTGTACTAGAAATGACTTGTTTTTATTTGATCCTTGGAATGGATTGGCTATCTATATATCAGTATCATATCAACTATTTTAGAAAGAGATTTACCTTTCTATCACCAGAAGGAGGAATCTATTCTCACCAGGGAGAGTTGAATATTTAAGCTGGGTATGCTGGACCAATTCAGTGCGTATTGGATTGTCTCATATCTCAAATTTTTGGTCTTTCTCTGGAAAATGGTGGAATGAAGAAGGATTATTTTACAATAGTGGTAGATCTTTATCATGACATATTTTTAGATGGTTTATATGGCTTATCATAGGAAAGAGAGTTTTTGTTCATGATCAAGTTAGTGTCAAGAGTAGATTCAGTTTCTATACAACCTTAAAGAATATAACCAACAGAGCTTTGGTTGTTGATATTCTAGTTGGTATATCTAGAAGATAAAGGGCTCATAAATCTAAGTAAATCTCCTTGGGGATCTCCAATTCTCTTTACCATAATGGTTGATCATCCCTTGAAATTATGTGTGGATTATCAGAGATTGAACCTGATGATAGTCAAGAATTTGTATCCCCTTTCATGCATATATGATCTCATCAATCAGATGATAAGTTCTAAGATCTTTGCTAAGATCGATATGATTTTAGGATACCACTAGTTAACGATGAGACTATTGTGCAAACCGCAAACATATTTTAGGAGGGAGTATGAGTTCATAGTGATGTCATTTGGTTTTACCAATACATTGGTGGTATTCACAGGCTTGATAAAAAGAATAATTTATCCTTATATAGATCGGGTTGCAGTGGTGTTCATCGACAACATATTAGTGTACTCCTAGTTAGTAGACGATCATGTCCAAAATCATGAAATCCTCTAGAGTGAATTGAGGGAGCATTTGATTTATTCTAAGCTATCCATATGTAGTTTCTATATTGATAATTTGAATATATTGGTTCATGTTGTATTATATATACGTGTTTCGGTGGAACATATAAGTTTGAATCCATGTTATATTGGGAGAATCCTAATAACATCTTCGAAATTTTGAGCTTTATAGGTTTAGTATGATATTATTATAACTTTCTCTAGTACTTCTCCTATATGGTAGCACTAATGTCATAGATGACCAAAAAGGCATTGAAACTTGTTTGGTAAGATGATTGGGGAAAACATTTAGGGAGATGAAAGGCAGTTTGTCCTCAACACCTATCCTCATATTACCTATAATGGATAAAGCTTATACTATGTAATATGATGTATCTAGAGTTGGACTCAAAGCAGTTGTGACAATGCAGGATCATGTGGTGGATTATGGCTCCAGGAAGAAGATAATGAATGAGAAGAATCACCCTAATCATGATCTATATATATAATTAGTTGTACATGCCCTGAGATGTTGAAGATATTATCTTATGGGAAATATTTTTTTGGTATACGTGGACAACAAGAGCCTTAGATACATATGTTATTAAAGGGACCTAAACCTTTGGCATAAGGGGTGGGTCAAGTATCTACATTTTTTCATCTTATAATTGGATTATACACTGGTAAATGGAAACATTACTATAAATTATTTAAGCCAAATGATGTAGAAAGAGCTAGCGTGGGAGTCTTGCGATGAGTGGTGAATGATGGCCATCTTTACAAACATGTGTCTTGATGTTTAGGAGTCCCATGGGTCTATATCTCTGATTTCAACAATTTCTATACCCATGATTTCGGAATGGAACAATATAGATTAGTTATTTAATCTAAAGGGATTATTTTTTATGGAAAAATTATATGGTGGGGAGACACCATAGGGATAGTCTCTTAGAAGTGGAAATTGCATTATTTTTCATCACTAAGTATAGGTTCCTAAGGTCTTATAGAAAGAGTTGATGGATTTTCATGCTTCTAGATGGGAGGTACATCCTTGTATGGAAATATGTATCTTCATCATTGTAGATAGTACTAGTGGTCAGAAATAAAAAAAGGAGCTAGCCGGTTTTGTGGTGATATTTTTCACTTCTCAGCAAGTGAAAGTAGAGGATTAGAGGATAGATGGGATTTTTCAGCATTTTCCCATTCTTGAGTGTAAATGGGATGATTTAACTATGTATTTTTAATATTATTACCCAGTAAAATTTGTAAAAAAAAATTAGTATGGGTGATTTTGGATCGACTAACGAAGGTATCCCACTTCTATTTTATTAGGGAGACCTTAAAAGTTGATTATTTGGTTGGTATTTATGTGTGTGAGGTAGTTTGATTTCATGATGTTCTAAGGACTTTCATTTCAAAAATAGATCCTCGCTTCACATCATGGTTTTTGAAAGTTATTTACAAGGATTTGGGATTGTAGTTTATTTTTAGTAAGTCCAATAATCCTTAGACCGATGATCAATCTAAGAGTTCTATTCAGGTATTATAGGATATGTTATGAGCCTGTGTTTTTTATTTTGGTGGTTCGTGGGATCATCATATGGAAGTTATAGAGTTTTAATATAATAATATCTTCCAATAATCAATATAAATTAAACCGTTCAATGATTTTTATAGAATTTCGTGTTGTTCACCTCATTTTTTTAGGTAGGTGAGTCAGTGCTTGTTGGACCTATTCTAATGTAGGGGAAATCCAAGTAGGTTCAGTTGTTCAGGAGGAAGATGGTGATTCCATAGAGTAGGTATAAATCATATGATGAGCATCATAGATGACCTCTAGATTTTGAGGTTGTTCATCATGTTTTCTTTCTGATGTTTCTTATATTGGGGCAATGCCATATTGAGAAACAGAGAAAGCTGGTGTCCAGATTTTTCGGGTTGTTCGAGAGTGTGTAAAGGGTCGGTCCAGTGGTGTACCATTTAGTTATTCCATAGTTCTAAAATGATATGAACAATGTGTTTCATGTGTCCCAGCTTCATAAATATCATCCATACCCTTCACATGTGATAGACATAGTAGACGTCGAGCATTGTGTGGATGCATCATTTGAGAATCTTCTAATACGGGACATAGACTGTAGTAGGATATATCTTTGGGGTAAGACTATGTTGTTAGCTCAAGTGTAGTTTCATCATGTTCAAGTTCATGTGGATAACTTTGATAGGGGGTCTGATATAAGGGAAAAGGGGCTATACATGTTCGTCGAGACCCTATAGTGATGTTTGGAGTAACTCAGGGACGAGAATCTATATGGTGGGGATGCTCTAAGATCCCTTTCTTCTAGGTATGTCTCTATCTAAGTTTTTTTAACTTATTTTAGTTGATTTTTTCCTAATTGTTAATCCTTGGGGGTCATTTTTTGTCATGGATGTCTGTTTTTTGAATAAAAACAATCTTGGGTTTCAAGGAAACTTGAAGAAAACTGGAGAGGATCCACACATTGAGCCTTGGTCAGGGAAAATGACTTAAATTCAAGAGATTTATGTGTATTTTAATTAATGGAGTCTGGGTATAATTGGGTCAATTGAAACAAAGGTTTCTTGGTAAATTGATAATCCTTAAAGATAGTTTGGGTTTTTGTAAGGAAAATGGGATGAAAACAATTCGAATGACATTTACCAGATGTGTAAATGGGTTAAACGACATATAAAATCCACCATAATCATGTATTGAACTGATTCTTGACTTAAAGTGGTTACATGTCAGAAACCAATGACATGATGTCTGTTGTTCAAGAAAAAAATTAATAGCTAGGGAAATAGTTTTTTCAGTGTATCCTTCAAACAAGAAATACATAACTTGTAACTGAATTACACATCATGTAATATCCCAAAGTATCATTTTAATGTTGTTGTGAAGATGATTTTTGTCTCATTATCACATGCATATTCATCCTCTCGGACTTGGGGAATATTCCATGTGATTCTAGAGCGCCTCTATGGATTTCAGACATCTGGTTTGTGCGATTGATCCCCGATTTGTGGGTTTTTTAGGTTTTCCTTTCACTCTATTTGATCATTGGTTATTACGGTGTAATATCTTAACCATGGTCATTATTGTTTTGATCTTGATTGTTTATGATCAAGTATCCTTCTTTCAATCATATATTCCTTCATCCTTGTTGGTTTTTTCCATTTGAAGCATTATATTGATTATCAGTTAAAGGTAGGGGTCTAAATCTAAACCCTATGGTCTGATTTACATTTACTAAGTATATAAAATATTGTTATTGCACTAATTCATGTGAATAATAATTAATTAATTAAATATAATTATTATAATGCTATATTGTATTCTTCATTGGATCCCTTTGGATTCAATTGATGATTTGACCTGGCTTATGGATACCCATGGTGTGAGTGAACCATTGAAAATAATTAATTGTAAATGAAATACTTATGATTTTTATCATGAAAAGTGATTCAAGTCATTTATTGTTACAAATTAAAATTGAAAATGAATTATTTAATTAATTTAATAAATGGTAAATTTAAATAAAAATGTCAATTAGTATAATTAACCATTTTTTCTTATGTGGTCAGATTATGATATGTTTGCAGTTGTGATATGATCTTGTTACACATGTTGTAAAGCTAATATACTGTTTTCTAACCCTGACAACTGTTTTAATCCTAATATATTGTGTTCTGACCCTGAAACATGTTGTAATGCATATATATCAGGTTTTAACCTTGACACATGTTGTAATGATTATATACCAAGTTCAAACCCTAATATATGTGTTAATTCTTATATATCAAGCTTTGACCTCAGCACATGTTGTATAGATTATATATCGAGAGATGCCCTGATACATGCTGAGATTATTATATATCAGGATTTTCCCAGTGATTCATTACACCATGGGTATGTGGTTGTCGTTGGAATTTTTGTGATACATTTTCAAAGATATTATGGCATGGAATCAAGGTAGGTTATGTTTTACCTTGGTTATATGGATATAGTTTGAATGGTTGTTAGACATGCTCAGTGATATCCCATCATAGTACCAAAACATGTTAATGTGGTATTAATTTAATTATTTAATCAATTAATACGATTTTTTGTTTCATTATTTTATACACTTATTATCATACTTATTGTGTATACACATAGAGGTGTCAACCTACTATGTTATACTCAAAACCTATTAAGACCATTATTTAGTACCAGAACTGATTATGTGGATTCATGATTGGACAATAATAAAGGACCATGATGTTGATTATTTCTTATTGGATGAGATAGATACTAGAGATGGGACCGACATGGGGTTTAGGATCAGGGTATTTCGAGTCTACTAGTTTTTTGTTTTTTATTACTTCTAGCATGAAATTTTGTTAAATTCCAGAACAACATTAAATTATTCCACTATTTTTTATTAGATTATGAAGCTGGATTTATTTTTAGTTTTCTATTGTATCATATTGTTTCCATTATTTTCACTCTTAAATTTTTTCATTTATTTCTATTACTTATTTCTGTTATGTTGTGACATTTTAAACAGGTGGTATAGTCTCCATACTAGACATATCACACCCATACTATGAGTTGGAAGCCTCTAGAATATGGGTAGGCATGCTTGAGGTCTCCTAACCAACCCATTTCTACCATGTGAGAGAGTTCCAAATCATGCGATGTTACAATCCTAATATATAATGGTCAGGTAATTGTTTATTCTTCATGTTAGTTAAAACCCCATGATTTAAATTAACCTATACATAATTTGGAATTAGTAGTTGTGGTTTTTTTATTAAAACTTTAGAGGCATGATTTTAATTGAGTAAAGTGTGAAATATATACTTATCAAAAAATCTTAAAGTATATATTCACTCATAAAGAATTAGACACAAGACAAAGAATATGGCTAGAATTAATTAAGGATTATGATTTCACTATTCATTACCATCTGGGAAAATAAAACAAAGTGGTTGGTTCTTTGATAAGAAAAAGTAATTCAACATTAATTATGTTACTTTTGGAATGTGACCCTTTGGTTAATTATTTTCTGATTTTTTTCCAAGATGTTGTCGATGCAAGGAAAACCTATGTTTTTTTCAGTTTCCTATACAGTTAACTTTGTGAGAAATAATTAAGAGAGCATATAATGATGATCAATAATTACAAGAAAAGGTATAATCTGTTAATAAAGTAGGCTATCGGATCTTAATATTGATGGATAATGTGTTTTATGATTTTGAAAAAGACTATGAGTGCCTTTTGATTCCAAGATGATGAAAGAGTTATTGATTGTAGCTCATGGATCTCCATTTTCCATTCATCTAAGAAGCACTAAGATGTAAATAGACCTTCGATAGTGTTACTGGTGGGATGTGATGAAGTGGCATACTACTAACCCAACCATGAATTATTTTAATTGTAATATGGTTGAAGTAGAATGACAATTAACAAATGTGTTGCTTCATCCTTTTCTAGTTCCAAATTGGAAATGGTAAAATATATCCATGGATTTCATGGTAGTATTTCCAAGGGATTATCAATATAATAATGTTATTTAGGTTATTATTTATTGACTAACTAAATCTTCACATTTACCTTTAATTAGAGATGTAATTTTTTATATCATCTTTCAAAATTTTATCTAAAGATAATAGTATGGTTACATAGAGTGCATTTCTCCATTGTATCAAACTGAAATCCCAATTTCACATCTAATTTTTGGAAAGGACATCATATTTCATTGGGTTTTGAATTAAATTTTAGTATAGTATTTCATCCTCAATCATATCGACTATGTGAGTGTAAAATTCAAACCATGGAATTTATGCTTCATTCTTTTTCAATGGATTATCAGGGAAGTTTGGATCACCATCTTTCTTTGGTATAGGTTTCTTATAATAATAGTTTTCATTCTAGTATACATATGGCATCATTTGAGTCATTATTATGAATGTGGTTTTGAACACCAACTATTTTGGATTATGTAAGTGAAAGTAAGTTTATGGGACTAGATTTGGTATAATAAGTTGATGAGAAGGTGCAGTTGATTCATCGACATATGAGGATAGCTCAGAGGAGTTAGAAAATTTAAGTGGATAATTGGAGGAATGATCTTTCTTTCGAGGTAGGTTATTATGTCTTTATCAAAGTTTATCCATGGATAAGTGTGATGTGTTTTGGTAAGAAGGGGAAGATGATTCCATATTTAATTGCACTATATTGCATCTTGGGGAAAGATAGATCAGTTTCCTATTGAGTAATTCCTAGAAGGAACAACTGCTTTAGGTTCATGACCATAGAGATAAAGTATTGTGGTATAATTTGATTGATCAAGTTAATGTTTTATATAAAACCCATATGATTTAAGAGTCAATATAGGAATCTAAAAATGATATGAGGGAAAGATATCCCCACTAATTTAATAAGTGAATAAAATTATGAGAAAACTATTTATAAACTATTTTAAGAATGTAACGACCCATTTTATGATAGAATAAATAATCTTCATATATTTTTAATATGAATTAGATAGTTATATTAGTTATAAAAATGTAAAGTAATTTTTATTCGAAAAGGAAATTGTTTTAATTAAATATAATTCTTATTAGGTTTTAATTAAAATATTAATTTATAGATTTTATATTTTAAATTTGATAAAATGAATATCATTTTTTGAAATCATCATATAAAAATTTTCTTCAGGTGATATTTTGAGAGTTTTTGGAAAATATAGATTTTTCAGTGAATAGTAAATAATACTTATTTTTAGAGAAAATTAATTTATTTTTAATAAATTATTTAATTTAAGAGTCATAATATGTTTTGAATATATTTTCAAATATCCTAGGTATTATTTAATTATATTTAATTCACTTAATTAATTTTTAATCAAATTTATTCTGGTTTTAGGTAAAAGTTAGTTTTTTGTTTAAAAACGAGTTTTTCTAAAAACTCTTTTCAAATGAATAATGTTTCTCCTTTTAAATTAATTAAAATAATCCCTATTATGGAATGTTATAAATTAAATATATAGATTATATATCATTAAATATTAGTTTATTTTTCTAAAATTATTATTATTAGTCATAATGTTAATATACAATCATATTTTCTTAAAAATTACTCATACTAAAAACCCATTGTCGCACTACATCTGTGGGATAAATATTAAATAAATTGTTACTAATTATGTTAGTTTAATTTGAAAAAATGGAATTCATATTTTTAATTAAAATAATTTCTAATTTATAATAAGTTCAACATAATTTTTCACCAAATTTAATATTGAAAAAAATTAAAATTGTTCACAATGATTAAGGTAAAAATAAGATTACCGAGTGACTAAAAATTAATCATAAGGGTCCAAAGAACCTATAAACATTTAAATCACCAATTTTATATAAATAATACAGCCTTATACCTTTTATTCTAGTGTTGTTTTCACTAATTGGACCTTTTTAATGTAAAAAGGTGTTTTCACATAACATTATTTTCAAAAATACCAAGTGAGTCCATTCCCCAAAATATAAAAGGCCACCAACTCTCCCCATATCATAAAACAATAAAAACAATTTTTATAGACAAAGATCTGCATAAATAAATTCTCCACATCTTCAATATCTTCCTAGAAGTCTTAATTTAGTCATAAATACATTAATGGATGTCCATTGGTGCAAATCAAAAGGAGATATCTGAAAAAGATGTAACGTTCATCAACGTTCATTTTTAATACTTCATTATCCACCCCCTTTAAAAAGGAATTATACAATGATTATATTATAAAATCAGTATAATAAAAATAATAAGATTTTTTATCTTATGTTTAATAACTACACCTACACACTCTTATATAAAATAAGCAATGAAATCATTATTTGTGTTTACGGAGGACTACTACATCGTGAAAGGATGTCGTCCATTCTTCCATCACCACCTGTCATCGCTGGGAATAATTATAAACATACTATATAAAAATAATATTTATTATATTTATAACATAACTATACCTTTGGAGTCATTATATCATATACACCCTTTTACATTCTATATGGTATTGGATATGATAAAGTTGCTCGTGTGTATGATAGACTATCACCCTATAAAGCGATGTGAATATTTTATCACTAACGTGTTACATTGAAGGTAATAAAGTTAACTATAATGAATATATATAATAGGAATGAAATAATTATGATATTAATAACATAATTATATTTCTTCAAATATAATATTTCATTTTCTTCTTATATTTTCATACAATTAGAAAGTTATAATGTTGTTCATTAACATGTGGACTACCACCTCCTAAAAGCGAGGGGATTTTTATTTTTTATCCCCACATATTGAGACTGATATATATGAGTATACATAATTAAATAATATGGAGTTTATGATATAAGTATCATTCTGTAAAGATAAATTTACTTACCTTCTTTAAATAATGATCATTAAAAAATGGGAATGTTACTCATGCGTACATATGACCTATCATCTCTATATTATACTTCTGGTTCATGTTTCATAACCATAATTAATGATTTATTTTAAGAGTATAATTTATGTATAAATGTGAAAATAATTTCATGATTATTATTCTATATATGTATAAATAATTAACCCTTTTACAATAGTCAATCTACCAATGTTAGTTTTGACACATAAGCTGAATATGGTCAAAAAAACAAACTTAAACTTATTTTACTATGTAATTGTATATGAATTGTTAATTGGTGAAATAAAAGTAATAATAATATTGTGAAATGTTACCAAGAAATTAAATATGTAACATAAATATATTATTCAAGAAGATAAAGAAACATGTGAAATGTCAGACTCAAGATAAGGGACTATGTCTCAATTTCCTTTAATTGAGGAATTTCTTAATTATTGCACCTTTAATTATTTGGAAGGTGTATATATAGAACCATTGACATTTAATATTAATAATTAATCTACTCCCATGATATTAAATTTTTTTTAATGTTATTTTTTCATGGGTACTTTTGATTTAAATATTTCAAAAGTGATAATGGGGTTTTCTTCTATATAAATATTATTTTAATGTTTTCCTTAAAACACTATTTCTCTTATATGTATATGTTTTAAAATGATTTTTTAAATGTTTAATAAATACATAAAGGATTTATACAATTCATTTTATTTCTATTTTACATTATTTCAATGTTTTTTAAAAGGAATATCTTTACATGTTTTAAATGGAATGACAAGAATGACTTATCCTACCATCGTGACTGTTATTTCATTTCTAGCATCCTTTTCAATCTTACATGATTTCCTAAATAGAGAACCCTATTTCCATGTTTTGGTTATTTTCATAATGAAAATGTTTTTTTCAAAACAAATGATTATTTTTTATTGAAAATGGAATTTTGAAAGTAACTGGAATTTTGATATCTGACACTTATTTTCATAAGAGTTTAAAAGAGTTTTTCAATTGATTAAAATATTGCATTTCATGTTGTGTTTCCAATATATTATATTATTATATGGGTGCAACCAAATAGTGCTGGTTGAGACCATTATATCTTAAATGATGTGTGTTACTAGATAGAGATTAAATTCATTATGTAATGATTATATTTTCCAGATAATTATATTGTAAGTCGGTTGTATATTTATTCCAATTTTTAAGGGTTCTATTAGGGTTATATGAGATGATTTATTAATTACCTAAATGAATTTTATAAAATTGATAATGAGTTTTCAGGAAAAATATTTCGTTTTAAAAAGGTAAAATAAATTTTATTTTTACAGGAATGATATTTCCCTTTATGGGTAAAATTTTATGTTTTGAAGAACAATGTTTTTCATGGATTTTCATGTCTTTACTAAACTAATGTTTCATTTCATTTTATATCTCTTACTGAGATTCTATGTTAATCCGAATTTTTAAAACAAATACAAGTTTTATGGATGGGTAAGGGAAATGAAGTGGTGAAGTTGAAATTCATGAACATTTTTCATTAAAATAGATCATGATTTATTCTAAAAGTTTTATATTATATGAAAATTTATACTAATAGGAAGCTTCCAATTTATATTTTATGGTTCTTTTGTGTTTTAGTTATAGCCTAATTTTCTAAAACTCTAATCATTAAATGGTCTTCAATTATAAATAAAGAAATATTATTGAATTAGACTTAATATTATGAAAATTTTAATGTAATTTAATTATATTAGTATTAAATAAAGGTTATGTTAACAATGAAAAATAACTTTCTATTACTTTTTCAATCATTATAAAATATTTTTAGGTCAATTTTATGACCTACATGTGTGATTTTTTATGAGAATGTTGAGGATAATTATATAATGTTATATTCAATTAATGATATGTAATAATAACTTATTCAAGAGTTAAAAAATATTCTAGTTTCATAATATTAATTTCTAATGATGTTATTAATATATCACCATTTATTTGTTTAACTCACTGAAATGAGATCGTCTTCGATTACATTACCTCAAAATGGTACCAAAACACTAAAAAATTAATTAAAAATTTATAAAAAAAATAAAAAATATATTATAGTGCCTATTATTATCTAGGAATGATGAAAGTTTAGAGATTAGTGAAGAACAATACCACCATTACAAAACTATTTTAAAACAATCTTGTTTTCTAATACCTGTTTCAAAAAATTAATAATAGCTAAATAATAAAAATGTAATATTGATAATATAATTTTATAAATAGCTGTATACATTAATAAGGTATTAAAATAGGTGGTTAAGATAGTTATTTTCTTATATAGGATTTTAGAGTTCATTTGACTAAGCAAGAGTAATGATTAGGTGTTTTTAGGATGCATATTCATCCCATGGGGGATAATCACTTCTATTTGTTGAAATATTTTTCAATTAAAATCATATTTAACATGTGATAATGTCATAATATATTTCAAACATATTTTTTAATAGAAAAAATTATTCACACCAAAGACTTATTATGTGATGAATATATAGTTTTTTGGAAAGTATTTTTTTAGGAGAATAATTTTTATCTCATTAAATAGATTTTCCTTCCATATCCATGTTTTTAAATACCATAAATATTATCCTTTCCCTAGGGGAAAATAAAATTGTCTTTATATTCAATGACCTATACATTTCCATTTATTTTAAAACCAATATTTTTATTTCCCTTTAATAATGTGGGTTTTCATTCAAGGTGTTTTAAAATATTTCAAAGCCTCTCCCATTCAATGATCATATATACTTCCCTTCTACATCGCATTTTGATATATTATTTAATTCATTTGAAGGTAACATTATTTCAAAAAAAATTCAAATAATTTTTTTGATTCTACCATTTTGTTTAAAATATAGGTTTTTAAATTTGACTCACTAATTTTTGAGATTATATATATTATTTTTTATGAAAAATACATTCTGAGATATTTCATTAATTTTTAAAGGATTCATCGCTAATAAATTTATCATACATAAATCATTCAATATATAATATTTTGTGGTTATAATGTTTTTGTATCCAATTAGCATGTTTTTTATGTGATTCCTTTTTGAAAGGTTAAGACACCTATTTTTATTCACATGGGTTATTTATTATATAATGAATTATTAGATTTTAAGTTTCACTCATATATATGGATGATGAGGGTTGGGATCTTATATCACCCTTTAATGCATTGGTTACAGTTTTATATATCAATATACAATGATGTGTTTACATAATTGTATTTGTACATAAAATTAAATGGTATAAAAACATGGTTTTTTTAATAAAAAATAAACGGTGGAATTAAATCGATTGTGTTCATTATGGTTTCACGTACCTATGTTTGTGCCTATAATTATCTACAACATGCCTTACTTTCATACTATGATAAAGTTTTCTGATATTTAATTTTTTAATGATATTCTAATTTCTTATGTTTTTTTTGTTTTATTATTTTTATATGCCATGTTTTTTAATCCAATTCATTGGTTTTATGTTCATATGTCCTAACCCATACTGATCAATAATTCTTTTATCACTATTTATCTCTTGATATTTTTTCTTATATTTCTTCCTTATGTATGTTGTCCCTCATATTTTTTATCTAACTATTATGAAATGTTGACATGTCTTCCCTTACTAAGCATTCAGTATTTCCCCTTCATGTGTTTCCATTTTCTAGATTATGAAATTTCATGTGTCATATGATATTTATAAAAGAGTGTATATAGGAGAATGGTTATGGTTAAATTTTCATAACTATTGTAAAATAAGATTTTTATGTATTAAGTCTCCAAGACACTAAACCTTTTGATCCTTAACTTGTGTGAATATTTATGGAATGTATTAATTAATCCATGAAATAATTATATTATTTATGTATGAATATATTGTATCTATATACTATTTCTGGTACAACATCCTTTTAGGCCTTGATAAGCTGGGCACCATCCCATGTCATCTCACCAAAAATCCATTATCATCACCATTCCAAGTCCCAAGGAAAATTAAAAAACCACACATGGTTTTTTCTTCTATCTACTCAGGGAAAACCTCAATCTATCATTAGAAATAACCACCTCTTAGTCTCACATGTTCATCATTTTTTAGGCTCATCCCATACATTTCACTCACCACGATCCTGCTACACCCTCCATATGGTGTTAATTATCACACAAAATATGTATAAACATCTCGTTCTTCATCACTATTATTATACCCTATCCCTCCTACTATGATATCCCATTGAGAATACACATACACTACCCATGTCACATCTCACACATCCTATGGTAGATATATTATCACTCCACTTATTGTAAACCACTCAATATCATCCTATGGAATGTCACAAAAGAACTATTCCATTACAAACACACACCAAGACATACCTCAATCCTCATTAAGGAGTTCTTAACCACTCTTGAGACATATGATCATCTCACCCATTATCACTTTCCCCCAAGCCTCTCATGTCTATACACAATAACTATGAGCTCAAGAAAAAATATTACGAATCACCGATCATACATAGAAACATTTCAATGGTCTCCCAATAACCCATAAAACTCTCTCTCCCATTCTAATTAAAGACATCATCCAATCTCAAAACACACCTATGTGCTTATAATCACTTATTACATACATAAGTGTCCTTGTGTCATCCAATCTCAGACACCTAGGGATCCTCAATTCTTAAACCCCATTCCATGAATCCATATAGTATGTATAAAGGCACAATCATGCATAAACAAACATATTGTTTTGTATTCAAGGGGATACATACTATGATACAGGTGTTTACCCATCAAAAATATTTGGTCAGCCTATTTAGAGACCATAGAGCCTCATTCATGCTCTCAGGATGTATTCTTATGTAAAAAAAATAATAAATAATTACATCCAATTATAATTAATTATTAAATATTACTCAAATTTGAATAAATGCATAAATTCTCACTAGGTTGTCCCCTTCCAATGAAACTATAATGATCCACACCCAAAAGTAATGTGGCATACTCCAAACATGAACCCATGAGAAACCCTTATAAAATGAAAAAATAATGAATACCAAAAAATATAATTTAATTTAAAAGACATATGAAAAAACATATAGTGACATAGCACCACCATAGCAGTGTGTGATGTCATTTGAATACCATATAGATAAATATTCATAGAAATCCCAAATAATTCCAACTAAATAATAACTGATTCAACTATGATTTTGTGGAAATAGTATTGAAACCGTAATAAAAATTGAGTATCAAATCATTAACATAATAAAAAACATTGAACAGTAAGAAAAATGAATGAAATAACCTTGAACAACTGATAGAATGCACCAGAAATCACCCATGATCTAGGGGAGAAGGGGAGGAAGAAATGGAGAGACACCAACCGAATAACCCTCCCCATAAGTGCATTACCAAATAAAATAAGGGGAGGTTGACTATAAAATCATTTTCCTTTCCCAATTATAAATAAATAGTACAATACCCATTCATGGTATGAATAACAGTTCCCATCCAAAAATACTCTGAAATAACCTTGGCCAACCCCCTATTACACCATAAATTGACCAGACTAATCCCATTCACAACACGAACACTTTTTAAACTATGAAACAGTTGGTGCTCTACTTTTTTTTAGTATCCTATTCATCGGTCCCTTATACAACACTTTCTTATGCACCAATAAAAATGTAAACGTCTCATTAATCATCAAGAATCACCTCCTCAAGTTGTTAAAACACTAGAATTAATTTATTCTATCTAGTTTTACAAAATAAACCCCTCACCAATGGGAAAATTCAGATTCCCCTGGGAATTTACAATCAGAAAAGAAGTGGGACATTACAAAATCACCATTATAGTTATTATCATTTATGATAATCATTTTTTATCCTCAAACCAAATCTCATAACTGACCCCATTTTAAATTCACCTAGAACACACCTTGTTTTATTTCAAAATGTAAAAAATTTCTTTTATAGTGAATTTTAAAATGCCATGCAAGGATATACAAGAATTTTATATAAAGAATCTAGTATAATTCATGAACCACCTCAAAAAAATTCAACATTGACAAAAAAATGCTACTTGATAATCATATGATAGACATTTCAAGAAAAGAATTAGCCACATCCACCAACACATCACCCCCACACCACCAGATCTTGATGTTAAACTCTCATAGCCATCTAGTGACTGGAAAAACAAGGGGAACAAGTCTAAACCCGAATCTTGATCTAATTTAATAAATATATCACTTACCACCATCTCTAGTAATCATTCTCTCAACCTGAGAAAAATTTCAACTCTAATATGACTCACTCTCAGATCTCTCTTAGACCACCCCATTCCCAATTAAAACACACTATCTACTCATGACACTAGATCTATTATTCAAATATTTTGTTACCTAAGTAATCTGATATCATAAAATATTTCCACACACCAGTATCAGGGATTAAGTTGTTATATCCACTGAAATTTAATACCACAACTTACACCCTTCTAGAAGAAGGTTCCTCCACCCATGACTAATATAATTATCCCCTTTATAATAGATCATTATCATCAACATGTGAACTAAAACTATAACTCCATGACCCACACTCTATACATTACATCATGTAATGGCTAAACATGGTCATCCCACTCAAACCTGATAGCTATCACCAAACACCAATAATGACCCATTATTAGGGAACCAGGAAAACCCTCCTAAAATCGAATAATGCACTCCACACCATACGGATTCCCTTACCCACTCCTCATGAACTAACCATAACAGGTCCCACCACACCATGGATTCCACACCTCCCAATCCATACTCACCTCCAACAATATCGATATTGATTCATTCAATCAACATGAATCTAGGATTCCATAACACTGAGTTCCTCAACAAACCAAATGATAATATCATCATAGATTGGCTCCAAATTAGATAAATCTTCCCTTGTGCACAATTTTTTTTCACAAAATGTAACATCATTCTAACTATCCTCTAGAAATGATAGTTCCATCCACCATATACTATCTCACAGGTCTTCTCCCACCATCATACTTAGTCTCACCCAAACACTACATCATACACTCTTGTACACCCATTTTCACAAACCAAATCTTTTTCCCATGAGTCTAATAACAAATAACCAAATCCCTTATCCCCAAAATCTAACACACATTCATGTTACTCTCACCCCATATCCAAATTAATCTCAATATGTCCAAGGATAAATACACAATCACCTGCCACAAGATGTTATTTCTAAAACTGTGAGAAAATACCCATGTTCTTATCATTCCATAGAAATTCCATCCAAAATTACTATATTAGGAAATTAATTTTTCCTGCCATTGAAAGTAGCCTTGATACCATAAACACTTCAGGCCCTTATCCTCCAATGAACATGTAATTTAAAAATCCTTTCCTCAAATACCAAATTCAATTAAAGATAGTTCCTTAAATATGTTATATATGAAACAACCATATATTTTATTATTGATCCATTAATTAACCAAACATAAATTTTTAAAGAAACCAATGAAAACCCTTAGATAACCCATATATGCTATATTATTCCATGCTTGAGTCATTATAGGGGTATGAGTTGCTCATATCAACCCACTATTTATATTCATACATCTTTTGATAAAGGGAAAATATTTTTGTCACCAAAGAACCTCTTAATATAATATCTACATGAACTGACATAAAAATGAAATATAGTGAGGTCTAGTTTGGTAAAATTACAACTATAAGGTAGTTTGAAAAATGTAATATGTTTTATTCTTTAAATTTTATATAACTAATTCTTTAATCAATAAACAACCATAGGATTATACACATTCATCATGTGAATCATACATTCCAAACATGGTGAATTTTCACAGGCCTTTCTCTCACATAAATGAATAATACCACCACTATAAATCATAAGTCTAAAATATAGTGAATCGCCCAAGTTGATATTATACAACCATACCATCAAAAACCATGAATATAAAAACCATACCACTAGTAACCTTGGATTTCTTCTAGAAAAATATTTTATCATTGTACTTTCTTGAGATTCCTCACATGAATAAACACGCTCATTTTTATTCTATAAACCATCTAACCAAATCATTGACTTAAACAAAGATCATATTCAACTTTATGATTCTCCAACTAAAAACTGGTATCAATGAAAAGGTTCCACATGACCTCAATAACACCTCCTCGTGTTTCATAGGTTTCTGAGTAGAAATTATGGAATAAAACATACATCATATAGAATATAACCGAGATATCATATAATACAATAACAAAAAATAACTAAATATGATTCACAATAGAGTATGTAGAAAACTATTTAGTAAATAATTGGTGATATATCAAATGATACCATCACACATGCATACACTAAGTGCCAACTCGACTGATCCTATATATAATTCATCCATAAAATGAAAATAAATCTCGCCCAACTACCATCCCTGAGCCTCATATGAATCATTGATACCAATCAATCTGCCCTAGCTTGATCCACTACACAAAATTTGTTTACATCTAAATGAAAACATAAGGTACACACATATTATGATATTCCTATATTGTGTGGGAGAATATAACATAGTAGGGTCTCAACCTGATTCCCTAAGATAAATCAACAAATAAATGTATATTCATGAGGAAAATAAATTCAAAAATATTATTATTATCAATGAATCATAGTTCACTAACTAGACCCCATGATACTCTAATATACACACACATGTTAGGCCATCAAGTGATAACCATGATACCCTATCATAAGACCATAACTTCTTCATCACTGTTCAATATTCAAATGATGACATCGAATTGTACTAATATCAAACCCAGACCTAAAAATATATATTATGGATTCATCCAAACCATGACCAGATACCTAAACAAGCCTGAAATGTCTATGTATTAACATCTTGACACATAACTTTATCACTAAAGGAAAGGTTGATCATTCATGTGTTACACCACATCATGAACCATCTTTCCCATGGGAGGTTCACTAACCTAAACCAATCCCCTCAATGAATGATCCCTAAAATTCCATCAACCCATGACATCTCACTCAAGGTGTGGTAGGTTAGAACTTCTCACTCAAAGATATGGATCCTTCTGTAACCACTACATTTTCACTAATGGTATATCATGAGATCATGTACACTAGAAATATATCTCTTTAATGGGAATCTTTCCAGCCCTCTCACCCATTGAAAGTATATGTGTCCAGATCCACTACCACACTGGTATATGTACCCTCTCACAAGAACAAGAATAATCATGTGAATATAAGAAACAACACATAGATATTATAGCCATTCATAGAGAAAACTATTTCAGTATATCTAGGACTACCCCTTATCAAGCCTCTCACATTGCAAAACATATCATATTTCCCATAGGGGTGTCCACTATAGTTCTCATGACCCATCATTTTACCTGCTCACCAATACATTCATGTATCCACACCCCACTGTGAGTCAAAAAAACAAGGATCCTCTTCATCCTTACCTCAGGAGATGAGGTAAAATCCATATCAACATCATCATCTAAACTGAAGCTAATACCTTTGGGAAAATCCCATGTTATTTATCCCCAAAACCCTTATCATCCCCATGAAATTTCCCTTTCTAAACATATGACCTACACCCGGGTCCCATCTCATGTCTCTTAAGGGATACCACTCAACCCATTACTCAAAGGAACTACCTCTCAATAGTAAATGTTTTTCCTATAGGTGACATCATTTTTATGGAAATCACTTTCTCATCTAGTTTAAGGATAATCCATAGAGGCTACCCATGTCATGTGTCACTTCTTCTAAGGGATATCTCATTCTTTCACATAAAATAACTACATTTTTTTTATCAAATTTCAACTATAAAAGGATGTCCCATGTTCCCATAATGAAACATAAATCAGCACTATACTAAAGAGGGATATCATTACCATTGATGAGACGTACATACATCTCTTATGCTATTACCTAACCATAAGCCTCACATACCATCCCTCTACCACAGAATCTCTTCTTGGGATATTCTAAATCACCACTAATACCCTAATACCTACTAACATTATCATATCAAACAATACTACACCCTTCCACATTAATGGCATAATCATCAGGTGGGCCCAAAACTCACATAAGTGAATAAGAGATCATACACCAATAATATAAGGCCTAAAAGTTCCATGTCACTCAAATATTGAGGGTGCCATTGTTCCTAAACCCTATTCATGAACCCCATTCAGTATGCAGGCATGAATGGCTAGGAATAAATAATCATATGATGTTTTATTAAAGGGTTCACCTATATTGATATTGGAGTTATCCCATGGAAAATATTCATCAATCCTTAGCCATACTGATCGAGAACCAACCACTCTAAAGGAACCTATATTTGGAAAAAAAACTATTATTAATTATAACCAGTTATTATTGTAACAACCTGATATTTTATTATATGATTACATATGATTATGTCATTGTGTTCAATAACTTCCTCCACATAGACCACCAAACATAAACAAAACTATGACATAATTATATAAAATATAAATATTTAAGTATAATAATTACAACCTAGACATTGAATTAGATGGAATGAATAATAGTAACCACATTATGAAATATTTATAGAATAAGAATAATGGATACATTTAATATGAATGCAATTCCATTGGTATAACTAAAATGACCAATAATATCATTTTATGTTTCAAATGATATTTTTCAAGATAATGTCTCTTCATCTAGTATGATTTTTTATCAAAAGAAACATATGATTAATTAATGGTAGCATATACTAATATTAATAATTTTTTATCAATTATTAGTAAATGATACTAAATAAGAAGAAGAATTGATTATGTTACAAAGAGCTGTTTCCTAACAAAATATTTTATCATTATATTTTGTAATTTTATTTAAATGTTGAATTTTTAAATTTTAGAATTTAAATTACAAAAAATGAACAATAATTTATTATTCATCATAGTTTTATTTTATTTAAATAAATTTTTTATTTTTTTTAAGGATTCATTTTATTGTAAATAGGGAAATGTACATTTTCAAAAAATACTATGATTTAATGAAATTATTAGTTTGTAAGAATATCATAGAAATTTTTGAAGACTTGATATAAAAAATATATATATTATTATTGACTTTATAAATCCAAAAAAAATCCATCTATAAACAAATTTTCATTTTTTTAGAACTTCAGTTGTATTTTTCTCAAGAAATTGTATTCAATACATTAAACATTTATTATATTAAAATTTATTTTTATAAATTTCAAAAATTTAATCCAATAAAATATATTTTTAATTTTGAATAAGTATTTCAAAATTATGGAACAAGGACCATTTTATTTTTATTATTAAAGGATAATTTACTTAAGTAACAATTATTTCTCATGGTACGAGTAAATTAGGGTTAAAAATGTTTAGCCTAGTGTAAAAGGCTAACACATGTGTGGTAATGCGTGTATGAGGTCATTTTCAACCATATCTCTTTATTTCTCAATTATTTTAAAATTTTGGTATGATTTTCATTGAGAATGAATTCACATTATTGAAAAAAATTGAATTTAAACAAATGTAATCAATTTTCACTTATAATATGGGAACTCTACTAAATACCCCTAAAACCACAAAACATTTTTTTCCAAAACAACACCCAATTCTATCCTAAACACTCATAGAAACCATAAGGATATTTTATTTTTCTAAAAATAATATCCTTTAAAGGCACAACCCGCTTTCCAAATTAGATAATCTTAGAAGTGAGGTATATATTTTTAAACGAACATTTCTCATTTATATTGAATTAATTGGATTAATTATTACTTAAATTCAATTAAAAAACATAAAATGGTATCATAGGCACCATTAGTATAATTATTTTATTTTATAATTAATATGTATACATTATTATTAATAGTCCCAACATTAGTAACCAAGAGTTAGTGTTTACTTTATTGAATTTTCATAAGATACAATATGTCACATCACCAAGGATTGATCAATTTAGTAGTCTTAAAGAACCATATACAAACATGATTATAATATTAAAATGTTAATAAAATGTAATAACATAGGTAAAGTAAATATTATGCATCCTTGGAATCAATCAATAATTCCTACTTCATGTCATGGTTAAAGGAAACTTAATAAGGGAGAGATCAAATGCTTAGTAAGAGTCACATATAGTGGAATTCATAATAAGTAATTAAATATTAAACAATATGGAATGGTAAATTAATTAAAATAAATTCTATTTAATTAATAACAATATAATGAAGAATAATATTTCAGGAAATAAACAGTGTCTCAATATATCCATATAAAGAATCCCATGATCATGAAACTTAACCAGTAATATCAAAACTATTTAAATAATCACATGGAAATCAATAACCGGTCTCATAATAATGGAATTCATAATTTTATATATCCTAAAATATTTTTTGAGGCCTTATTCAAAAATAGATTACATTAATGGGTAAGGACTTGTCTAAATACCCAGCCTCTTTTGTCTTAGGAGACCTATTGATGCATTAGGGTGAGATGTAATCCCCCCACTATCACATAATAAGTCCAATGAATTCCACATATATTTAATAATTAATTTAATTGATAAAAAATATTTCTTATCTATAAATATCTATATTGAGTAAGTAATACAAAATATCAATATTTTCCTAGTAAATCAAATAACGTTCAAAATAAAACCATATATGTAGAAATGTTATACTATTAAGTTAATATGAATATTAATAATAAAAATAATATATATATATATATAACAATTAAATTTCCATGTATATATGATCAAAAGAATGTGAAGGCTTCAAGAGAAATTTAATGACCACAAAATTAATAAGAGATGTAGGATAACCATCAATTCATCAAAAATATAGGTTTTATAATAAATTCATGAAATTTTATAAATAAAAGAAAATTGAAGATAAAATTAAAATAAGTTTTCATTAAAGAGTTTAATTTTTTAATACATCGAATACATGAAGAATATGTTTATTATCATAAAATGGTTGTGGAGGGGGGAAAGTATGTTAACGTCATATTCATTAAAAATTGAATATTCCTTTTTTATTTTTTTACATAATGTCAAAAATGACCATTGTAGGAAATATTATAAATCTTCATTTAATACTATTCAAAAATTCATGGAAAAATTAATATTTTCAAAATAAATCATTTTATTAAATAAAAATGATCTTTGTAGATGAAATTTGAAAAATATGGGAAAGGAAGTAAAATATACTCAATCAAAAATGGAAATAGGATCATTTTTTCATTAAAACATATCATTTCATGATTCAAGATCCAAATAGATGAATAGTTGTAAGAAAATAAGGAAACTCCATGAATAAGGATATATTATATAATTTTTTAATTGAAAAATATAAGCAATCCCATATTAATGAGATTGTAAAATAAAATCTTACCTATTTGGTAACTGTTAAATTATAACCCCTTGAAGTTTTAAACATGAATTTAAAAATCAATCATCATTAATAAATAGATATCTATGTTTGATATATAAAAGTGAATTTATATTCACCAAATAAAATTAAAATTGTTCTTAATAGAAAATATGTCTCAGTTGATTGGAAATTGAGATGAAATCCCTTTCATAGATCATGACATTGAAGTGAGAATTAATCAATGAATTGATTATGGGAATAAATGTAAATAAAAAAATAGAAAAACTAGATAATATAACCAAACATAATTTTATACATAGTCATGGAATAAAAATGTTAATGAAGTAGAATTAAAACCCAATGAATGTAAATTGAGTTAAAAAACTTGTTACCTCATGCTTCCACATTGTTGAACATTAATTATCCTTCTTTATAATTTTTTTAAACAATTTATTAAATTATTAAAAAACATTTTCAGATTTTAATATCATATATGATCCACTTATAACATCAAATGACTTTTTTGTTAATAATTGTTAATTATTATCATTATTTCAGGTGTTAAATTCTTAGTTTTCTCTAGTTTGATTCCTTCTGAATGTTCCAACGCTTGTACATAGTTTATATAGTCATCATCACCAAAAATATATTAATTCCATAAATTTAATCTTTAATCAGTAGGTACATTTTGGGAATCCTTCTTGAATTGTGGATGTTGAAAATTAAACACATCACATAATGGATACAGTAAGCCATACATACGCACAAGAAATGTTTTCATTCAGTTAATGGGTGAAAGTATTGCATATATTCTATAGTTATATAATTATGTCTATCCATGTGAGGTGGTGGAGGAATAAAATTACTACAGTTTGTGAGGTAGTAGTCTATCTTGAACAAGATATTTGGTTTTGATTACCATTTGATGGAAAATGATATGGTTAAATATTATTCCATCATACTAATAACATTTATGTATATGGTAGATATAAGAGTTTTTATATTTTAATTTTTAGAACATAATTTATTGCGTGAAAAGAAGATGTAATGAGAGAGATATTGGTTATGATGATTACTTTCTATTAGTGAAACCTCCTTTAGATCTCATTTTAAGGACCATAGGGTTGATTCTTAGGGAATACTAGAACCACTATAATGTGTGTGAGTATGATAGGGATATATTTTTGATGGTATTGTTTGAGCTAAATGGATCATGATGTGTGTGTGTGTATGTGTGGGGAAGAGGTTCCCTTTGATAATTAAGGTGAGTGGAACACTAAAAATTTTCAAAATTAAAAAAAATATGAACTCACATTCTAGGAAAAATGTCTCTAAAATGAATCATATTTTTTAAGATGATAGGGGTAAATTCTAAATAAAACAAACCAATTTGGTTTAAGAAATTTGTTTTTTTTTTCATTTTAACACATATCATTTGGATGAATCCATTAATTAACCATATTTAACCCTAACCAGAGTAAGAAATTATTCAATAATATGGGGTTATAAATTTTATTAAAAAGGGAATAATTGGATTATAAATTTGTTAATTATTACATTGTATACCAATTATTATACTATTTTCTTCTTTAATTATTTTTATGCTTTTAAAAACTTTTGATAAAATATTATTTTTTATAGAATATCACCACTGTCATTTTTGATACTATTCATTTAATTTGACATTAAAAACTTCAAGTTAATACATGAGTTTCAATGTAATCTCTCTTACCATAATTTATAAATTATTATTAATTAAAAAAATTATTCCATAAGTTGTATGGAAAAAATATTATATTTAATGTTGTTAAAATCATTTACATTGATTTTTCTATTGCTAGAACAGAAACTATGTCAACATCATGTAATATTTTAAGGCAATTATACTAAACATTAAAAATAATTTAAAATCATAAATATAAAATTTTAATTTTAAAAATAAACATTTAGATTCATTTATTACATTATCTTAACCCTATGTGATATTATAAAATAAATTAAAATAAATAGAATATTCTTTTATAATTTTCATTACTTAAAATAAAATAAATGGAATTATAATTTGGAAATGGAAAAAAATCCATATATAATAAATTGGGATGGATATGGTTCAATATATCCCATTTAAATAGGTAAATCTTTTGGGAAGATTTTTAGATATTATATCATATTTTTAAACCATTATTACCTATTTTTCCCTTACTATGAGGAAAAATATTTACAATGGTCACTACACATAATGACAAAAAAATAAATGTGACATATTTACAGATTTTTAACATCATAATTCAAATAATTGTTTCATTATTTCATAAATATATATATATATATATATATATTAATTTTAATATTAATTCATAAAACACAACAAAAAACATGTTTTAGAAAAAATGTGTTTTAATCATAAACAATAACTTATTTCAAAATATTAAATATTTTTTATTAAAATACAATTTAAAATATCATTATAAAATTTTTACTATTATAAAATTTTTACTATTTTACTTTATGAAAAAATAATAAACATAATGGTACTTATAAAAAACATGATTTAAGGAATGAAAATGAAAGTGTTTGAAAAATGGTTATTTTTTCCATATTCATTGAGAAATACATCATTTTAGAAAAATACCAAAATTTATAGTAAATTAGTATTGATATGTCACGATCCATCCCTCAAGGCCCGTTCTGTGACTACCCCAAGCCCACTTTCCATAGGCTAGGGGTTGGTGACTATCACAGGAAAGGCGTATCCCTAAAACGGGAAGGCATTGCCTTTAAACCTATACAAACACATAGATTAGAACGCAAGAAGATTCAACCACGAAGTAAAATTGTTGTAGTAAAAGTTTGTACTGAAAGAAAGGGGTCGGAATACAAGCCTAGCTGTAAAGATACTACTACAACTGAAAACCTAAAACAGCTCTGAAGATCACCCACTGGGGATCCTACCTAAAGGGTAAGTACAGATCGTCTCCACAGCACTCCACATCAACCGTCATTGTCGTCCACCTTCAGTTCCTATCTCCCGAGTCTCATTCAAGGATTACTGTCATCTAAAAAAGACACAACAAGGTGCGGGCGAAGCCCCCATACAAGGGTGAATATAAAAATACCCAGTAGGGACCCCAAGACCCCCGAAGGTCTCTCAGAATTCCACAAAGGAAAACCACAAGCATGATCTCAATCACAAATCACAAAGAAAAATACACAACTAAAACTAGGTATAACAAAAGTATAGTGGTACAGATGATTAGTCCTAAGACTTGATCATCTTACTCTATCAAGAGGCACTACTACTGACCCACACAGGATCGATAGGTACTAACCCCTGCAAGACCCACACATGATTGATAGGTTTTGATTCAAACAGAATCGTTCGGTGTTGATTCACACATAATCACTGGGTGTTGATTCACACAGAATCATTGGGTGCTGATTTACACAGAATCGATGGGTTCTGATTCACACAGAATCAGTGGGTGTTGATTCACACAGAATCTCTAGGTGCTGATTCCAACAAAATCATTGGGTGTTGATTCACACAGAATCCCTGGGTGCTGATTCACACAGAATCACTAGATGCTGATTCACACAGAATCAATGGGTGCTGATTCACACAGAATCACTGGGTGTTGATTCACATAGAATCGCTGGGTGCTGATTCACATAGAATTGCTCTTCATTCTTTATGTCTCAGCCAGGCACATGATTCCCGTTCATAGTACACTTGTTCTTGGAAGAAATCACGACTCAATCCATCAGTCATATTTCAATCGGCACTAAGTCCAATGTAGAAGTTACTCAATGATTCGTTACATCATAAGGGTTCCAACACAACAGACGGCGCGTCAACTAGACGTTCAGTCTGTAAGTTATTGGCATTTTAGTGTCGAGATCCCAGTTGGATTTGGAGTCGATCCATACCAGATGTACTCTGAATTTCTCCAAACTCTCATAGATTATCCCAAAAGGTTCTTCTTGATCCAAGGATCTAATCGTTATAGATGGTTCATCAAACGGATGTTTGGTTCGCAAGATACGGTCTTTTAAGTGTTTCTGGGCCCGAGAGGGGTTTGGGTCTGAGAGGGGTCTAAGTCCAGTCCAACCCTACGCGACCTAGTCCGAGTCCGACCCGAACCGACCCGGTCTGGGTCTGACCTGGCCCGAACCGGACTGGGTCGATCCGGTTGGGCTGGGCCGAAGCGGGCTCAGCCCGTTGGGCCGTGGACCAGCCCGGACTTCCCCAAATGGGTTGGGTCGCAGACCGGCCTGGACCGCCGGTTGGGTGTGGCCCGCTGGGCAGTTCGGACAGCTGGCTGGTGTAACCCACATGGGGGTCGCGCGGTCCACCAATCAAAACGGATTAAAGGAGTTGTTTGGCTCCTTGATTGGCAGTGCCAAGTGTTGTGGCCTTGTCACACGCGGGACCCTTAGGGAGTCGTTCCCTCCTTCGTCGTAGCTTCATAGCCGCAGCCTGCTCGCCACGACACATGACGGCATGCCGCCTCACCATCACCATGATCGGCCCACACCGGTCGCCCCTTCGGTCTGTTGTGGTGCTGCCTCCTCTGTGATCGGTGAGCATCGGCCGCCGCCTTCACCGCCGGTGCTAGTCATCGGTGTCATGCCGACAAATTTCTGTGGGCCACCTAGTGAGCTCTGGTGGTCCGTTTTTCCTTTTCGACATGCCTACAGTTTCCCCAGGATGTCGATGTTGTTGAGTTCCTCTCGGTTCCAAGGTTCCATCAAGTCAGAACAACCCGCCTTTGAAAAACGCAATGAAAATCAAGCAGCGGAGGGTCAGTGCCTTGTTCGTTTGGCCCGCGCCCTCCGCATTATCATTATAACAAGGGGAGTAATTAATATATCACATTAAAATAATGATAAACCCCATTAAAATTCCCCGCAACGACCACCAGAAAATTCAAGAACCAAAAGAATAATCATGGGAATTTCTTGAATTAAAAGACAACCCCTACCTCGAGATTCTTTGGAGACGTTACAGTGGTGGAAGAAGATTCCTCATTCGATGAAGCCACCATCATTCATCGATCCCGATTCATTGTTGCCCAAGATTCCATCTCTATCGGTGGAAGGTGTCATGTCACTTTTCCAGAGGTTCCTCACTTGATGAAATTGTGCCAAAAACTCTACCCCGATCCCCATTTAAATAGAGGGGGAATGGTGAGTAACGCATCGAGGAATTAAGGATGTTCATTAATTGACATAATTTACATGCCACATTAATTACATGAGGGGTGGTTATGAAACCCAAGTATAACTGAGCACTTAATATCCCATATTAAATGTCTGAATACCTCCGTGGTCCCCACCCCCGCCACTCAATAGGTGGTAGGAGAAAAATAGAAATAAAATAACAATATCTTTATTATTTTATTATTTCTTTAAAAGTCAGAAAAATTAACTTTTTCACCCTACCTACTGTGGTCAAAGTGAAGCTTCCCTTAACTGAATCTTGGCACTTTGGATTCAACGGTGTCCTTAGATTTCAATTCCTAGCACTGACTTAAAACTTAGAAAATGCCGCCCGCACGTTTACTAAACGTACCTTAAAAAAAGTTCAAAATTCCATTCTTGGCACACCAGGTCTTGGAATCACGTGCCTTCAATTTTCACAAACTCATAATAATCGAAAATAATTTAAAAATAATTATATGGAGTTTCTAGGTCTTTATATTCTCCCAACATTAGGGATTTTCATTCTCAAAAGCTACAACAAATCTAGGGGTACTGAGCACGTATCTGAGCCTCCCACTCCCATGTTCTCTCCTGAAGATTCTCATACTGCCAACGAACTCTCACTAGAGGAATCAATCACCCATGAAGTACCTGCTCCCATCAATCCTCTATCTCCACCAGGAACTCTACAAATGTCGCTCCATCATCAATGTCCTGCTCACCCCAGTCGATAACGTGCGATGGATCATGCACGTATCTCCTCAGTTGCGACACGTGGAAAAAATTATGCACCAGGTGCATCTGCGGGGGAAGAGCTAGATGGTACACCACCTCTCCCACTCTGATAAGGATCTGGAAAGGTCCAATGAACCTTGAAGATAGCTTTCCGCCCCAACCAAACCTTTGTAATCCTCATCGGGGTGAGACCCGTAGGAAGACATGGTCTCCCTCCTCAAACTCTAAGGGTCTCCATCTCCTATCGGCATAAGTCTTATGCTGGATCTATGCATTCTTCATGTGCTCCTGGATGATATATACCTTATCTGTGGTATCCTGTACCAACTCTAGTCCCATGAGTGCTGACTCCCTTGGGTCTATCCAGCAAAGGGGTGATCTACATGGTTACCCGTTCAAGGCCTCAAATGGAACCATGCTACTGGTGGAGTGATAACTATTGTTGTATGCGAACTCCACCAGGGGCAGGTGGTCCTTCCAACTGTGGCCAAAATCGAGGACACAAGCACGAAGCAGGTCCTTTAGTGTCTGTATGGTCCACTCCATCTGACCATCTGTCTTAGGATAGAAGGTGGTGCTCAAACATAGCTAGTAACATCCCCAAATGATAAAAGGTTAAGTGACTAAATGATATGACTCATGTCAACAAGGTGCATCTTTCTTTTCGGGAGCCTGTCTGATTAGAACTCCACAGTTAAGCGTGCTTGGCCTGGAGTAGTGATCAGGATGGGTGACCTCCTTGGAAGTTTCCCAGGGTGTGTGTGAGTGAGGACAAAGCACACTGGAAAGGACATGTGTTGGCCTGTGGGGACTATCATTAGTCAGATGACCCGTTCGGGCATGTGGGTGGACACTGGGGTGGGCCCCATGTGTCTGCGGGGCAACTGGTGGTACCTGGTGGGCCAGGACCCAACGGCCATGTTAAGGTGGGGTGTCTGTGCAGTCACCGGGGTCCGGTTGTCACATTTGGTATCAGAGGTGGTACACAGCCTTAAGTGCAATGCACTGCCTGGGTTGAGATGTAGGGCCCACAACGAGGGCGTTGTGCTCTAAAGGGGGGGTGATTGTAACATCCCCAAATGATAAAGGGTTAAGTGACTAAATAATATGACTCATGTCAACAAGGTGCACCTTGCTTTTCGGGAGCCTGTCTGATTAGAACTCCATAGTTAAGCGTGCTTGGCCTGGAGTAGTGATCAGGATTGGTGACCTCCTGGGAATTTTCCCAGGGTGTGTGTGAGTGAGGACAAAGCACACTAGAAAGGACATGTGTTTCCCAGGGTGTGTGTGAGTGAGGAAAAAGCACACTAGAAAGGACATGTGTTGGCCTGTGGGGACTATCATTAGTCAGATGACCCGTTCGGGCATGTGGGTAGACCCTGGGGTGGGCCCCACGTGTCTGCGGGGCAACTGGTTGTACCTGGTGGGCCAGGACCCGACGGCCATGTTAAGACGGGGTGTCTGTGCTGTCACCGGGAGCCAGTTGTCACATAGCTGAGTCTCGAACGCCTCCTGAAATCCCTTCTACAAGCGGGATGTAAAACAAGAATCATGATCTGAGACGATCGTCGATGGCACCCCATGAAGTCGTACAATCTCATATACATAGAGACGTCATAATCTCTCTACTGATCCCTACTCTTGGATGGGTAGGAAGTGGGCTGACTTGGTGAGTCAATCAACAATCACCTAGATGGAATCATGTCCCCTAGACATACGTGGTAGCCACGTCATTAATTCCATGGATATACCATCCCACATCCACTCTGGTACCGCAAGTGGTTGAGCTAAGCCTGCTGGTACTTGATGTTCATCCTTCACTTACTGACAAGTGAGGCATCAGGATACAAACTCTTCCACTGCTTTCTTCATCCTTGACCACCAATACTAGCGCCGGAGGTCTGAGAACATCTTTTCCACACAAAGATGTACCACTAAAGGGGATATATGGAACTCCCTCAACACCTCCTCTTATAGCGTCACTAGTACCATGGTGTTCCCTCTGAAGAGGATGGTGTGCTCCCCACCTTCAGAAAATCCATTAGGAGCCTGTCCTGAGGATATATGAGCACGTCGGGCCTCGCAGTATACGTCCCCAAGATGAGTCTCCCAAAATCGCTGAAGAAGAGGGGGAGTGACAGTCATAGACTAGAGATAAGTTGCTCCATCTCTATCCATGAAAGATATATGCAAAGCAACTAGCTGCTCTATCGCCTTACTCAGCAGCTGTAGAACAGACCTCCTACTGAGTCTCTCTGCTACTACATTCCCCTTCCTAGGAGTGTAGACTATCTCAAAGTCAAGTCCTGGAGTAACTCTTGTCATCATCATTGTCTCAGGTTCAGGTCCTTCTGAGAAAAGATATATTGAGACTCTTGTGATCATAGTAGACTGTAAAACGTTCACCCATCAAGTAGTTCCTCCACATCTTCAGCGCAATGACCATTACTGCTAACTCTAGGTCATGGGTAGCATAGTTCTTCTCATGCTGTCTCAACATCCATGACTCGTAGGTGATCACCGCTCACTCCTGCATCAGGATACAACCTAGTCTGGTCTCTGATGCGTCACAGTAGACTACATACCCAATTCCCTCTTCTGGTAGCCTCAAGATGGGGGCACCCATTAGTCTCTTCCTCAGCTCCTAGAAACTCTGTTGGCACTTCTCTTTCCACAAGAAAGGATGCCCCTTCTTCATCAAAGATGAAAAGGGATCCTCTACCCTAGAGAATTCGGGTATAAATCTTCGGTAGTACCTAGACAATCCTAGGAAACTTTTCACCTCAGTCACACTCTTGGGTGGCTCCCAAGTAATCACTGCCCCTATCTTAGCTGGATCCACTGCAACTTTGGCCTCTAAGATAACATGCCCCAGGAAGTAGGCTTCCTATATCCAGAACTGGCACTTCGAGATCTTTCCATAAGTATGGTGCTCTCGGAGTGTATCCAGAACTATATGCAGGTGTGTGGCATGCTCCTCCTTCAACGACGAGTATATCAAGATATCGTCAATGAAGACCACCACGAAGCGATCAAGGTATGGATGAAAAATCCTATTCATGAGCCCCATGAACCCTTCTAGAGAGTTGGTCATGCCAAAAGGCATCACCAAGAATTCATAATGTCCATAACAACATTTGAAGGCTATATTTGGTACATACTCATCCCGTACCTTGAGCTGGTGATAGCCTGATCTGAGGTCTATCTTCGAAAACCAACGAGCTACCCTCAGTTGGTCGAATAGATCATCGATCCTCGACAGAGGATACCTGTTCTTCATGGTCACTTGGTTCAGGCACCAATAGTCCACAAAAATCCTTATACTCCCATATGACTTCTTGGAAAACAAGATCGGGGATGCCCATGGAGAAACACTGGGCCTTACGAACCCCTTTCTCTGCAATTACTCCAACTGTACCCTCAGCTCACAAAGCTCCATGGGAGCCATCCGATATTCCGGTGTAGATATTGGTGCCATCCCAGGGTGCAGTTCGATGTGAAAGTCTACCTCTCTACAAGGAGGTTGTTCCAGAACATCATCAGGGAATACATCAGCATACTGGTCCACCACTATAGTATATCTCAGACTCCTCACGTCAACTACCCCGAGGGTGAGGCTAGCCAACTGGTGAGTAATCGGCTGCACCCTCCTCCAAGATAGTCCTTACTATTATTTAAAGGTTTCCTTCTCAATGGTGAAGGTAAAACTGATCTCATCCTCATGGGAACACCACACTTTGTGCCTAAAATAGTCAATTTGATCATGGACTGTAGATAGCCAATCCATACCCAAGATGAAATTGTAAGGCCTCGACGCTGATACTAGGAGATCCCAATCAAATCTCTCCCCACTTAGAGTGATCTCAGACTATCTAAAACAGTGCGTAATCATTGAATATTCTCATGTATGAGTCTCTAATTGCAAGGATCGAGTCAACGGCTCCATCGGAATCTCCGAGCTACGAACAAGTGTCGTGGAAATAAAAGAGTGATTGGAACCTGTGTATATGGGTACTGCAGCCAGGGTGGAATAGACACAGATCATACCTATAATAATCTTCAGAGTGTTGTGGTCATAGGTCTCTACTTCCTATAGATGTGCTCGCCCCTGTCCACCTGCTCCCTTTGGTCGGGCTGGACCACCTGGTGGTGGTGGCGGTAGAACCTCAAATCGCCACCCACCACCTACTGCACAACCTGCTCCCCTGCCACATCTGCTGCCCTATAGACCTCCTCACTCAAATCTCGGCCACTGCCTCAGTGGTTCCTTGATCATCGGTAAGGCAGGTCGGGCAGTTGCGAGCCATGTGGCCCTGCCTGCTGCACGTGAAGCACAGTCTTCTTCCCTGCTGACCTCTTGTTCCTCATGAGCTCCGAACCTACAACCCTACATCCTAGGGTCTCCCTCCGAAAGGTCTGGTCCACTTAGACCTCTGCATCATATGCTTACTGCCAACTTCAAATGACTTGACTACCTATCGTCCAGTGGTGGCTCTCACCGTTGGTGCCTGCTCAGCTAAAAAGCTCTCTACCAACAATGCTCGCTTGAGCACTCCAGCCTACGTCGGGATATTCAGCGATATCATCGATGCTATGATCTCCCGCCGAAGACCCTACTCAAAGGTCTGGGGCCTGAAGAATGGGTCCTGCACCATGTTAGCGGAGTAGCGTGAGAGGTCAGTGAATCTCGCTGAATACTAGGCCACTGATAAGCTGCTATGATGTAAGTGTAGCAACTCCTGAATACGCACATAGTGTAGTGTCACTGGGATGAACTACGTCCTGAAGAGGATCTCAAACTCTGCCTAGGTGTGGGTCACCTCATCATGTAACTGAAGATTAGGGCTCCAACATCTTCCTGTCATTCCCAGAAAAAGACTAGCAACTAGGATCACCATCTGCTCTGCTGGTGTCCCAACTGGGTGGAAGAATCGTACCACAACCTCCAGCCACTCTTCAGCTACCTAGGGATATGTCTCGCCTAGAAACCTCGGAGTTCTCTACCACTGGAACTCGTGAAACGCGCTCAGTCAGCGTGCATCGTCCGCTAGTGAGGCTGGTGGAAATTGCTGCCCTCCGAGTGGTGGTGATGTTGTACACCACCCGAAGGTGCCAACATAGTAAGAGGGCCCTGCACCAAAGCCTCATTACTCAGTGGGTTGTCATCGTGTACTCTCTTGGGAATCCTGGCTGGCTATCTACGTGGCAGCATCCTGAAAAGAAATAGGTGTTCCATGGTCAATAAGTTATACCTGGTGAGCTGACTCCGAAGAGATCAAAGTAAAAACATTTCTAAACCACACGCAATTAGTGTTTTCATGCACTGAGTCAGAAATCAAAATTCAGGGTGCTGGTGTATGGATACGTTGACCGCCGCACCAATACTGGATTCCCTGAACTGAAAACCACACTCAAAACACTTAACATTATTGCTCCATTTAAAAGATCAAAGTCCTAGTTCTTCGGTAGAACCGACTCCTATGATACCACATTGTCATGACCAGTCCCCCAGGGCCCATGTCATGACTACCCTAAGCCCACCTTCTATAGGTCAGGGGTTGGAAACTAGCGCCAGAAAGGCATATCCCTAAAACGGGAAGGCATTACATTTAAACCTGTATAAGCGCATAGACTAGAATGCAACAAGATGCAACCACAAAGTAAAACTGCTGTAGTAAAAGTGTGTACAGAATGCAAGGGTCCAAAATACCAGCTCAACTGGAAAGATACAACTAAAACTGAAAACAGAAAACAAATCCTAAGATCATTCACTAGGGATCCTAGCTGAAGGGTAGGTACAAATCATCTCCACAACTCTCCATTCCAATTGTCACCGTCTTCCAGCGTCAGGTCCTAGCTCCTGAGTCTCATTCAAGGTTGTCTGTCCTCTGCGTAAGATACAATAAGGTACGGGCGAATCCCATGCAAGGGTGAGTATAACAATACCCAGTAGGGAGCCTGAGACCCCCTAAGGTCTCTCAAAATTTAACAAAGGAAAACCACAAGCATGATCTCAATCACAAAGCACAAAGCAAAAGACACAGGTCAAGCTAGGTATAAAAAAAGTATAGTAGTACATATGATTAATCATAAGGCTAGATCATCTAACTCTATCAAGAGGCACTACTGCTGACCCACATAGGATCGAAAGTTACTAACCCCCGCAAGACCCACACAGGATCGATAGGTGCTGATTCACACAGAATCATTGGGTGATGATTCACACGGAATCGCTCGGTACTGATTCACACAGAATCACTAGGGGCTGATTCACATAGAATCGATGGGTCATGATTCACACAGAATCAATGGGTGCTGATTCACACAGAATTGGTGGGTCCGGATTCACACTGAATCGCTGGGTGCTGATTTACACAGAATCGTTGGGTGCTGATTCACACAGAATTGTTGGGTGTTAATTCACATAGAATCGATGGGTGCTGATTCACAGAGAATCATAGGGTCCTGATTCACACAAAATCTCTCGGTGCTGATTCACATAGAATTGCTCTTCATTCTTCACGTATCAGCTAGACACATGATTTCCTCTCATAGTACACTTGTTTTTGGGAGAAACCTCTCCTCAAGTCATCGGTCGTATTTCAACTAGAACTAAGTCCTATGTAGAAGTTACCCAACGATCTGTCACATCATAAGGGTTCCAACTCAATAGACAGCGAGTCAAACGGACATCCGGTCTGTAAGTTATTGGCATTTTAGTGTCGAGGTCCTGGTAGGATTCAGAGTGATCCAACCCGACCGTACTCCAACTTTCTACAAAACTCTCGTGGTGTATATCAAAAGGTCTGTCTCGCTCCAAGGATCCCAATGTTGTAGACGATTCATCAAATGGATGTCTGATTCGCAAGATACAACATTTTAAGTGTTTCTGGGCCCGAGAGGGGTCAGGGTCTGGTCCGACCCGACCCAGACTGGGCCAACCTGACCCGATCCGGGTTTGCCCCAGCCCGGGCCGCCGGCCAGTCCGACCCAAGCGGGGGTCATGCGATCCGCCTACCGAACGGCTCAAAGGAGTCATTCAGCTCCTTGATTGGCGGCACCAGGTGGCGCCGCCTTGTCACCCGTGGGACCCGTATGGAGCGGGTCCCTCCTTCGCTGCGGCTTCGTAGCCGCAACCGATCCATGTCATCTGCCCCTTCAGTCTGCCGCAGCACCACCCTCCTACATGGTCAGCGAACACCGGTCACCGGTCGCTGGTGCTGCCGCGTCGGTGTCGCGCTAGAGAATCTTCTGCGGGCCACCGGGTGAGCTCTGGTGGTCTGTTCTTCCTTCCGGACGCGCCTACGGTTCTCCCAGAATGCCGCCGTCATTGCGCACCTCTCGGTTTCAAGGTTCCATCAAGTTTTAATAACCTGCCTCTAAATAATGCAATGAAAATCAAGCAGCGGAGGGTCAAGGCCTTGTTTGTTTGCACTGCACCCTCTGCGTTAGCATTATAACAAGGGGGTAATTTATACATCACATTAAAATAATGATAAACCCCATTCAAATCCCCCATAATGACCACTAGAAAATTCAAGAACAAGAAGAATAATCATGGGAATTTCTTGAATTACAAGATAACCCCTACCTCGAGATTCTTTGGAGACGTCGCGATGGTGGAAGAAGATTTTGCGTTCGATGAAGCTGTCGGCGTTTGTTGATCCCAGTTCGTTGCCGCCTGATCTTTTATCTCCATATGTGGAAGGTATCACTTCACTTTTTCAGAGGTTATTCGCTTGATGAAGTCGTGCCAAAAACTCTACCCCGAGCCCCATTTAAATAGAGGGGGGAAAGGGTGAGTAACGCACCGAGGAATTAATTAGGTTCATTAATTGACGTAATTAATGTGCCACATTAATTACATGAGGGGTGGTTACACAACCAAAGTGTAACCGGACATTTAATATCCCATATTAAATGTTTTAATACCTCTGTGGTCCCCACCACCACCTCTCAACATGTGGTAGGAAAAAATAAAAATAAAATAACAATATCTATGTTATTTTATTATTTCTTTAAAAGCCACAAAAACTAACTTTTTCACCCGACCTACTATGGTCGAAGTGAAGATTCCCTTAAGCTAAACCTGGCACTACAGATTCAACGGTGTCCTCATACTTCAATTCTGATCACCGACTTAAAAGTTAGAAAACGCCAACTTCACGTTTACTGAATATACCTTAAAAAAAGTTCAAAATTCTATTTTGGGTACACCGGGCCTCGGAATCATGTGCCGTCAATTTTCAAAAACTCATAATAATCCCAAATAATTTAAAAAAAATTATATTGAATTTTTGGGTCTTTATATGATATGTTTATTTTGAGAATGATTTTATTTTTATAAAAAAACAATTTCTAAAAGTTTCATAAAATATATATAATTTCCACAGACAAAATGAAATATATCATTTTTTGAAGAAGATGCCTTTCTGAAGCATAAAGTGGCTTCACTAAAAATTATGTTCCATTAGGAAATTTATATTGAGTATGAAAATTATAAATATATTTCATAATGTGGTTACTAAAATTATTACCCACCAATTTAACATCTGGGTGAAAATGGTTACATTTAAACAATAATATTTTTGTAATATATCACAATTTTCTAAAATCATAGTGCTCCGTGTTATGAAATCCATAAATCTAATTAGTTTTTAAACTATATTTTTCATGGTGTTTTATTCTCCACCATTATATAAATTAATCCATCAATATTTTACCTCATTCCTCAAAGGATCAATATTTGAAAATAACTTTATTGAATAACCACGTTGTATAGATGGATAAAAAAATTCTTTTAATAAATGAATGTGGTATGGATAAAGGTTTCTTGAAGTAACACATATTCAGGTTCCCAAATAAGGATAATTTTGGTGGGAAGTTAAATATATACATGGAGGATAAAACTACCTTCCAATGACTAATAGATAGTAATAATTTCCATGGTCATGGGAATGTAAATTAAAAAAACCCATAAATAAGCAAAGGATGAAAATAAAATCAATTCATTAGAAATGAAGGTAAAAACATAACATTTTTATTTCATGTTCCTTTTCATAATGTTTTGGTATTAATTTACTATCTTCATAAAGAGTAACATAAAATATGGTATCTTGATTTATTTCTATTTCATAATCCCAATTTTATCCTCTCGTGGCCTTTTAATGAATTTCTACTTCATCTCTTGTTCCCTGAAATGAATATTCGAGATAAATTTTTCATGATTATTGAAATATAATTTACCTTTAAAAGATCATAATATCCATAAAAGAATGATAAGTCTTTCCTTTATTCCATTAATGCTTTACAAAACACTAATGGTTATAAAAAGTTATCTAATATTGATTGATATAATACATTAATTTCTAGAACCTCAATATGAACTCCAAAAGTGTAACATAATCCATATCATAAATATTTTACCTTAATACTCCTTTACTATATGTGATACCTAATTC
This sequence comes from Viscum album, assembly GCA_963277665.1. Classification (NCBI taxonomy): domain Eukaryota; kingdom Viridiplantae; phylum Streptophyta; class Magnoliopsida; order Santalales; family Viscaceae; genus Viscum; species Viscum album. The sequence goes on along the minus strand of OY728123.1, from coordinate 434,670,263 downwards.
AAAACCCAAAAATATGAATGATTTTATCAAACCCAAAAATATGAAATATTCGGTAAAAAATATTTCCCCAGAGAACAAAATGTAGTCCATAATGTCAATTAGTAAACATTTTATACACCTAGACCATATATCATCTTAAAACATAATTATAACCTAAATCAATATAAAACTACTATGAGAAAATATAAACTCTAAAAGATAACACAATCCTTACTCATCAAATAAAATAAAAAACTGTTGAATATATTCTATAAATCCAAGGATGAAATAAAAATCATTAAAGACAACCTAAATATTTTTTTCTTCAAATCACTAACCAATTTCATGGTTACAAATACAAGGCTATTTACTTCCTCAATATCAATCACATATTTAGTACCATTCAACATATATAATAAAATATTTAAAGAAAATATACTGTGAAAAAATCTATAGATGTATCAAGATTCGTATAATCCAAATATCATTTTTATTACACTTTTACAACATTATTCCCAATTACAAATAAATAAACATGTCAGTACTTTCACTTCAATGATGGAAATAGCATATGTCATTACTTTTTCTAGTAATTAAACCTTAGATTAGGGAATTGACTAGTATAATGGCGAAGTTCAACACACATAAGACAATGAACTACACATTTTACCTTATGATTAACTTCATATACCTCCCTAAATATCTTCATTTTACTTTTTAATTATTTTTTATGCCATTATTTCCCATACATAAAACATCTTCTCATTCCATTGAGATATCTCCTTGAGTGCTTCTTCCTGCATACATGACATGTAAACAATTGGATCTTCTTCCATCTACGGTCTTAATAAAACTCTATTTTTCTCTTGTTAGGAGTGTCAAGAATCCCACCTAAGTTGATAATGTTAATCATATAATGATATAGTTTATTAGGCATAATAACATGGTCTATCATTCTTGCTCTAATTTTTTAGATGCTTATGAGGACAATCATTCCATTTTTCATTAAATTTAGTTCTAGCACAGTTGCTTTTACTTCCATCCATGTGCTAAAATGAAAAAATAGTATGAGAAATAATAATCATAGGGGATTTTATATAATCATGAATATAATTTATAGGATGTGTAAACCATGACACATTCTTCACAATCTAAAACAAATTATGTTTGACCTATGTCATTCATGGTAATCATCTATTCAAATCCTTCATAATGGTTCATAATGAAAATGTTAATTAACCAAAGCATATCCCACAAGAGTGTCAAACATGGTGTATATTTAAGGAAAATTCCTCATGCGCGTGAATTATGGTTCATATATATAATCAACAAACTCTTTTTCTAATTATTACCCCTTGATGCATCTGTGCTAAAATCACATCCACTTATTGTATCATGAAAAAAATGTATTGATAAGAAAAACATAAAATATCTATCTTACCGAAACTATATTGATAATTTTCTACATTAAGTCATATAATAATTGTCTTTCATAAGGTTATGCTCCCTAATCTATATTTCACTAAATCTAGTTCCTAATATTTCTTATAAACTTGCTTTGATACTAACTATAACAACCCCATCTCTAGTAACCCATAGTCATTGTATACATTACTACATTGGAATGAGAAAAAAGGGATCACATCACCATGGATCAATCAATTTGGTAATCATGAAGAAATAAATACAAGAATTATTTCTATTTTTCATGGGTAATAATATATAAAAACTTAGTGAAAGTAAACATTTTGCATCCTTGAACTCATTCAAAGAGTCATTCTTCAAATCTTGGGGAAAGGAATAAAAATAATTGTGAACTCAAATGCTTGGTAAGGGTTATGTACATCGTAATATATTATAAGTATATATGGTATATTCAATATAGAAAGGTAAATAACTCAAAACATATTCCACATAATAAATAACTTGATCACGAAGAATAATATACCAAGAAATAAATAATGACCAGATAATGCTATATAAATAATCATAAGAGTTTGAAACTTATCAAAGGATATCAAAACAATTCAAATAACCACTTGGTCATCAGTAAATGAATTCGTAATGATGTAAAAAGTAATTATAGACATCAAAAATATATTATTGATGTCTCATGAAATACATCATACATAAATGGGTAAGGCCTTAACCAAATACCGAACCTATTTTTCCTCACGAGACTTATTGATGCATCAATGAGCTATGTAATTGCAAGTCCCACCCATCGCTTAATTAGTCCAACGCATACCCTATATATTAAATGATAAATATAATTAATAATTAGTATCCATTATTATTAAATATCTTTATTGAGTAAGGAATGTGGAATATTAATATTTCCTTAGTCAGTAAAATAACATTAATATTAAGACAACATATATAAATAATTGTGTACAGTTCAGGAAATAATAATATCCATGAAACAAAGAATATGGATATTTAAAATAAGTGTAACGTCTCGTGAAATATGATCATAAAAATAGAATGATTCAATAGAAAGTTAATGACTAGAAAAACAATAAGAGATAAAAGATTACCATTGATTCATAAATTTTGTTTTCTTTATAATGTCTTTTCGAGAATAAATTATAAAGGAAGAGAAACATTAAAATAAGTTTTCATTAGATTGTTTTATTTGTAAAACCATTAAAAACATGTAGAAAAATCTGAATATCATAGAACAATTGTGGCATAGGGAAAGTCTATTAACACCATACGTATTAAAATATAACAAATCCTTTTGACTTTTTGTAATGAAAGGTGAAAATGAACCGTTCTGAAAACATTAGAAATATTACCTTCAAAACATTTAAAAAGTACAATATAACATAAAATTTCCATAATAAATCATTTGAGTGAATAAAAAGGACTTTAAAAAAATTGAACAAAATATACATGGAAGGAAAATATACATTTTCAAAAAGATAAATAAGATAGGATTTAATTCTATATATTTCATTGCTTGATTCAATTTACAAAGAGTGAAAAAGTGGGATGAAAATAATGAAACTCCTTTAATATCAATAGGATAACAAAATAAATGTAGTTTATGAAGGATTGATTATAAGACACCTTCATCAAAAAAATTATAAAATTCAAGAAAAATGAGATTGTAAAATAAACTCTTACTTTATTGAGAACTCTTAAATTGTAACCCTTTGATGATGTAAAAATGAATTCAAACTATAATCATCGTGAATAAATAGATATTCATGTTAAATACATCAAATAATAAATATATACACCACATAAAATTAAATAGGTCATAATACCAAATATGTCTCAATCGAGTGGAAATTAAGGTGAAATCTCTTAAAAAATTTGTATCAATAAAGTGATAATTAATGAATGAAGTGATTATGTATGAAAAATACAATTCACACACTAAGGAAAATGTAATTTATCTATGTTTTATTGAATTTCCAATTAAATAATAAATTTACCAATGGTTCTGAAAAACATAGTGACATGTGGTGTCACTAATTAGCTACATTTATAAACATAGCAAATGAGATCGTTACCTATGTTTTCCAAAACAAAGTTATTTATATTTATTATCAACGTTTTTTCCAAATGTTGGTATGTGTTATTTTATGGAATTTTATTTGGAAGCCATATTATATTTTATTTTCCTATTTTTTCGAAATATAGGTATCTGTATTTTTGGTACCTACATTTGACTAAATGTACATAATTGCAATTTTTTAGCAACGTTTTTTAAATGTTCATAAATGTTTTATTTTCGTTTTGGAAGCCCCCCCCCCCCCCCACAGCTGAGCTCGATGCCGTGCAGCGCTTTCATGACACCCGCACCCCCCCACCGCATGACGCCACATGGGACCCCCACCCCTCATGTGGTCACCGCTTGGTGTCACGTCTTCCCCACAGACAGCGACACCCCAGATGTCGTTGCCTGTCAAGAGGACAACCCCTGTTTACATATTAATAGGTGGATAGTTCACATCAAGTTTCATGTTGGAGTACATTCCAAAATGCACAGTTTAATGTCAACACACACAGTTATATATATGATATCAACACAGATCTATATTGTGTATGTTTTAAATTATCAAATATATTATTAACAAAGTATATATAAAATAAAACTTTGTATATATGTCATATATTATATAGCTAAGTATATGGATTATATATATATATATATCATTGAACAATATATTTTTGTTATGGAAAAATATTTTATAACAATATATAACAATATGTTATATAAAAATATATATATTATTGTTGACACAGTGAAATGTGTTCCATGCACTTTTCTGCAAAACTAAAGAAGTAAACCTCACTTAGACATCAAATGATGAGTTTGAGAAGTACATATTTATGCCGGAAGAAAGAGCAGATTGGATTTTCACGCGTCGCGGCCCGATGGGCCATGACCGCAACCCGACACTGATCCCGAGCAGGGGTGTGGGGGCGTAGTCCCAGTGGTATGGAACAACAGGGTTCGCCCAATTGATCCGCTCAAGTCCCTCAAAACAGCATCACCGGGCAAGGTACCTGCGCGGAACTCTGTGCGACCAACCTGCACGGCCGACCTGCGCGCAACACCTACACAAAATTACTTATTCGCCCAGGGTCCTATATTTTCCTATAAATAGACCCATAAGTCTTCATTTGGACGAATGAATTTTCCCAAAGGCCAATTGTTGCTATGATTTCCCTAGTGCTTCGCTCAAGTCCTTCAAACCTTCTAGGTAATTCTCTGACACCTAAAGAAGAGGAAATTAAAGGGGAATAACGGAACTTAAGTCCTCCTAGGGTTTCAAATAAACAACACCTACGCGAGGCATTCGCCCAACCCCTAATCAACGATGACTCATGTGAGTTCCCTTTCCTTGACCAGGGACATACGCAACTTACCTTCGGGAATACCTGTGGAGACTCTTGAAGGCTGGAGCAAAGTCTCACCCAAGTGTAGTCGCCTAGGTGGTCTGTCACCCAAGGTGATATTTATTCGATCAAGCCTACCTGCGTGGAGCACCCCCCTGCGCGATCCTCCTTAGTTCACCCTATACCTTCTAGCCTGCGCTAGCCATCCATCATACCTTCTTCAAAGCCATTCACAGTTGGCCCTCTCCTCCTTTGGCTCCCTTGTCTAAGAGGGATCAAATCAAAGCCTCCACCAAGAACACCTGACTTACAAAACCATGGGAAAAGACACGTCAGAGTGTCTTCAATTTGGATTTGTATTTCCAAGGTTAGAGGTTTCTCGCACTTCTTCAACTAGAGGGTTAGGATCATCAAGACATCTTTAGATTTGTATATCTACAGTCACGAGGACCCTTACCATAGGGATAGTGTTGCAAAGTTCCTGGTCTAGAGGATTATGGTTTGGAGCATGTCTGACCCCTCTTGTCTATGAGACCTGAAGCCTTCGGTTCTTATCAATGAGGGTAAGGATCACACTGGCTTTTCCATTCAACATGGAATGAGATCCTCCTCCCACTATGGAACCAATTTCAAGGCATCCCTCCTAGATTAAGCCCCATAGCCTTTCCTCTAGGTGGTTGCGGTCTTACTTCTTGTAATGTCTTAGAATTTCCGTTTATTTTTTTTTAAATTATATGTAATTATTTCAAGACCACACGCTTTGATGACACGTGATTCCAAAAAGTTCTCGGTCTAGAGGATTATGGTTAGAAAGAAAAGTTATTTTTCGGACTTTTCAGAAAATAATAAAATAACATAGAAAAGGTTATTTTATTTTCTTTCGTACCATTGATCAGAGGATGACAGCGCTGTGGTGCGGTGACGAGGCACATTAAAGGAAGCCCCTTAATGGATCGTTAAGTCGCAGCGTAATAGCTATGTTGTTTCATAAATGAAATAGAGTAACGACGCAACATCACAACGTAACAGAAACGTTGCGACATGTACCCTTTTTAATTAGCTAACATGTTGGAGAGTGGGGAATTGAATTGTGGGAAACTCCCTGACAAACCTCCAGTGAGTTTCCTCTCTAATGAAGAATGACGAACGCTGGTGGAACATCATCGACTTCGATGTTCCTTGAAGAACAAAGTTGGGAAGAGACAAATGATGTTGACCTCTTGAACCCTCAACGACGGAACGCTACGACAACGAGTGTCAAACGAGGTAGGGGTTTGAACTATTTAATGTTTCCCCGTTCTTTTTCTGAAAATGACAAATCCAGATCAACCCACGAACAGGTTGATCAGCGGATCATGCGTTCTTGCAGGATGGTAACTTATTTTGAGATTTCTCTATCTAAGATTAAATTTTCACTTGTTTTGATTAAACTAAAATCCCCAAACCTCCCCATGTTTTTAAACTTCTAACTCGGAGGGCGTGGGCTGACACAAACAAGGCCCGAGTCCCACTGCCTGTGTGTTCTTCGTGACCAATTTCTCCAAGTGGCGGCAAGGCGCATCTGAGGCCATAACAATGAAGAGGGTGTCCCTCGGAGGCCGTAGGCACAAGCAATGTGAATAATGGACCACCAGAGTGCGTCCGGTGGTCCGCCGAAGTTCCGTCGGTGCCGATACATGGCGGCGCCGACCGCGTGTTGGATGGAGGGGCAACAGAGCCGTCGGTCGTGCCAGCGGCCGACGGAGATGGCGCGCTGAGCGGTGGAGACCGTGACCACCGTGGCTGCGGCACTGATAACCCACAACGCCACGCTGGAGACCCACGGTGCCTCACTGGCGCCGCATTGATTGGTCAACCTGCAAGCTTGATTCGCGGGTGATGTGGAAGGACGCGACCACATAGCCGCATCGAAGGCTGCGTGCAGCGCGGCACGCGGTGGGCCGCAGTCGCTCAACCGCAGCGGAAGGGAGGCCCTACGGTGACCCGCGGGGCAGTAGGGGGGACGCAACATCTGATCCCATCCGGGCCAGGCGGAAAAACAAGTCTGCCCTTGGCGGACTGGGAAGGGTGCGGGCTGGACCCGCCACCTCGGGTCGGACCCGCCCCAACTGCCCGAAACCACCCTACTAGGCCTGAACGGATCCGAGTTGAGTCAGTAGACCCTGGACCGGATTCAGGTTGGGTTGGGCGGGTCGGGCCGCTCGGGTCGGCCCGAACCCGGGCCCAACCAGCCCCTGTTTCACTGAAACACTCGTAACTAATAGACCAGGCATCCAATTGACGCGACGCTTGCGGCACATGGACCCTTGAGATGAGGTGGTCCTTCTAAGATACTCTACGTGAGTTTTATTGGAGGATGGATTATGGACGGGTTGGATTGGACTCGAATCCAACCGATCCCTTTTTACAAAAATGCCCATATCTTATAGACTGGGCGTCCATTTGACGCACCATCTGTTGCGTTGGGACCATTATGACGAGATAGTCCTTTGGGATACTCTATGTGGGACTTATTGGTGGTTTAGGTATGATTGGTGTCTTGAGGATCCAATCCTCTCAGAATCAAGCATGCTATGTGCGGGAATCCAGTGGCTGACTGTGACGTGAAGAATGAAGAGCGATCCTTCGTAGATCAGCATTAGAGGGACCCTTCATGGATTAGTATAAGAGAGAACCTTTGTGGATCAGCATGAGAGCGGCCCTTCGTGGATCAAGAGTAGTGCGACTCATCATGGATCAGCCATAGAGGGACCCTTCGTGGATCAGTAGGAGAGCGACCCGTCGTGGATCAACAACAGAGCGACCCTTTGTGGACCAACAGCAGAGCGACCCTTTATGGATTAGCAACAGAGCCCCTTAATAGAATAAGATGATGTAGCTTTATGGATAATTATGTTTACTTATGTACTTAGGTTATACATGGTGTGAGCTGTGTCTTTTGCTTTGTGGTTTGCTTTGAGATCTTACTTTGTGGTATTTTTTCCTTTGTGGATTACTGTGAGACCTGGGTTAGTCTCGGGGTCCCTACTGAGTATTTTTATACTCACCCCTACACAGGCTTCACCCTCACCTGTTGTGCCTTGGGAAAATGATGAAAAACTCTGACTAGGACTTTGGGGAGCTAGGGCTAGAGGGTTCTCAAATGTGGATCTATAGATGTGGTGTGTTTCAGTGACATTCGACGGTGATTTTTACCTACCCTTCAGGTAGTATCCTTGGAGGATGACCTCCAGAGCTTGTACTTATTTTTCTGTACATTACATTTAGTTGGACTTGTATCTTGGACCCTTTACTTTCAGTTTACACCTTTTACTCTCAGTGGTGGTACTTTGTGGTGGTTGTGCTACTTTCTTTCCTTTGTGGTTTTCTTGTGCAGTATGCCCTGTCTGTGTGTGTTCAGGTTTAAAGGAAATTCCTTCCTTTTTTGGGACATTCCTTTCTGGTGATAGTCACTAAAACCTAGCCTATGGAAGGCGGGATTGGGGTAGTCATGGCACAAGCCATGAGGTACAGGTCATGACAAAGTGGCATCAAAGGGCAGTCAGTTATACCAGAAGAACTAATAGTCTATATTTTCAATGGGGGAAATAGTGTTAAGTGTCTTTAGTTCGGTTTTTAGGATAGTGAGTCCAGTGTTGGTGCAGTAGCTGAGGTATCCATACACCAGGACCCTGAATTCTATTTTCCGACTCAGTACATGAAAACACTGGTTGCATGTGTTTTGGAAATGTTTTTCTCTTGATCTCTTTTGAGTCATTTCATCAAGTAACTTATTGACTGTGGCACATCTGTTTCCCTATAGTATGTATCCGTGAATAAAGTCAACCAATATTTTAGTGAGAGATCATGATGATGGTCCACTGAGTGACGAGGCATCGGTACAAGGACCGATTATAGTGATATCACCTTCAGGTGGCGTACCAGCAGCACCTTCACCCGCAGAGTAGCAGTTGTTACCTGCCCCACCAACGGACACTGCACGCCGACTGATCGCACTGTACGAGTTCCAGAGACAGATTCCTCTATGGTTTCCAGGCGAGACAGATCCTCAGGCAGCTGAGGATTGGCTGGAGGCAGTTACGTGGGTTTTTCGCCTAGTGGAGACACCTACAGACCAGATGGTGGTCCTAGCCGCTAGCCTTTTTTAGGTTATGATAAGGAGATAGTGAATCTTGACGCTCTAAACACACGATGAGGTGACCATTGCCTAGTTTGAAATTGATAGACTCTTCAGGGTGGAGTTCATATCAGTGACACTACGCTCAGTGAGTATTTAGGAGCTACTGCACCTATAGTAGGGTAGCCTGACTGTGGCCTAGTACTTAACAAGGTTTACCAACCTCTCCTGCTACTCCAATGACATGGTAAAAGACCCTTTTTAGGGCCCTAACCTTTGAGTAGGGTATTTGATGAGAGATCATGACATCGATGATTTTGCTCAGCATCCCGACGCAAGTTGGAGTGCTAGAGCGAGATCTACTAGTAGAGGGCTTCCTAGTCGAGCAGGCACCGATGGTGAGAGTCACCACCAGATGAAAGGTGGATGAGTCATATATAGCAGGCAATAGGTAGATGAAGTAGAGGCCCAAATGGGCCAGACCTTCTAGAGGATGACCCCATGATGTAGGGTCAGAGGTGCGGATCTCACGAGGAAGAGGAGGTCAGCTGAGGGCCATAGTTTGTTACTCCTGCAGTGGACATGGGCACATAGCTTGAGAATGTCCAACTCCCCACATAGATGATCAACAGGCAGTCGAAGGACCGTCAAGTTAGTGATATAGTTTTGAGTAAGGAGGTCTGTAGGGTAGCAGACGTGGAAGGGGAGCAGGCCGAGTGACATGTGGTGGACGATAGTTTGAGTTACTACCACCACTATCCCCAGGTGGTCCACCACGAGCTCTAGGAGTAGGTGGATAAGGGTGGGGCCAGCTTCAAGTGATGGAGTCCTACTACCACGGTTCTCTAGAGATGATTAGATGTACGATTTGTGTATACTCCACCTTAGCTGCAGTTCTTATAGATACAGGTTCTCGTCACTCTTTCATTTCCATAGACCTAGTTCGAGCCTTGGAGATTCTGGTAGAGTCGTTGGATCGATCCTTACGATTAGAGACTTCTATGTGAGGGGATTCGATGATTAGACACTATTTATGGTAGTGTGGGATTATTCTAGGAGGAGAGAGCTTCAGTTGGGATCTCCTAGTAGCAACGTCGAGGCCTTACGATGTCATCTTGGGTATGGACTGGTTAACTATAGTCCATGCCCAGATCGACTATTTTAGACACAAAGTGTGGTGTGTTCGTAAGGATGGGACCAGGTTTTCCTTCACTGATGAGAAGGGAACCTTTTCAATATAGGATGGACTTTCTCGGAGGAGGGTGTATCTGATCACTCACTAGTTAGCTAGCCTCACCCTCAGTGTGGTGGACAAGAGGAGTCCGAGCTTTCCTATAGTGGTGGAAGAGTATGAGGATGTCTTTCCAGAAGATGTCCTAGGACTACCTCCTCACATAGAGGTAGACTTATGCATTGAATTTTACCCATAGATGACACTGATATCTACACCTTCATATCAGATGGCTTCCGTGGAGCTCCAAGAGCTTAGAGTATAATTGAAGGACTTGTAGAGGAAGGGGTTCGTAAGACCAAGAATTTCTCCATGGGCAGCCCTAATATTGTTTTCCAAGAAGGCCGATGATATCTTGAGGCTATGTGTGGACTTCCAGCGTCTGAAATATGTGACTATGAAGAACAAGTATCCACCATAGAGAATTTATGACCTCTTCAATCAACTGAAGGGAGAAAGGTGGTTCTCGAAGATAGACATCATATTATGCTATCATCAGCTTTAGGTATAGGATGAGGATGCACCGAAGACAAACATTAGATACCAGTATGACCACTATGAGTTCTTGAAGATTCTCTTTGGCATAACCAATTTACCGGTAGTATTTATGAGACTCATGTACCAGATCTTCTAGCCTTACCTCAATCGTTTCATGGTAGTCTTCATTAATGACATCTTGGTGTACTCAGCATCAGAGGATGAGCACACTACACACCTATGGATAGTCCTAGATACACTATGAGAGCTCCATATTTATGGTAAGCTCTCGAAGTGCCAGTTCTGGATTTGGGAGGTCCACTTTCTAGGACATGTCATCTCAGAGGCTGGAGTTGCAGTGGATCCGGTAAAGATAGAGTCAATGCTTTCTTGGGAGCCACCCATGAGCATGACTGAGGTGAGGAGTTTATTAGGGTTATCTAGATACTACCGTAGGTTCATACCTGACTTTTATAGAGTAGCATACTTCTTGTCATCTTTGACAAAGAAGGTAAAATCCTTCATATGGATGAAGATGTGTCGAAATAGTTTCCAGGAGCTGAGGTAGAGACTAACGAGTTCCCCCATCTTGAGACTACCAGAAGAGGGAATTGGGTATGTTGTCTTCTGCGACACATCAGGGACCAAAATAGGTTGTGTCCTGATATAGGAAAAATCAATGATCACCTATGACCCATGGTAGTTGAGGCAGTATGAGGATAACTACATGACCCATGACCTAAAGTTAGTAGCAGGGGTATTTTCCTTGAATATGTGGCAGCACTACTTGATTGGTGAATGATTTACCATTTACTCCGACCACAAGAGTATCAGGTATATATTCTCACAGAAAGACCTGAACTTGAGACAACGACGATGGCTCGAGTTCCTCCTGGACTATGACTTTGAGATAGTCTATACTCTTGGGAAGGGGATCGTGGTTTAATATGAACTCAAAAGGAGGTCTGGTTTACAACTGTAGAGTGAGGTGATAGAGTGGCTAGAAGCGATGAAGATATCCTTTGTGGATAGTGATAGAGCAGATTACCTTCAGTCTATGACTGCCACTCCTCCACTCTTACAACGAGTTAGGGAGGCACAACTTGTGGATGTTGACTACGAGGTCTGACATGCTTAGTTATCCTCAGAACAAACTCCTAATGGATTCTCAATTGGTGAGGAGTACATCACCCTTTTCAGAGGAAACACCATAATACCAGTGAAATTACAAGAGGAGGTGTTGAGGGAGTTCCATACATCCCCTTTAGTGATACATCCTGATGTGGCAAAGATATACCAGGACCTCTGACATCAGTACTGGTTTCCAAGTATGAAGAAAGAAGTGGAAGATTTTGTTTCACGATACCTCACTTGTCAGCAATTGAAGGCCGGTCATTAGGTCCCAGTAGGCTTGGCACAACCACTTGAGGTACCAGAATGGAAGTGGGATGGTGTCTCCATGGAATTTGTGACGAGGTTACCACGCACATCCAAGGGCCATGATTCTATCTGGGTGATCGTTGACTGACTCACCAAGATAGATCACTTACTACCCATCTGGGAGTAGGGATTGGTAGAGGTCATGGGGTGCCTCTACATCCATGAGATAGTGCAACTTTACGGGGTTCCTTCGATGATTGTCTCATAATGTGATGAATTCTTTTCATCCCGGTTGTGGAAGGGGTTGCAGGAGGCATTCGGGACTTAGCTACGCTTGAGCACAACTCTTCACCCCTATATGAATGGTCAGGAGGAGCAGACCATACAGACCCTAGAGGACATGATTCGTGCTTGCATCCTTTATTTTGGTCACAGTTGGGAGGACCACCTGCCAATAGTGGAGTTTTCATATAACAACAGCTATCACTCGACCATCGATATGACACCATTTGAGGCCTTGTACAGGTGGCCCTGCAGATCAACTCAATGATAGAGAAACCTAGGGGATTCAATACTCATGGGCCCTGAGTTGGTATGAGCTACCACTGAGAAGGTGCAGATCATCCAGGAGTAGATGAGGACTATACATAGCAGGTATAAATTGTATGCTGACAGGTGGCAGAGACCCTTGGAGTTTTAAGAGGGAGACCATGTTTTACTTCGGGTCTCACCCAGACGAGGGTTGTGGAGATTTGGAAAGGTTAGAAAGTTATCTCTGAGTTTCATCAGACCTTTCCAGATTCTCATCAGATTTGGTGAGGTGGTGTATCACCTATCTCTTCTCCCAAAGATGCACTATGTGCATGATTTTTTTCATGTGTCACAGCTAAGGAGGTACATGTATGATCCATCGCACATCATCGACTAGGGCAAGATGGATATTGATAATGGGGTGACCTTTGCAGAGTTCTCGATGGAGATAGAGGATTGACAGGAGTGGGTCCTTTATGGATTGTTGATTCCTTAGGTGCACATTTGGTGACAATACAGGAATATTCAGGAGAGCACATGGGAGTAGGAGACTCAGATTCATGTTTATTACCACAATTGGTTTGATTCACCTTTGTTTTGGAATTCGGAGACGTAAAGCCCTAAGGTGGGGAGAATGTAATGTCCCAAAATTTCAATGTATTTTTTTTAAATTATAAGGAATTATTTTGAGACCACACGCTTTGACGGAACGTGATTCTGATACATGGGGTTCCTGAAATGTCATTTTGAACTTATTTTAAATCACATTCAGTAAACGCGTGAGAGGATTTTTCTAAATATTGAACCGATTCCTGGATAAAAAATCTGAGGGCACTGTTGAAATAGAAGCATTGGGATTCACCTAGAAAGGACTTAACATCAACCGGTAAGGGTTTGGTAGAAAATTTATTTTTTTCGGACTTTTTGGAAAATTATAAAATAACTAAAAAAAGTTATTTTATTTTCTTTTGCACCGTTGACCAGCAGACGGAAGTGCTGTGGTGCGATGATGAGGTAATGACGAGGCGCATTAAATGTAGCCCCTTAATGGCTCGTTAAGTCACAGCGTAACAGCTACACTATTTCATAAATTAAACAACGCAACGATGAAACATCGCAACATAACAGAAATACTATGACATGTTCCCTTTTTAATTAGCTAACGCGTTGGAGAGTGGGGAATTAAATTGTGGGCAATTCCCCGATGAACCTCCAATGAGTTTACTCTCTAATGAAGAACGACGAACGCTGGTGGAATGTCATAGACTTAGATGTGCCTTGAAGAATGAAGTTGGGAAGCTACGAACAATGTCAACATTTTGACCCCTCAAGGACGGAACACTACGACAGCAAACATCAAACGAGGTAGGGGTTTGAACTATTTAATGTTTCCCCATTCTTTTTCTAAAAACAATGAACGTGGATCAACCCACAAACAGGTTGATCTGCAGATCGTGCATTCTTGCAAGAGGGTGACTTCTTTTGGGATTTCTTTATCTGGGATTAAATTATCACTTGTTTTGATTGAAATACAATCCTCTAACCTCCCCATGTTTTTAAACTTCTAACTCGGAGGGCGTGGGCCGTCATGAACAAGGTCCGAGTCCCTCCTCCTATGCGTTCTTTGTGACCAATTTTTCAAAGTGGCAAAAAGGAACATATGAGGCCATCACAGTGGAGATGGCATCCCCCGGAGGCTGTAGGCGCAAGTGGCGTGAAGAACAGACCACCAGAGCATGTCCGATGGTTCGACGAAGTTCCACTGTCGGCGGGCAGAGACGGTGTGCCCCAGCGGCGCGCCGAGCGGTGGAGACCGCGACCACTATGTCCACAGTGATGGAGACCCTTGGTGCCACATTGGATCCATGTTGACTAGTCAACCCATAGACTTGGTCTGTGGGTGATGTGGAAGGACGCGACAGTATGGCCGCATTAGAGGCCACATGCAACGCGACACATGGCGGGCCACGGTCGCTTGACTGTGGCAGAAGGGAGGCCCCATGGTGACCCATGGGGCAGTAGGGGGGGTGTGGTATCCGACCTTGTACCGACCAAGCAGACAAACCGGTCCACCCTTGGAAGACCGGGAAGGGTGTGGGCCGGACCCACCCTCTCGGGCTGGACCCGCCCCAGTGGGCCGGACCCGCCCAAGTTGGTCGGACCCACCCAAGCGGGCCGGAACCTTCCTACTGGGCTAGATCGGACCTGTAGACCAACAGGTCGAACCCGCTCTACTGGGATGGAGCGAACCCGAAAACCAATGGGCCAGACCCATGTTAGACCAGATCCAGGCCCAATCGACCCCCTTTTTCACTAAAACGCTCGTAACTAATAGAACGTGCGTCCAATTGACACAATATATACGTCATGTGGACCCTTGCTATGAGACGGTCCATCTGAGATACTCTATGTGAGTTTTATTGTAGGTTTTCATTTGGCTGGGTTGGATCAGACTCGAATCCAACCTAGCCCTTTTTACAAAAAATGCTCATATCATACGGACCAGGCATCCATTCGACGCTTCGTATGTTGCATTGGGACCCTTATGAAAAGATGGTCCTTTGGGTTAATCTATGTGGTAATTCATGGTAGTTGTGGTAAAACGATGGCTTGAGGAGAAGATCCTCTTGGAATCAAGCGTGCTAAGTGTGAGAATCTAGTGGCTGACTGTGATGTGAAGAATAAAGAGTGACCCTTCATGGATCGGAATAAGAGAGACCCTTTGTGGATCAGCATAAGAGAGAAACTTCATGGATCAACATGAGAGAGACCCTTCATGGATCAAAAGTAACACAACTCTTTGTTGATCATCTATAGAGTGATCCTTCATGGATTAGCAGCAGAGCGATCCTTCATGGATTAGCAGCTGAACGACCCTTCATAGATCAGTATCAGAGCCCCTTAACAGAATAATATGATCTATATTTATGACTAATCATCTTTACTTATGTACTTAGGTTATACCTGGCGTGATCTATGTATTTTCCTTTGTGCTTTTCTTTGAGATCTTTCTTTTTTGTATTTTTACTTTGTGGATTACTGGGAGACATGAGTTTGTATCAAGGTCCCTACTGAGTATTGTTATACTCACCCATGCATAGACTTCACCCAAACCTATTGTGTATTATGCAGATGACATACAACTTTGACTGGGACTTTGGAGAGCTAGGGATGGAGGGTGCTCAAAGGTGGATCAATAGACGTGGTGTGATACAGTGACATCCAACAGTGAGCTGTACCTACCCTTCAGGTAGGATCCTTGGAAGATGACCTCCAGATCTTGTACTTATTTTTCTGTACTTTCCTTTCATTTGGGCTTGTATTCTGTCCCCTTTACTTTCAGTTTACACCTTTTACTCTCAGTGGTGGTACTTTGTTATTATTGTGATACTTTCTTTCATTTGTGGTTTGCTTGAGTAGTATGCCCTGTCTATGTATGTATAGGTTTAAAGGCAATGCCTTCCCTTTTGGGGATATGCCTTTCTGGTGCTAGTCACTAGCCCCTAGCCTATGGAAGGTGGGCTTAGGGTAGTCACAACATGGGCCCTGACGGACAGGTCGTGAAACTCTTCTCCATCTCCACATCCTTAAGCATCATTCCTTACTTACCTTGGACTCACATCCAATGTAAAGTAAAGAGAGGGAAGTGTTGTAGCCCCAACCTCTTCTATCGTAGCCCTGGCCTCTTTTGTCGTAGCCCTGACCTCTTCCACTAGCAAAGGAGGAAAAGTTTGTGGTTGGTCAAATCTTCTACTTCCTATTGTTTCTCACACCGAGCATGACTCACATGGGATTATAGGTTAATGTTGATCACGATATCCACACAATCCACCTGAAGGATTGAACTACAAGAACTCTGATTTTCATTAACCAAGATATGCAGGAAGCCCACATAGGGCCTATGATCATAGGGCATCCTCCTCAGGAGTAATCCCCAATCCTAATTCCCTCAATCCGTGCATCCTCATTAGAAGTAAGACCCAAATTAAGCCTCCAAACTACCATGAGTTAAAACATCCATCATGGTCCCTTCATAGGGGCATCCTTCTCATGAGTAATCCCCAACCTATCCTCTCAAAGAGATATACTCCCATGCGATTCTTACCAAACTATGTGGGATTTGATTCCAATCCGAATGGGATATGTAGGAAGCCTCCCTGAGGTTCAAACACAATACCAAAATCAAACCTATTATTTTTGGTCCATATCCCTTGTATGTTCTAATTCAACTTTGAATCTCATATCACTTTAAGGTTCCTTGGGCTGTTACAACATAAGTCCCATATTAAACTTTTACTAGGAACCTTTCATCTAGATATACTTTCCACATGATGTTAACTTGTAAGGTTAGGTCCTCATCACATGACCTTAAAAAGGAATGATGTTCCCCATTAAGGGACACCTAAATAAGTGGGTTCTGATTCCTTTTACATGGTACATAGGAATCCAATTTATGGGTTTGATCCCAACATCAAACAATTCCCATCTCCCTAGATGACGATAAATTCCAGAGTGTCCTTTGTCTACCTGGATGAAAATAAATTACAAAGTTACATTCATCTACATGGATGAAAATAAACTCCAGAGTGCCCCACTATGTGGCTTGAAAACTAGTATCATCATAATAATAATCAAATAATCTATAAGTAGTATGTGAGAGGATACCATTGATGGAGAACCTTATAAAAATATAGATATCTCCATCAATGAAGAACCTCAGATACATACTAATGATTCTGAATTCCAAACATGCTAATACTTGATTTCAAATTTAGGATGAACCACATCATACATGAGAATTAATTAAGGATTAATGAACATACCTTAAATCTATAAGAGAGTCCCGTAGTAGGAAATAATTACCCCCAAAAGGATATCATGAGCCCGACCTCCCATCCTCTCGACCAATGTGAGTTCTAAAGCATCATAGGTCAAAACACATAACGATCACTTGTCTTTAGAAAGTAGGTCCCCATGGATAAAAAATCATTGCGTGTTTCTGGTTCCACGAACAAACCTGTTGGAATACTTTTAAAAATAACAAATTGTAATGGGGCTGAACCTGAAGTGAACGACTTAAACTATGGAATCTACTTAACAATATAAAAAGGGATGTATTGACCAATCTTTGTTGGACCATTCTGTTTCCATAAACAATTGTACGCATTTTTGTCAGAAACAAAAAAATGGTGAACCCGACGTGAATACACAAATAATATGATAGAATCATTTAACTGTTAGGCCCTGATTCTCACTCAAATTTACCCAAGAGAAGAAGGTAAGACGGTCCTTGTAGTTTATCTTGGGTTATCGAATCCACAAAGACCTAAGAAGAAACCTATAGACACGTACATTCTATGGACTCTTTTCGGCTATGAAGTGTCCAAATTGGATTGATTTTGAATGGGCTTGAAAGATATCTAATAGATTTAAGTGAATTCAATTTAAAAGAATGAGTTGATCCTAGGTTATCGCTCGGGGTGGATTGGACGTATTTCCTTTTTAATGATTTCAATTTATTATATTTGAGATGAGTTCATTTAAGGAGATAAAACAACATCATCACTTACTGGTTTAATGCCTACACCCTTTAATACTAATCACCTATACACTTGAAGGATCAAAGATTTGTGCACTTCAAGGTAAAGGTTCGTATTAGCACTTGGAGTGTGTGGCCTTAAATTCAACAAGGACGATGGAGTTTAAAAATCATCAAATAAAAATCTCAATTAAAGAAGTGATTATACATTAATGAGGTGATAAATAACATCCAATCCAGACCCTTTCTACTCCCTTGGATCAACCCATAAGTGGGTTTGCCCTCCATTGATTCTATGGTTTCAATGGAAGCGGAAAGTAGACTCATGAGGGAGGAAATGGAGAAGTAAAAAAAATGCAATAAAATAACAATCACTCCACCGTTGTGTGATAATATCACAAGGTTTGGTATGAAAAAGTTCACACCTTGAACCAACAGTATCAAAGTGATAAAGAGAAGAACATAATAATAAGATAAGAAGAACTTTTATTAAGAAACAAGGATGAATTAAAACAACTTACATGTGAAGGAAGAACATTACAAAGAGAAATTGGCAGCATAACATTAAGATGAAAACAAGATCAAAGATCCTCAACTCCTCCACCAAAACTGCCTTCAATAGGAATTTTGGAAGACTTGGGTCGAGCCTCCAACAGTAGAAAGCATCCCACTTGATTATGGTAGGCCTAGGGTGGTGGAAAGTTTTTGGAAAGAAGACTTTTCCACCCTTGACCCGAAAAGGCATCCAGCTTTCATGCACCGAACAGACGCGATTGAAACACATTCTAGATGGCAGAATTTGGGTGGGCCATAGAAGACTTAAATTAATATCCGGATATCCCCTAACATTCTGAAAATTCTCATCCCAAAAAGAGTTATTTGTTTCTAGATATGGTTTAATTGGTGGGATTGTTTTCTGGGCCGCAGAATCTGGCCTGGAATTTTATCTCTAACTTGGGAAGACTAAATGAATACCATGGAGGCCGAATTAGCATTATATCATTAAGCGTGATTTGTTCCTATATATGTCTTCTAGAATCCCACGAAATTTGGGATTAATGGGGACTGTATGTTGGGCCCCACAGTCTCCTCAGTGGGCTGGTGTCCAATCTGCCTTATCTAGAATTGCTTCCTTTCATCACAAAATATCCCCATCTTCTTCCATGAATTCTCCATTAATCCCTGAATGAAACATGTTCATATTGGAGTGTAGATCAATTTCCAAAAATATAAAATTAAAATATGTATAATCAGATGAATCATTGGGTACTTCAAATGATGTTAAAAAATGTACCACATAATAGTGCATTTTAAGAAGGTATTACAATCATAATGTGAAATGATGTTCAAAGTGTAAAATGCACTAAAATGGTGTTTATGAATAATAAAGAACATAAATATTATATATATTAACAATGAATATTATCCTCATTTAGTGGATAATCAGGCCCCTTATACACTCAAAAGAAAATGAGGACTGAAAAAAGAAATCAATCATGAATGTGTTCACTCAAGTGAGATGCTGCTTTGCTGGAGTTAATTATTTGTGTTTTTCATATATAAAAACACTTCCTTTTCAGAAATCTATTCGATCCAATGAAATCCATAAAGTTTTCACCAATGAATGCCCCGAATGCTACTCAATATGGATCTTTATCCATGTGAAGGATGTCATCACAGACTCAACGTCTTCAATGTTGGGTATCAAACTCATTGGTCTGAGAGTACCGGCAAAATGGTATGATCCTGACCTTAGAGGCTACCCGACATGCCCTATAGCTCAACAATCGTTGCCGATAATCTGGACAGCAACGACTAGTAGTTCTAAAGAAGACTGTGCTGATCATCGTCTTCAACCATTTTAGGTGTTTATCCCTGGAACACAACAACTTGTCCCTCCCATATTTCAAGGAGGTGGATCAAGAGGGCACTTATGGACTCGTCTAGGAGACACTGAGGTCCTTCTCAAGGGCTCCTACCAGCAATTGCCACCACCAATTCCATGTGGAAATTAACCCTCAACATGATGAGGGTGTCGCCTTCGGCTGTCCTGCTCAGGTCCCTTAGACCTGAGCACGCAAGACAGCCCACCAGGGACAACAACCAGCCAATAGGGAGAAGGTTCACACCTTTTCCCCCTCCAGACAGGCCCACTAACCCAGTTTGGTGGAAAACAGTGAGTAGGCACATACACTCATCTGCCTTCATTTGGCTAGCCTGCAAACTCACCTGGTGGAATTTAGAGAATCCCACCAACCAAATATGGTGGCAACCTACAAGCAAGAACATACAACTACCTGCACCCACTAAGACTTCCAGCAAACTCATCCGGAAGCACCCAAAGAAGTTTGCTGATCATGTTTGGCTTCAAACAACAAGCATACACAGACTCCTGCCAACATTTATCAAGACTACCAGTAGTCACATTTGGATACTTAAAATACTCCTAGATAAATGTGACTACTGGTAGTCTAGTCAGACCAGGTAAAACAATCAGGAAATATTGGTAAAACCATCCCATTAATTGTGGGATGAGTCTGCTAATCAGCACCCACAAAGACTCATCCGGCAGCACCCACCAAGACTCCTCCGGTAGGAGTCACATTTATCTGCTGATGAGTCTGCTGATCATCATCCGACATCACCCAAAGAAGTCTGCTGATCATGTTCAGGAAATCCCAACCAATCCCATTACTTGGGGTAAAACAATCAAGAAGTGTCCACTCTAGTCAGACCAGGTCAAGGAAATATTGGTGAAATAAGAAGAAGATATTATAAACATGTGGAAACAGTTAGCTAAAGATGACATACTAATCATGTTACAACCTTAATCCACCTTTCAATACAGCATTCCAGAGGTGTTGGTGGAATATTGTATGCATGAAATCTGCCTCAACATATGGAAAGCTATTCATCACTTAAAAAGAAAAATTTATTATCCTATGATGAGTATCAAAATAAAATCAGGGTAATAGAAGGGTTACAAGTCCAAATTGACTTAGAATCTCTTCTGTCTTCCTGAAATCCAATGATTAAGAACCAGTAAGGATCTATTTGACGTGCATGCCTTGATGCATTAATGAGGTTGAGAAAAATAATTGGAGATACCCCATATAGTGTTTGTATTATAGGATGGGGCGTGCATGGAGCATTTCCTTTCACTAATCTCCCAATCTAATAAATCCCACCAAAGGTGGAATCATGAAATGTCATTTCCCCATACCGGCTAAAACAAACAGAATCTATTCATGACTGAAGATATGCTCAATAAGAACATGCCTCGACCAACTTTCACTAATTTTGGGCCAGAAGAGTGCAGGCTATTGAGATACTTTTATGTCAATCATGTGAGAATATTGAGTAGGAATCCTACTTAGAGGATTTCAGTCATCAGATTGAGATATCCAATAAATAAAAGGAAAAATCCCATCCTCAGTGGGAATCAATCATATCCCAATTATGGAAGATGAAATAGAGTGAATCCTCTCATTTTTCCCATCCCATGATCTGGTGAAATCACTTGGAAAGAACACAACAAAACTCTTTGGGAATTCCCTTCAGGACACTGACCACCAAAAATACACTAGAGAACTAATAAAGAAGAGGAAAAGGTCTCATGGAGGGCGCAGAAGAAGGTGATTTTTCATAAATACCATTAGAATTACTACAAGGAACTACATATCTATGAATGTAATCAATTCTGTCATTGAATATACTCTAGAACATAAGACCAATTCAGAGGATTCTGAAGAAGAAGTTCCTATTCATAAGATGGTCCACATCGAAACGAATGCATGAGGTGTACATAACTAAAACCAGAGGATCATAGAAAATTTGGGTACCCCTAAAATAATCAACCTATATACCATCAAAGGGAACCTAATAATGGAAAATTTAAGGTTTATACCATGTATCACCTCCCCTTGGAGAAGAAAAATTCCATTCACTAGAGGAAATATTTGCTTAGCAAGAGGAGGAAATTAGAGAGTTGAGGAGACTCAATATAGAGTTATCCCAAGGCATCCTTCCTACTAGATATTCTCTATAAGAATACCCTCAAATCGCACTTCCAGTTGGCCCACCTTAGCAATGATGTTTTTACACAGCAAATGAAATAGAAAGATAACATCTACTCAATGTGGGATATCAAACTCTAATATATTTGAATCCCAAAATTTCAGATCAAGAATTCCCTCCATTGGGTACACATCCAAAAAATGTTCAGGCACATACTTATAGGCCTACCCCTTTTGGTTACCCACAAGAGATGTAGAGACCCGAATCCTGACGTACATGGAAATTACATTACATTTGTGGAATACTTAGTACATAACAAAAACACACACACAAGGATCGTAATAGTTTAGTGTCTTTGGAAACTCGGAATATAATCTTCTAATCCTGGTGAAAGATCTTCAACATCTCCCATAAAGATCTTCCTTTTTTTAATACCTAAAACCTTTCTTTATATCCTGGGGAAAAGAAAACATAAAAGGGTGAGCTCAAATTCTCAGTAAGGGTAAAAAAAAGAAATATCAATCACATCATATACATAAGCACATAACTTTTGGAAATATTAACCTGTAAAAGAGATCATAATTTCATAACCTGGGATAACTCCTGGCAGTGAAATGTAATCACAATAATCATAACTTAAAACATTAAAACTTTTTGGCATACACACATAATCATAGAGAATCATTTCTTATTAGTCAAGACTCATTGCGAAGACAATCTTAGTGGACAAAGTCCCTTTCTGAACCGAGTCACCCTCGTTTCAGTCCTGTTTCACTGAACCGGTATAACCTACCATTCCAGCCATGTCTATCTCATGAGATATAAAATCTTTACCCAATGCATTGGAGGGAGGTATAGGTCCCACCCATCTCATAATTATACCATTCTTATGTGTGCCACAAAATCATAAACCATACATCATTTCATAACCCATGTAATAAAAATGGGAATCTTAAACATCATGACATCATAAATCAATTCATATACGATAAAGGAATTCATAAAAATAATTCCATCATAACATAATAAAATCAATGTAATAATAGGGATAAAAACAGAAACCTTTATTATCTTAGATGGAAAATAATCTTGATAAAACACTAGAACTTCATTCTTGAGGAAAATATCCTTTCTACTTCAAAAACATTTTCCTTTCTTAACATGTCTTACAAATTTTAAACTAAAAGAAGTTTATTAAAAATAAACATGAAAACTTGTAAAGGATGCTTCTTGGAAATAATGTTTTAAAAATCCATTCATGTCGTATAAGTTAAAAAAAACATTCTTCTCGTACTTTTGTCGGAAAAGTCAAAAAAGTACCTCGTACGAAAAACGACAAAAGATTCCTTTCATATCTTTTAATAAAAACTCACCGAAGGGTAAAATAGGATTTAAACAATTGTAGGTTAATATAAATAACATTACATATTAAGGAAACATGGATGTGGATGATAAAATACACCCCAGTAAATACTAAAGCATAAACAATCTCGGATAAAAATGAGATTGTGATATTTTCCCTTACCTTAGGTCTGATTTGCTTCGTAACTGTCCGAAACTCCTGTATAATGATTTAAATAATGTCATTGACTTATTAAAGAATCATATTCATTGTTATGATATCATATATGGTTCACTTATGACTTTATATTACCCGTTCTTTTGTAAATTCCATGTTAAAGAAGCGTTTTGGGTAAAATCGTTTCATTTATCATAGGTGTTTTGACTTGTTGTTCTTGACATTATTATTACTTATATCATGATTTACTTACTTCCAGAATATAAAATATGATTTATATATCAAATATATTCAGTATATATATATATATATAATAGATAGATAAATGAAATGAAAAACACCGTTCATGGAGACGGTAGTCCGTACGTACGCATGAACGTTGTTTTCCTTTCCTTATTGTCTTGAATGGAAGTAAGTAGATGACATACATATATATATATATATACATAAATCCAATAGCTTTATAATGTCATATATTTCATTATTATTTCTTATATATACTTTATAATCATTCATAAATGGTTAACATGGAGAATGAATCTCATCGCGTCGTGGAGACGGTAGTCCGTACGTACGCACGAGCGATGATATCATTTCCATAATTATTGAATTGAATTGGAGTGGATTATACAATATATCAGAATCAATATGATGTTTTAATAACTATGTATAGTTATTCTTTACACCATTATACCCATCCATGTAAGGTGGTGGTGGAAAATAGATTACACCACGGCGTGGAGATGGTATTCCGTACGTACGCACGTGCGGTGATTTCTTTTTCCGTAGGATGGATAGATGGTGAAATAGGGTTGTTTCATACTTATAATAACATATCCGTATATGAGTCATACTGATGTTATTACTTCATAATGAAACAACCTAAGAAGAAGAAGTGGAAGAAGAAATAAAGGTGAAAGAATTGGTAACGGAAATTACCTCTTCTTTGAAGCGCCTCTTTGAGACCTCCTCTTAGGGCACTAAAATTGGTCTTTGAGGAAGACCAGAACCTCTAGGATGTTTCTAGGGAAGTGGAGAAGAGATTTTGGCAGGGTTTGGCCGAGCTTGAAGGCTCAAAGTTGTGTGAGGAAGAGAGGGAGGAGGTGCCCTTTTATAAGGGAGGAGAGGGGCACCTTTGGAATAACTAAAACTATTATTTTATTATAAAGTCATGTTCGGTTTTAAATAGCTCCAAATTAATATATTTCGAATCTAAGGTGGGGATGGGTCTAAATCCTCTCATCCAATAGAATTTAGACAAGTTTAGGTTCCTATTTTAACCTTATCATTTAGATTTAACATTAAGTTAAATAAGTTTACTTTTACCGTGTCTTCTTGTGTTCTTATACTATAAGGTTAATAAACTTACTATAAGCAGCCAAAAGAACCCCAAGTTGTTTATTATTAATATATATAACCTTATCTAAGTCATTGGGCCGAACCTTAGATTTTTAGGAATAAAATAACAATTAATAATATAATATTTGTTTTAAAAACTATTTTATATCAATTTTGACACTATTTGGTAATTGAATTTTGTGAAAATCATAACATTATGACAAGTTATAAAAAAGTTAATTAAATCAATAATAACATGTCATATTAACCTAGAAAGTTAGTGTAAATCATAAAAAGTCTCAAATTATATTTATTTGGGTATTTATAACATCAATTATGTCAATATTTCATTAATAAGATAATTACTGCATCATCGTTGTGTCATAAATAAATTAAATTATTTAATGTCTAAAAATTACAAATAAAATACCATTATGTAGGAAATCGTTTTATCTTTCTAATGAATATTTATAGTAAAATTTATAGTATGTATAACCCTATATTAAAAATGATTTACTTATTAAACTTTGATTTTAACCATTTTAACCCTTCTTTAAATAAATTAATAATAAATGTCCTAATCTAATCCAAGTGGGCCTAAATGGTCATATTTTATTCCTAAGTTTGTTTTTGGTCGAATTAAACTTATCCAATAGAATTAGGACATGTGTTAGGGTAATAATAATATCATCTTTACCCTTGATTACCCTATTTACTTTTAATCGTGGTAAAAAAAAGTAAAAAGTTACTATTCACCAAAAATTATTTTCATCTCATTGAACCACATTTTAGTCCTTGATATTAACCGTGTCTCTCGGATTTTTGAAATTCCACTCATAGAAGCGGTAAAATTAAGTTTTATGAAAAATTCAGTTTTTTTTAACTACCACTTAGTGGTTTCACTATTCATCAAAAATTGAAAGTTTCCAAAAAAATACCAAAAATTAGATCTAAGCTATATTTGATATTATGAATTCAAAAATTTTGTCTATTTTATCAAATTAAAAACATATCAGTTGCATTAATTAATTTAAAAATTAATTCCCGTCGTCAAAACAAATAGCGTGTTCTTAAGAGATAATAACTATCAAAAGATTGACACTTGTTTATGACTGGTTTAAATGTGAAATTACATCCAATGACCAACATTGTATTAAATTGTAAAAATATATTCTAAATATACTTTAAAACCACTCAAATTAATAATTTATCACTATTAAATATTTCAATTAAAAAAGTTGTTTTTAATTATAATTTAGTAATTTTCACTATTCGTCAGAATATGAAAGTTATCCGAAAAGTACCAAAATTTCACCTTAGGCTAAATCCGATACTCCAAATCCAAAAATGAAGTCCATTTTGAAAAATAAAATTTACAAAATTTCAAAAAGTTGTTATTAATATTCATAACGGCTAGTTTTAATAATATTTTAATAGCATATCGTTGTTTAGTGAAACTTGGTGTTGCGTACAACACACGCTATCGTGGAAGGTCGTGATTGCGTGTAATTCAAGCTAGGTCAGAGATGTGTGTTGTGAAATCTCCTTTTGGTGTAGCGTATAACACAAGACATTAATGAAATTAAAAATAATATTTTTCATAAAATCTCGGGGTGTTACATTCTACCCCCCTTAAAATGAATTTTGCCCTCGAAATTCGTCTGGGTTATAAATGGTTTACTATTCGAAAGTTTCTTTTATAGAAACCCACATCGTAAAAAGGAATACCAAAACCAATCTTTAACAACAAAAGTATGAAACGTAATGGTTACCCAAATAAACTAATCACTGGGGTTCCACACAGGTGAAAATATGGATATGGAAGAGAAATCTAACCATCATGTTCTGATGGAGAGTGGTAGAGAACATGGCTATGGAAAAGAAAACAATCACAAATCCATAAATTTGTGACGATCTAAGGTACCATCTGATTAATCAGATATAAGAGCACTAGGACAACATTTTTGGTTTTCAAGATCGTTTCCTTAAAGTTGATGAAATTGGAATTAGAAGAAATACTTTCGTGATTTTGGTATAGTCTCACCATTTGTCGTTCTTTGGAAATTTCCACTTCATATCTTAAAGAAATGAAGTTGAATTTGTCATTCGTGATGTGTTAGTAGATCATGTGATATAATGATGGGTCATTCCATCTATCTAAAACAAAAGGTTAGAAAAGTTATCAAAAAATACATAAGTCCATCTATAGTGAGATTCATCATATAGGGTTGCTAAAATGGACTTATACTTCATATATCATACTGCGTAATATAATAAAACTAGTTTCTACTAAACAGGGACTTCCTGTAGGTCAGTGGTAGGTGATAAAGGCCAGTCGTACTTTGGTTGTGGGTTTGATTCCCACAGCCTTGTCCGACGCGATGGGATGTCGCCCGTCCTGCAGGTTGTCCTTTTTCTAAAACTATATTACTATAACATCCCATCAATACTATCGAAAAACAAATAATACTAACTTATGTCCAACATAATCCATTCCAATCTTTAGGCTTATCCATAATACTGCAGTCCACTCTCAGAGATTTAATACCATCGTTGATCCCCATATATCATAAGATATATCTTGTTGGTCACATTCCAAACATTCAAAGGCCTTAATCTTGTACTCTCTTGAATACCCATTGAACCTTAGTGAAAACATGAATGCTGTTAAAAGTTAACTCTTTCCACATACCAAAATCCTCAAAATTCTATATACTCAAACCATGATATAACCTTCTCATTATATCAGTCATGAGCTCATGAATACTATCAAACATTTAATTTTCTCCTTATCCCTTCATTATGCGCATATCATCTACTTTCCAAAAATACTGGTACCATTCATCACATACTTTCAAAACATAAGGAAAGACAACAATGTAACAATCCTTAGATGTCTCTTTATTCCATAGTACCATGAGATTACTTATACAACATTACACTTGATAAACATGTAATCATTCCACTACATTCTTAAACCATTGACCGAGCTTCAACAATTCTTTCATCTCACATATCATTTGTAGTCTCATCATCATCATCAACATAAATACTACCCATACGACCATACTGATTCTCTTCATGAGACTTTCCCTTAGGGCATTGGTTTGCATAATGCCTGTACATTCCATATTTAAAACATTTAACCATTGTTGATGTCGTAGCAATACCATTATCCGCATCCCTGGTGTTAACTGATCCTTTTCCTTTGCACTTACTGGCTTTGTGTCCTTCTTTTCCACACCCAAAGAATCTTCCAGTTCCTTTGAAACATTCTCCTTGATGCCTCTTCCCACATGATTTACATAGGGGAAATTGAACTTTCTTTCCTCTATTATCATCATGAAATTCCATCTTTCTCTTATTAGCCGAGTCAGGAAACTTACCAAATTTTACTTTATTGATCATATTATGAGATTTCTGATTCGGCATAATAATGATGTTTGGACTTCCAAATCCTATTTCATTTGGTTGCTCATGAAGAATATCATTCCATTGTCCATCATATCCTCCATCATCATGAATCATCTTGCTTCCAGCCATTTTCTAAAACCCAAAAAGAATAGTGTGAGAGGCAAAAAACATGCTAGGGAAAACAACATTATAAAGG
Source organism: Viscum album (assembly GCA_963277665.1). Classification (NCBI taxonomy): domain Eukaryota; kingdom Viridiplantae; phylum Streptophyta; class Magnoliopsida; order Santalales; family Viscaceae; genus Viscum; species Viscum album. The sequence continues at coordinate 434,641,671 of OY728123.1, read as the reverse complement.
GGGAGTATCCTCAATATCTAACTTCTTAGGTTAAATTCTAAGATAGTTATCGTAATTCTAGTACTATAACCTATACGTATACTTAACCTTAGGGACATCCCTAGACTTAGACATACCTTAGAAATATCTCTAGGGATCTCACTAACGTTTTCGCATCCTAGTTTCCAAAGGTTGACTAAACCTTTCCTCTAATACCAACTGTAGAGACCTGAAGCCTGACGTACATGGACATTACATTACATTTGCGGAATACTTAGTACATAACAAAAACACACACACAAGGATCGTAATAGTTTAGTGTCTTTGGAAACTCGGAATATAATCTTCTAATCCTGGTGAAAGATCTTCAACATCTCCCATAAAGATCTTCCTTTTTTTAATACCTAAAACCTTTCTTTATATCCTGGGGAAAACAAAACATAAAAGGGTGAGCTCAAATTCTCAGTAAGGGTAAACAAAAGAAATATTAATCACATCATATACATAAGCACATAACTTTTGGAAATATTAACCTGTAAAAGAGATCATAATTTCATAACCTGGGATAACTCATGGCAGTGAAATGTAATCACAATAATCATAACTTAAAACATTAAAACTTTGTGGCATACACACATAATCATAGAGAATCATTTCTTGTTATTCAAGACTCATTGCCAAGACTATCTTAGTGGACAAAGTCCCTTTCTGAACCGAGTCACCCTCATTTCAGTCTTGTTTCACTGAACCGGTATAACCTACCATTCCAGCCATATCTATCTCATGAGATATAAAATCTTTACCCAATGCATTGGAGGGAGGTATAGGTCCCACCCATCTCATAATGATACCATTCTTATGTGTGCCACAAAATCATAAACCATACATCATTTCATAACCCATGTAATAAAAATGGGAATCTTAAACATCATGACATCATAAATCAATTCATATATGATAAAGGAATTCATAAAAATAATTCCATCATAAAATAATCAAATCAATGTAATAATAGGGATAAAAATAGAAACCTTTATTATCTTAGATGGAAAATAATCTTGATAAAACACTTGAACTTCATTCTTGAGGAAAATATCCTTTCTACTTCAAAAACATTTTCCTTTCTTAACATGTCTTACAAATTTTAAACTAAAAGAAGTTGATTAAAAATAAACTTGAAAACTTGTAAAGGATTCTTCTTGGAAATAATGTTTTAAAAATACATTCATGTCGTATAAGTTAAAAAAACATTCTTCTCGTACTTTTGTCGGAAAAGTCAAAAAAGTACCTCGTACGAAAAATGACAAAAGATTCCTTTCATATCTTTTATTAAAAACTCACCGAAGGGTAAAATAGGATTTAAACAATCGTAGGTTAATGAAAATAACATTACATATTGAGGAAACATGGATGTGGATGATAAAATACACCCCAGTAAATACTAAAGCATAAACAATCTCGGATAAAAATGAGATTGTGATATTTTCCCTTACCTTAGGTCCGATTTGCTTCGTAACTGTACGAACCTCCTGTATAATGATTTAAATAATGTCATTGACTTATTACAGAATCATATTCATTGTTATGATATCATATATGGTTCACTTATGGCTTTATATTACCCGTTCTTTTGTAAATTCCATGTTAAAGAAGCATTTTGGGTAAAATCGTTTCATTTATCATAGGTGTTTTGACTTGTTGTTCTTGACATTATTATTACTTATATCATGATTTAATTACTTCTAGAATATAAAATATGATTTATATATCATATATATTCAGTATATATATATATATATATATATATATAATAGATAGATAAATGAAATGAAAAACACCATTCATGGAGACGGTAGTCCGTACGTACGCATGAACGCTGTTTTCCTTTCCTTATTGTCTTGAATGGAAGTAAGTAGATGACATACATATATATATATATACATAAATCCAATAGCTTTATAATGTCATATATTTCATTATTATTTCTTATATATACTTTATAATCATTCATAAATGGTTAACATGGAGAATGAATCTCATCGCGTCGTGGAGACGGTAGTCCGTACGTACGCACGAGCGATGATATCATTTACATAATTATTGAATTGAATTGAAGTGGATTATACAATATATCAGAATCAATATGATGTTGTAATAACTATGTATAGTTATTGTTTACACCATTATACCCATCCATGTAAGGTGGTGGTGGAAAATAGATTACACCACGGCGTGGAGATGGTATTCCGTACGTACGCACGCACGGTGATTTCTTTTTCCGTAGGATGGATAGATGGTGAAATAGGGTTGTTTCATACTTATAATAACATATCATTATATGAGTGATACTTATGTTATTACTTCATAATGAAACAACCTAATAATAATAAGTGGAAGAAGAAATAAAGGTGAAAGAATTGGTAACGGAAATTACCTCTTCTTTGAAGCGCCTCTTTGAGACCTCCTCTTAGGGCACTAAAATTGGTCTTTGAGGAATACCAGAACCTCTGGGATGTTTATAGGGAAGTGGAGAAGATATTTTGGCAGGGTTTGGCCGAGCTTGAAGGCGCAAAGTTGTGTGAGGAAGAGAGGGAGGAGGTGCCCTTTTATAAGGGAGGAGAGGGGCACCTTTGGAATAACTAAAACTATTATTTTATTATAAAGTCATGTTCTGTTTTAAATAGCTCAAAATTGATATATTTCGAAGCTAAGGTGGGGATGGGTCGAAATCCTCTCATCCAATAGAATTTAGACAAGTTTAGGTTCCTATTTTAACCTTATCATTTAGATTTAACATTAAGTTAAATAAGTTTACTTTTACCGTGTCTTCTTGTGTTCTTATAATATAAGGTTAATAAACTTACAATAAGCAGCCAAAAGAACCCCAAGTTGTTTATTATTAATATATATAACCTTATCTAAGTCATTAGGCCGAACCTTAGATTTTTAGGAATAAAATAACAATTAATAATATAATATTTGTTTTAAAAACTATTTTATATCAATTTTGAAACTATTTGGTAATTGAATTTTGTGAAAATCATAACAGAATGATAAGTTATAAAAAAGTTAATTAAATCAATACTAACATGTAATATTAACCTAGAAAATTAGTGGAATTCATAAAAAGTCTCAAATTATATTTATTTGGGTATTTATAACATCAATTATGTCAATATTTCATTAATAAGATAATTACTGCATCATCGTTGTGTCATAAATAAATTAAATTATTTAATGTCTAAAAATTACAAATAAAATACCATTATGTAGGAAATAGTTTTATCTTTCTAATGAATATTTATAGTAGAATTTATCGTATGTATATCCCAATATTAAAAACGATTTACTTATTAAACTTTGATTTTAACTATTTTAACCCTTCTTTAAATAAATTAATAATAAATGCCCTAATCTAATCCAAGTGGGCCTAAATGGTCATATTTTATTCCTAAGTTTGTTTTTGGTCGAATTACACTTATCCAATAGAATTAGGACATGTGTTAGGGTAATAATAATATCATCTTTACCCTTGATTACCCTATTTACTTTTAACCGTGGTAAAAAAAAGTAAAAAGTTACTATTCACCAAAAATTATTTTCATCTCATTGAACCACATTTTAGTCCTTGATATTAACCGTGTTTCTCGGATTTTTGAAATTCCACTCACAGAAGCGGTAAAATTAAGTTTTATGAAAAATTCAGTTTTTTTTAACTACCACTTAGTGGTTTCACTATTTATCAAAAATTGAAAGTTTCTAGAAAAATACCAAAAATTAGATCTAAGCTATATTTGATATTATGAATTCAAAAATGTTGTCTATTTTATCAAATTCAAAACATATCAGTTGCATTAATTAATTTAAAAATTAATTCCCGTCGTCATAACAAATAGCGTGTTCTTAAGAGATAATAACTATCAAAAGATTGACACTTGTTTATGACTGGTTTAAATGTGAAATTACATCCAATGACCAAAATTGTATTAAATTGTAAAAATATATTCTAAATATACTTTAAAACCACTCAAATTAATAATTTATCACTATTAATTATTTCAATTAAAAAAGTTGTTTTTAATTATAATTTAGTAATTTTCACTATTCATCAGAATATGAAAGTTATCCGAAAAGTACCAAAATTTCACCTTAGGCTAAATTCGATACTCCGAATCCAAAAATGAAGTCCATTTTGAAAAATAAAATTTACAAAATTTCAAAAAGTGGTTATTACTATTCATAATGGCTAGTTTTAATAATATTTTAATAGAATATCGTTGTTTAGTGAAACTTGGTGTTGCGTACAACACACGCTATCGTGGAAGGTCGCGATTGCGTGTAATTCAAGCTAGGTCAGAGATGTGTGTTGTGAAATCTCATTTTGGTGTAGCGTATAACACAAGACATTAATGAAATTAAAAATAATATTTTTCATAAAATCTCAGGGTGTTACAAGAGATACCAGTGGTGCCTCTACCAGTGGTCCTTCTAGTTGTCGCACCCCTTCAGGCTCTAGCCTCCACACCTATCCAGGTCCTGGATCAGCCAGATATTCCTTGAATTCTTGTAAACACAGTTGTGTCATTAACAAATCTATTGGAATCCATAGAAGGATGGTGAGGGATAATACGACCATAAAAGAAGGATCACACCAAATGGTTGGATCCTAACCTTCCTCCTCTAAACATTTGGAATCCTACATTTCTGATTTTCAATGGATCGGGAGATCTAGAGTAGAACTTCATGCATTTATTGTGTCACTACAATCCCATGATGGGGACCCCTGAGCAGCCGGAAGCAGTGAAACTTAGATGTTTCGTGCAATCAATACAGGGTCTAACCTTTTTATGGTACATTAGTTTGTAGTCCAAATTGATTAATGTATGGTAAGATCTTTGTTAGTCGTTCATTTTCTAGTTTAGCTCAATTCTACAGAAGACAATAGTCTTTGATCTTACAAACTACAAACAAAGGAAGAATGATAGGGTCTCAGGCTTCATTAATTAGAGGAAAGTATTAACTTACTCCTTGAACCTACTGATACCTAAAGAAGATCTATTGTCTATCTGTATAGAAAATCTCCATGATGAGTTTCAGACATCATTGATCCTTGTGAAATACATAGGAGGGTTTCGGGATCTGGCCACAATTTCTCAACAACCAGAAAACTTCATCACATAGACCAAATCCAAGTCTTGGGTAATCCCGTGAGCTAAAGGAAGGAGAATAAAGAAGGCAAAGGCCGATACATTTTCACTTAAGCTGGACCCTGTAACCACTGTTAACTCAAAGCCTACATCATACTATAGGGCTCCACCTCCTGAGCATCAACAATAATGAACACCTTGTCAAGATGATCAAAGAGATCAGAGGTAAAAACAATTTGAGAAGTTTAAAAACAAGGTCTATTCTTTTTGAAATGACCAAGTCCTTTGATAATTTATCTCAGATTTGGAAAAAAACTTAGTCCAGTTTACAAATCCCAAGAATCCTAACAAAGAAGGTGATGAGGATCTCCTAAACTATTTCCCTTTCCATCAAATGTTGGGTAATCCCATCCAGTATTGTTTTGTTTTTAAAGACATCCTACAAAAGATGGTAGATTCTGGGAAAGTGAAACTAAAGAATTCATCATCCCAGGTAGAATATGTTTTTGTTACCAATCCGGAGGAGGAAGGTGAGTGGATAGAAGTTAAAAGTAATATTTTTCAAATGTTTGGTTACTATGTGGTCCGAAAATAATCGAACGAACTCATGAAATTCTATGAAAACAAATAAAACACTAGACTTTGCCTCCTTCCGCTTCCGCTACAACAAATACAGCTTCATCAAAAGCCCAGTCCTTTGAATGATCATCCTCAAAGAAGTGATATAGACGAAAGTATAAGGAGAAATTAGAAAAATAAGAGCTTGTTTCAAATACAAAGTTATCTTTTACCTTAGCGGATTTCATGCCGACCATCTCAACAACATGGGTACCGCCCCTCCAAACAATACAACAAGATTCAACCCCCAGGAAAAATCTTCATCAGATAAAGAGTTGATCTTTGGTTATATTAATATTATTCAATTAATATATCCTTACTAAAATGATGATTCTAATTATAAACCTAATTTTCCCACACTTGATTGGGGAACCAGTAAAAGAGGTTGTTTGATTCGAGGATATAGGGTAAGATGTGGTCGTGATAGGATCCACTACTTCAACCAAACCCCCACTCAAATCGTATACATGGACGAAACTTGTGGGAAAGTTCTTTAGTGAGATCAATAGGAACAATAGAGTTATTCCTCCACACATGGCAAGGTCTACCCTTAGATAATTATCTTGGAAGACTAGTTAGAGGATACACCACCACCTCTTAGGAAGGTAGGAAGACCTTGCTAGCCTAATCCACCAAGAGCAGAAGCACTTCCAACTCCTTCCCCAAGAGACGGTCCATACACATTAGGAACCTCAACTCCTAGGCACCTGAAAAAGAGAATCTCTATGCTGGGAAACGTAGAAATCTAAATTAAAATTATGATGTTTTGATGCAAATGGCCCATTTTTCGGCCAAGTTATCAATCTTGGATGCTCTAATTTTATCAAAAGACCTTCGAGAAACACTCATTGAGGCATTTTCAAGCCCTCAAGAATTTGAAGTTGAGGTCACCACTACTGAAGTATATCACCTGAAGAATTATTCTGTGGACTGCCATGCATTCATTTCCTTCCCCATCCAAGGTGTGGATTATTCCATACAAGTACATGTTAGACCCTTTTATATATCTAGTTGGATAAATTACACTTATATCCAAAGAGCCTTCACTGAAAATAGTCCCAGAGTAAACCTCATCCTAGTTCAGAAACTTCATCAACTGGGTCTCAATGAATCTCACATATCTCCCTCAACTCTAATGTTATAGGGTTACGATAAGAATGATCAAGAACCTATCGATGATATCACACTCAGAACATAGTTTAGAGATCTTGTATCTGACTCAGGATTCATGTGGTCTGACAGGACATAGATTTCAATGTTCTATTGATAAGACCTTAGATACATCAGCATGAAACCATTCCTTCATCATACCACCAATGACTCAAAAATTATATCAAAAAAAAATTGGGGAATTTTATGGAGAAAAGGACTCTTTCAAATCCTATGAGACACAATACATCAATGCAAGGTTCTATCATAATGATGGGAAGAAATCAATGGCTAATGATGCTGCCCAAATCAATGTACCAAATGGATTATAGATGATCCCAATTTACCCTTTTAATTATCTTAGTGAATATCACATGCTTACTATTAGTCAAATTGAAAGGGTGGGACATAATTAAAATTTTCATTCAGAAAATTTTGTATTTTAGATCATGATAGTTGAGCCCAATTATGCTGACGAAGTTACCAACCCTCCAAAGGATAATGAAAGATTGAATGAAAATTTCTTCATTATATCCACTGAGACTCAAAAAAGCCTAGTTTTTCCAGCCAAACTAGAAGAATCCATCATGAATATAGGATAAATTGAAGAGACACATTCTCAATCCCTCGCTTCCCCTTCAGGAATCCAAGAATATTTCATGCCAGCAAGTGAGCCTGAAATGATTTCCTCATACTCCAGATGTCCAAATGGAAACTCCCATATTCCCTTTGAGAAACTTGTTTTTATCATATCCTCCCAAATAAGAAGCACAAGAAGTGAAGCATGAGTAAGATAAAGAAGAATAAGATCTTAGGGACACCCCTCTAGCATTTGAGGAAGGAATACCCACCACTGTGGATGAACTCAAAGAAACAAATTTGGGTACATAGGAAGATCCACGCCCACTCTAATTAGTGCGGCCATGAATCCTAGAGAATAGGGGGTATATACATCTTTCCTAAAGAATAATCATAATTCTTTTTCATAGAATTACATAGAGATTATAGATCTTGAACTTAAGGTGGCCACCCATAATTTGGGTTTTACAAAAAATCATAGGGGATACAAGTAGGTAGCCAGGAGGATGCACCCGACCCAAACCTCCATGATTGATGGAGAAGTAGAAAAACTAATCAAGTTTGAATTTATCTGAGATGTACAATACCTAAAATGGCTATCCAACATTGTCCCTATGAAAAATAAGAATGATAAAATCAGAGTTTTTATCAATTTCAAAGATCTCAACTAGCATTATCCCAAAGATGACTTCCCATTTCCAATAACTAAACTCATTATAGATGAAATAGATGGCTACCAAGACCTATCCTTCATAGATGGATACTATAGGTACAATAAAATACATATGGCCCCAGAAGATGAAGAAGACACATCTTTTAGATTCCCTCATGGAGTATTCTATTATTGGTTAATTCCCGTTGGCTTGGAGAACACTGGTGCCAAATACCAACATGATATAAATCACATATTCAAACACTTATTAAGGATATTTGTTGAATTCTATGTTGATGATCTAGTAGTCAATTCCCAACAACGTTCTAGCCACATGGATGATTTAGAGACCATATTTAGTTAACCCTAACAACATAATTTGAAGATGAACCCCTTAAAATGTGATTTTGGGGTAACCTTAGGGAAATTTATTGGATTCTTCATATGCCATCGTGGCATTGAATTTTATCCTAATAAGACTAAATATATCCTTCTCATGTCACATCCTTGAAACTTGAAAGAGTTGAGATAAATTCAAGGGCACTTGGCCTATATCTGGTGCTTCATTGAAAACCTTGTAAGAAAGTGTTCAAACTTCATAAAATTGATGAAGAATGGGGTCACTTATCAGTGGACCAATGACTATCAAGAAGAATTTTATGCCCTTAAGAAATATCTCTTCAACCCACCAGTATTTATTCCTCCAGTATTGATGCCACCTATTGAAGTAAAACTGTTCATTCTGTAAATGATAGCCCTAAAGAGATCACTAGGTGCTTTCCTCACACAAAAGAATGATGTTGGGAATGAAAATAGTCTTTATTTTCTCACTTGAACCATGCTGGACGTAGAGACTTGATATTTAGATATTAAGAAGAGTTTCTTGGATTTAATCTTTTCTATTCAGAAGTTGAGACAATACCTGCAGCACCATGAGATACACTTGGTTTCTCGTTATAACCCATTAAAGTTTATCATTAGTTGTCCTATGCTATCAGGATGTATGGCATGATGGGAAGTTATCCTGGAGTAGTTCGATATATAGTTTGTTCCTTAGAAAGTATTAAAATTCTAAGCCTTGGTAGAATTCCTTTCTGAACAACCATCCATAGAAGAGATTTCATTAAATACTGAACTAACTGATGAAGAAATATTTTCTATTCAGGACAACCCCCAAAAAAGCGAAATTTATTTTGATTGTGCTTCTAGGAGTCCAATGGGGATGAGAATGGAACACCCTAAGCTCTAAAAATTTGGATTAGGAATTGTGATTATATCCACAGATAAGGCAGTGTTTTCATACTCCTTCCTATTATCATAAGGTGGTACCAACAATGAGGCAGAATATCAGGCTCTCATTGCAGGCCTAGAATTGGAACTCCAAGTACTGATGAACCACCTGGAGGTGAAGGGTTATTCGGAGTTGATAATCAAGTGGATCAATAAGGATTATGCCATCATAAAAGAGGAGCTAATTACCATATTTGATTACATCAAAAGTTTAATGGAATAATTCCCCTTAGATCCAACATTGACTCATGTCTTGCGATCACATAATTCTCAAGAAGACATGTTGGAAAATGTTGATACAACTTTGGAAGATCAAAATCGGAGAAAAAGTATTTAGCATCTACCATATTCATATGGTTTTAACTTTTTTTCAAATAAAAATAGATTAAATTAATGAAATCATCCCCATTCCCAAGCCATATAGTCCTTCCACAAGATGGATGATACCCATCATGTAATATCTCCAAGATGGAGTACTTCTAACAGATAGGGTTGGAAGAGAGAATATCTGGAGATGAGTTGTTAATTTTACTCTTTATGATGGCCCAAATCACCATAAATCCTTCTATAAGCAAGGATATGATAGATTCCTTCTAAGATGTGTTGAAGGAGAAGATAATGAGGTTGTTATGAAATAATTACATGTAGGTGCCTGTGGTGTCCACCCATCAGCGTATAGGATTTATGATCAAATCTGAAGGCTTGGATACTTATGGCCTTCAATGACACAAGATTTCACAAAGTTCACTATGAAGTGTCATCCCTACCTAGTGCATGAAAATTTTGTCCACAAACCCCCAAAGTTTCTACATCAACTAAATGCTCCTAGACATTTACTACATGAGGAATGGATGTAGTGGGGTCTTATCCTCTATATATGGATAAGTAGTTCATGTATTTCCTTATTACTACTGATTTATTCTCTAAATGGGAAAAGGTAATACCCCTCAAAGAAGTAGGATCCAAAATCATTGTTATATTTTTCAATTCTAACATAATTACCATATTTTTTTGTCCCTCATACCATATTGATAGAAAATGAAACCCATTTCTATTATACTGAGGTAGAAATTCTATATCAGGAATATAATATCAAATAAAACCATTCATCCTACTATCATGTAGTGGCCAATAGGAAAATAGAGTCTTTTAACAAGACCCTTTCAAACATACTCTAGAAAATGGCAAATAAAGATAAAAAATCTTGGCCTAAAAAGCACTTTCATGCCTTATGGGATTATTGGACTACAACCCATACTACAACAAGAGAAACCCCATAATTGGTGGTGTAAGAAACAAAATAATCCTTTCACATTGAAGTTTAATTTCCCTTGCTCCATATTTCCATTTGTGACTAGATATCCATAGATGAGTGTTCCTAGAAAGGACTGGAAAAATTAGAGTGATTGGATGAAAAGAGATTGCCTTCCTTGCATCACTTGGAGGTATATTAGAACTAGATAGAACGAGACATTAAAAAGAAGGTTCTTTTTCATTCATTCCTCCAAGGAGAATTGGTATTGATCCTTAAGACTATAATGATACTAGGAAATAATTCTTTGAAGCTTGAGCTAAAGTGGGGGGGGGGGACCTTACTCCATACATAAGGTTCACTCTATTGGATCTTATTCCATAATATCAATAGATAGAGTCCTCAATACAACTCTAACCAATGAAAGGTTCCTAAAGAAGTACTTTGTGTAATCACACAAAGTTCATCTTAATTATAGGATGTTAAACTAAAAAGCACCATATGCGTCAATGTTTCATGACGTTAAACTGCATAACATCATCTTCCTTGCCACATGATAATAAACTGCACGACATGTGGTTCTAGATGCAAGATGTTAAACTACATATCAACATTTTTCCTCACCACATGACATTAAAATGTATGGTTAAAATATCCCTTGTTTTATGTTAAAAAATACCCAAGATACCATGAGTATACACTTCTTTTGGTCCCTCAAGAGATGAGTAACTTCCATGCGTTAACCTCACTCACATAATTGCCATTCCCTAGTGGCACTTGAGCCCTATTTCTCCTTATGTTTTGATCAGACCTATATGGGGAATAAATTTCAAAAACTACATTTTTCTTGATTCTTTCCCCAAAATGATACATAGTGACACCTGGGTCTTATCCCTAGTCCAGAAGAAATGTTTCTTTCATGTCAGGTGACCCACGTCCTCACTGCATGACGATAAACTGCACAGTTCATCAAGAACTACATGTGGCTTGATTCTCATTCCAATGAGATATACAGTGATGAACAAATCCCCAATCTCAGGCCCAACCGTGACCATAAATAATTTTTTTACTTTTCCCTATGCATGGATAAAATCTATACTGGGAAATCCTCTAGAACATATGTCTTCATTGTTATACAATTTTGTGTCTTGATCCCAACCATTATTCTGGAAAATATATGGAAAATATTACAGATGCCTTCCTCACATCAAATATCAGTTGGTGTGGGGAACCATGTTCAAGAACTATGTGTGGCCTGAATCTCATTCCAATGAGACACATACTGACTACGTGATCTCCTATCTTGGGTATAACCGTAATTTAAAAAAAAATCCCCCACTCCCTATGTATGGATCAAAACTACAAGGGGAACTTTATCAAGAAATACATGTAGCTTGATTATTTCCCTAGAAATATACATAGTGGCATCTGAATATCCTTTCTTGGGTCCAACCAAAATTCTTAGATTAGCCCCTTCACCTCTTGTGTGTTTGAATCAAACCTGCACATGGAGTATTTTTAAGAACTACACGAGGCTTGATTCTCATTCCAATGAGATACATAGTGACAACTAGATCTCCTATCTCAGGTCCAAATGTGATTATATCCTAAAGCCTATTTACTTCTTGTGCATGAATCAGATCTGTAAAAGGAGCCTATCAAGGACTACATGCAGCTTGATTCTCATTCAAATGAGACAGATAGTGATGCACATACCCTAAACCTTGGTTCATCCGCCATATTATAATCCTTTTACATCAGTTCATAATTTTTTATATTGTATGATGTTAAACTGTAAGGAATCTCAAGAACAATGTATGGATTGATTCTCATCCCAATGAGATTTGTAGAGATGCCCAGATCCTATCTCCTAGATCAACCACTACATAATTGAAATGCCTCTATCCTTCACTTGTGTTACCTTTGTGTTGTAGAAGAAACTTTCACCACTCATTATTTCTCACATTAAGTACAACTCACATGGTATTAAGAGTTTGGTAAAGGATTTATATGCATAAGTAAGGTGTATCTATTCACATTGAGGATATTCTGGTCCTAGCGGCAAGACCTTAAAAGGAACACCAGATGTCCTGGCCGCATAATGGAAAACTGAATGACCCTTTAAGAACTACGTGTGGCTTGATTCTCATTCCATTGAGATACGTAGTGAAGCCCAAGCCTTAATACCTATCCCTAACCATAGGGTAAACAAAAATTCCCCATATCCTACACACAATAAATAAAATCAATATAAGAGAATTTATTTTGGGTCCTATCCTTAGATAACCCACAAAGAAAACATGAGCTGTCCCAATTCTACATATGTGTCAAATTTGTGCAAGGGACATGGATAGTATCAATCCAATGCTTACTTTATGCATTAAAAAATGCCCCTTTTTTCCTGTTATACTCCTAATCTTGAGTACTTTTAGATCTTCATAACCCTTAGCTTTTGGTGTTAGAATGTATGAAACTTGAGATCTCCTTTTCCTGAGCATGCAGTATGTGCCCCAGTTGGACTTGTATAAATTTACCCCATAATAGGCCTGTCAACCAAATGATTCCACTTTTTGACTATACAGTATGTGCCTCAGTTGGCCTAGTATAAATTTCCCCCATAACAATTTTTTCAACAAATGGTAACTTCATTATTAGGAGATTCCTCTTCTGTCCCTTTAAGCTTTTGTTGATGGTATGATGGAACCTGTAATTTAACATCAGTGGTAATCCTCTAAATATTTTTTGCATATATTTTCTCTCGACCTAAAATTTCAAAGACTATTGTTTATATTTCCCCATCATATGTTAAAATCATATTAAAATAATCTTGGGCCATTTGACCACATACTATACATCTTTTCCATAATCTTATGGTCTTAGTCATATGTCCTAAAACTAAAATCACCATACTTCATGAGTTTGAGTTAGACCTATATAGAAAGATTAATTCCATGATTCTTTTGAAATCATGACTTGGAATACCTATTCCACATTTAGGCATTTTTCTCCACAAACAAAACCCTATTCATGGGAGGACCTGAATATCCATAAACTTTCATCATCTTTTAACCATATAATGTCATAATTCTTAAGATCTTCTTTACTTGACCATGGAGTACATGACCCAGTCGACTTTTCATAACACAACCCTCATAATGGGTATGGGTTTTCAACTAAAGGATGTCATTATTTACTATGTAGTATGTTCCCTAGTTGGACTTTCATAAAACAACCCCCATAATGGGTTTTCCAATCAGTGGTAAGTTCATTCTCAGGAGATACCTCCTCTAACTTCATTAAACCTTTTCCCCATACCATCCTTCAGATTCAGGAATCCAAAAATCATAGCTTACAAATTTCTTCTTCAATACCTGAATATGGAAGCACATTTCCAGACAGATTACTAAGAATATGAGAATCATCAAAAAAATTCATTCAAATCTAAAAACCTTAAATTATTGCCCCCTTAATGTCTTTACTGCATGAATTTAAATGGAACAACATAATTTCTTTAACGCATGAATTTAAACTGAATAACATAATGTCCTTACTGCATGAAATTAAACTAGACAACATAATGTTCTTGCTGTAATAATTTAAACTGCACATCATAATGTCATTGCTGCATGACTTTAAACTACACAACATAATGTCTTAGTTACATGACATTAAACTGCACAAAAATTCATACTTTATCAAAAAGTGATCCTTCTCCCCCTAAATTTGGTTATCTAACAAAATGTAACCTCATTCACATAAAAAATTCATGTAGTAGTGATTTCCTGTTCATGGCCTGTGCCAACACAAATATTCCCTTCATTTTTTGAAATATTACATAGGAAAAACCACCCCTTTTGGTCTTGAGAAATCCGAATCTCCATAAACGTCTTTCACCCAAGAGTAATAGAATGTAAAAATTCATGGGAAATTCTTTACCCAACTATACAGTATGTTCCCCCATTGGCATTGCATAAGTCACCCCCATAATGGCCCTATTAGCCTAAGGATTTCAATACATGACCATGCAGTACGTGCACCAGTTGGCCTTGCTTAAAATAACCCTTATAATGGGTTTTCCAACTAGTGGTAACTTCGTTCTTAGGAGATACCTCCTCCAATAAAGAATATCAAGTTTTAGATTAGGGAACCATATAATCATGGCTCGAGATTTCCCATGGAAATCTCTAAAGTATATTGGAACATTCCTAGTCACCAAGCATTGTTTGGGTTATCATCTCAAAATTCATGGTCAAAGCTATTCGACCTAAAACACTAGATTTATTAGTCTGACTTGTATGAATTTAAACTACCTACCAAAAAGAGACATTGTAATCACCAGGTTGAAAACCCCTAAAGGTAACTTGGGACAAAATTCAATTCTCATCTTTCTAGACCTATATTCTATATGGTTTAAGAATTATCGATCTATGAAAAGTAAAAACTCACAAATATTTTTAGGATAAAAACTCAAAGAGTATAGCCTTTGAAAAATCAAAGTATCACCTGCTAAGTCTCTCTCATATTGAGCTTAGGAAATAATTAGGGTGATGATATAAAAGACACAAAATTTTTAGGGTTGTCCATATGACCCTAGTAATAGTCAAACTATACATACTATACCCCTTGGTTTAGGTAAAATATAAATATCCCCCATTCCTATCATTGTAATTATGATTATCTGATATGAAGATGTAATGCTATGGAAATAGGTTTTGAAATTATGATTATAGGAGGAAGGTAGGGATGAAGACATATATGATTTAGAACAAACTTATTTTCATCTATGAAGAAAAATAATAGGAACATACATCAAATGGAGTCTCCCTATCATATATTGCAAGAGGCCTTAAACATAACTCTTTAACTGCTGAATATCCTCCTGAGCCCCATTAGCTACTTGTTGAAGGTTAGTTAGTCAACCCGCCTCAGTCTCCTCAGCTTGATGAAGTGCTTCCTTGGTAGCCATAATGGTAGTTTCCCCTTGCATTTGGCCTTCTCCTAATAAACAGTGGAATTTTTCGATTTCACCTCGAGTGGCATCCAATTCTCGCTGGAGACACAACACTTTAATGGACTTATCCTTAATTTTATATTTAAATCCCACCAACTTTGTGTTGTGGGTGGTCTCCACTTGGGATAGTGTAGCTTAAAAACCATCAATGTTGGTGAGAATTATATCCATTGTAAGGTATTTCCAAAGCTTATGCTCTCACTCCCACCTATGAAAAGTTTCCTTCACAGTAGCACTAATTTGACGATAGTCAAAACCGTCAAAATCCCAACATTCCAAATAGAACAAGATGTCTTTGGATTCGTGAAGTATGATCCTCAAGGGGTGTATGAGAGATCATCTTCCATATATCTCACCAAATGATTGTGGAGTGCATCAAACTGCAGTAAATTTACCTTAAAATCAGATTCTTTTCATTTAGAATGAATCTAATTCTAGGGGGTATTTTATTGACATAATGAAATGTGTTCTCTATAATTTTCTACAGAATTAAAGAAGTGATCCTCACTTAGACACCAAATTATGGGTTACATAAGAAGTATATATTTATTCTAGAAGAAGGAAAAATTGGATTTTCATGTGTCGCGACCCGAAGGGCCAGGACCGCAACCCAACATTGATCCTAAGTAGGAGTGTGGGGGTGTAACTTCCATTGTATGGGACAAAGGGTTTGGCTAAGTGAGTTATTCATGTCCCCCAAATCATCATCGACATTCGAGGTACCTATGCAGAACCCTGTATAACCAACCAGTGTGTCCGAACTTCATGCAAAACCTGCGCAAAATTACTCCTTGACCCGGGGCCCTATATTTTTTTATAAATAGACCCTTGGGGTATTTATTTGGATGGATGAATTTTCCAAAAGGTCAATTGTACATCTGATCGCCATAGTGCTTTTCTCAAGTCCACCTAAACCTTATAGGTAGTTCTCTAACACCAAAAGAAGATGAAGTTAAAGGGGGAATAGTGGAACCAATTTAAGGGAAACCCTCATGAAGTATGCCCCTATCATTTCCTGTGGGAGATTACAGTCTTGGTCCTATCCACCTCTACACACTTAACCTTCATTCCTTCCTTACATTATAATCTCATCCAATGTAAAGTGAAGAGAGGGAAGTTCCATAGCCCCAACCTCTTCTACTGTATCCCTGACCTCTTCCACTAGAGAAGGAAGAAAAGTGTGTGTTTTGTCAAATATTTATCTTCCTCTTGATTCTAACCCTAAGCACGACTCATGTGGGCATAGAGGTTAGTGATGATCACGAAATCCACACAATAAACCAGAAGTATTGAACTATGAGAACTTTGATTCCTATTAACCCGGATACGTAGGAATACCACCTAGGGCCTGAGCTCACTATGAATCCCCTTGAGGAGTAATCCCCAATCCTAATTCCATTAATTCGGGAATCCTCCTTATGAGTAAGCCCCAAATTAAGAATCCAAAATACCATGAGTTAAAATATACCTCATTGCCCCTTCATAGGGGTATCCATCTTAGGAGTATTCCCCAACCTATCCTCTTAAAGGGTTGTACTCCACTACAAGACTTACCGAACTATGTTGGCTTTGATTCCCATCCAAATGGGAGATGTAAGAAGCCTCCCTGAGGTTCAAACCCAACTCCTAAATCAAACCTATTATTTTTTGGGACATATCCCCATCAGGTTCTAATTAAACTTGGAAACTAATATCCCTTCTAGGTTTCTTGGGATATTTCAGTATAAGTACAATACTAAACTATGACTATGCACCTTTTTCCTAGACATCCTTTCCACATGACGTAAAACTGTATGGTTAAGTCCTCATCAAACAACCTTAAAAGGTATGATGTGCCCCATTAAGCAGCATCAAACTATGTGGGTTCTGATTCCTTTCACAAGGATATATAGGAATCCTATTTATGGGTTCGATCCCAATATCAAAAAATTCCCATCTCCCTGGATTATGAAAAATTATAGAGTGACCTTCGTCGGCCTAGATGAAAATAAATTCATGAGTGACCTTCTTCTACTTGGATGATAATAAAATATAGAGTTCCCCACTGTGTGGCTAGAAAATCAGCATCATCATAATAACAACCAAAGAATCTATAAGTAGTATATGAGAGGATACACTTGACAGAGAACCTTAGATACATACAGATATCTCCATCAATGAAGAACCTTAGATACATAAATATTATTCTAAATTCTACAAATGCTAATAGTTGATTACTAATTTGGGATTAACCACATCATACTTGGGAATTAATAAAGGATTCATGAACATTTATTAAATCTATAAGAGAGTATTGGAGTAGGCAATGATTCCCCCCAAAATGGTGTGATGAGCCCGACCTCCCATCTTGTCGACCAATGAAAGTTCTTAAACATCATTGGTTAAAATACCTAAGGAGCGCCTGCCTTTGGAAAGTAGGTCCCCGTGGATATAGAATAATTGGGTGTTTCCGGTTCAATGAATGAACCCGTTGGAATCCTTTTAGAAATAGAAAACTGTTATGGGGCTGAACCTAATGTGAATGACTTAAACTACGACATCTCTTTAACAATATGAACAGGGATGTACTGACCAATCTCCATTGGACCATTCCGTTTCCCTAAATGATTGTACCTGTTTCCATCAGAAACAATTATATATATATTTATGTTATATATAATACAACAATATATATATATATATTATATAGGAAAATATATGTAATAAAATCTACATTTATGTTATATATTATATAACATCTATTATATATATATGGTTTATATGTATTTTTTTATATACAAATTTTTATTATATATATATTTATAGTAATTATTCTTATTTTGTTATAATATTATATTGTTATTGTATTATAGAATTATGTTGTTATATATTTATTTTTATTATATTTTTAGATATTTTTATTTAATGTTACATATATATATATAGTTACTTATTATTTCTATATTTTTATTTGTTGTTATATATTTTTATTTATTTATTTTTAATTATTGTCCTATATTTTAAATATATTGTTATTTATTGTTATATATAGATGTATATTTTTTATTTATTATTATATATTTTTAATATTGTAATATTATAGTGTTATATATATTTATATATATATATATATTTATTTATTGTTATATGTTTGTTTATATATATATATATTTTAGCTGTATATATTTCAATTATATTGTTATATTGTTATATATTTATTGTTATGTATATATATATTGTTATTATATTGTCATGTTATTATATGTTTATTTGTATATATAGACTATTATATATATATTGTTTTAGATATATATATATATATATATTATATATTTTTATAACTGTCTATATGTTATATATATTGTTATATATATATATAAATGTTATATAAATATTGTTTTAAAATATTATATATATATATATATGTTATATATATATATGTATGTATCTATATATATATGTTGTCATATTTATATCTATGTTATGTATGTATATATATAAACATTGTTATAAATTTACTGTTATATATTTACATTTTATATTATATTATTATATATAAATTTATGTTATATACACATATTTATGTTATATATATATATATATATTTCTCTTATATATTTATGTTATATGTTATATTGTTATATATAAATTTATATAATATATATATATATATATGTTATAGATAAATACATTGTTAAAAATAATTAATAAAATAATTTATTAATATTTTATAAATATATATATATATACCTAAATATTATTAGCTATGTTTTATTAACAACATGGATATATTAAAAAAAAAATTATGAAAACATTTTGAAATTAGAAATTAGCAACGTTTGAAAACATTTCTATAAAATCGTGGTCAATTTAGCCACATTTTCTAGAAAACATTTCTAAATTAAACATTTACAATTTTTTTTAAAAATGTATATAAATATTAATTATTATAGTGAAAAAAGTAGTGGAAATAAAACATAATACAACCAATGGTCATTTCACATATAATCAGGGAAAAATAGTCTATGAAATAGATATATAACCCTATGAATGAAAATTGGCTTAGGAAACACCTAATCTCAAGATTCTACTTTTTTAAACATGATTAAACCTCTTATATAATTGCATTAAACTTGTGATTAATTTATAGAATAACCATATTTATATTTTTAGTATCATATACGATCCACTTATAACATATTATCTCCATTCATCAATAATCTTTAATTATTATCATTGTTTTGGGTGTTAACTGTTTAATTTTCTCATGTATGTTTCATCATATATGTTCTAGTTTTTGTGCATAATCTATACTTTCAGTGTCATAAGAATTATATTATTTTTATAAATATCATATATATTTATTAGAATTTTTTTTATAAACATTCATGAATGGTGGATAATGAAAATTAATCATATCACTTCGTGGAGATAGTAAGTTGTATGTATGCAGAAGTGACTTTATCATTTTTAATGTGTGAAAAGGTTAGGAGGTATTTGATATATTAAATTTAATGAATAAATATTTTTTTTATGAGAATAATATATATATTCATTAGTTGTATCATTATCACTATCCATCTAAGGCGATAATGGAAAACAAATTACATTTGTTCGTGAGACGGTAGTCCTATATAAACATAAACGATAGTTTTGTTTCTAATTTGATGGAAAAGGAGATGGTTAAATATTATTCCATAAATATAATAATATCCCAGTATATGTGAGATACCAGTTTCATTATATTAGAATTATTACGATATAATTGAAGGTGTTAAGAGAATAAGTAAAAAAGAAAGAGCTTAATTATAAAGATTACCTTTTTTTAAAGAAACCTACTTTGTAAATATTTTTAAGGAACTTATGGTAGGTCTTTTTGGAAGGTAAGAACCAATATAAAATGTTTAAGCATGTTGGGAAGATATTTTACTAGGGGTTGGATGATAAAAATTTCTCAATAAGTGTGAAGAAGTGAGGGGAGGAGGTCCCCTTTAATATTTGAGTTGAGTGTCACAATTGGATTTTATCAAAGTATTAAAATATTAATAAATCCCTATCATGGAAATATGGCTAAAAAATTACTCGTATTGAAAGTTTATAAGGATGATGTTGAAATATAACCAACCAATGTCGTTTATGAATGCTCTTAATTCATTTTAACCATTATAGTATGGTTTACCCCCTTCGATATTCATTTTTATCCTTAATCACGACAATATATTTTTCAAACATAAATGGTTATAATTTAAAATATAAGCTAACAATTTCCCCCAAAATAGACAAGGAATGAAATTTTATTCCATTTCTCTTCCTACTTGTCCTCTTGTATGAGTCTCATGAATTTTAAATAATTTAATAACATAATATTTTTCATAAAATATCATTAATGCCATTTAGGAGGATATTCATTTAATTTTTTTAAAGACATCACGATAATAAATGATTTCAAATATAATGTCATTAAACATAAATTATATATTATTATTAACTGTAAAATTCATTTGATGCCATGCTACGACA
Organism: Viscum album; assembly: GCA_963277665.1. NCBI lineage: Eukaryota > Viridiplantae > Streptophyta > Magnoliopsida > Santalales > Viscaceae > Viscum > Viscum album. The sequence continues at coordinate 434,620,495 of OY728123.1, read as the reverse complement.
AAAAAATACTAAATTTGATGTTTCTAAATTCATTTACTTTTATTTTTCTTCAGAATGCACACACTTTATTAGCATCCTATAAGTTTTAAATCTAAATATATATATACTAAAAAATAATAAAATTAAAAAAATAAAAAAATTAATAATGTTATAAATAAAAAATTTATATTCATTCAAAACATATTCTTATACCTATGTTATCATCTAAAATAAATTCAATGCCCGAGAGTGACATTTGGGAAATTTCTTTACATAAAATAATATAATTGACATTATCAATGAATAATGAAACAAAAATTCCATATATTATAATTTTTGTAGGATATGTTAGAATATATACCATTCAATTAAATAATGTAATGTTTTGGGTTGATTATTTGACCTTATATCACATATTTGACCATATTTTATCAATTTTACCTTTATTGGGGTTACAAATATTTTTCACAGTTACTATTAAAAATGAAACAAATAAAGGGGACCAATTTAAAAAATGTATTACTCTTAATTCTAAATATTGTATCTATTTTTTTATTTTTAATATCCAGAAGCCGTTGAAATCATTTTTAATATAAATGTGTAAAATAGAACAAAAAATAGATTTTATAAAAAATTCATTTTTAATAATAAAAATTATGTTGTATCAAATTAATGAATGTAACATCCTGAGATTAAAAAAAGAAATTATGTTTGATAACCCATATGACACGCAATAATAAGCTTAAATGAACACACAAAATATTATTATTTATATATAAATTTTATTACCAAGCAATTCATTTGGTGGGAAGGAATAAGGTTAACTACATTATGAAATATATATAAATGTCCAAATCAAATATTTTTTTTAATTCTTTAGAAATGAGAAATAATTTTTTCGAATAATTTTTATGATTTAGAAATTCATTTTCTTCAAAAAAATATTTTTATTTTTTATGATAATATTTTATAATTAATTTCTAAAACATTAAAAACTATATATATATAAAATGAGAATCATTTTGAAGTCAAAATATCAAAATTTTCTTATGGTAAATTTTTTATTTTTTTCTTAAAACAAATTATTCTTCCATGAATAATGAAAAATACTGATTTATATTGAAATATCTATTTTATTTTAAATTATTTTTAATGTAAAACAAGATTTTTTATTTGTTTAATTTTTTTTTAAAAATAATATATTTATGGGTTTTAAAATTAATCATACACTTGAACATAGTATAAAAATATTTTATACTTAAATGGGTATTTTTCTTAAAAACTATTTTCATCACATTTTCTAGGTTTAATTTTAAATTAAATTCCACCACATCATTATTTTGAATTTTGAAAAATTCATTCCTTATTTTAAATTTTGTGGTATAAATTTTCTAAATTTTCCCATTATATTATTTTTAAAATGAATAGTAACCTTAGTAATTTATTTACCATGGTAAAGGGTAATTCTTGTAATTAAAGATTAAAATAAAATGACATGGAGTAAAGAATGACCCTAACACAAAATATAATTTTATTTTATGAGTATAACTCATCAATATTCATTAAAAATTAGAATATATGGATTTTGGTTTCCATTTTTACATGAATTTTTACCTTTATAATATTTATGTTCATATATTGCACAAAATTTTCACTCTATTTTTAATAACTATAATATTTTTATTATAGAGATAAACAAAGGATATCTTCCATTATAAATATAAATTTAAAATATAATTTTTTTATCACGACAATTTATTTTTAATTTTTAGTGATAAAATAATTGACTAAAATGCTTATGCAACACTTACAGAGTGCTTGTGCAAGATGAAAAACAAAACAATTTATAAAACTCCAGAAATAATATTATATGAGTGAATTTTTTTATTCCACTATTATTTATATGAAAATTAAACATTATAGATGATATGATTTATTATATTTTAATTAAATTTTTCCTTGTAGTTTTAAAATCCAAATTAAATGAATAGTTATAAAATTGACATTAATTTTGTTTTATAATAAATAATATTTTATTAAATGATATTAAATTCCTAAAAATCCTATAATAATCAATTTTATTGGTAAAATGTTTTAATTATCATCCATTTTTAATTTATATTCCATTTTTACTATTATAGTACATACATTAACCTAACAAGAGTAAAAAACATGCACATCAACATAATTGTTAACAGGGTTAACAAAAAATATAATTCTAAAAATGTCATCTAAACAAGTAGAAATTTAATAGTATGAGAATATTTATACTCATATTAATCATATATTAAAATATTATCAATTTGGTTATATTTGGATATCAATATTATTTTATATTAATTTAATATTTTAATAAATTCCATGAGTTTCCCTCCCCTCTCTTATAATAGGGAATTACTTCATTTAATTTATTTACACATTAATAACCTTTTGGATCATCCAACACCAACCTAAATACCATACATACATCCCTACAGACATCCTAGATGTATTATATTGATCAAAATAATAATAATTTAGTTTATATTTTGTGTAAACCATAAGAGGTTGTCTGTAGAAGAGGTATCATTTTTAACCAATTATTAGTTTTTATTTCTTCATCCACTAAAATCAATGTTATTGAACCATGAAAATATTATATAATAAGTACCTACCATATATTGAAATGTTATTATTCTAATTTAATAACATATTTTCATCCCCAAAATCCATTAAATGGGAAAATAATCCATTATTTGTATATACAGTGGAATATATCCTCACAGAAAAATATAATTCCTTTTCCATCACTGTGACCTCCAAGACCCGGATGCCACTTAACGGGTGCCCCGAGCCCAGTGGTCCATATGGATTCAAGCACATCTCCCCTAGCTCCATAGGATTCTGACTAGCAGTGAGGGCCTAGGGTGTGTCTGTGGGGAAAATATTCCCTCATTACCAAAGTGTATCATAACAGATGAAAGTAAACATAGTTAAATTGCACAAGCAATATAATTAAACAGAAGGTATAAAGAAAAAATAGAGACAACAGAAACAATAATTGAAACAACTGGAATAGTTTTAAATAATTGATGATATGTCATGTCACTAGAAAATTAGAAAACCTAGATATAAGATATCATACCTAACATGTTCCACAAAAGTATAAAGAAGTCAAAAGACTATCCCAAGCATCCCAAGATCTGGGTCGGTCATCTAATATCAAGAAACATACTAAACAACAAGAAGTCAAGTGTTTGAAACTGTATTCTTCCCTTTATCAACACCTACGACCATGTAATCTGCCCCAGGTACCAAACGACACCCGGAGAGGGTGTGAGATAAATCTCAGTGGGCCACCACCAACGGTTTCTATAACATCCAGCCCATGTAATGGAAATGTAAGAGTGTGAAAGTATGCATATATAAACTAAATAAGAACAATGTAACTAAAAACCCAAGTACCTACTTTATCCCTTGGCTGGTGCCTGAACATGTAAACAATTCATTATTTGATTATTACCAGTTTATAAATAGGTCACATGTTAGAAATTTCAAAGGTTACAAGATGTAACAAGGAAACCTGTAATGATATCAAATAGTGAGGTCCCGAGGTAATAATCAAGGTGACATAGACCTCAAGGGTCACCTAATTAGTAATAACTGTATCCTGACATGGGTAAGAGTGTAATCCAAGGAGCATAGTCTAAGACATTCCACATTGGGGCACCTATCAAGTCCAAGGTTATCATCCAAGGTAAAACAGGGCTAAGAAGAGACACGGACTGATGGGTTTTAACCATAGAACGTACTTGTCAATGTTGGATCCAAGGAGTGTATCCAAGGCATATAGTAATGATAATGAAAGGATCATATGGTGTCATACTAGGAATCCAATAATAGACAAGGATTGAGATCTAGGTGGGTTTCAAACTAATCAAGCCACATCCTTGAATCATAATGGGGTTCTTGAGTGCTCATGGAATTCTCCGATCATAATCCAAGGAGATCTCAAGTCAGGACATTCCTATTTAATTATGAAGTCATGTAATATATCCTTCAGTTCAATCCTTGCCTTTAATTAGTGTGATAAGTTCAAGTAGCATGAAACCTTTTTATCAAGTCACTGAAGGTTTCAGGCGCAGCGGAAGCGCGTGGGTGGATGTTCCCACTTGGATTTTTTTCATTAGCAATGATCAATCCGGGATCAATACAACGATAAACGCCAGTCTCCACGGATCAAATCACAGAAAAAGACAAAGAAGATGGTTTGTCATGGAACCACAAACAAGGATCCTTACAGTTTGATTATAATTAATTAAATTAATTATAAAGAAATACCTTTTGGGTGTTCTTTCTTCATTGATGTTCTTGATCACGTTGTCGATGTGATCCGTCGTTGCGTCGCAAAAGCCAAGTGTGGACTCCCTCTAGTGGTGATCCACACGTGTACCTTGTATCTCTGGACGTCGCCAAAGGATTCTCCAGGTGCTAGCATGGATAAGACTTTGCTTTCGTTGTCCTCCTTAGATCATCTTGATCCGATAGAAGAGGATCTCTCTCAGTCTTGAGAGAATTCTTGGAGGAAGAGGTTCTTTTGGCCTTGAAATAATTCTCCAAAGATGTTGTGCACAATGATTCTCTTGTGTAGGAAAAGAGTTGGGGTTCTGAGGATATTTATAATCAAGTTTGAGGTTGTAGAGTTATGACAATAAATAAACGTGTTACGTGTTTCATTTATTTCATTAACTCTTATTGAAAACCCCCATGTTGAATGATTAATTCCTTGACATGCACTCACGCTGATTATAATAAATATCATTTAATAAAACGATATTATATCCTCAAAATCCGGACTGGAAAAACTACACGGCATGTAATAATAAATACATGGTGTGTACTTGTTTTTCATTGAAAACTACACGGTGTGTACATTAAATGTACACGACCTGTATATCTTGTTTTTCATTTATTCATTTCCTTTACAATATAAAACTACACGGTGTGTATATTTAATAATACACAGCATGTACTTGTTTTATTTTATTTTTCTTCCATCATTTAAAACAACTTAGGCTTCCTTGAATAATTATTAAACCACATACGGGAATAATCTTTATTCAATTTGAGATACTTGGATACACTTTGTGTGTGACCCTCTAGGCCTCTTTCTCGTTGGCATTAGGCGGTCTTTCCTAAAGTCCAAGATTACTGTCTAGCAACGGGTCAAGGCACCCAAGAGAAAGAAGTTGACGCCGCATTGACGTATCACCTCATACGAACGCTAACTCTGTAATTTAATCCCTTTGTCTCAATATCTCATCAAGAAGGATTCATGGAAGTGTTATAAACCTATATGCTTGATCCGTCGTTCTTTGACTACCTGAAATTAACTCGTCATTTACACCATGGCCATGGAATTTAATGTGATAGTTCTATTTCAATCAAAGGGCTGAGATATCAACTTCCATAAATAGAAGGGACAAATCATTCATCGACTTATCCATTAACAACATGTCACTCGTGACGCACCCAATGTACCCTACATTCCCTGAACTGTCTGTGTGATGGTTTTCGTCAATAAATTTAAGTGCGCGGGTCATGACATGAGTTAATGATAATCTTCCAGTCTAAGGACCATTACACACGCTCGCAGATAGTAATATCCGATGACACCAAGTCATGCGGAATTACTACTGGCAGGTCTGTTCTCATAATCTCCCATCTTGGAGATTACCAAGTGCGAACTCCATGAGAGAGAGTCATCTTCTTATGAGTACTCGCACATGACTGTCTGTATAATATGTGTCCTATCATAGTATATCATCCAACCGCAGAACTTTATTTAAGAATATTGTTATAGCATTTCAAGGTTCTCATCATAGCGGGGATCTGCTATGACCTTATTAATGCAACAAATATTCTAGGACATTATTATATTATAGTCATGCAGAACAATGAACAATATATAATAAGTGAACATTCATGTAATCAAAGTACAAAACAGTTGGTTCTAAGGACACCAATCCTTACAAACTCCCACTTAGACTAAAGCCAACTTCCTATGACTTTTAGTCCGTTAGACCACACATGATGATCATGTTTCTACTGAGTCAAGGATTTAGTCAATGGGTCCGTCATGTTGTCTTCCGTGGAAATACTTATAACATCCCACCTTTTTATAACATAAATTTTCATTACATTCTACAAAACCGAGGATCTTTAAGGTTTAGTGTCTTGGAAACCAGGAACTTATTACATGAGAAAAAAACATTCTTCTTAAACACTTGAAAGGCTTATCCTTAAGTTCATCCTAGGTTCATTACTGAATCTCATAACCTGGGGACATACATTAAAAGAAAGGGTGAGCAGAAGGCCCAGTAAGGGAACAAGAGAAACATTTAACACGTGAACTTGAGATACATCAACTATGTCATGAAAAAGAACTTTAAGGAATGAGAAATAAATCATGTGGAATATCATAATAAAAATAACATTTTTCATAACTTTAAGATGTGGATATATCATTTAACATAGAAAATCATGAACATATCACCAAGGTCCATCCCCAAGGTGTCATTTGAAAATTACCAAGGTTATTCACCAAGATATCGTGAAAATTGTAATCTCTAGTAGTTACATCATTACCCAATGCATTGGAGAGCTATCAGGGCGCACCCTTAATTTGTATTTATTATCATGTGATCCACATATATCATCATAAATAATTTCATAAAAAACCCATATAACATAAAAGAAATGAGTTTTAATTCATAATCATAACATTTTAAAAACTGCTTTAAAGACATGATCTTTATGTCACTTTAAACCCACAGAAAGGGAAAGCGAGTCTCATGTATGTAAATCCCGGAATTTAAAATAGAACATTTTGATATATATGTGAATACCCCTGTATAAATAAGATCTTTGAGTATTCACTTAATAGCATAAAATAATTTTGAGAAAAAGAGAGAGGCATTTTGAGACGAAAATTCTGCAGCACAACGGCTACGTTACAGGGTCTTAGAAAACGCTGAAAAGAGAGGGGACATGGGTCAAACATTCATAAATGACCCATAAAACAGTATAGGGACAAAATATAAGGGATTTGAGAACATGGTAATGATATTTTTAAATATACCATATGAAATGAAGAACATGAAAGGAAGACAAAAATAAGATTTCTCTTATGAAAATTCGGCAGCTCAACGGCGTCACTTAAACTTCAACAAAAATGAATTGACGAGATCAAATAGGGTCTCTAATCATATGAACATAAAAGATCAGTATGATAGATATAGAGATCATACCCCAACATAATACAAAAGTAACTTGAAATACTTGACATGAAAGTAGATCTTTGAAAAATGATAAAGGCGAACGAATCCCTTAAAAATTTGGCAGCCTAAAGACGTCACTTAAACTTCAACAAAAAAATGAATTGACAAGATCAAAATAGGGTCTCTCATCATATGAACATAAGGGTTCAGTATGATAGATATAGATATAATACCCCAACATAATAAAAAGGAACTTGAAAGACTTGACATGAAAATAGATCTTGAAAACAAGAAGGGTGAAAGAATCCCTTAAAAATTCGGCAGCCTAACGATGCCACTTAAAACATCAAAATACTGAATTGAAGAGATCAAATGGGGTCTCTCATCATATGATCATAAAATATCAGTATGATAGATATAGAGATCATACCCCAACATAATAAAAAGGAACTTGAAAAACTTTACAAGAAAATAGAACTTGAAAATGAGAAGGGTGAAAGAATCTGTTACAAAAATTTCGGCAGCCTAACGGCGCCACTTAAACTTTCATAAAATGAAATGATGGGAGTAAGAGGGGGTCTCTCATAATATGAACATAAAAAGGACAGTACAATGAATATAAAAGAACATCCTCCAACATAATAACATGGAGAATAAAAGGAATGACATAAAAGAGATTACTTGAAAAGAAAGAGAGAGGTCAGATCCCTTACCTTAAAACGTAACTCTTAAAACTCAAAGGTTTGGACCTTGAGGGCTTGGGTGCACATTGGGAGGAATAATTGGGAGGTAAGGAGACCATAAATTTGTTGATAATGATTTTGGAGTCCAAAGGATGAGAGAATGGCTTGGTATTTATAGGGAAACTGAGGGGACAAGACATTAATGGCCAAGGGACACCTCATAAGTGGGTTTCTAAAAACCATGTGCTCTCCCAAGATATTTCCCATAAAGTTAGGCCACATGGGGCCCCCAATACAATAATTCATCACCTTTGGTCGGAAAACCCATAAAATATCTCATGAAATCATCATGACATAGTTATGATGTCATTAAACATACCGAAACCCTAAAACTGTATTTTTACTATTCACTGAAAATTCAACTCTCAGAAAAATCCAAAAATTTCACCTTAACCAAATATCAATGCTCTGATTTCAAAAATGAACTCCATTTTATAAAAATAATTTTATAAATATTTTTAATTTTTTTTAAAAAAATACACTATTCACTGAAAATTCATTTTTTTCAGAAAAATCCCCAAAAATTACCATAACATAATATCGATGCTCTGAGTTCAAAAATGAAATCCATTTTATAAAAATAATTTTCTAAATATTTTTAATTTAATTTTTAATTAAAAAACACTATTCATATGAAAAAACTAATACTTGAATAATAATTTATGAAACCATTTTTTAACCATTTTATTGAATCACATTACTTAATCAAGGTGCCTAGATTATATTAATACTTTCTTTAAGTGAGATTACTAATCCACTTGGTCACATTACTAATCCTAAGCATAAAATTACTATTCATAATTTACTATTCATGAAAAATTAATTTGATCTTATTAGACTCTAAATTTCGTACTGAACATAATTGTAGAAGACCATTTTTTGAAAATCATTACACATTTTTAATTATTTAAGATTTACATAAACATTTTTTAAAATATCCTTTCTCTAAAATTCACCAAAAATATGCATACTATATTTATCCAGACATTCAAAAAGTCATAAACATCATCATAAGAAGAAATCCCAATTTTTATTTAAAACAAAGGATTACACAAGGCAGTTACGATCTCCTTACATAGCCCCTTATCACACCAGCATAGGAACTAAGTGTAAGGTGTGCTAAGGTGAGAGAATCCGAGGGAGGCTCGGCCAACATCGCACGAGTAGTAATTTCTATCAGTTTGAACTTCTCGCGAAGGCGATTCTGTTCTAGCTTCACACGATGAAGTTCGGCTTGGGTTTGGTCCAGAGCAAATCCCAGTGGTGCTACCTCTTTCCCAAGTTCTGTTAGATGGGCTTCGATCGGTCCAATACTACTGGGTGAGGCCATAGAATCTTCTTTCTATATTAATTAAACAAGATTACTTGTATTTAGAGACAATAATCGGAACGTTTAGTTTCTAGCGGTCATATTGACCAATGGTCATATAACAGTCAAATCCCAACGGTCTCATTTAAATTATACTCATGTTATCAAATGAAATAGTTTTGTTGAGTATAAAGAAAATAAAATAAAATAACAAAAAAAATCAGGAAACAAGATTTATTAAAAAATTTCGGGTCGTTACAATACTGCTCACTGCAACTTCACCTCTCTGAGAAAAATCCCTCAAGAGATGATACTTTCGAAGTATGTGCTTTGTCCGCTGATGTGACCTTGGCTCTTTTGCAAGTGTCACAGTTGCAGTATTATCACAATAGAGTGTGATAAGATCTTTACTACTCGGAACAACATCCATATCTTGGACGAAGCTTCGCATTCATACTACTTCTTTAGCTGCCTCAGAAGCTGCGATATGCTCAAACTCCACTGTAGAATCTGCCACCACACTTTGTTTTGAGCTCTTCCAGCTCACTGCACCTCCATTCAAACTGAAGATGTATCCAGTCTGTGACTTCATGTCATCTTGATTAGTCTGGAAACTAGCATCTACATGTCCTCTGATGACTATTTCTTCATCTCCTCCATAAACCAGGAACATATCCTTAGTACGCCTTAGATACTTAAGGATAGTCTTGACTGCCATCCAATGGCGGTCTCCTGGATCATCTTGATATTTGCCTACCACACTTAATGCGTAAGAAACATCTAGCCTCATACATATCATAACATACATGACTAACCCAATCGCGGATGCATAAGGGATCCTTGCCATTCTCTTTCTTTCCTCATGTGTCTGAGGGCACATTTTCTGGGAAAGATGAATACCATGTGACACTAGAAAAAATCCCCTCTTGGATTGTTCTATACTGAATCTCTTCAGTATCTTGTCAATGTATGTACTTTGACTCAGGCCCAACATTCTCTTAGATCTATCACGATGGATCTTGATCCCAATAATATATGCTGCCTCTCCCAAGTATTTCATGGAGAATCATTTTTTCAACCATGCCTTAACTGACTGTAAGATAGGTACTTCGTTTCCAATTAGTAATATGTCATCAACATATACTATTAGGAAAACGACTGCGCTCCCACTAAACCTCTTGTAGACACAAGGCTCACATTCATTCTTAAAAAATCCAAATTCTGTTACAGCTTCATCAAAACAAATGTTCAATGATCTTGATGCTTGCTTTAATCCATAAATGGATTTATGAAACTTACATACCTTGTTGGAATCCTTTGGAGTCACAAACCCTTCAGGTTGTGTCATGTAGACATCTTCTTGGAGGTTCCCATTAAGGAAAGCTGTTTTGACATCCATTTGCAAAATTTCATAGTCATGGTAAGAAACAATGGCCAATAGGATTCTGATGGATTTCAGCATCGCAACCGGTGAAAAGCTTTCATCATAGTCAATTCCTTAACGCTGTCTAAAACCTTTTGCAACCAGTCATGCCTTGTAGGTGCTGACGTGCCCTTCTATGTCCAGTTTCTTCTTGAATACCCATTTATTACCAATAGGCTTTACATCAACTGGAGGATCTACCAAAATCCAGACTTGGTTTTGGTACACGGAATCCATTTCAGAATTCATGGATTCTTGCCACTTGGAAACATCTGTGCCTTCAACCTCTTGTAGGTAAGAGGATCATCATTGTCAACCAATAATGAGTCAACATCCTCGGTGACAAGAAAACCATATCGTTCTGGTTCTCTCACCTCTCTCATGCTCCTACGCAGTTCTTGTGTCTCTGGAATAGATTGTTCTTCCATGGGGCTTTGTGGAATCTGTTCTTGTACCAAATCATGTGTATCTTGAGCCTCGACTTCATTGAAGTCTATCTCGCTCCCACTATCTCTTTTGGAGATGTTCTCCCTCTCAAGGAATATGGCGTGTCTTGCCACTGTAACCCTTTTGTCTTAGGGGTTGTATAGGTAATATCCCCTTGTTTACTTGGGATATCCTATAAAGATACACTTTGTGCCTCTGGGTACAAGTTTGTTACCTGAAGAGGCCTTAACAAATGCTTCGCTACCCCACACATGTAAATTTGATAACATGGCTTTGCGTCCACTCCATAACTCGTATGGAATACCATTTATCGATTTAGTTATTACTTGGTTTAGTATGTGCGCAACTTTTTGTAATGAATATCCCCAAAAGGATAATGGAAGACTTGCATGACTCATCATTGATCTCACCATGTTTAACAGGGTGTGGTTCCTCCTTTCGCTTACACCATTCCATTGTGGCGTGTAAGGAGGAGTGAGTTGAGATAGAATCCCAAACTCCCATAAGAAATCAATGAAGTCCATATTAAGATATTATCCTCCTCTGTCTGAGTGGATTTTCTTAATCTTCTTACCAAGCTGGTTCTCAACTTCATTCTTGTATTCTTTGAACCGATCAAAATAATCTGACTTATACCTCATTAAATAGATATATCCATATCTACTAAAATCATCAGTAAAAGTTATGAAGTACGAGAACCCACCCCTTGCTTCAACTGGAAATGTTCCACACACATCTGTGTGAACTAATTCTAGAAGATCTTTTGATCTTTCACCTTTCCCACTAAATGGGGGCTTTGGTCATTTTGACTTGTAGACACGCATGACATACACCAAGTGGTTTTAGTTCGAAAGAATCTAAATACCCATCTTGATGTAATTTTGTCAAATGTTTCTCATTGACATGACCTAGCTGATGATGCCAAAGTTGGGTGTGGTATGAGTCATGTGAATTAACTTTGTTATCGATTTCCATTACTTGGTTTGTGTAGTCTAACACATAAAATCCGTTATATAAATGTGCCCTACCAAAACAAATGCTATCTTTATAAAAATAGCAACATCCACTTCCAAACTTGAAGATGAATCTATAAGTATCTAATCTGGATATTGAAATAATGTTTTTGGTTACAGAGGGTATATAATAACATCCTTTCAAAACCAAGACCATCCCCGTAGGCAATGTGAGGGGGTAGTCCCTGACAGCTACAACAGCAAGTCTGGATCCGCTGGCTGCTCGTAGATCTACCTCCCCTCGATCAATCTTCCTGAATCTACTTGGTTCTTGTATTTGGATACATATGTGTGCACCACAAGCAGTATCTAATACCCAATTAATAGAAATAGATAGATTGCATTCGATAACAAACGCACCTGAAGCTTCCCCTTACTTCCTTGGCTGGGTGCAGTTTTTCTTCCAGTGGCCCTTCTTGCCACATGAAAAACAAACAGCATCATGTTCCTTTGCTTCCCCTTTGATCTTCCTTTTCTTGGAAGGCTTTAACGAAGATTTGGGCTTAAATCTCTTCGCCTTCCCTTTCCTTTTATTCACAATGAGGACAGAAGGCTTTTCACGCTTCATGTCAGTGTCCACTTGGAAAATGAGGATGAGAAGATCAGACAGAGACTTCTCAATGTTGTTCATATTGAAGTTCACAAAAAAGTTTGAGAAGCTATGGGGGAGTGATGCAAGAATGCGATCAGTACTTAGTTCTTCAGGGAGTTTAAACCTAGAACCTCTAAGCGCTCAATGTAGCCAATGATCTTGACTACATGAGGCCCGACTGGGGCACCCTCTCCAAGATTGCTCTGAAATAGATCCTTGGAGATCTCAAACCTTTCCTATCTTACTCTCTCCTGGTATAGACCATGGAGTTGCTCGAGCATGCTATAGCCATGTCTTCATGAGACTTCATGAGCTCACTAGACATCGATGATAGCATCAAACATTGAACGTCGAGAGCATTGTTAAAATGTTGATCATAGACCAGGAAATCTTCATCACTCACCCCTGGGGTAGGAGAATCAAGAAGTGAGGACTCCAGCACGTAAAACTTTCATTCATGGCGTAGGATAACCCGAAGGTGCCTAAAACATTCCTGAAAGTTACTTCCGGTGAGGATATTTTCTTTATCCAGTATTGATTGCAGAGAAAATGTGGTTGATGAGTTTGTTATTTTGATTCTACAAATTAAAAGAGCATATTTATTAGTACTTTTTGATTACATTTTTATGAGAAATAATAAATTAATTAATTCTCCCACTATTTTATCAAGTCCCAATGGACCTCACCATTGAACTCGGAATGTCCAGTTGCTTTGACATTCTAGTTTCAAGGATCCATATTTCCCTTTACATAACCCCAAAAGGGTTGGTCAAGCTATTTGAAGGTATTTAGGTAGGTAGGTCTTTGTCAACTGTGAGATTACAGTTCCTTGATCTGTTGAGTGGACTCCCCAATCCTGAAATCCTGACATGGATTTCCTCAACTATTGCCTCCAATATTACATCAAGTCTAGAAAGGGCTACTTCTCTTGATGTAATATGGTTAAGTCAACCCGAAACCTTTCATAAGGGCTTCCTTTATAAAAGTAAGTGTCCCAACAAGGGTTGGTCAAACACATAGTTTTATTGAGTCTTCCCCTTAATCAAGTAGTGGAAGGCTTGGTCTGACTTAATATGGTATTTGAGGGATTTTATTCTTTATGCGTAGTTTTTCATTATCACATTCTTGTTAATATTAAGTGATGCTTGCTTAAGTGATTAACCACGTTCTGATAATGTTTACGCATAGTCCGGTTTTTATTTTATTACATCTTTGCATGCTTGTTCATTTTATTAATTATGTGATTGAGACAACATATACATAATAAATAAACCATGCAATCAGACAGAAATACAATAAGATGGCATGATCATGAGCTTCTATTGGTTAGCTTATCTAGTGGTTTTGATAAGCTAACCCTGACCTTGGCAAAACACATTGAACCTGTTGGTTCGTGTTTTGCAGCTCCCACCTGTCCACCTTTGTATCTTCTTGCGTCGGTTTTTCCTCGGCTTTGGGATTTGAACCATCTCCTCTGGCTTGGGAGATCCTCTATTACATGGGTTTACATTAAAGAAACTGTAACAGCCCAAGATTTTATAAAAAAATATTCTTTTTAATTTTATTATTGTCTTGTGTTGTACGCTACACCAAAAGGAGCTTGCACAACACACATCCTTGACTTGCCTTGCATTACACGCAATCGCGACCTTCCTCAATAGCGTGTGTTGTACGCAATACCGAGTTTCACTAAACAACGATATGCTATAAAAATATTATTAAAACTAGCCGTTATGAATAGTAATAACCACTTTTTGAAATCCAGTAAATCTTATTTTTCAAAATGAACTTTATTTTTGGATTCGGAGTATCGAATTTATCCTAAGGTGAAATTTTGGTACTTTTCGGATAACTTTCATATTCTGATGAATAGTGAAAATTACTAAATTATAATTAAAAACAACTTTTTTAATCGAAATAATTAATAGTGATAAATCATTAATTTGGGTGGTTTTAAAGTATATTTAGAATATATTTTTACAATTTAATACAATGTTGGTCATTGGATGTAATTTCACATTTAAACTAGACATAAACAAGTGTCAATCTTTTGATAGATATTGTTTCTTAAAAAAACGCTATTTGTTTTAACAGCGGGATTTAATTATAAAATTAATTAATTCAACTTTTATGTTATGAATTTGGTAAAATAGACTTCATTTTTGAATTTGGAATATGAAATATAGCTTGGGATGAAATTTTGGCATTGTTCTGAAAAACATCAATTTTTGATAAATAGTGAAACTACTAAGTGGTAGGTTAAAAACTGAATTTTGCATAAAACTTAATTTTACCGCTTCTGTGAATGGAATTTCGAAAATCCGAGAGACACGGTTAATATCAAGGACTAAAATGTGGTTCAATGAGATGAAAATAATTTTTTGGTGAATAGTAACTTTTTACTTTTTTTACCACGGTTAATAGTAAATAAGGTAACTAAGGGTAAATATGATATTAATATTACCCTAACACATGTCCTAATTCTATTGGACAAGTGTAATTCGACCAAAAACAAACTTAGGAATAACATATGACCATTTAGGCCCACTTGGATTAGATTAGGACATTTATTATTAATTTATTTAAAGAAGGGTTAAAATAGTTAAAATCAAAGTTTAATAAGTAAATCATTTTTAATATGGGGTTATACATAAGATAAATTCGACTATAAATATTCATTATAAAGCTAAAAAGATTTCCTACATGATGGTATTTTATTTGTAATTTTTAGACTTCAAATAATATAATTTATTTATGACACAAAAATGATGCAGTAATTATCTTATTAATGAAATATTGACATAATTGATAATATAAATACCAAAATAAATGTAATTTAAGACTTTTTATAAATTCCACTAATTTTATAGGTTACTATGATATATTAGTGTTGATTTAATCAACTTGGTTCGAACATATAATTCTGTTATGACTTTCACAAAAATCATATATCAAATAGTGTCAAAATTGACACAAAATAGTTTTTAAATAAAATATTATATTATTAATTGTTATTTTATTCCTAAAAATCTAAGGTTCGGCCAAATGACTTAGATAAGGATATATGTATTAATAATATACAATTTGGGGTTCGTTTGGCATGTTATAGTAAGTTTATTAACCATATAGTGAAAGAAAACAAAAAGACACGGTAAAAGTTAAATTATTTAACTTAGAGTTAAATCTAATTGATAAGGTTAAAATAATACCCTAAACTTGTCTAAATCCTATTGGTTGATAGGATTTAGACCCATCACCACTTTATCTTCGAAATAAGACCCTTTGGAACCATTATAAACCGATTTTGACTTTAATATAAAATAATATTTTGAGATATTCCTAAGGTGCCCCTCTCCTCCCCTATAAAAGGACA
This sequence comes from Viscum album, assembly GCA_963277665.1. Taxonomy (NCBI): domain Eukaryota; kingdom Viridiplantae; phylum Streptophyta; class Magnoliopsida; order Santalales; family Viscaceae; genus Viscum; species Viscum album. The sequence goes on along the minus strand of OY728123.1, from coordinate 434,604,357 downwards.
CCTCCTCCCCCTCCTCCTCACACCAATTTGAGCACTCAAGCTCGGCCAACCCCTGCCAATTTATCCTCTCCACTTCCCTAGCAACATCCTAGAGGTTCTGGTCTTCCTCAAAGACCAATTTTAGTGCCCTAAGAGGAGGTCTCAAAGAGGCACTTCAAAGAAGAGGTAATTACCGTTACCAATTCTTTCATCTTTATTTCTTCTTCCACTTCTTCTTCTTAGGTTGTTTCATTATGAAGTAATAACATCAGTATCACTCATATACTGATATGTTATTATAAGTATGAAACAACCCTATTTCACCATCTATCCATCCTACGGAAAAAGAAATCACCGCGCGTGCGTACGTACGGAATACCGTCTCCACGCCGTGGTGTAATCTATTTTCCACCACCACCTTACATGGATGGGTATAATGGTGTAAAGAATAACTATACACAGTTATTACAACATCATATTGATTCTTATATATTGTATAATCCACTCCAATTCAATTCAATATTTATAGAAATGATATCATCGCCCGTGCGTACGTACGGAATACCGTCTCCACGACGCGATGAGATTCATTCTCCATGTTAACCATTTAAGAATGATTATAATGTATATATAAGAAATAATAATGAAATATATGACATTATAAAGCTACTGGATTTATGTATATATATACATATGTATGTCATCTACTTACTTCCATTTTAAGACAATAAGGAAAGGAAAACAGTGTTCATGCGTACGTACGGACTACCGTCTCCATGAACGGTGTTTTTCATTTTATTTATCTACCTATTATATATATATATATATACTGAATATATATGATATATAAATCATATTTTATATTCTGGAAGTAAGTAAATCATGATATAAGTAATAATGATGTCAAGAACAACAAGTCAAAACACCTACGATAAATGAAACGATTTTACCCAAAACGCTTCTTTAACATGGAATTTACAAAAGAACGGGTAATATAATGTCATAATTGAACCATATATGATATCATAACAATGAATATGATTCTGTAATAAGTCAATAACATGATTTAAATCATTATACAGGAGGTTCGGACACTTACAAAGCAAGTCGGACCTAAGGTAAGGGAAATATCACAATCTCATTTTTATCCGAGATTGTTTATTCGTAAGTATTTACTGGGGTTTATTTTATCATCCACATCCATGTTCCCTCAATATGTAATATTATTTCCATCCACCTACAATTTTTTAAATCCAATTTTACCCTTCTATGAGTTTTTAGTAAAGGATATGAAAGGAATCTTTTTTCGTTTTTCGTACGAGGTACTTTTTGACTTTTCCGACAAAAGTACGAAGAATGTTTTTTTTAACTTATACGGCATAAACGGATTTATACTGTTTTATAAAGCCTTATTTTCATGAAGCTTCCTCTAAAAGATTTCATGACTATTTTCAATAAAATCTCTTTCTTTTAAAATTGCATGATGTTTTGTGAAAAGAAATTGATTTTGAAGAAGAAAGGATATTTTCCTCAAGAATTCAATTCAAGTGTTTTATCAAAATTATTTTCCATATAAGATAATAAAGGGTTCTGTTTCTATCCATATTTTTACATTGATTTGACTATGTTGTGATGGAATTATGTTTATGAATTCCTTTATCTTATATGAATGGTTTTTCTGATGTCATGTTGTTTAAGAATCCCATTTTTATTACATGGGTTATGCAATGATGTATGATTTATGATTTTGTGGAACACATAAGAAAGGATTCATTAAGAGATGGGTGGGACCTATATCTCCCTCCAATGCATTGGGTAAAGATTTCATATCTCATGAGATAGACATGGCTGGAATGGTAGGTTATACCGGTTCAGTGAAACAGGACTGAAACGAGGATTACTCGATTCAGAAAGGGACTTTGTCCACTAAGATAGTCTTGTCAATGAGTCTTGACTAACAAGAAATGATTATCTATGATTATGTGTGTATGCCACAATGAGTAATGTTTTAAGTTATGGTTTCATTTTCACTACTATGATTTATCCCATGTTATGAAATTATGCTCTCTTTTGCAGGTTAAGATTTCCAAAAATGTTATGTTCTTATGAAAATTATGTGATTGATATTTCTTTTGTTTACCCTTACTGAGCATTTGAGCTCACCCTTTTATGTTTTCTTTTCCCCAGGATATAAAGAAAGGTTTTAGGTAAAAAAAAAGGAAGATCTTTATGGGAGATTTTGAAGATCTTTCACCAGGATTAGAAGATTACGTTCCGAGTTTCCAAAGACACTAAACTATTACGATCCTTGTGTGTGTATTTTTGTTATGTATTAAGTATTCCGCAAAAGTAATGTAATGTTCATGTACGTCAGGATACGGGTCTCTACAGTTGGTATCAGAGGAAAGGTTTAGTCAACCTTTGGAAACTAGGACGCGAAAACGTTAGTAAGATCCCTAGAGATATTTCTAAGGTATGTCTAGGGATGCCCCTATGGATAAGTATACGTATAGGATATAGTTCTAGAACTATGGTAACGATATTAGATTAAACCAAAGATGATAGATATTTAAGTTACTCCCCCTTTATTACGATTTTTGCATCTAACACTATTCTATTTGGGTTTTAGAAAATGGCTGGAAACAAGATGATTCACAATAATGGAGGATATGATGGACAATGGAATGATATTCTTCATGAGCAACCAAATGAAATGGGATTTGGATGTCCAAACATCATTATTATGCGGAATCAGCAATCTCACAACATGATCAATAAAGTAAAATTTGGTAAGTTTCCTGACTCGACTAATAAGAGAAAGATGGAGTTCCATGATGATCATAGAGGAAAGAAAGTTCAATTTCCCCTATGTAAATCATGTGGGAAGAGGCATCAAGGAGAATGTTTCAAGGGAACTGGAAGATGCTTTGGGTGTGTAAAAGAAGGACACAAAGCAAGTAAGTGCAAAGGAAAAGGGTCGGTTAACACCATGGATGAGGATAATGGTATTGCTACGACATCAAAAATGGTTAAGTGTTTTAAATGTGGAATGTATGGGCATTATGCAAACAAATGCCCTAAGGGAAAGACTCATGAAGAGAATCAGTATGGTCATATGGGTAGTATTTATGTGGATGATGATGAAGAGACTACAAATGATATGTGAGATGAAAGAATTTTTGAAGCTCGGTCAATGGTTTGAGAATGTAGTGGAATGATTACATGTTTATCATGTGTAATGTTGTATAAGTAATCTCATGGAATAAGGAGACATCTAAGGATTGTTACACTGTTGTCTTTCCTTAAGTTTTGAAAGTGTATGATGAATGGTACCAGTAACCATGAAAGGTTATTCAGATACTTTTGGAAAGTAGATGATAAGTGCATAATGAAAGGATAAGAAGATAATGAGATGTTTGATTGTATTCATGAGCTCATGATTGATATAAGGACTAAGTGATATCATGGTTTGAGTATATAGAATTTTGAGGATTTTGGTATGTGGAAAGTGTTAACTTTAAACTGCATTCATGTTTTCTCTAAGGTATTCAAGAGAATACATGATTAAGGACTTTGAATGTTTAGAATGTGACCAACAAGACATATCTTATGGGGATCAAAGATGGTATTAAATTTCTGGTAATTGTTTTCACTATATTATGAGAGTGGACTGCAGTATTATGGATAAGACTAAAGAAGTTCTTTTTTGATATTATTGATAGGATGTTATAGTAATGTAGTTTTAGAAAAAGGACAACCTGCAGGACGGGCGACAGCCCATCGCGTCGGACAAGGCTATGGGAATCGAACCCACAACCGAAGTGCGACTGGCCTTTATCACCTACCACTGACCTACAGGAAGTCCCTGTTTAGTAGAAACTAGTTTTATTATATTAAGCAGTATGATATATGAAGTATAAGTCCATTTTAGGAACTATATATGATTAATCTCACTATAGAATGACTTATGTATATTTAATAACTTTTGCTTACCTTTTGTTTGAGACAGATGGAATGACCCGTCATTCTATCACATGATCTGCTAACACTTCACGAATAACAAATTCAACTTCATTTATTTAAGAGATGAAGTGGAAATTGTTCAAGGCACGAACAACAGTGATATTGTATCAAAATAAAGTAAGTATTTATTCTAATTCAAATTTTCAACTTTAGGGAAATGATCTTGAAAAACAAAAATGTTGTCCTAGTGATCTTATACCTGATGAATCAGATGGTACCTTAGATCGTCACAAATTTATGGATTTGTGATTACTGGCTTTTCCATAGCCATGTTCTCTACCACTCTCCATCAGAACATGATGGTTAGATTTCTCTTCCATATCCATATTTTCACCTATGTGGAAACCCAGTGATTAGTTTATTTGGGTAATCGTTACATTTCATACTTTAGTTTTTAAAGCCAAGTTTTGGTATTCCCTTTTACGATGTGGGTTTCTATTAAAGAAACTTTCAAATAGTAAACCATTTATAACCCCGACGAATTTCGAGGGCGAAATTCATTTTAAGGGGGGTAGAATGTAACAGCCCAAGATTTTATAAAAAAATATTCTTTTTAATTTTATTAATGTCTTGTGTTGTACGCTACACCAAAAGGAGCTTGCACAACACACATCCTTGACTTGCCTTGCATTACACGCAATCGCGACCTTCCTCAATAGCATGTGTTGTACGCAATACCGAGTTTCACTAAACAACGATATGCTATAAAAATATTATTAAAACTAGCCGTTATGAATAGTAATAACCACTTTTTGAAATCCAGTAAATCTTATTTTTCAAAATGAACTTTATTTTTGGATTCGGAGTATCGAATTTATCCTAAGGTGAAATTTTGGTACTTTTCGGATAAATTTCATATTCTGATGAATAGTGAAAATTACTAAATTATAATTAAAAACAACTTTTTTAATCGAAATAATTAATAGTGATAAATCATTAATTTGAGTGGTTTTAAAGTATATTTAGAATATATTTTTACAATTTAATACAATGTTGGTCATTGGATGTAATTTCACATTTAAACTAGACATAAACAAGTGTCAATCTTTTGATAGATATTGTTTCTTAAAAAAACGCTATTTGTTTTAACAGCGGGATTTAATTATAAAATTAATTAATTCAACTTTTATGTTATGAATTTGGTAAAATAGACTTCATTTTTGAATTTGGAATATGAAATATAGCTTGGGATGAAATTTTGGCATTGTTCTGAAAAACATCAATTTTTGATAAATAGTGAAACTACTAAGTGGTAGGTTAAAAACTGAATTTTGCATAAAACTTAATTTTACCGCTTCTGTGAATGGAATTTCGAAAATCCGAGAGACACGGTTAATATCAAGGACTAAAATGTGGTTCAATGAGATGAAAATAATTTTTTGATGAATAGTAACTTTTTACTTTTTTTACCACGGTTAATAGTAAATAAGGTAACTAAGGGTAAATATGATATTAATATTACCCTAACACATGTCCTAATTCTATTGGACAAGTGTAATTCTACCAAAAACAAACTTAGGAATAACATATGACCATTTAGGCCCACTTGGATTAGATTAGGACATTTATTATTAATTTATTTAAAGAAGGGTTAAAATAGTTAAAATCAAAGTTTAATAAGTAAATAATTTTCAATATGGGGTTATACATAAGATAAATTCGACTATAAATATTCATTATAAATCTAAAAAGATTTCCTACATGATGGTATTTTATTTGTAATTTTTAGACATCAAATAATATAATTTATTTATGACACAAAAATGATGCAGTAATTATCTTATTAATGAAATATTGACATAATTGATAATATAAATACCAAAATAAATGTAATTTAAGACTTTTTATGAATTCAACTAATTTTATAGGTTACTATGATATATTAGTGTTGATTTAATCAACTTGGTTCGAACATATAATTCTGTTATGACTTTCACAAAAATCATATATCAAATAGTGTCAAAATTGACACAAAATAGTTTTTAAATCAAATATTATATTATTAATTGTTATTTTATTCCTAAAAATCTAAGGTTCGGCCAAATGACTTAGATAAGGATATATGTATTAATAATATACAATTTGGGGTTCTTTTGGCATGTTATAGTAAGTTTATTAACCATATAGTGAAAGAAAACAAAAAGACACGGTAAAAGTTAAATTATTTAACTTAGAGTTAAATCTAATTGATAAGGTTAAAATAATACCCTAAACTTGTCTAAATCCTATTGGTTGATAGGATTTAGACCCATCCCCACTTTATCTTCGAAATAAGACCCTTTGGAACCATTATAAACCGATTTTGACTTTAATATAAAATAATATTTTGAGATATTCCTAAGGTGCCCCTCTCCTCCCCTATAAAAGGACACCTCCTCCCCCTCCTCCTCACACCAATTTGAGCACTCAAGCTCGGCCAACCCCTGCCAATTTATCCTCTCCACTTCCCTAGCAACATCCTAGAGGTTCTGGTCTTCCTCAAAGACCAATTTTAGTGCCCTAAGAGGAGGTCTCAAAGAGGCACTTCAAAGAAGAGGTAATTACCGTTACCAATTCTTTCATCTTTATTTCTTCTTCCACTTCTTCTTCTTAGGTTGTTTCATTATGAAGTAATAACATCAGTATCACTCATATACTGATATGTTATTATAAGTATGAAACAACCCTATTTCACCATCTATCCATCCTACGGAAAAAGAAATCACCGCGCGTGCGTACGTACGGAATACCGTCTCCACGCCGTGGTGTAATCTATTTTCCACCACCACCTTACATGGATGGGTATAATGGTGTAAAGAATAACTATACATAGTTATTACAACATCATATTGATTCTGATATATTGTATAATCCACTCCAATTCAATTCAATATTTATAGAAATGATATCATCGCTCGTGCGTACGTACGGAATACCGTCTCCACGACGCGATGAGATTCATTCTCCATGTTAACCATTTAAGAATGATTATAATGTATATATAAGAAATAATAATGAAATATATGACATTATAAAGCTACTGGATTTATGTATATATATACATATGTATGTCATCTACTTACTTCCATTTCAAGACAATAAGGAAAGGAAAACAGTGTCCATGCGTACGTACGGACTACCGTCTCCATGAACGGTGTTTTTCATTTTATTTATCTACCTATTATATATATATATATATACTGAATATATATGATATATAAATCATATTTTATATTCTGGAAGTAAGTAAATCATGATATAAGTAATAATGATGTCAAGAACAACAAGTCAAAACACCTACGATAAATGAAACGATTTTACCCAAAACGCTTCTTTAACATGGAATTTACAAAAGAACGGGTAATATAATGTCATAAGTGAACCATATATGATATCATAACAATGAATATGATTCTGTAATAAGTCAATAACATGATTTAAATCATTATACAGGAGGTTCGGACACTTACAAAGCAAGTCGGACCTAAGGTAAGGGAAATATCACAATCTCATTTTTATCCGAGATTGTTTATTCGTAAGTATTTACTGGGGTTTATTTTATCATCCACATCCATGTTCCCTCAATATGTAATATTATTTCCATCCACCTACAATTTTTTAAATCCAATTTTACCCTTCTATGAGTTTTTAGTAAAGGATATGAAAGGAATCTTTTTTCGTTTTCCGTACGAGGTACTTTTTGACTTTTCCGACAAAAGTACGAAGAATGTTTTTTTTTAACTTATATGGCATAAACGGATTTATACTGTTTTATAAAGCCTTATTTTCATGAAGCTTCCTCTAAAATATTTCATGACTATTTTCAATAAAATCTCTTTCTTTTAAAATTGCATGATGTTTTGTGAAAAGAAATTGATTTTGAAGAAGAAAGGATATTTTCCTCAAGAATTCAATTCAAGTGTTTTATCAAAATTATTTTCCATATAAGATAATAAAGGGTTCTGTTTCTATCCATATTTTTACATTGATTTGACTATGTTGTGATGGAATTATGTTTATGAATTCCTTTATCTTATATGAATGGTTTTTCTGATGTCATGTTGTTTAAGAATCCCATTTTTATTACATGGGTTATGCAATGATGTATGATTTATGATTTTGTGGCACACATAAGAAAGGATTCATTAAGAGATGGGTGGGACTTATATCTCCCTCCAATGCATTGGGTAAAGATTTCATATCTCATGATATAGACATGGCTGGAATGGTAGGTTATACCGGTTCAGTGAAACAGGACTGAAACGAGGATTACTCGATTTAGAAAGGGACTTTGTCCACTAAGATAGTCTTGGAAATGAGTCTTGACTAACAAGAAATGATTCTCTATGATTATGTGTGTATGCCACAATGAGTAATGTTTTAAGTTATGGTTTCATTTTCACTACTATGATTTATCCCATGTTATGAAATTATGCTCTCTTTTGCAGGTTAAGATTTCCAAAAATGTTATGTTCTTATGAAAATTATGTGATTGATATTTCTTTTGTTTACCCTTACTGAGCATTTGAGCTCACCCTTTTATGTTTTCTTTTCCCCAGGATATAAAGAAAGGTTTTAGGTAAAAAAAAAGGAAGATCTTTATGGGAGATTTTGAAGATCTTTCACCAGGATTAGAAGATTACGTTCCGAGTTTCCAAAGACACTAAACTATTACGATCCTTGTGTGTGTATTTTTGTTATGTATTAAGTATTCCGCAAAAGTAATGTAATGTTCATGTACGTCAGGATACGGGTCTCTACAGAAACCATGGGCACGCAGGCCCTACATTTTATTGGAAGAAGGCTCGCAGGCCAAAAAATTTAAATTAAATAAATTTAAATAAAAACATACACATAAAAAGGGTCTTTGGTCTAGCTCATGATCATCCATAGTATGCAACGACAGTTACGCATATTTAGAATTCAAATTCTTTTAATCGTTCTTTTATTTAAGATAAGACACGCTCGAATTCAATTAATTATGATCTTATAATTAATCAATTCTTTATCTTAAATTCCTTTCTGAATTTCCTTGAGATTCTTCTCATCCATATTCCTTGTACGGGTCTTTGTACATTGGAGGAAACCTGGTGAAATTCCATTTCTGGAAAGTACACGATGTGTAGTTTATAATTACACGGCGTGTATTTTTCTTTTAACCCTTTATCCAAATTACACGCCGGGGCTTTGGTGTGTTTTCTGTACTTTGGAAATTTTGGAGTACACGGCGTGTAGATGAATCATACACTGCGTATACTTCCTTGTTACGTGGTAACCAGCTTGGAAATCCCGTGTACGCGGAACACAGCTTCTCCTTGTACATGGTTTCACCTGGACCGGATCGTACTACACGGCGTGTTGTTCCAACATACACGCCGTGTATTCCGGTTCCCACACGTCGTTCAATTCTGGTCAACACGGCGTGATTAATATTTAGGCATAATCAATTCACACGGCGTGGTTTGGAAGACCAGTGCCAGTTCATTGAACCTAAGTACACGGCATGTAGTTTTAAGTACACGGCGTGTAGTTTTAAGTACACGCCGTGTAATCCTGTGTTGTACAGACAGGAAGAGCGGCTCCTTCGGATGAGTTCCTCATTTTTATTTTAATCAAAATTAAAATTAAAAGGCCGTTTCTGTGATATGAATCGAGAAACGAAGAAGGAAGAACAGATCTCATTTATTCAGATTTATGGAACGATTTATTTCGAATTGAATCAAATATAAATGCGTAAATTATCAACGGAAATTAAATAACTATAATCAACGTTTTAACCTCACTCTAATACCATTTGAAGGTTTTGGGCGCAGCGGAAGTGCGTGGGTGGATGTTCCCACTTGGCCTTTTGTCATTAGCAATGATCAATCCAGGATCAATACGACGATAAACTCCAGTCTCCACAGATCGAATCACAGAAAAAGACAAAGAAGATGGTTTGTCTCGGAACCACAAACAAGGATCGTTACATGTTGATTACAATTAATTTAATTAATTATAAAAAAATACCTTTTGGGTGTTCTTTCTTCGTTGATGTTCTTGATCACGTTGTCAATGTGATTTGTTGTTCCATCGCAGAAGCCAAGTGTAGACTCCCTCTAGCGGTGATCCACACGTGTACGTCGCATCTCTGGACGTCGCCAAAGGATTCTCCAGGTGCTAGCGTAGAGAAGCCTTTTCTTGCGTTGTCCGCCTTAGATCGTCTTGATCTGATGGAAGAGGATCTCTCTCGGTCTTGAGAGCATTCTTGGAGGAATAGGTTCTTTCGGTCTTGAAAGAATTATCCAGAGATGTTGTGCACAACGATTCTCTTGTGTATGAAAAGAGTTGGGGTTTTGAGGATATTTATAATCAAGTTTGAGGTTGTAGAGTTATGAAAATAAATAACACGTTATGCGTTTCATTTATTTCATTAAATCTTATTGAAAACCCCCATGTCGAATAATTAATTCCTTGACATGCACTCACACTGATTATAATAAATATCATTTAATAAAACGATATTATATCCTCAAAATCCCAACTGGAAAAACTACATGGTGTGTAATAATAAATACACGGCGTGTACTTGTTTTTCATTGAAAACTACATGGTGTGTACATTAAATGTACACGGTGTGTATATCTTGTTTTTAATTTATTCATTTTCATTCCAAAAATAAAACTACACGGCGTGTACATTTAATAATACATGGCATATACTTGTTTTATTTTATTTTTTTCCATCATTTAAAACAACTTAGGCTTCCTTGAATAATTATTAAACCACGTATGGGAATAATCTTTATTCAATTTGAGATACTTGGATACACTTAGTGTGTGAACCTCTAGGATTCTTTCTCGTTGACATTAGGTGGGCTTGCCTAAAGTCCAAGATTACTGTCTAGCAACGGGTCAAGGCACCCAAGAGAAAGAAGTTGACGCCGCATTGACGTATCACCTCATACGAATGCTTACTGTGTAATTTAATAACTTTATCTCAATATCTCATCAAGCAGGTTTCATGGAAGTGTCATAAACCTATATGCTTGATCCATCGTTCTTTGACTACCTGAAATAAACTCGTCGTTTACACCATGTCCATGGAATTTAATGCGATAGATCTATTTCAATCAAAGGACCGAGATATCAACTTCCATAAATATAAGGGAAAAATCCTTCATCGAATTATCCATTAACAACATGTCACTCGTGACACACCCAATGTAACCTACTTTCCGCCAACTGTCTGCGTGACGGTTTTCGTCAGTAAATCTAAGTGTGCGAGTCATGACATGAGTTAATGATAATATTCCAGTCTAAGGACCATTACACACGCTCGCAGATAGAAATATCTGATGACACCAAGACATGCAGAATTACTACTGGCGGGTCTATTCTCATAATCTCCCATCTTGGAGATTCCCAAGTGCGAACTCCATGAGAGAGAGTCTCTTCTTCTTACGAGTACTCGCACATGACGGTCTGTATACTATGTGTCCTATCATAGTATGTCATCCAACCACATAACTTTATTTAAGAATATTTTTATAGCATTTTAAGGTTCTCATCATAGCGGGGATCTTCTATGACCTTATTAATGCAACAAATATTCTAGGACATTATTATATTATAGTCATGCATAACAATAAAAAATATATAATAAGTGAACATTCATGTAATAAAATTACAAAACAGTTGGTTCTGAGGAAACCAATCCTTACTGTCACATGGTTTAATTATTTCCATTCATTAATGTGACAAGGACAATTATTATGTAACCATTTAATCCATTTAAGGCATATTCCTTATCTAAGGTTCATTCCGCTACCTTCCATTAATGTGTTAAGGGGTGCTACAGATATGAAACTAATTAATAATTCACATTTAATTATCAATTTAAATCACTTACCACAGGAGGTTTAAGTGGTGAGAACACATGGTACTTGCTATTATTCTTTTCTCATTACATAAAGTCATTTAAAATAGAAACACTTACGCTTAGGAAGTTCAATCCCATACACACCCAAATGGTTGTTCAAACATGTCAAAACACTAAAACAAGAATTATGGAATATAATCCTATATGGGATGAATTTAGTTGTGAGAATAACCAAAAAACTTTAATCACATATATGGAAAGATAATAAAAATATGGTTATAATGATTATAAGCATGAAATATAAATTCAAATAATGGCATCCAATGAAATCGGTGCGCCCCACATGACAAATCCAAAATCAATGAACTTGAGGGATGAGTTATAAAACACCCATCATAGGCTTGTATGACTATCTTCCTCTGGTATTGGACCTTTATTTGTCTCAAATTAGCATAGATCTAAGAAAAAGAAAAAAATGATCATACCCTGATAACTCGGTCGAGAGCAAGATAGAAGGATAACGACTCAAGAGGAATCGAGTACATACTGTTGCTCATCCAACATGATGATTGAAAGCTTGATCAGATCCTGGATGAAGGAGATCTCTTGATTCATATCTTAGATCTTCAAAAAGCTTCAAAATGAGAGGAAAACAGGTTAATCCCACTAAAATACAGATTAGGGAGGAAGATCGGTTCTAATTAGATCATTTTGGAAAAAATTATCAAATTTCCTAGAAAAATGTTCTGTGCATGGTTTTTTCGCACAGTTTGAAAAAAAATGCACAAAACTAAGCAGTTTTCAAGGTAGAAGGGGAACATTACACAGTTAGGCTGCATGACTATGTGTAAAACATGTGAAGTGGTTCTGTCCAGAAATTTCAATCTGAACGACTAGCCAAACCATGCACCAACTATATGCTAACCATGCGACCTGTCCAGTTTTCTTAAAAAGATGGTTTTTGGGATCTGAAATTTCCCCGGACACCCCTACGACCATTAATAACACAAAATACATCCATATTAGGTCCAAAATAAAGATTTAGAATAAAATTTAAAGGACCATACCCGATTGAAAAAGTAGGTTCTTACCGTCTTCCCTAATTAAAATAACTCATCCCTTAGTTCACCTTCCAAAGGTGAAGAAACACTATGTGAGAATAATTAAAGCCATTGGGAATGTACGTCGACTTCCCTCTCCCAAGTCTCATCCTGTACTCGACCATGCTTCCATAGAACTCATACGAGAGGGAAAGAACAACCTTAGAGAGTCTTCGTGCTCTGTTCAACGATGCATACTAGATACTCCTCAATGGTAGCATCATCATCTAACTCAACTTCTTTGGGATCAAAGGTATGAGATAGATCAGCTTGATACTGGTGAAGTTATGAAATATAAATAACACCATGCATGGAATGATACCTATGGGGTAAAATCCACTGATATGCTACCCGCCCGACTCTCTCTAGAATCTCAAATGGCCCTACATAATGAGATGACAACTTTACTTGCTTTCGTAATCATCTATTCCTAGGCATGGGCGATACCCTAACGAAAAAATGATACCTAAAATCAAACTGAATAGGTCTTCCATGGCGATTAGCATAAGATTTATGTCTAGACTATGCAGTAGTCATTCACTATCTGATCAGCTAAAAATACTCTATAGTATCCTAAATGAGACAGGCACCTAATAGGGCTACCTCACCTACCTCTATCCAGCATAGGGGTGAATGACATGGCCTACCATATAAGGCCTCAAAAGGATCCATATGGGTTGTCTCTTGAAAGATGTTATTATATGAAAAATCTACGATATGGATATGCTTCTCCCAAGATCCTTCTAAAGCAAGGACACAAGCTCAAATCATGTCCTATAGAACATGTATTGTTCATTCTAATTATCCATCCGTCTGAGGGTGAAAATCTATGCTTAGAAGCACCTGTGTTCCCATAGAATTCTATAATCTCTACAAGAACTATTATATGAAACGATCATACCTATATGAAACAATAGTACATGGAACCCCATGTAGTCATATGATCTCATGGACATACATTCTTCCCATATCATAAAATGACAAAGTCTCCCAAAAGGAATGAAGTGTGATTATCTTGTTATTCATTCAACGACTACCCATATAGCAACACTACCCCTTAGAGACCTAGGTAGGCCAACTATGAAATCCATGGAAACATCTTCTCATTTCAATTTTAGGACTAGAAGTGGTTGTATCATGCCTGCAGGTCTTTGGTGCTCTACCTTCACATAATGATAGGTGGAACACCTAGTGATAAAGCCTGCTATCTAATGTTTCATCCCAGGCCATCAATATTGGTGTTACATGTCTCAATATATCTTGGAGATTCCTGGATGAACTAACCACTGAGAAGCATGGAAATCTTTCATCAACTCTTCTCTAATTTATGTAGGAACCCAGATACTTCCACGTAGACGAAGGACATCGTCTCTATCCATAGAACAATCCAGAGGCAGGTTATCTCTTGATATACTCTCACGGAGAACCAAGCCTTCAGGGTCTGAAATCTGTCTACTCTTCACCTTATTATAGAGGGAAGATGTAACTGTCAAGGATGAGAGATAATAAAACTCGTGACTATCATGAAACTCTAGACGCTACTTAGAAAATAGGGCCATTAAATTCCATTCATCAATGGCTTCCCGTACTTCATGTGCCTGAGTTTTTTTGACTCAGAGCATTTACAACCACATTTCCCTTCCTAGGTATATAGGCAAGCTCAAAATCAAATTATTTTAGATATTCAACCCATCTCTGTTGTCTGAGGTCCAAGTCATGATGATAAAAGATATATTTGAGGATCTTGTCATCTGTGTACACCACAAAGTGCTCACCCAATAGATAATGTCTCCAGCAATGTATGGCATGGAAAACTGCTACTAGCACAAGGTTGTGAATTGTGAATTTTCACTCATAAGGCCTCAACTGCTGAGATCCATATGCAACAAAATTTTCCTCCTTCCTCAGAACTTCTCCTAGGGTAATACCCGATGCATCACAGAAGACGGTATAACCCATGATTGGCTTTGGAAGAGTCAAAATAGCAGCTGATACAAGCCTCCCTTTCAGCTCCTAAAAGGCTCTCTCACATGATTCTGACCAAAGGAACATGACACCCTTATTTGTAAGACTAGTAAGAGGTGAATAAAGGCAAGAAAAGTATTATATGAAATGATTTTAATATCCCACCAGCCCCAAGAAACTCCATATTTCAAACACATTCTTGGGTTTCTCCCAGAAAACTACAACACTAACATTTTATAAGTCAACAGATACACTTGATTATGACATTATATGACCCAATAATAAAACTTTTTCGATCCAGAAGTGGAACTTATAAAGCTTTGCATAAATATTATACTCTCTCAGTGTACTCAGAACTATCTCAAGATGATTTCCATGGTCTCTATGAGTGTGATAATACACTAAGATGTCATCCTCAAAGACTATAACAAAAGAGTTCAAATAGGGGTGGAAAATCCAATTTATCAAATACATGGAAATGGAAGGCATGTTCGTAAGACCAAAAAGAATAACAAGGTACTCATATAGACTATACCTACTATGAAAAGCTATACAAGGTATGTATGATGGTCTGACTCACACCTGATGATAACCCGATCTTAGGTTAATCTTAGAGAATAACTTTTCACCTTGAATCTGGTCAAAGAGATCATCTATTTGAGGAAGTGGATATCAATTATTGACCATAAGATGGTTCAACCTTCTATAATCCATGCATAGATGTAAGGTTCCATCTGCCTTCTTGGTGAAAGTAACAGGCAAACCCTGAGAGGATGTATTGGGCCATATAATACCTCTAGCCTCTAAATCCTTTAACTACTGCTTAAGCTCTTAAAGATCTATTGGTTCCATCCTGTATGGAGGAATGGACACTAGAGCTACTCTCAGAACAAGATTGATTGTAAACTCTACCTATCTCTTAGGAGGTAAACCATAAAAATTGTCAGGAAATATATCCATGAAACGATCCACTACCAGAGAGAAATTAGCTTGCCATAAAAACTGATCCTCAATGAAGATATTTTTAATATGGGCTGTCACTCCATCTATCCCATGATGATTTGGTCCAACTCTACCATCATGGACATCCTACTCAACCTTATGTAGATAATTTCTTCCCTCTGGTGATGTAAATGATACCCTACAACGATATTAGTCTACAAATGCATGATAGTAAACCAATCAGTCCATGCTGAGAATGACATCGAAGATCGTCATCTTGAGAACAATGAGGTTCCATAATAAAGGATAGCTGCCTATCTCAAGGGGACAGTCCCTGCACTAGAGTATTTACTTTTTCCGCATTCCCAATGGTGTATCTAGGGTCATTACACCATAAAGATAGTGTATATTTAGTTTGAGACTCTCTATAACAGATACAAAGATAAAAGAGTTTGAATCACCTATATCAAATAATTCAGATACTATAGTAGAGGCTACTAGAATAGTACCTCATACTAGAGAAGGTCCCACATCCTGATCCTCAAGTATTGGTTGTAGTGCATGTAACTAACCTGATCCACAACCCTATGAAATAGATGGACTACCATGATCATAACTGCTCTGTTGGCACCGCGGGTGATCAGGGGTCTGGCTACCATGACCATAACCTCCTCCTCGGCCAGACCTTCTAGTGTTATTCCAACTCCCCACCTAATGCGGTGTAAAAGAACCCCCTCCTGAAGGTGGAGATAGTGCAGAACCTTTTCTACTCTAAGATGATAGATAGGTCCTATAGAAATGTCGGAGATGTCGCATACAGCTAAAATCCCAACACTACATTGGGTCTTTATCACATTCTTGTTTCCCCATCATCCACACTGATGACACTCTATAGAGCTATCTAATTAGGCACTATGGTTGTCACTCCCTTGAAGAGAAACCCCGAAAGAATTCTTCCTGCCACCAGAAGAACTACTTACCTAGTGCAGAACAGGTCCTCTATACCTTGTACTATTTCCATACCTCAAGTTCTGCTTAGTGATAAGATCCTGATTGACTATTATAGAAAAGGTAAACATGAAAAATACATTCACCTGCATACATATGGAATACTAGAGCCCATCCTCGAAACATCTAGCATGCAAAAGATCATCACCAGTTAGAAGCGGTGAAAATAACTGTAACTCAGTGAAACATGCTAAATACTATATAATTGACATAGATCCATGCTCGAGATTCATGATCTCTCTGGATCTATCATCTCTCAGCGTATGAGGAAAGAACTGATCATAGAAGGTAGTCTCGAATCAACCCACAACATGCCCTGATGACAACTAGCTTAGGTAATCACATCCCACCAATGCTTGCCCGAGTCCCAAAGCATGTAAGTAGTAAGTTTGACCCTCCACTCTGGAGGCATATCTAGATTCTCAATGATTGAAAAAGTGGCCTCTATCCAAGATTCAACAGCCTGTGGACTACTATCCCCTAGAAAAGTAGGGGGATGATGTTTCTGGAACTCATGAGTTAGATTATCCATCATAGGTGCAAGTTGTGGAGCACCATGCATGGACTACATTAGATGTAGGAAACTATCACAAACTTTTGAATTAGTGTCCATATTAGGTACAGTAGGTAGTGCCTCAAGTGGAACTCCTGTAGGTAAGCCATGCATCTCAGGGCCCACGATGTCTAGAGCATGGTTGTATCCACCTTCATGGCATATGATATGAGGATTTCATGGAAGAATTGTTCTAAAATTGCCAAGAACACGACTTAGAACAAGATTAAGTGGAAATATAGAATCACAAGAAGAATCTAAATATAGTAAAACTCACTACCAAAGGTATACTACCCCAACTACCAGCCTATACAACCAGGTATCGATAAGTGCTCAAGTATAAGATTCATTTCATTTTACATTTAATTTCTAGGTTCACTCCTTTACCTTTCATAAACATGACAAGTAGGGATAAGGATATAAAATAAATTTCATATTTTAAGTCATGTTTCACTTTATAATAGATATCCATTACCATTGATTCAGTACCCATACAACTCATCAATGAAGACGACACCCATTTATTTATAGCATAATGGCTCGACTCAGTAAATTATTCATCCTAACCGATGAAGGACCATACACCTCATGAATTGAGATAGAAAATCACTCAATAAAAACCAAGAATAGTAAAACTATAAGATAACTATCACAACATCAATCAACAATCACAAGCATATCAAGCAAGGAAAAATAGTGAAATGCACATATATGACATGGCAATATGCATGACATGTGAATTCTAGGTGCCTATAATTATTTACAAAACAATGCTCCCTTCCCTTGTATCATCAAGTTGAGGATGAAAGAAAACCTCAATTAGAGTAATAATAAACAACACCACATATCATGTGTGTCCCCAATGGTGAAATAATATTAATTGTAATAGGCAAAAGCAGCACAATAATTAAATTTTGGGTAACTAGGATTTTACCCTGAACATGGGTTCACGAAGCCCAAGAACGACTTATGAACAAGTCCCTAGTGTTCCTAATATCCAATATATTTATTACAAATAGTAATGCAAGAAAATAAATCCTTTAATACCACTTTGTGATGTCTCAGACCCAGATGCTACTTAACGGGTGCCCCAGGCCCCGTGGGCCACATGGACTCAAGCACATCTCCCTGAATTCCAAAGGCTACAGACTAGTAGCAAGGGCCTAGGGTGTGTCCATGGGGATACTATAACCTAATTACCAAAGTTTAACATAGTGGATGAAAGTAAAAAAAATAAAAAAATTAGAAGCAATATAAGTAAAAATAAGGAACAATGAAAAAATAGAGACAACAATAACAATAACTGAAACAGCTAGAATAAAATTCTATAACTGATGATATGTCATGTGACTAGAAAATTGGAAAACATAAATATAAGACAATAGTCATAAGATGTTTAAAAAAATTATTAAGAAATCAAGAGACTATCCCAAGAATCAAAAGCTTAGACATGATCATATTCTATCAAGCTCCATATCAAATAAAAAGCAGTTAAGTGTTTAAAGCCAAATGCTTCCCTTTTTCAACACCAGTAACCATGTAATCTAACCTGGGTACCAAACAACATCAGGAGAGGATGTGAGATAAATCTCAGCAGGCCACCACCAATGGTGTCTATAACATCTGGCTTGTGTAATGTAAATTTAACAGTTTTAAAGCATGAATACATAAAGTAAAGCAGTACAATATAACTAAATACCCAAGTACCTGCTTCAGCCTTCATATGGTGTCTAAAAATGTAAACAATTCATTATTTTATTATTACTAGTTTATAAATAAGTCACATGTTAGAAATTGAAAAGGTTCCAAGATTTAACAAGGCATCCTGTAATGATATCAAATAGTGAAGTTCCAAGGTAATAATCAAGGTGACAAAGACCTCAAGGTTCATCAACTTAGTAATAACTATAACCTAGAATGGGTAAGAGTAAAATCCTAGGATCATAGTCTAAGGAATTCTATAATGAGGCACTTATCGAGTCCAATGTGATCATCCAATTTAAAACAGGGTTAGATAGAGATAGGGCCCGATGGGCTTTAACCATGGCACTTACTGGTCAATGTTGGATCTAAGGAGTGTATACAAGGCATCCTGTATTGATAATTAAAGTATCCTACAATGTCATACCGGGCATCCTAGAATAGACAAGGATCAGGATATAGGTGGGTTTAAACCTAAGAAAGCCATATCTTTAAATCATAATGTGGTTCCTGAGTGCTCATGGAATTATCTAATCAGAATCCAAGGAGAGATTGAGTCAAGACATTCTTATTTAATTATGAAGACATGTAATATCTCCTTCAGTTCAAGCCTTTCCTTTCATTAGTGTGATAAGGTAAAGTATCATGAAACCTTTTTGTCGAGTCATTTAGTTCAAGCCTTTCCTTTCATTAGTGTGATAAGGATAGGTATCATGAAACCATTTAATCCTTTTAAGGAATATTCCATATTCAACATTCATTCCCCTACCTTCCATTAATGTGGTAAGGGGTGCTACAGATATGAAACCAATTAGTTATTCACATTTAATTATCAATTTGAAGCACTTACCTTAGGCGGGTCTAGTGGTGAGCATGCATGGGACTTTCTATTATTATTTTCTCATTATAAATAACCCATTTAATATAAAAACACATACCTTTAGGAAGGTCAAGCCCAAACACACCCGAACGGTGGGTCAAACATGTCAAAACACTAAAACAACAATTATGGCATAATATCCTACATGGGATGAATGGATTTGTGGGAATAACCACAAAATTTTAATCACATATATGGAAATATCATAACAATATAGTTCTAATTATTATAATCATGACATATAAATTCAAATAACGACATCCGATTAAATCGGTGGGCCCCACACGACACATCCAAAATTAGAAAACTTGAGGGATGAGTTATAAACCACCCACCTTAGGCTTGTATGAATATCCTCTTCTAGTATTGTACCTTGATTTATCTTGTATTGGATTAGATCTAAGAAAAAGAAAAAAATGCTCATACCCTGGTAACTCGGTCGAGATCAAGAGAGAAGGAGAAAAACTAAAGATGACTCAAGTAATTAATGTTGAACATCCAACATGATGAAAGAAAGCTCGATCAGAACCCATACATGGAAATCTCATGATTCCTACCTTAGGTATTAAAAGAGCTCCAAAATTAGATCAAAATAGGTTAGTCCCACTTAAATACAGATTAGGGAGGAAGATGGGTTCAAATTAGATATTTAAGGGGAAAATTGTCAAATTTACAAGAAAAATGGTCTATGCATGGTTTGTCTGCACGGTTTGAAAAACCATGCACAAACCGTGCATGTTTTTATGGGTAGAAGTGGAACATTTCACAGTTAGGCCACATGACCGTGCACAAATCCTGTGAAGTTGTTCTATTCAGAAATTTCAATCGGCATGGTTAGCCAAACAGTGCGCCAACCATGCACTAATCGTGCGACCTATTCAGTTTTTGCAAAAAGATGGGTTTCAAGATTTTAACTTTCCCCAGACACCCATGATACCTTTACTAACTCAAAATACATCCATATTAGGTCCAAAGTAAAGATTTAGACCAAAATTTAAAGGACCCATACTTGAGTGAAAAACCAGGTTCTTACAATCACCAACAATCATGGTTGGTTATAATGTTGGAATTTATATTTATATATGATATTAATTACATATATATAATTTTAAAAATATAATATAACACATTTTTTATTGCTATTACATTCACTAAATATTAACAACATCATTCGTGTGTATGTGTAGAATACCACCTCCATAAAGAAATGTGATTTATTTTTCATCACCACATCACATGGATGATAAATATAAGTGTATTTAAAAAATTTATATGATATTTTTGATATTGTTATAATTATTTAAAATATATAATAGTACTTACCTTGTCTCTATAATTATTTTAATAAAATTAAATCTTAACTCATGTGTATATATAGCCTATCATCCCCTGGATTGTAATGTATTTAATTTTTCCTAAAAAAATTCATGACTTGTTTTAAAAGAATAATTGATGCATAAAAATTATACTTATTTTATGATTATTATTCTAGAGGTGATGGAATAATGAAATTTTTGACCACATTCATCCAAAAAATGTTATTTTGGACTTGGGAACTGAATATCATCAAAAAATCTGATAAAAATATAAATGATTAAGTAATTTTTGATAATATTGTATTGATAAAATAAAAGGAAAAATGGACATGAAAAAGGATATTATTCAGGTAAATAAATTAACATATGTTTTTTATTTTGGATGATAAATAACATACAATATGGTTCAGACTCAACGTAAGGTTAAAGCAACATTTTAAATGTTATAATGATTTATTTACCTAGTCATTCTCTTCCATGAACATTATTTTAAAATTATTTTTTTGAATATAATTTTATGGATATAAAATCACTATAAAGGGTATTTTATGCATCATATTTCAATGGTTTTCAAAAATGAATCTTTGAAGGGGATGATTGATGTTCCAAAAAAAAGGAATGTTGTATTGTAATATATATGGAAACAATGAATTTTTCTACCACCATAACCAATATTTAAGGTTTTAGAATCTTTCATGTTTTCTTTTAATAAAATCATTTTTTTTCATTTTGTTCCTTTATTTTTATATTAAAATTTGGTTTTTAGGAAAAATGGGTATTTCTGGTATCTAAAAGTCTTTATCACACTAGTTTAAAAGAGTTTCTAAAGGTTCTTTTTCATAATATAGCACATAGAAATTATTTATGAAGGGTTTAACCCTATTATATCTCACAAGTGATATAGATACAACTTATAAGAATGGTTGAACATCATTATAGCTCATATGTGTACCCAATACAACTTATGTGAAGGGTGGATACCTATTACAACTCATGAGTGATCCTGATATAGATTATATTATGGGTTCTCCCAAATACCACTCAAATGAATTGGGTAATGATTATGTTCTCTATAGAATTATATTTGAATCCTTCCATATACATATTCCAACTATAAGGGTTATTGTAAAGTATTTGTATGGGTTCAATTATTATGATGTCTCAAGTCACCTATATGAATTTTCTATGTTTGCTTATGGGTTTTCATGGAATTTTTTTATCTACAAAGGTAAGATGAAGATCCCTTGTTTTAAAGTAATAATTATTCCCTTTTTGGTAAAATGCTATGTTTTTTAAAAAATATTGGGTTCTAAGGTTTTCTATGAAAAAATCTTGATTATGATTCCTCTATTATTTTTTCTTATAAGGTTTTATATCAAAATATTTTGGCACTAAAGATAATTTCTTGA
This sequence comes from Viscum album, assembly GCA_963277665.1. Classification (NCBI taxonomy): domain Eukaryota; kingdom Viridiplantae; phylum Streptophyta; class Magnoliopsida; order Santalales; family Viscaceae; genus Viscum; species Viscum album. The sequence continues at coordinate 434,581,642 of OY728123.1, read as the reverse complement.
GTATGTAAATGATTATTTGAGATCAATGTTTATTTATTTTAAATGGAAAATATTTTTATGATATGATGGTATTAAAATATACTAACATTATTTTTCTTCATTTTATGTCCCTAATTGATTGTTTTGTGCTCATATAATGTTTTCAAATGACTTTAATAAGATTAAAAAATGGGTAAGGAAATTGGAGAATTTGTGTTGAATTTTATGATAGTTTGTAATGAAATTAAATCATGTTTTACTTTAAAAGTTTTACATTGTTGAAAAAATGGATATTGAGTAAAATTGTACAATTTGTTTGATATGATATTTTTATGTAAGAGGTATGAACTAATTCTCTAAAAATCTAATAATAAAAGGTATTTGGTAATGAAAAAATGTGAATTTTATTCTAAAGTCACTAGAATATGCAATGTTGAAGTTCATTTCTTGATTTTGGTATAAAATACATGGATTAGATAAATATAAATAGTAGGATCATTTTTTTTCATAAGTTAAACTACCTATTTAACCACAATGGATAGTATGTTAGGGATAAATATTGTTATTTTTGATAAATAGAATGAGTTTTAGGAACTATGGTCAAGGATATATTTGTCTCTATCCTCTTCATAATATGATTTATTGTGATTTTATTTCTATAATCACACTATCATTTTTTTGTTTTTGTTTTTGGATGGATCCAGAAGGAACCAATATAACAATGGATGTGAATGAAAATGTGGTGGTTCTCTGAATGAGGAACTGAACATAATGGGTCTTGTTGTGAAAACTCTTGTGATTATTCATAACCAGCTATCATAATTTATGATTACTAACACTAACCATGGTGAGTTTCGTGATGCCTAAAATAATTTATTAAAGAAGATATATGATTTTTTACATGATAGAGATCACACATATAAAAATATTAACTAACCTATGTGTCCTGAATTTAGAAAAAAACTACTCAGTAAAATGTATTGAAAGAATGGGAATATATTTTTTATACAGTAAAGGAGAGTGAAAACCAAAAATATTCAAAAAAAAGCATTCAGTTACTACTATGGAGAGGAATAATATAAAATATTAGGCTTCCATTGAATAATTTAAATTAATGGTGTATTAGAATTATGAAAATAAATTTCCTAGGTGGAAATCTCCAAAACAGGATCAATAAGACCATATATATAAATTTTTATCAATGAATAAAGACATATTTTTTAGGGAGAAGAAAATTTAAATGAAATAATGGAGTTATTGATAATATATTGGATTGTGCTTTGATATTGCTTAATATTATGACCTGATTCATATTTTTATTTTTGGGATGGAACCGTTCAAGAATAAGATTGAAAATAATGGTTAATGTATTATGTAGATTGTTGAATGATCAAGGTGTCTACATATAGGCATTTAAGAGTTATCATGTAGTGGTATATTTAAGATTTAACATATGTTAAATTGATTAGAAACCCCTTTTGAGGTTTTATATGATGGAAATAACTTTGGAGACATTTATTGAGTACTAGAACATGTTTGTGGTATATGTAACCCTTAGGTTTAACATATGAAAATGTTATTTAAGGAATAATTCCATTTTCGTTTTATTGACATGCATTCAAATATATTAATAACCATTAGTATTTATATTCTATTCGATAATTAGGGATTTTGATGAGGATATTCATCATATTTTTGAGAAAGTTATGATAACTAAACAACTGTAGTTTTTAAAAAGTACAATTTATAGTCCAGGTGTCAACCAGTCACATTTAGAAAGGCCATTGGGCTTGAACCTCCAACCAAAGGGAGACAACAATATAATACATACCACTAGCTTACCTAATGTCCTTATTAGTATGGATTTTTTTTATTTTCATATTAATCTAATTTTATATATAAAGAATAAGTTTATTTTTCAAACTTCTATTTTATCATATAAATAACCATGGGATTTAAAATTGATTTGGCGATTCACAGTTTAACATTATTTCAGAAGAAATTTACTATTTTCCTAACATTACATGATTAAGTTAAATGATTTTTTTAGATAATATGGGATTTTAATTGGGGAATAAAGTTTGAACTAAATGTTTTAACATATATGATTTTAATATTTATTGATAGGGATTTAAATCATTTACATAAACAATTACAATATCAGGGATATAATGTACATATTTGGTATTAAATGTTAAGAGTTATTAATATTATTTCGGGGGACTATTGGGTGAATATATGATGAAATAATTATAATATTTCTAATTAAATATTAGTTAGGAATATATTTATGAATTTTAAGGATGGGTATTTTTATAATTATTTATTTTTAATATTGTCTATTACTATTTAATTATGGATATTAATGCATTATTTCATCATATAAAGGTTTTTTTATTTTTGGAATTATTTTAAATTTTTATAAACATTTTGTATTTGGTTAATATCTAATGAAAAAATAAATATATTTTTAGTAGTCTGTGGATGATGATTTTAGTGCTTTAGGAATAAAATATTTATCCCTTAAAAGTCATAGTTTGGATAAAAAGATAATATTTGGGTAGAAATGGATTAAAGTATTAAATAATACTTTTAATTTATGTATATTTATATATTATCTTAGTCAATATGTTAATGTAACTCCTCAACACAAAAAATAAACCCTGAAATAAAAATGACATCCTTTAACCAATATTTCTAATGAGTCTATTGTGTTCTTTTCACATACTTTGTTTATCATTTTATACTCATTATCTTTCCTGTGATCATTCACATTCTTCTGATCAATAATCTCTTTCAATATAGATCATTATTTAGACATTATATTTTTCATCAATGTCTAAATTTTCACTTATCACTACTATTTTACTATCTGGAAACCTAGTTATGTATTACTTCCTATGGTCTTTGAATTTCCATTTCACTCTTTTTAATAGAATTTTTTATTATCCATTTTTATGATGGAAGTTTTAAGAATATGTATTTTTAGAAATAAAAACTTTGATTACAACTATAAATTTAAAATTGTGTGAAATAATTTTTAATGGGGTTTTGGAGAATGTAACACATTGAGATTTAACAAAGTGAAATTATATTTGATAATTTTTACGACATGAAACCCCAAGCTTAAATGCAACACAAAATATTATTATATAAATATGATCACTATAACATAGTAGTTAATTTGGTGAGTAGGAATAAGGTTAACTAACTTATGATATATATATATATATATATATATATATATAAATTTCCTTATTAATTCAAAATCATTGATTAATTATTTATAAATAAGCACCCAATACTAAGAAAAGTCATTTTATACTTCAAAAATATGTTTTCTTCTAAAACAATTTTTATTCTTGTATATGAGGAGTCATTATAAGTAATTAAAGGAACATTTAGAAATGAAATGTTATAAAAATAATATAATTTTTAAAATCACAATTTCAAAATTAGCTTATGGATAAATTTTAATATTTTTTTGAAAGGTGTGATTTTTCTATGAATATTGAAAATACTAATTTTTAATTGAAAATTATATATTATTTTAATATATTTATAAAAATAAAATTAATCTGTAGATTTTTTTAAAAATTTCATTAGTTTTATTTTAGCTAAAATATAACATTTCTGGTTTTGGTTTTATTGAATTTAGTATGAATACATTTTATATGTAGAAGATCATTTTTTTGAAAAACTACTTTCATCACATTTTTTCCAGTTAAATATTGAATTAAATTCATTAAGATATATATTTTTTAAATTATGAAAAATGGAGTCCGTATTTTTAATCTGAAGGTACATATTTGGTAAATATTTCCATTTTATTTTTTGTCTAAATTTATATAAACCTTAATAATTTTTTTACCAAGGTAAATGGTCAATCAGGAAATTAAAGTTAAAAATAAAAATATAAAGACTAAAGAATGAACCTAACACTGGAATTAATTTTTTTGGATGATTAAACATCATATATAATCATCAAAATGTCTAATTTATTGAATATTTTTTTTTCATTTTCCTATGATTTTCACCTTTATAATATTTAAGTGGATAAAATGACAAAACATTTACACTCTTGATTTTAATAACTATATTATTTTTAACATAGGGGTAAACATAGGATATATTCAGTCATAAATATTAATTTTTATTCAATTTTTTTTATCATTTTAATTTATTTTTAATTTTTAGTTAATAGATAATTTCCTTAAATTTATATGCAACAGTAACATAGTCCTTCTACAAGGAGTAAAAAATCACTAAAATAATTTTAAAAAATCTAAAAATAATATTATATGATTGGTTTTTGTGTTCTATTCTTTTAGAAAATAAAAATGAAATATTATTTAGGTTTTTTTTCATTGTATTATAATTATATTATTTTATTATTTATTTAAAATTCATATTAAATGAATAGTTAGAAAATTGAAATTATTGTTATTTTATGATAAATAATATTTTTATAAATGATATTAATTTTAAAAAAAGCTAAAATCTACTAAGTGATTGATATAAGGTTTTAAACATCATCCATTTTATATTTTAATCTATTTTTCATTTTATAGTAACTAAATTATACCTTTAAACATAAAAATCCTTAATACCCCCATAATTGGAAAAAGTGTTAAGGAAAGGCTATAATAAAAGGATAAAAGTTAAAATGTGATCCAAACATATATATTTTTTTATTTTTTGAAATTATTTCTAGTTATACACTTGTTTTATTATAATAATATATAATTTTATCTATTTTAAATCAATAATAATTTATACAAATTTAATATTTTAATAAATTTAATGAGTGCCCCTCCTATCTCTTATAAAAGGGATACTGTTCTTATAATTCCATCACACAAAAAAAACCTTTAGGTTCATCCAATAACTTCACATATACCTTCCTTACATACATATTTACAACCTAGAGGATTTTATTTGATTAGAAAACCAATCAAGAAATTCTCTTAGTGTAGACCATAAGAGATTGTCCGAAGAAGAGGTATCATTCTTAACCATGTATTTTTTTTCTTATTCCACGCCTTCCAAAGATTATTTAATCATGATGATATAATAAAATCAGTATCTACCATATACTGATATTTTATTATGTTAATAGAATAACCTACATATATCTCCAAAATCCGTCAAAAGGGATATGAATCAACCGTTTGTGTGTATAGTGGAATATGATCTCACAAACTAATGTGATTTGATTCCATCACTGCCTCCCATTTCTAGTAGTAATTATGGAATTATTGTTTATATATGATTTGAAAGAAATATTTTTCATTAATACATGATAATATATCATATTTTTTCTTATCAATATTTTCATTTAAAATGATAATGACATTCATGTGTACGTGTGTATTGCCACCTACATGAAGTTATGTGATTTGTTTTTCATCCCCACATCACATTGATGAAATATATAAGTGTCATTAAAAAATATTATATTTATGATATTATTAACATTATTTAAAGTTATAAGAATATTTAACTTTGTTCCATAATTATCATTGAAAAATGAAAATTTCACTCATGCATATTTAGGACCTACCATCTCTATGATTATAACATAGTTCATTTTTCATAACCATATTTTAGGGTAGTATTTAAATTTTAATTAATTTGTAATAATAATAGTTGTTTAATGATTATTATTCTAGATGTGATGGAATAATTACCATTTTTACCATAGTAAACCAACCAAAGTCATTTTTGACTTATGAATCAAATATCATCAAATATTTAACAAAAACATAAATCATTAAGTAATTTTATTTAACATGGTATGAAGTAAAATAAATGTAATAAATAAAATGAAAAATGTTCTTAATAAATTTAATAAATTAACAAATTTTTTTAATGATGAAAATTAACAATATATGTGAGGATTCATACTCAAGGTAAGGGACATAATAACTTAAAAAGTAATATTATATATTTTAATGATTTATTTTAAAAAATCATTCTCATGGATGTATTAATTTTTTATATTATTTAATGAATACATTTATATGGTCATAAAAGAACAATAATGAGAATTTTATTCCTCTTTATTTGAAATTCATTCATAAATTAATCTTTCTAAACAATGTGTGACTTTCTTTACAAAAGAAAAAAGGAATATTCTATTTTACCATATACAGAGAAAATAACTTTTCCTACCACTATAACTATTATTTTATGTCCAGTTTCCTTTAAAATCCTTTAGTATTTCTTTGAAGAAAATCCCTCTTTTACATTTGTTATGATATTTTGGTATTGAAAATATGTTTCTAAAAAATGGGTATTTTCATATATGAAAGATTTTTTCACACAGGTGTAAAAGATTTATTCATGGTTTTTATATATGTTATGGTCCTTGGAATTATTTTACGATGGGTTAATCCCCATTTTATCTCATGGGTGTGCCGAATATATCTTATTCGAAGGGTTGAGCCCTGTTATAGCCCATAGGTGAATCCAGTATAGCTTATTTGAAGGGTTAAGGGACATTATAGCCCATAGTAATCTTGATATAGATTATATAATAGGTTAACCTGGATAGAATTCCAATGAATTGGGTAATGATCATGTTCTATAGATAATTATATTAGAATATGTTTGTATAGTTATTCCAAATGTAAGGTTACTTGTAAGGGTTATATAAGGGTTCTATGATGATGATGTCCCAAGGAACCTACATGAATTTTCTATTCTATATTAAGAGGTTTCGTGGGAGTTATTTCATTTAAAAAGATAATACAGTGATATTTGGTTTAAAAGAAATCATAATTCCCTTTTTGCTTAAATATTAAAGTATTTATGAAAATGTTAATCAGGGTTTCTAAGATTTTTTAAGAAACCCTCATGATTATCATATTTCCTTTATGTTTTCTGATAATTTTTTTATTTAAATCTTTGGGATGTAAAGATGATTTCTTATTTTTGTAAATTATTATTTTATATCAAAGTAAATACAATATAAAGGAATTTTTTTATTATCTCATATTCTTAAAATAGGTAAACACGTTTCATTATTTTTTACATCCCTTATTGTGATTTTTATGCTTATCAAAATTCTTAAAATTTTATCTATATATTTTAAGGATGGTTAAGGGAAATAAAGAATACAACTTGAAAGTATTAGGGATCTTTTATCAAAATAAATTACATTTTACTTGTAAAGTCTTATAAATTGGAAAAAATTGATAGTGAGTAGAAATATCTACTATTTAAAATATGGGATTGTTATATTACATTAAGGGAATAATTATTTGAAACTATAAACATAAAATATCTTTGAGATTGTAAAAAAGTTATTTTTTCTAAATACACAATAATATGTAATGTTTAAGGATGATTCTATACAGAGAATATTGATTATTAAATGGAATTAATTTTATTATATTAATAAAGTTAATCATATGACACCTTAAGACCAAATAAAAAATAGAATGGGGAATTTAAATTACTTTATTTAATAAAAATATATAAGATTATTTGAAAATTGGCATTTTTAACTATTTACTAAAATATTAATCATTTCCACAAAATTCCAAAATTTCACCCTATGTTATTTTTTATTTTATAATTTCAAAAATTATTTTAATTTATAAAATATAATTTGAAAAATTGGTTGAAAATAATTATAATTTCATCACACAATATGAAATAATGTTTTTTTGAAAAAAAATCATTTATAGAGCATAAAATGACTTCACCAGAAATTGAGTGATATCAATACGTTTTTATTAAGTGGGGAGACAATACATATATTTCATAATTAGGTTATTCATATTTATATCCACAAATTTAATGGATAAGTTATAATGGTTACATTTAAATAATATTATTCTTATAATATATCCTAATGTGAATAAATATTTTTTGTTTCATGTTTATAAATATATCAAACTTATTATACAATTCAAATATTTTTTTGCAGTGTTACATTAACCACATTTTAGTTTTCTATTAATAAAAATAAAATTTCCATTCGTGTGTTGTGTGGCCTACCACATCCATGAAACAACATGTTTCATTTTCATTCAATTCCTTGAAAAATAATGATAATAGGGTATCCAGTATATAAGAATATTATTTTTGGAATATATTAGATTTTAAAATGATAATCTATATTAACACTTTTCTCCATTCTAATTTTTTTTAATAAATATCCATTTTTAAATATGGAAAACCACCTCTATGGAACGATTGATTTCTATTTTTATTTTCATAATATCATTACATGGATGGTCATGAAAATATATTTAATTGATAAATATTATTTTTGTTACCTTGTTTTTGTAATTTAAATAGATTGTTTACATTATTTTAATAATATTTAAGATAAATAATTTTGGAAATTCAACCCTCCAAAAGAGTGTTCTATGAGAAAATAATAATTACTTTATACATTGAAATTACTCTGTATAGGTTATCTTCATCTTTAACATCATTGAAATTATAATATATAACACTAATTAAATCTAAAAAGTTAATTATTCTTCTAGTATAATTATTTTATGAATAAATTACATCATAATCATCTATTAATTATGGTACAATCTTTTTGGGTTAATTTAACAACCTACATGAATAAAATTATGAATTTATATAATAGATGATTGTGGTATCATTAATAGTTGTATAGTATTATATATATTTTTAAATAAGGATTATTTTTCTCTATAATGTAAATACTATTACAAAACTCAATAATGATGATTAAACCTTTTATTCATTAAGAATAATGGAAACATTATCATCATTGATTCAATTTTTATGGATTAAAATCAAAACTACCAATAGAATGAAATAATAACTTCATAACAAGAATGGAAAATAAATTTCAGTTCCTTTAATTTTATTATAATGAGGAACATTGTAGAAAAAATGAATACTGACATTGTTATTACTTTGATAGTACAAACTATCAAACTATGAAAACCTGATGTAGGAAAATAGGTAAAATAATAACAAGAATTTATATAGAGAATCGTCTTATATAAAGAGTATAAACTAAAATGAATATGAGTAATGTTTTAAAATAAATGATTTTGAGAGATCTGTTTGATATACAGTTGATCATAGTTTATTTTTTGTTTCCAAGAAAAGTGCTTTGAGTTTGTCTCATTTTGAAATTCATTTCAGATGTTTGGTATTGGGCACTTTCATTTATTTTATGTGGTGTGATACTGCCTATTGGAAGAATTATTTTATATTCATGAAATTCATGGGATATGAATATATATAAGATTTAATTTATTTATATGGACTTTTATTTAAACTATACTAGTTTTTTAAGGGTTTTCTTGGTCTAAATTCCTTTTTATTGGGAGATAACAAATTGCGTGTGTTGTTTTCCTTTTACGGTGTATTTAATATACATGGATATTTTTTATAAATGTATTTATTTATTTCATCATATATAATAAGAAAAATAATCTTCCATTATTGGTATTTTTATTGATTCAATTGATAGCCCAATATTATGATTTTTTGTTAAATCAATTATCGTTCATTGTGTTGTGATCATTATCATGAAAATATTTCATATATGTTTCTTATATTCTACCCCTGATTGTATTATGTGCTATTGTCTCATTGTTTATTTTTATATAAATTATTACTACACTAATCTTTGTTCAATACTTCAAACCTTATGGGCTATGTTACCCATACGGGTTATTTATATCTAAAATCCCATTTTATTTAGTTATGAGGTTTTATTGTAAACTTTGTTTTTCCAATTATATTTCATTGTGAATGATTTTTCATACATTTCATAGCTTTATGAACCTTCAACTAAATTCTATACATTTACTATTTTGGAAAATTATTCACTTAATTATATACCAGTACCCCATATAGTTTTAGCTTGATGGATGCATACATAGAAATATCTTTAATTTATAGATCGGGGAACAAAAAAAATCAATATATTTGTTATTATGATATGGATTTATATTGATTACTCAATAATGATGACTATGTATTTCATAAAAATCTAAAATATTTATATGGATTTGTTTTAATAACATTTTCCCTTTACTGACATATGGAAAATTAATTGTATTTACTGTACTTGTATTCCAGTAGAGAAGATTATTGAAAAAGATGATTCAATTTTTTTCCCATTATCTCATGTGATTAATGAATTAGACCTAAAGAATGGAAGTGTTGTTACAAAAATTATATTTCCCCTTGAGGGATATATATTTCTTATGGGTGAAAAATATTTTAGTATTTGGTATATTCCTTCCTAGAATAAGATATTTTCTATACACATGTTCTTGATGGTAAGATCATGATGTCAATGTTCATGATGTGGTTCCACAAGGTGTGAAATTAACTCTATAGAATTATTTAATTCATCAATATGGGACCTGTTATTGTTAAACATGTAAAATATTTATATTAATTGAAATATATTTATAAATAATTCTCTCATTTTTATTTAAATATGGAATTATGATGATTACCTATTCCAATAACAATATTTATTCCATTTTTATGTTATGATTGGATCAGTTGAATGTTTTCCCATATTGAGCATTTGAGTTCACTAATTCTAATGTCTATGTTTCCCCAGGTCATGAAAAAAAGTATTACACATGATTTAACTTATAATATAGTTGTGTAGATAAATTTTTGGATATGTTGAAGACCTTTTATGGTTTATATATTTTCTTATATGGTGGAAAAATATTCTTTAGTTAAGAAGGATGTTGGTGTTATTAGTTTATGTTTTTTCGTAATTCTCTAAGGCTCTAAATCTAAGAGGTTAAGGGAATCTATCTATTACAATATTTAATTTATTCATTACATATTTTGGGGTAGTTATATCTGGGAATCTATAGTTTCTATCTAGAATAATATACTAAGAATGTATTTGTGGAACCAGATTTGGGAGTGTGGGTATGAGGCACCATAGTTAGTAATAGAGAAGGAATTATGTAACACTGGAAATTAGATTTTATTGTCAATTATAATTTAAGGGTTGATGATTTATGATTTATAATAATTTCAAAGTAATACATAACATTAAAATATAGTATATGATAGTTTTTATTTGTGTATTAATATAATATAACTTTATGGAAAACCCTAAAATGAGTTTATGTGAGTATTATATAAATATTATAATATCTTTATATTTTGTCAAAGCACTGATTGTGAATTTTTATTAGATATTACATCCCTATATGGATAACACAAGTTGATTCAGGATCTCAAATTTATGTACATAGGGTTAATAACCCTGAAAAGGGTGAATTGGGTGTTAACTCAATCGTCCTATGGTGAATCATAAAGAGAGAAAACAACATAAATGGTTTTAAAAACCTATTGGATATTATTTTTTCAATAAAACATTACTTACAAACCTTTAAAAAGTATTTATTTATGAATTTAATTAATGAATTAGGTTAAAATGAATAGAAGAGCATAACTTAAATAAAATAAAATTGCATTAACTGTATCAAAGGAAAAAAATAAAGGTTTCATTGAGAAGAGTGAGTTTTAATATTCATATTTTCATTTAATTAGATTAAATTTGACATCATTTTAGGAATTTTGGTTTTAGTATTTGGTTGAATGATGATCATAATGATAAAAATAATAATGGTATGTATCAAGAAACCACTATGTCTTATATTGGAATAATGGATCATATGTAAATTGTTTATAATTTTATTATACTTCAATTATGTTGATAAAATCGAGTTTACTATTATTTATTATGGTATTGAGATGGATATTTTTTTAAAACTCTTAACTATTTTCATTACTGAGTTATATTTATAAATGTTATGTTCTTATATTCTAAAATTAATTATTATTCTATAAAACATCTATTTTCTTAATCAATAGTTATACATTAATGGTTTGAAAACATATATTAAATGGGATAAATAATAATTAAAATAGATTTTATTAAGGGGTTATATTTTGGGGAAAAATATTAGAGAACATAGTATTAGGGCATGAATAATAGAGAAAAGTTAGTTATATTGCATTGATAGACTTGGAATTGATTAACGAGTTAATGTAAAAGTGAACATTGATATTTATTGTATAGTTTATCTATTTTTTCATTATGATATATATATATGTATATATCTATTTATTTGTGACCATATAAATAATGATTAATATTTTTAAGGGTAAATGATATAGTTAATTTTCTGATAAATATATGGTCTCATAATTGTTTAATTTCATATAGATTCAGAAAGATTTTGTAAAGGTATACTTTGGAGAATATATGATTATGGTATACTCGTATAGGTTTCACTGATTTTATTAATTATTAAGATTGTTTAATGAATGATATTTAATTCAGTTTGGCCTAATAGAGTAAGTTATATGTCCTATTATAAGTTAGATCCAAAATGATAAATATTTAAGAATACCATCACCTAATTTCCTCAGTGAGTAATAATTATAATTTTAATGATAAAATTCATTTAATATAGGTAGAATTTTACAACCAATACTTATATATATGATAACCTTTACATAACTCACTATTTTCGATAGCTTCCTCCACAAGCATCACTGAGAATAAACAAAACTACAATATATATAAATAAAATATAAATATTTATGTATTGTGTATTAAAAATATCAATTGAATTCAAGAAAATAAATAGGATTAACTACCTTATGAAATATTTATATAATGAATATAATGGCCACATTTATTTTGAATGAAATTCAATTAATATTTCCAAAATTTCTAATGTGTTCATTTTAAGAATAAAATAGTATTTTTTCTAAAAAATTTCACATGATGTGATATGAATTTTTATCCCTAGTAAATAATGATTAATTTATAATAATATATATTTTCATGAGTAATTGGTTTACAATAATTATTAAACGATAATAAATAATATTAAAGACATATTATTTTCTACAGAATATTTTTCCTTATAAAAATAGTTTATCATTATATTTTATAATTTTCTATTATAATTATATTTAAAAATCTTATAATTTTATTTTGAAAAAATTGTAATATTTTTTGGAATTAATCATAGTAACAATTTCTTAAGATGTATTTTTGGTATTTTCCCAAAATTATTGATTTTTAGGTGAATATTATAATATTACATTTTTAAAAATTCTATGATTTAATGAATTTATTAGTATATAAGTTTCTTATAGAAATTTATAATTCCAATTTCTATATAATATATTTATTCAATATGTTAAATTATAAATATAAAAATAAAAATTCTAGTTTTCAAACCTATATATAATATTTTATAACTTAATTACTATTTTTGTCAAGAAATAGTTTTCAACATTTTATATATTTATTATTTTATGATTAAATTTTATCAATTTCATAAATCGAGTCAAATAAAATTAATTTCAAAATTTTAATTAGTAGGAACATATTATTTAATTAGGGTCATTTTATTTTTCTGAATAATGGATAAATTAATTAGGTAAAAAATTGTTAACATAATAGTAGTAAATTTGGCTTATCAAGGTTTAACGTAATGAAAATGGAATAAAAATTTAAAAAAAGTGTGATAATGTTTGGTTGAGGCCGTCATCAACCCTATATTTTCCCGAATCGATTATATCTTTATTTTATAGACATATTACATGATAGATACTTCTATTTATTATACTATTTTGGGTATTTACAAAAAATGTCTTCCCTTTTAACTTATAAAAGGGACACTCTCTTCATTTATCCTTACACCAGAACCCACACATATAATCCAAAACTATGGAAAAACCATTAATAAAAACACAAATCAGCATAAGGAGGATTATTTATTCTTACAAGAGTATCCATCAATGTCTTATAGGCATTGTAAAGGTGATAATACTAGAAGTCGGGTATAAATTTATGATCACACGTTTCTCATTTATATTTTATTGGGTTCATTCATTATTCATAAAACTACCCTAAATAATCTTTAAATGATAACATGAGTAAAAGTATAATATTTTTATGTTATAAAAATGATGGTATTAAAATTTACCACCTTTCCATTTTTGATTATGAAAAATGAAACAACCATTCATGCATTGTTTGAACTACATCCTATATGACACAAAGTGTTTGGTTTTCCTTTACATTATTAAAAGGATTTTAATAAAAGGTAATTTAATGTATAAGTATAATATTTATGAAATATTTTTTACTCTTAAATGAAAAACTAATTAACTAATTTTCCTAATTCTAAAAAAACAAATCACCATACATGTGTCTGTGTGGACTATGAACTCCATGGAATGATTGATTTTAGTTTTTATTTTCATCACCACCTTAAATGGAATTTCATCATAATTATTTTAATGGATAAATATCATATCAAGTAAATTGTTAAGATTCTGGAAAGAAAATATAGACATCCCATTAATAATATGATTTATTGAAAATGCAGGTATATTCAACCATCCAAAAGATCAATCTAAAATAAAAAAATGGTTTCTTCATACTATAAAATTACTATTTTTAGGTTATCTACTTATTATAATTATTACCAATTAATATATATCCTCCAATTATAACTACCTTAACTTTTTTTAAATAATATTTATTTTTAAAAAACATGTGGTATATTATTTTTTACACAAAAAACTCTATCTAATTAATAATTAAGTGAGTATAATTTTAAATTTTACCTTCAGGTTAAGACCATTTTATTATTATCGATCATTATGATAATTGGAAACAATACTATTGATAAAAATTTCAACTTTATAATTTGTGTTTATAAGTAGAAATGAAAAAGGATAATTAATACAAAAAAATGATAACCTCAACTAATAATGTCATGATGTATGAATCCCATTTGTTTGAATATGGGAGGGAAGTATCATCACTATGTTTCACTCATGACCAAGCCCAAGCCGAGCTTCAACAATTGAATATCGAACAAAATTTCTTGTGGGAGAAGTTCAAGTTAGTGGAAATTACCACTCTAAAAATGCTAGCCAATCCGCCCCATGAATCTATCACCATCGATCACCTTAAAATTAGGTTGTATTTGGGAATTATAAGGTGTTATTTGTTATGGATATAGTAACATAAAGTATAATTCCATTGTATAAATAAAATTGTTCTTTTTATAAATTTTGTTTTAAGAATAGTTTTTACAAATAAAATTTTGATGGAATTAGATAAATTGATTTTTAGGTAGAAATTATACATTATAGAAAATATATAAATAATTATAGTAAACTAATATATTATTACTAATACTTATTTTCATAAAATAATTTGATAAAACACTCTTATTTAAATATAAACGATAAAATATTTTTTTCATGTGTTTGAAATTTTACTATACATTTTTAATTCACTATTATTTTTAATAAATATATATTTTTAGATTTAAAAGTTATAATTATCATATATAGAGAATTATTATGATAAAATAAAAATCAATTTTTAAATCATCACATCAAAATTAGGTTTGAGTGAATTCATGAGAATTTTCAAAAATAATTTATTTTTTCATCAATATTAAAAATAAAGTTTGAGTTTCCGATATGTTAATGACATCATAAATATGAAATAATTATGTAATAAATAAATAACAAAAATAAAAGACTTAATGTATGTTATTTTATTAATATCCAGTATATTAATATATTTTAATCAACTTCCAAATATATAATTTACTTTCAAAATTCAAAAATGGAAACTTTAACTTTAAAAATGTTACTTTGTAAAAACATTAATTTTCCTTTCCAAAATAAGTAATATAAAATGATAGTCTAAAATTGGTGTTTAAAATAAGATAAAATGTGTCCTAATTTTTCAATACCATGGGAAAATACAATCGTAAATTCCATGGTTTTTCATTTACCACTATGTAGGTGTCCAAGGACTCTATTTAGAAATTAATAAACAAATCCACCACTTTTTATATAAATACCCTCCCATTAATCCACTTATATTCACTAAAAATTCATCCTACATGAATATATGATAGTTTTATCTCCCATGGAGTCCTCCCATGGTTTCCTCAATCTTCCAAGGTCCCAATCATCATGTTTTAGGACTTACTCTTCAAGCTAAGCGAAATATAATTTCTTTTATCTTGGTTTCAAGACCCTCTTTCGTATATGTCTTTTGAATGTTATAAAAACATTACATTATTTAATTTTTATTCATTACCTTACTTCCAAATTAATTTTTATCAATGGGAGACCCCTGTCCCCTCTATTTTTAACCTTTTATGAAACCATGTTTTATACCCATTAAACTATAGATTTTACTTCTCAAAATCTCTATTCTCATCCAGAAATTACGTTTAATTTTATTTTTGTGAATATAAAAACCTCATTATTTTATATAGGTCATCAACATGATCTAAAAATGATTTATTTTATTATGATAATGATATACATAAAACCTTCATTCCCTTTACGTGGGGTAAAAATAAAATAATGATCATGTTTTTAAAGAACTTTTGAAATGCCATGATTTTGATATGAGACCCATTTTATTTTATTCTTCATGAGTTATTAGTGAAATTATTTTTTATATTATATGTAGCTCATATGAAAATAAATACATATGAAGGGTGCACCCTTATATTTCTTTAATGCATTGGGTAAATAATTTAGCCTCTAGAGATGACATATTTTACGATACCTTAGTGAATAACCAAGGTAAATTTTAAGACACTTCAGTTAAAACCTTTGTGATATATTTATTAAAGTCTCATTTAAATTTTTTATCCACATTTACTTGTTATTATTCATGTTATTTTTATGATTATATGCCTATTTTTTCTTTTCTCATGTATTTACTATATTCCTCAAGTTCTTACTGATATTTATCCTAATCACTTATAAACTATTTCCCTTGATTTCACTTACTAGGCCTTATGATCACCCTTTAATTTAATGTATGTCCCCAAGTTATAATATTTAGTAAAATTACCTAGGATGCCCCAATGAATAATCCTTTCAAATTATTTAGAAGATTTTTTTATGTTTTCATGTAATGTTTACCTTATTTACAAGAAAATAAACTTTAAAAGATCATCTATTTTGTATAATGTAACAAAAAGTTATGTAATATAAAAGTAAAATTTAATTATTTATGGAAATTAGGATTTTATAATATTGGGTAGAACGTTAGGGAAAAGTTAAAATATAAGAAAACATCATCATATTTTTGTGAAGTATTAAGTAAGTAGTTTCTGAGAAATGAAATAACTATATAGATATAGATAAGTGGATGTAGCTCTAACACATATATATCTAGGGTTTAATCCCAAAAAAACACTTTGAGCTAGACTCTAATAGGAATTGGTGAATGACAATGGGCTTTGCTGCACTCCTGGTTTGACACTCCTGGGGGATATGTTTCTTTAATCAAAAGCTTTTTATGAACCAGTATAAATGATTTATATAAAATGTAAGTGTTGTTAAAGAATAACATACTTAAGAATGATGTTTTAAGACAAGGATTACTTTAGAATTATAATATTATTAAATGAAACCTGTTTCTCACTAGGGTTTTCTTATTTTATAAAATGGTGGGAAATATGAGGAACTGTATAAATGGCGAGCACAATAGACCAAGCACCGAAATACCTTCGATGGAATCTAGAATGGAAAAATCCACAAGAATGATGAATCAACTGACTCGAGTTATGAATGATAACTTGAATCAAGATGAGAGGACAGATTCACCCCAAAGGGAAAAACTTTATGTTGAGTCCTTTATGATTCGAAAACACCTTATTTTAGTGGTTCTACTAACCCATTGATCACTAAACAATGGATAATCTATATCAAAAATATATTATATTTACTTCATTATTCAGAATAAGAAAAAGTCACCATGGAAATGTACCGCTTATAGGGATAATAGGATCAGTGGTGGAAACTGATTTTAAACACAAAGACAAGAAGGGATATTGACACTATGGAGTGGGAAGAGTTAAGGGGATCCCTTTTCAAAAAATACTTCCCCATTTTATGAGAATGAAAATGGAGAAGGAATTCCTAGAGCTTAATTTGAAGGAAAATGAATACGTGGAAAGATATGAGATGAACATTACAAGTCATTCTCGCTATACCTTTAGCTTTGTCATGGATCCAAATGGAAAGGTTAATAGATTATTCAGTAGACTAAGAACCCATATAAAAAAGAATATATCCAATCAAGACTATGAACATAATGAGAAGATAGTCTAATGTTCCCTAAAGGTTGATATGGGGTTTAGAGAGATACAATGGTCCCATAGATTTAATGAAAATAAGTGATATTTGGAGAAAATTGGGAGGAACTTTGATCATGGAAGAGGAGGAAGGAAAGTGAAAATTCCCACATGCAATAAATATGGGAAGAATCATTCAAGGAACTACATGATTAGGAGAGGGAAATGTTAAAATTTTGGAAGAGATGACTATATTTATCAGAATTGTTGTATTGAAATGAAGCCTCAACTTCTCCACACTAACAACAAAGGGAAGATGGGGAAGGACTGGCATGAAGTTCAGTTGTTCAAGTATGAACATCTTGTTCACTTTTCCAATCACTATCCAAATTGGAATTTAATAGAGGGGAATCACCATCAACATCAGCATAGGCCAAGGGAGAACGGTTGGGCTTTTTATATCTCAATTGATGAAGTTGAAGCTTCGAATGATGTTGTGGAAGGTACTCTTGTTGTCCTCTCAAAGGCAGTAATTACATTGTTTGATTATATTTCTATGAATTCCTTTATTTTCTTAAAGTTTGCAAAGAATATAAAATCAATCCCTGAACTAATAGAAGTATAATTATCAGTCAAGGCTGAGGGAGGGATTATCCAAGAATCAATAGTGTATAAAAATAATAGTATTCAATTTGGAGAGAATAATCTCATAGAAAATATAGCAGTCATTCCCATGCTAGAATTAGAAACTATACTAGGGATGGACTGGATATCAAATTATAATAATAATATCAACTGCAGAATTAAGGAGATCTTAGTATTCCGGAATGACCAACCTACAACTATTTTCAAATGAGGGATATCTCAGCCTGATCTTTTTTTTTCTGAGCAATATCCCATAGCCTTATTAATGGAGATGGTTGGTTTAGATGAATAAACAAATGAGAGTATACGAATAAGAAATTCCCTTTGTTGAAAAGGAAAACATTAACATATTTCTTGACGAATTTCTTAGACCTACCCCAAAAAATAGGTAGAGTACTCTATTGAACTCATTCCTAGATCCAAGTCTATATCAAAGACCCCATATAGAATGTAAATTTTTGAGTTAGAGGAATTAAATTAATAGCTCCAAGATATTTTGGATAAGGGGTTTATGCATCCAAGTGTGTCTTCTTCAAGATAACCTATTCTATTTTTGAAGAATATATATGGATAAATGTATATATACATTGATTATAGATAAATTAATGGGATCACAATGAAGAAAAATTACCCTCTTCTAAGGATTGATGATTAATTTGACCAACTTAGTAGGGCCGAATTCTTCTCCAAGATTGATCTTCAATATGGTTATCATCGATTTAGGGTGAATAAATAAGATATTCCAAAAATTTCCTTCCAATAAAGAAATAATAATTATGATTTTGTTGTCATTCCCTTCATCTTGACATATTCTTCTTCTATATTTATGGATTTAGAGTCTTTAAGGACTACCTTGATAACTCTGTTGTAGTTTTTGTTAATGAAATTCTAATATATTCCAAAAGTGAAGAGGGATATGAGTACTATATAAGGTTTATATTTCAAAATCTGAGGAAGGATTGGATATTTATAATGTTCAGAAATTATAAATTTTGGTTACAAAAAGTTTCTTTCTTAGGGAACATTGTAACCAATAAAGGAATCTCAGTTGACCCTGCTAGGACAAAGGTTGCGAAGGAGTGACCTTATCCTAAAATATTAACTTATATTCATAGTTTCATTGGCTTAGTAGGATATTATAGGAGGGTTTTGAAAAAAAATTCATGAAATTCTAATTCACTAACCAATTTAACTCAAAAATGGTCCAAGTTCATCTAGACAAAGGATTGTGATGAAAGTTTACAAGAGATGAAGAAGAGATTTGTTAGTGCACCTGTGTTAACCTAACCTCTATTAGATAAGGATTCATTATTTTTTTATGCATATATGAAAGGGATTGGTTGTGTCCTCATGAAAACTAACAGGGTGATTTCATATTCATCATGATAGTTAATGCCTCGTGAGAAGAATTATCCTACACATGACCTAGAGATGGCTGTAGTTTTTTTCTATTAAGACATGGACACACTATCTTTATGGGGAGAAATGTGATATATATATAGACTACCAAATTTTGAATTATATTTTCACACAAAATGAATTGAACATGAGATATAGGAGATTATTGGAACTTCTTAAATACTATGATTTTCCAATTCATTATCACCCCTGAAGAGAAAAAAAAGTTAAAATTGCATTAAGTAATAAAAACACCATTGTGCTAGAAATGCTGAGGATTAAAGAAGATCCCTTGATCAAGGACCTAATAAGGTTCAAAATGGGAATCATGAGGGAAGGGAAATCATAAAACCTATCCTAAATTATTTATCAACCATAATTACTAGATAATATCAATAAACCAAAAATATAATATCCATTATTACAGAAAAAGATAGAGGATGTGAAGAATGAGAAGTTTATTGATTTCAATATTAACAAAGAAGGTGTACTAAAATTTCATACAGGGATACATGTTCCATATATTCTAGAAATAAAGAAGGTGCTAATGGATTTAGCTCATAGATCTACATTATCTATACATGTTAGAACCACTAAAATGTATAGGTACCTTCGTGATCATTATTAGCGAGATAATATGAAAATAGAGATTGATGACTACACTAAAAGGTGCTGCTGTGTCAACAAGTTAAGGAAGAGAGAAAAATTACTAATAGTGTATTACAACCACTACACATACCAATAAGGAAGTGGGAAAATATCACTATATACTTTTTCACTGGTTTCCCAAGAATATTCAAAGTAAATAATGAGATATGTTTTATAGTTGACCATCTGTCCAAGACTTAAAATTTTATCTCTATCTGGGAAGACTTATCTATTGATCAAATTTCCAAGATTTACATAAATAAAGTGGTGAGGTTGCATGGAGTTATACTTTTTATCATTTATGATCCTGATCCAAGGTTCACATCAAAATTTTGTATAAGTATTCAACATGCTCTGAGTATAGAATTGAATTTTAGTATTACCAATCACCCCCAAACATATAGAAAATATAAAAGGTATATTCAAACACTTGAGGACATTCTGAAAACATGATCAATGGAGTTTAAAGGTGGATGGGATAAATATATCCCATTAGTTGAGTACATATACAACAATATATTCCATTAGAGTATTCAAATGTAACCCTATGAAGCACTATATGGGAGGTGATGTAGAACTCCAACTTGTTGGGATGGTGTTGGTTAGATAAATATTCTTGTGCACGATCCTTTGCAAGAGATAATATAAAAGTTTAATGCTATCCAAAAACACATAAAAGATGCTTAGTGTTAGAAGAATAGATATGTTGACAACTGTCAAAGGGACATGGAGTTTGATGTGGTGAAAAATTCTTCCTTAGAGTCTTACCTTGGAAAAGAGTCATGCCGTTTGGGAATAAATGGTAGCTTAGCCCTAGGCATATTGGAATCTATGAAATCGTTGATCGCATAGGAGTAGTGGAATATCATCCAACACTTCCACCAAATCTTGATCAAGTTCATGATGAATAAAACATATATCTCTAGAGTAATTACATACTTTACCCTTCAAATGTGCTGAATCTAGAAGTGTCACAACTAGAACATTACCTCTCTTATGAGGAGCAGCTGGTGGAAATCTTGGACCATATAGATAAGGTTTTACGCAACAATACTAACCACCTCATTAAATTTTTGTGGAAGAACCATATATATGATTATGAGACATGGAAAATAGAGGAGGAAATGAAACATAAGTAGCCACACATTTTCTTAACTAATAGAATGATTTGAAATTTCAAGGATGAAATTTATTAAGGAGGGAAGAATGTGACAACCTGAACTTTTTAAATGATATTTTTTCCTAAAAATTTGTGTTATATTATTTTGTACTCAACAAAACTATATCGAATTAAAAATTAAGTATTGTTTGAAATGTGACCATCAGGTTGCAACCATTTTATGAACTTTGGTCAATACAACCATTGGAAACAATACTCATGATAAAAATTTTAACCTTATAATTAGTGTTTATAAGAAGAAATGACAAATGATAATTAATGCAGAAAGGAGAAATGAGGGTATCAACTAGTAGAGTTGTTTCGTATGAAGTACATTTTTTAGAACTTGGGAGGTAAGTCGCATCACTGGTCTTCTCTCTTGACCAATCCCAATATGAGATTCAATAATTGAAGTTTGGATGAAATCTCATACGGAAGAAGTTCATGTTTTTCAAAATTACCACTATTGGAATGTTAGTCGAGCCACCCCATGAATCTATCACCACCACAAACCATACCCTTAGATCACATGAATGTGTTATAAGAGGTTATGTTTCAAGGCCCTAGTTACTTAAAGTGTAATTTCATTGTATAAATAAAATGTTTTCCCATCAAATCTATTTTAAGAATTGTTTTTCTTAATAAAATTTAGATGGAATTTGATAAATTGATTTTTCGAGTAAAAATTGTGTTTTTCAGAAAATATATAAAAAATTGTAATAAACTAATACATTATGAATAATACTTATTTTAATAAAATATTGTGATAAAAATACTGTTATTTAAATAGAAATGACAATTTTTTTTCAAGTGTTAGAAATTTTACTATGCATTTCAACATGCTATTATCTATATATTTACTAAAGTAGGCATTTTCCTATATATGTGTCACCACCTCATCCCTCCAAGTTGTTAAACCCCCTTCCTTTTTCTTAGTTCCCAGCCTCCATACCATCCGACACTCGGGATTTTCCTCTACTGCAATTAGGGTTCCAGATGACGTCCATACCCTTCTCCAACAGCACCTACTCTGCCTCCGCCAGTTAATCCTCAATCTTTCTTAGCTTGATATGCCTATGGATCCTCCACTTTGGTTCCTAGGGTTTCCAATCGTGATACTCCTCCACTATTCATACAGTTACCACATAACACCTATTCCGTCCTCCTCTAGATTTCGATCCTCTTCGACTTCGGTTCCTCCTAACAATTTTCCTCATATCGTTTTATGGTTCTTGTGTAGCAATGCCGACGTTGTGCTCCAGCTAACTCCTTCAAGAAAATACTTCTTCGATTTCAAAGTAATCTCATTACATCACATCAAACCCCCAATGAACGTGATTTCGGTCGGGTCTTCCTATGACACCCACTAATTTTTTTTGTATCCTCCATGCCCAACAAACCCAGTCAATAATTTCTTCACAGTTGACCTACTCCCACATCGATAGTAGCCATCTCTTTCTACTAAATATATTTGGTTGATGTCCAGATCTCCCTGCAACTATTACTGGATACTCTTCAACTTCTCTAGAATATCCACAGCCTGTCAACAAATGACACTGAAATTGTGACTGGTCGTTCCACGTATAATAAATTTTTCTTCCATACTTGTATATACAGTAAATTTTATTATTTTTTACATCTTTCCGCACTATTTTTTATTTTCCTCCACTAATTTATTCTTTCATTCAACATCAAATATATTTTGAAGCAGTTATTTATGGTATGTGTCTCATAGGTGAAATGTCTGATGCTTGTATTGTTTTTGAAGAAATGAATAGTTATGGAATACCCCCATATGTTTATAGAGAAATAATTTTTGTTTAAGGGATTTTCCAAACTGGGGATATAGAGAATGGTATGTGCTTAATTGTAGATAATAGTTTGGAGCAGTGGGTTATTCTATTTTTTCTCATGTTCTACCTAATTTGATGTTATCCATGATTTGTAGATTGTTTTTATGCAACATGAGGATTTTAATAGTGCCCAATGTGCATAAATGTATTATTTTATTTATGTTCATTTTTCACCATCTCCATTTTTTGAATGCAATGGTAACAAAGATTCAAGGTAATTCTCCAAATATATTTTTCTATTAATCCATCTTAAATTTTTTTCACTTATTCTACTTACTCAGGTATTTGATGTGCAATCATTATGTTTTTAATAATGTGTGACAACAACAATGAATAAATATTATGGCTAAAGGATTAGATGTATTCTCATAGGTATGGATGAATCCTTCAAAAAGGTTTGATTGGAAATAATTCATTTTGTTTATTATTTCCTCGATTGATTGCTTTTAGAAGGATATGAATGATTGTGTTTTCAAGCATTCTATTTGTTTTTTAAACCAATTTTAAAAGGGTTTTAAAGAAGTTTTTAATTACTTTTTAAATCAATTGTGAACTTCCTATTATTAATAAGTACATAACATATGGTCATTGTAAGATGTTTTGTTTTCACTTTATGCTTTATCATGCATTAAGCAAAGAAATGTTTCCTCACATTGTAGAATCAATCTTGACTAAAATTTTTGTTGGGATCTTCACATGCTTGGGCTCAACACTGAATATCACCCATTAGACACAAGTAGTGATGTTGACAATGATATAGTAAGGAAATATTTTGTTTTTGGAAAATTCATGCACTTATATGTGTTTTCATATTATATATGCATTTATTATTTATACAGCTATGAATTTGTATAAAATGGTGATATTGATTTGAATTCTACCATAATATTTAATATGTATTCATATATTTTTTTGACTCAATTTCTTGTTTTCAAGTCTTATGAAGTAGTTGAAGTCTCCTTATTGAAGCTTCATAGCATGGGTGAATGACTACAATCAGGGAAAATAAATCTGGTTGCCCCTCCACTTACATAACACCACCAAATCCAGCTTACATGAAAATTGCATCCTCATTACCTTGGACTGAAGTTTATAAAATTTATTATAGGTTGAAACATAACATATTAGAGATTATTGCTATGTATGTATTTGCCTATTAGTTATACATTAATTTCTCTAGATTTCTTATTGAAGTGCATCCTAATTGTGAAAAACATGTTTTTCAAAATATATTGACATGTTTCTAGATTTCTTATTAAAGTGTTCTCTTTTAGTCACACAGAGCATGTTTTCTTAAACATTAATGTATGTGCAGGTAAACATATTGGATAAATGTGTACATCCTCAGCTCCTGGCTTATTACATGTTCTTTGACCACTATAACTCCTTCTCACAACTAAAAAACCAGGTATAACAATGACTTTGTTTTCTAGAAATGTTTTCTTATTGGTCATCATGCATTTAACATCCAAATCTTAATAGTTACAGTTACTTTTACTAAATTTGAATTTCCATGTTTTAGAGTAGTAAATATTTTTACACAACATAGTCTTTTATTTTCTTTGATTAGTGGATCATGTATTTTATTTATGTAATGGATCATATTTTAGAGTAGTGGAATAAGTTTGAGCATGAAAATCATGAATATTTTTTGGGTACTAGATCATGTTATGTAACTCCCCGACCCTAGTTACCCAGAGTCGGTGCATTATTACATAACATTGGCATGATCACAAGAAAGATCAAATCTCGAAAGACCGATTGGTTTAGTAGCCTTGGAAACACTAGATATATTCATAAGTTTTACATTACATCATAAAGTGGAAAACTACTACGACAACATAATGTCTCCATAGTCCACACTATTATCCCCTCATAATATTCCTGCAGGTCATTCATAACTTACTTCTTCACATCCTGGGAAAAATAAAACATAGAAAAGGGGTGAGCTCAAATGACCAGTAAGGATAACAATATAGCGGAACATTCAAAAATAAGCATAAACATTTAAGGCAATGCATTACTAAAACAAAAGCCTTTTAAACTTGAACTTCAACATAGTATGGCAAAAGTAAAATGAAATAATGCCATTTACTTATTCACATGGATATTCTACTAATCGAATAATCACATGCAATATCAATAACCACTTTCATAATGTCGGAATGCATAATGCTGAACTTTAATTTCTTTGTCAAGGCCTCGTCCCAAGACCTAGGGGCTAACTATAACCGGAACCCAACCCGGAGTGCCTCTAATAACCGGACACCAACCCGGAGTGCCTCTAATAACCGGACACCAACCCGGAGTGCCTCTAATAATCGGACACCAACCCGGAGTTCCTCTAATAACCGGAGACCAAACCGGAGGGCTTACTTTTACTGGTCCCCAACCCGGAACATACTTGTCTAACACATTCATCTAAATGAAAGGTTGAAATATAACATAAACATTCGGATTAAAAATAACTTATGAAATGTCAATACTTTAAAAAAAACATGAGTGACATAAGAATAGGTTATCCATAGTCAAAAATATCACAAAACCTTTAATAAAATATGGATGTTTTGTATCATAATAAACCAACTCCAAATAAGCTTAAAAGCCATCAAAGGATGTTGACATATATGAAATCAAAATTCTTTTTAAAGAAATATCTCTTTTTATTTTGAAATAATTTAAGATCCATATAAAAAAACATTTTCTTTAAAAATATTCTTATAATCTTGTAAGGGAAGCTTTGACGATTTTATAACAGCGGTAAATAGCTGCACCCGCCGTATAAGTTAAAAAAACATTCTTACCTTAAATTTGTCGAAAAGGTTAAAAGTGCCTTGTTTGGAAAATGACAGAAAGATTCCTTTCGAAACACATAAGGGTATAAATTACTTTAACCTATATTCTTGTAAATAGTAAAAATGTTTTGAAATACATTATTAAGAAACATGGATGTGGATGATAAAGAGATCCCAGTAGATTATTACGTATAAACAACCTCGGATAATGAAGAGATTGTGAAATAACCCTTACCTTGTACTTTTCCTTGGATGGGGTAGGTTAACCTCCTGTATAATGGTGAAATAATTGTTATTAAATTATAAAAGAATCATATATATTAATATGATATCATATATGATCTTTTAACATTGATTTGTTAATAATATCTTAGAATTATCGTCGTTTCGGGTGTTAACTTACTCGTTTTCTTTTATATGTTTTGTTACATAAGCCTTGTTTGTTGTATCTTATTCATATCCAGAATGACATCATGTCCTTAAACATCATTTTTAAATCATCAAATGATAATTATACTTGAATGGATACTATGGAGAATGAATCTCGTCGCGTTCGTGGAGACGGTAGTCCGTACGTACGCACGAGCGACAATATCATTCTTTTGATATTAAAATAATATATAAAAGGATGGTATATAATATATAAAGAGTCATTAACATGTTATATTTATTATTTACATGAGTTACACATCATTATTATACCCATCCAAATAATAATATATTGAATAACAATTACACCACGACGTGGAGACGGTAAGCCGTACGTACGCACGTATGGTGACATGTTATTCAAAGGGTGGATAGAATACTGAATATGGTTGTACCATATTTATAATAACATCACAGTATATGTGAGATACTGGAGTTATTATTTTATAATGGTAAGAACAAAGAAAGAAGAAGTGGAAGAAGAAAGGAACTTGAAAAGGGGTGGTGAAAACATTACCTCTTCTTCGTGTTCTTCCTTTTGATTTGATCAAAAGGGCTCCTTAGGTTGGATTTATGATCAAACTAAGGCCTCTAGGTTGTATTGAGGGAAGTTGGGAGAGTATTTGGGAAGAGTTTGGCCGAACCAAAATGCTTTTAAGGTGTGAAGAAATGAGAAGGAGGAGTGCCCTTTTATAAGAGGGGTGAGGGGCACCTTTGGAAAAGCTAGAAATATTAATTTATAATAAATTCATATTCGGTTTATAATGGCTCCAAAGTCGATTATTCAAAGTTTAAGGTGGGTATAGGTCGAAAAACACTCAACCAATAGAATTTAGACAGGTTTGGGTACTTATATTAACCTTATCTTTAAGTATTAACTCTAAGTTAATTAGTTTCACTTTTACAATGTCTCTTTGTATTTTAATATAATATGGTTAATAAACTTACTATATACATCCAAGCGACCCCCAAGTGGTCCATTAATGATTAACCTATCATGATATAAGTCTCTTGGACGAACCTTAGATTTTTAGGAATTTAATATCAATTAATAATATAATATTTGTTTTAAGAACTCTTTTATGTCAATTTTGACACTATTCAATAGTTGATTTTTTTGAAACTCATAACAGATTGATTACTTCGAAAAAAGTCAATTAAATCAATCCTAATATATCATATTATCCTAGAAAATTAGTTTAATTCATTAAAAGTTTCATATTATATTTATTTGGGTATTTATAATATCAATTATTTTAATTTTTCACTATTATAGTAATTAATTCATCATCACTGTGTCATAAATAAATTAAATTATTTAATGTCTAAAAATTATAAATGAACTATCACTATGTAAGAAATCTTTTTATCTTTCCAATTAATATTTATAATCTAAAATCAAACATATATAACCCTATGTAAAAATTGTTTTTCTAAAAGATATATGCTTGTGTCATTTTTGTATTCATTTTAACATATTTAAAATAAAGTGTCCCTATCACCTACAAGTGGCACCATGGGGTCCCAAAATCAACCCAAAGATGTCTATGGTCGAACATGTATCAACCAATAAGGCTAGGACACGTTTTAGGGTAATTTATTATTATTATAATATTATTTTTTTAACCCTTATTTACCGGATTTACCCTTAACCATGGTAAATAAAATATTTACCGCAGTAATTATTCAAAATGTCTAAAAATAAAAGTTACCTATTTACACAATTTGAACATCCTGATTCCAAATATGGAATCCATTTTTCTAAATTCAAAACACAGAAGTGGCAGAAATTTATTTAAAATTAATTCCCGCTGTCAAAACAAAAAGCGTGTTTTTAAGAGATAATAACTATCAAAAGATTGACACTTGTTTATGTTCGGTTTAATTGTAAAATTATGTCCAATGACCAAAATTATATTAAATGGTAAAAATATATTCTAAATATACTTTAAAACCACTCAAATTCATAATTTATCACTATTAATTATTTTGATTAAAAAAGTTATTTTTAATTAAAATTTAGTAATTTTCACTATTCATCAAAATATGAAAGTTATCCGAAATGTACCAAAATTTAACCTTAGGCTAAATTCGATATTACGAATCCAAAAATGAAGTCCATTTTAAAATATAAAATATATATAATTTCAAAAAGTAGGTATTACTATTCATAACGGCTTGTTTGATTGGTTATGGTGTGTTAGAACTCGGTGTTGCGTACAACACACGCTATCACATTATTCAAAGAGAAGCGTACCATAGAAGCTTGGGGTGTTACATTCTCCCCTCATTCAAATAATTTCTTCCTCAAAATTTCTAGAATACTTATCACATGAAAAGACTCGGGTGATTCTTCATCATAAGTTCCTCGGGTTCCCACGTTGCCTCTTCCATCTTATGGTTTCTCCACAAAACTTTTACCAGACGCGTCGTCCGGTTTCTCAGTACTTCTTCTCTTGTATCAAGAATCCTGACGGGCTCTTCGCAATAAGACAGATCGGGTTCCAGTTCTAATTTCTCATAAGTGAGTACATGCGTTGGGTCAGGCATGTATTTCTTCAACAGAGATACGTGGAACACATCGTGAACTTTGGAGAGACTTGGCGGCATTGCCAATCGGTAAGCTACAGCCCCAATTCATTCTAGAATTTCGAAAGGTCCGATGTACCTGGGACTCAATTTACCTTTCTTACCAAAACGTATGACTCCCTTCCATGGAGATACCTTCAAGAAAACATGATCACTGACTTGAAATTCCAAATCCTTCCTTCGATTATCGGCATAGCTCTTCTGCCTACTTTGAGCTGCTTTGATGTGATTTTGGATTACCTTCACCTTTTCCACCGTTTCCTCCACCAGTTCTGGGCTTACAAGTTTTCTTTCACCAACATCATCCCAACAAGTTGGTGTACGACATCTCTTTCCGTATAACGCTTCATATGGTGCCATCTGAATACTCGAATGGAAGCTATTGTTATAGGAAAATTCTACCAGAGGTAAATATTGATCCCACATACCCTGAAAGTCAAGTGAGAAAGATCTCAACATGTCTTCTAAGGTTTGAATAGTTCGTTCTGATTGTCCGTCTGTCTGAGGATGGTAAGCAGTGCTCAAATGAAGTTCAGTATCCAAGGATTTCTGAAGACTTTTCCAAAATCTTGAAGTAAAACGGGGATCACGATCAGAAACAATCGATAGGGGTACTCCATGAAGTCTCGCAACTTCAATAATATATAGTCTTGCTAGACGTTCCAGGGGTACATCTTCTCTTATAGCAAGAAAATGTGCTGACTTGGTAAGACGATCAACAATAACCCATATTGCATCGTTCCTTCTAGGAGTCTTTGGTAGCCCCATGACAAATTCCATCGTAATATTGTCCCATTTCCACTCCGGTATGGGAAGAGGTTGCATGACTCCTCCAGGCTGTTGCCTTCGAGCTTTCACTTGTTGACAAACCATACATCTTGACACAAAATCAGCAATCTCCCTCTTCATGTTGTCCCACCAAAAATGTTCCTTCAAATCTCTATACATTTTGGTGCTCCCAGGGTGTATAGAGAAATTGGAACTATGAGCATCATCCAACAATTCCCTTTTTAGATCAGGTATATCGGGAACACAAAGTCTCTTCCCAAATTTCAAAATTCCATCTTCATACACAAAATCTCTCAGTCTCCCATCATTCACAGCTTTAATCTTCTTTTGAAATTCTTCATCATTGGCCTGAGAACTCTTAATACTTTCTAGTAAAGATGGTTTGGCAACCATTTGAAAAAGAATTGATGTTTCGCCTTCCCTGGTTATTCCCATGTCCATCATCACTAGATCCATGAAAATTGGATCCCTTTCAATTCTCATATTGTTCAAAACTCCATGGTCTTTTCTGCTCAAAGCATCTGCCACCTTGTTTGATTTCCTCGGGTGGTAGTGTATTGTACAATCATAATCCTTGAGTAATTCAAGCCATATCCTCTGCCTCATGTTGAGTTCTTTTTGTGGGAAAATATACTTCAAACTCTTGTGATCAGTATAAATCTCACATTTTTCACCATAGAGGTAGTGCCTCCATATCTTCAAAGCAAAGACCATAGTTTCTAACTCGAGATCATGAGTAGGATAGATTTGTTCATGAATTTTCAACTGTCGTGATGCATAGGCAATAACTCTATCATTATGCATAAGGACACAACCAAGTCCTTTCTTCGATGCATCACTATAAATAACGAACCCATCATTCCCCGATAGTAGAGTCAATATAGGAGCATTGACTAATCTTCTCTTCAGTTCTTCGAAACATTCTTCACACTCTTTTGTCCAAACAAATTTAACCCCTTTATGTGTGAGCTTCGTTAATGGGTCAGCCAATCGGGAAAAATTCTGGACGAAACGTCGATAATAACCTGCCAAACCAATAAAACTACGTACCTCAGTTATACTCATAGGTGCTGTCCATTCTTGGATTGCCTTGGTCTTAGAAGAATCAACAGAGATTCCATCTTTAGAGACAATATGGCCAAGAAAAGAAATCTCCTGAAGCCAGAATTCACACTTGCTAAACTTCCCATACAATTCATGTCTTCTCAGAGACTTCAAGATAATGCGCAAGTGATTTTCATGATCTTCGTAGATTTTAGAGTATACCAAGATATCATCAATAAATACCACCACAAATTCATCGAGATACTCCTTGAAAACTCTATTCATCAGATCCATGAATACATAGGGTGCATTAGTCAATCCAAAAGGCATTACAGTAAACTCGTAATGCTCGTACCTAGTTCGAAATGTTGTCTTCGAAATGTCTTCCTTCTTTATACACAACTGATGGTATCCAGATCGAAGGTCAATCTTTGAAAAGTATTGAGCTCCATGCAGTTGGTCAAATAAATCATCAATGTGAGGTAGGGGATACTTGTTCTTTATCGTTATAGCATTGATCTCCCTGTAGTCGACACATAACCTCATAGATCCATCTTTCTTTTTAACAAAAAGAACAGGGGTTCCCCATGGAGAAACACTAGGGCGAATAAATCCTTTATTACTCAACTCCTCTAGTTGTTTCTTTAGTTCGACTAACTCTACAGTGGCCATTCTATAAGGGGTCTTCGATATAGGCCTTGATCCAGGAATTAAATCAATGGGAAACTCAACTTCTCGTTCTGGAGGATGTCCAGGTAAATCTTCCAGAAATACATCTACAAATTCTTTCACAATAGGTACATCCTCTATTTGAACATTCCTTTCCTCACCCAAAGTTATTTAATTCTCTTCCTCCCCAATAATTGAATTTAGTTGAGTTATTGGGGGTGGATCTAAATAAGAATTAGGTGGTGACGATTCTGCTCTAAAGATGAGGTGTTCCTTATCATTATCATCAAGAATCATAACCTCTTTCTTCTTACAATAAATCTTCGCATCATAGTCCGAAAGCCAGTCCATACCGAGGATTATATCAAACTCAATCATAGGTATGACGATGAGATCAGCAGATAAAGAACATTTATGTGCTCTAATGGGGACTGATTCGCAAAACGTTGTTGCAATGATACTTCCCTTAGGATTTTTAACTGACAACTCCCTTGTTAAATCAAATTGAAAATATCTAATTTTCTTAGCAAACTGGGAAGATATGAAACAATGCGATGATCCAGAATCAAATAATGCATTTGCTAAACTTGATGAAACCATTAAATTACCTGCCACCATGTCTTTCGGAGCTTCTACCTCGGCAGTAGTGATATCATAAGCTTGGCCTTGATCCCTTGGCATTTTCTGAGGTAAGTTCCCTTGACACTTAGGACATTCATTTTCATAATGTCCCATCTCCCTACAATTGTAGCACTGAACGTTGGTAGCTTCCTTCTTTCCCTTGCAATCACGAGCTTGGTGGCCTTTTTCACCACATTTGTAACAGACGCCCATTCCCTTCAAGAAAGTACCGGGGTGTTTCTTCCCACATTTACCACAGGATGGATATTCAACCTTTCCCTTCTTCCCCTTATTTCCATTAGCAGATTGATCAGCAGGTCTCTTCTTCTTTTTCTTTGCTTTAAAGTCATAAGACTTAGAGAATTCATTTTCAGTCTTGATAGCACATGAGACAATGTCTTCGTATGACGAGAAGGATTGTGAGACTAATGCTTGACGGAGAAATGGTTTTAACCCATCAAAGAAACGATCAATATTACTTCTTTGGTTACGTATATAATCACCAGCGTACCTTGCTAACCTTGTAAAGTTAGCCTCATACTTTGTGACATTCTCATCCTCCTTCTGTCTCAGACTTAGAAATTGCCTTTCCATATCTGCTCGATGGTCACGAGGAAAGTATTTTTCTAAAAATAGATCTTTGAACTCCCTCCATTCCATATTTGATACTTCATCATCTTCCTTCATATTTTGAATCAATGGCCACCATTGATCAGCATCTCCAGTGAGGCGGTAAACTGTCATGATAACTTTTTCCCTTTCACTGCTCCCCAAAGCCTGAAATATTTTCTCTAGGGAAAATATCCATTGCTCAGCAACTAAGGGATTTGTACTCCCATTGAACGTTGGTGGTTGTTGCCTCATGAATCAATCTAACATTGATCCTCCACGCTGCGAATTAGGGTGCTCCATACGGGTAAGGTTATTATTCATAACCTGAGTAAGTTGTCCCAGTATGGTGATTAGCTGATCGGCACCAGTTGCATCACCAGCTCCACTATAATTATCTTGAGCAGGAGGGCAATCCCTACATGGAGTGCGTGCATTGATATGTTTTCCATTTCTTCCACTAGGCGCCATTTCTAAACAATGGCATAAACTAGATCAGTTTATGAATCAAAATACATAATCCCATACTTATAAAACACTTAACATAAATTGAACTATTTATGGATATAATCCATAATCATAAGAATGTTTTCTTTGAGAAAGTATATACTCATAATCCCTTCAAAATTATTTGTAAAGAAAATGAGAGTTATCCTAATCATATCCCCCGGGAGTGTCGTAACCAAGAGTGCAGCAAGGCCCGTTGTCGTGCACCAGTTCCCGTTCGAGTCTAGCTCAAAGCGGTGTTTTCGGGTTTTACCCCTAGGTACATCTATTCCAGAGCCGCCTCTACCTGCTCGTATCCAGACAGGGATGTATTGCTCGGAAAACTCACAAAATCTATACAATACCAAAATTCTAGGAAGTTCTTCTATACTAATCCTCAAAGTTCATCTTAGGTCTACGTGCTCTAATCAGAGTTTATCTAAATCTAGCTTCCAAGGTTTGTACTAAACTTTCTCTGATACCAACTGTAACGCCCCGACCCTAGTTACCCAGAGTCGGTGCATTATTACATAACATTGGCATGATCACAAGAAAGATCTTATCTCGAAAGACCGATTGGTTTAGTAGCCTTGGAAACACTAGATATATTCATAAGTTTTACATTACATCATAAAGTGAAAAACTACTACGACAACATAATGTCTCCATAGTCCACACTATTATCCCCTCATAATATCCCTGCAGGTCATTCATAACTTACTTCTTCACATCCTGGGAAAAATAAAACATAGAAAAGGGGTGAGCTCAAATGGCCAGTAAGGATAACAATATAGC
Organism: Viscum album; assembly: GCA_963277665.1. Lineage (NCBI taxonomy): Eukaryota > Viridiplantae > Streptophyta > Magnoliopsida > Santalales > Viscaceae > Viscum > Viscum album. The sequence continues at coordinate 434,546,988 of OY728123.1, read as the reverse complement.
GGAACATTCAAAAATAATCATAAACATTTAAGGCAATGCATTACTAAAACAAAAGCCTTTTAAACTTGAACTTCAACATAGTATGGAAAAAGTAAAATGAAATAATGTCATTTACTTATTCACATGGATATTCTACTAATCGAATAATCACATGAAATATCAATAACCACTTTCATAATGTCGGAATGCATAATGCTGAACTTTAATTTCTTTGTCAAGGCCTCATCCCAAGACCTAGGGGCTAACTGTAACCGGAACCCAACCCGGAGTGCCTCTAATAAACGGACACCAACCCGGAGTGCCTCTAATAACCGGACACTAACCCGGAGTGCCTCTAATAACTGGACACCAACCCGGAGTTCCTCTAATAACTGGAGACCAAACCGGAGGGCTTACTTTTACCGGTCCCCAACCCGGAACATACTTGTCTAACACATTCATCTAAATGAAAGGTTGAAATATAACATAAACATTTGGATTAAAAATAACTTATGAAATGTCAATACTTTAAAAAAAACATGAGTGACATAAGAATAGCTTATCCATAGTCAAAAATATCACAAAACCTTTAATAAAATATGGATGTTTTGTATCATAATAAACCAACTCCAAATAAGCTTAAAAGCCATCAAAGGATGTTGACATAGATGAAATCAAAATTCTTTTTAAAGAAATATCTCTTTTTATTTTGAAATCATTTAAGATCCATATAAAATAAAAAAATTTCTTTAAAAATATTCTTACAATCTTGTAAGGGAAGCTTTGACGATTTTATAACGGCGGTAAATAGCCTCACCCGCCGTATAAGTTAAAAAAACATTCTTACCTTAAATTTGTCGAAAAGGTTAAAAGTGCCTTGTTTGGAAAACGACGGAAAGATTCCTTTCGAAACACATAAGGGTATAAATGAATTTAACCCATATTCTTGTAAATAGTAAAAATGTTTTGAAATACATTATTAAGAAACATGGATGTGGATGATAAAGAGATCCCAATAGATTATTACGTATAAACAACCTCGGATAATGACGAGATTGTGAAATAACCCTTACCTTGTACTTTTCCTTGGATGGGGTAGGTTAACCTCCTTTATAATGGTGAAATAATTGTTATTAAATTATACAAGAATCATATATATTAATATGATATCATATATGATCTTTTAACATTGATTTGTTAATAATATCTTAGAATTATTGTCATTTCTGGTGTTAACTTACTCGTTTTCTTTTATATGTTTTGTTACATAAGCCCTGTTTGTTGTATATTATTCATATCCATAATGATATCAAGTCCTTAAACATCATTTTTAAATCATCAAATGATAATTATACTTGAATGGATGCGATGGAGAATGAATCTCATCGCGTTCATGGAGACGGTAGTCCGTACGTACGCACGAGCGACAATATCATTCTTTTGATATTAAAATAATATATAAAAGGATGGTATATCATATATACAGAATCATTAACATGTTATATTTATTATTTACATGAGTTACACATCATTATTATACCCATCCAAATAATAATATATTGAATAACAATTACACCACGACGTGGAGACGGTAAGCCGTACGTACGCACGTATGGTGACATGTTATTCAAAGGGTGGATAGAATACTAAATATGGTTGTACCATATTTATAATAACATCAAAGTATATTTGAGATACTGGAGTTATTATTTTAGAATGGTAAGAACAATGAAAGAAGAAGTGGAAGAAGAAAGGAACTTGAAAAGGGGTGGTGAAAACATTACCTCTTCTTCGGGTTCTTCCTTTTGATTTGATCAAAAGGGCTCCTTAGGTTGGATTTCTGATCAAAATAAGGACAATAGGTTGTATTGAGGGAAGTTGGGAGAGTATTTGGGGGAGAGTTTGGCCGAACCAAAAGGCTTTGAGGGTGTGAAGAAATGAGAAGGAGGAGTGCCCTTTTATAAGAGGGGTGAGGGGCACCTTTGGAAAAGCTAGAAATATTAATTTATAATAAATTAATATTCGGTTTCTAATGGCTCCAAAGTTTATTATTCAAAGGTTAAGGTAGGGATAGGTCGAAAACCACTCAACCAATAGAATTTAGACAGGTTTGGGTACTTATATTAACCTTATCTTTAAGTATTAACTCTAAGTTAATTAGTTTCACTTTTACAATGTCTCTTTGTATTTTTATATAATATGGTTAATAAACTTACTATATACATACAAGAGACCCCCAAGTGGTCCATTAATGATGAACATATCATGATATAAGTCTCTTGTCCGAACCTTAGATTTTTAGGAATTTAATATCAATTAATAATATAATATTTGTTTTAAGAACTCTTTTATGTCAATTTTGACACTATTCAATAGTTGATTTTTGTGAAACTCATAACTGATTGATTACTTCTAAAAAAAGTCAATTAAATCAATCCTAATATATCATATTATCCTAGAAAATTATTTTAATTCATTAAAAGTTTCATATTATATTTATTTGGGTATTTATAATATCAATTATTTTAATTTTTTACTATTATAGTAATTAATTCATCATCAGTGTGTCATAAATAAATTAAATTATTTAATGTCTAAAAATTATAAATGAACTATCACTATGTATAAAATCTTTTTATCTTTCTAATGAATGTTTATAATCTAAAATCCAACATATATAACCCTATGTAAAAATTGTTTTTCTAAAAGATATATGCTTGTGTCATTTTTGTATTCATTTTAACATAATTAAAATAAAGTGTCCCTATCACCTACAAGTGGCACCATGGGGTCCCAAAATCGACCCAAAGATGCCTATGGTCGAACATGTATCAACCAATAAGGCTAGGACACGTTTTAGGGTAATTTAGTATTATTATAATATTATTTTGTTAACCCTTATTTACCGGATTTACCCTTAACCATGGTAAATAAAATATTTACCGCAGTAATTATTCAAAATGTCTAAAAATAAAAGTTACCTATTTACACAATTTGAACATTCTGATTACAAATATGGAATCCATTTTTCTAAATTCAATACACAGAAGTGGCAGAAATTAATTTAAAATTAATTCCCGCTGTCAAAACAAAAAGCGTGTTTTTAAGAGATAATAACTATCAAAAGATTGACACTTGTTTATGTTCGGTTTAATTGTAAAATTATGTCCAATAACCAAAATTATATTAAATGGTAAAAATATATTCTAAATATATTTTAAAACCACTCAAATTCATAATTTATCACTATTAATTATTTTTATTAAAAAAGTTATTTTTAATTAAAATTTAGTAATTTTCACTATTCATCAAAATATGAAAGTTATCCGAAATGTACCAAAATTTCACCTTAGGCTAAATTCGATATTCCAAATCCAAAAATGAAGTCCATTTTAAAATATAAAATATATATAATTTCAAAAATTAGGTATTACTATTCATAACGGCTTGTTTGATTGGTTATGGTGTGTTAGAACTCGGTGTTGCGTACAACACACGCTATCACATTATTCAAAGAGAAGCGTACCGTAGAAGCTTGGGGTGTTACATGTTATTTGTTCAAAAAGTGAATCATGTGTTTTATTAGATCAATGAATCATTTTAAGAGCAACGAATCATGAATTTTAGATCACTATCTGTGTTAAGTAACAAATAGAGAATTCTGTTTGTAATAAGTATTTATGTCTCAAGATGCGGTGAATCTACAAAACATCCATGAATGGTCTTTTTAGTCACACTAATATCTTCACTATGTATTTTATTCCAATATTGTAGTAGTAAAAAAAGATTAAGTCTCACAGAATTTCTTCAATAGATATTTGAACAAAATAATGTAGGTCATCTTCTCCGTTTGTATTTTCATATCGGGATTTAGTATGTACTGAATGAATCCCTATTGGATATGAAGTATGATTTCTTAATATTGAAAATATAATCTTTAAAAACCACAAGACTTAGTACAGTAGGATATGATGTTGTATTATGTTTCTAATTTAATGTTTTCATTGTGCATCGTGTTTTTAAGAGCATGTAATCTAATAATGGAAGAATTTATGTTTTAGTAATGATTGAACTTATAGGCATGGTAGCGATGCCATGATTGTTATAGGTAACCAAGGTTATAACAACATCACTAATTAAGATTTTAGGTGTGATTTATTCTATTGGAGGTCAAATATTTGACTATTGGGATTTTCATGAATTTTTGATTCCTTAATCCAAATATATACCTATTATTGATAGGTAGATTAATGATCTATTTGACATCATGTTTAGAGAACTACATTTTACATGATGATTCTACTAAATGTTTCTTACAATATGATGTTCCTACAATTTCTCTAATTGTATTGAAGAGTTGGTATTAGAATTGATCATAACTAGGTACTACTATTTTTAATTTTTCCATTTTAATTTTTTAGAAAACAAACACAACATTATTGTAATATTAATTTTTTTCTTGCATGACATGAAAATAAACATAGTGGATATTTAGGAGTGTGTTGCAACACTGACATTGGATTTGTTATAGATGGTCTAATTATTTAATGTACTCAGGTATATGTTCTTTATCTTTATTAAGTGTTACTTTCATGACATCATTGGAACTAACTAAACTTCATTTTTTCATGTCATTTCTTTTTTTAATGATTAATACATGCAGTCCATTTATTCTTCTCAATTGGATACTATTAACCATCAAGTTTCTGTTTATATGATTTTAATTTTCAATAATATTTGGTACTTATTCTTTAATTTCAATTATTTTTGTAGAAATATATGTTCATTGGTTTTGATGCTAATGATTTGGTCAAAATAAATGTTGCAACGTCTCAAGGATCTATGGAAACAACAATCAATACTGATGAATTGCATCACCATATAAAGGAAAACATATAAAAAAAATATTGAAGAATATGAGTGAAATTTTGTAGTGCAATGGACCGGTAATAGTTACTAGTAAATGCTTCTCTTATTTTCAAATTATCAATTCATTTTTTATTTATAGTATGAACTCTTTATTTCAGTTTTCTTTGAACCTATTTTTTCACATAATTTTTTGATGTCTATCACCTATACACAAAACTGATTACACGGTTTCATTTCTCACGATTTTTCACTACTGTAATGATCAAAAACTCTATGATGCCAATATACAGGACCGAATGCAGTGCAGAAAGTTTTGAAACCACTGCTGGATGGTGTTTATTTTAATGAATTTTCTTTACAATGTCTCTGAATGACATATCATGTACTATTTAGGGACATGCTCATAATTTTTTAAAATGTAATTTGATATCAGAGTATTTTATGTTATTTCTATTTACTTTTATATACTAAAACCTACTATTGTAAAACTCAACATTATTTTTCGAAACAAACTCTCTTAGTCGCCCCTTCCACATTCAATATATCATTAATAAAATTTCATTTTTTATTTACAGTATTAAATCTTTATTTTTGGTTTGTTTTAACCTATTTTTTTCACATTCATTTTATGTTGTCTATCCCCTATACAAAAAATAGATTACACGATTTCATTTCTCACAATTTTTCACTACTGCAATGATCAAAAACTCTATGATGCCAACATACATGATAGGATGCAGTGCAGTAAGTGTTGAAACCACTACTGGATGGCATTTATTTTAACTGATTTTCTTTAAAATTTCTCTAAATGACACATCATGTACTATTTAGGTAGGTGCTCATAATTTTTTGAAATGTAATCTGATATTAGAGGATTTTCTGTTATTTCTATTTACTTTTATATACCAAAACCTTATGTTGAAAAAATCAACTTTATTTCCCAAACCAACTCTCTTAGTCTCCCATTCCACATTCAATATATCAATAATAAAATTTCAATATTCAGAATTTTTTTATCTTATTTTAATTTTAGGATAACTCCTACTTTCTGTTTCTCCATGTTTAAAAAGAATTATCATTCCGTCTCTTAGATCATTAATGTTTTCTACTAATATAATGATGTCTTTGTTTTCTAAATACGTCAACATTACCTACCATTTAACTTGTATTTTGAACATATATTTTTTAATGTTCATTAGTAAATTTTTAAAATATTAATCCCTTATGATAATAGAAATTGGTTTATGGCACCGTGTGAATGCACGGGCGGGGTACCAGTTTTTAATAAATAAGGATTTTTATATTTAAAAGTTTTAATTCTTATATTTAGAGAATTATTATGAAAAAATATTATTTTTTAAATCAAAAGGTAGAAATTATGTTTGCGTGAATTTATAATAATTTTCTAAAATAATTTATTTTTCTGTGAATAGTAAAAATACAGTTGGAGTTTTTCAGTATTTTAATGAAATCATAATTATGTCATAATGAATTAATAATTAATGAACCCTGACACATGACTTAAAATATGTTAATTAAATAATATATAGTATTTTGAAAGATTTTATTAACTTCCAAATATATAATTTACTTCATAAATTCAAAAATGCCAACTTTAACTTAAAAAATGTTATTTTGGAAAACATTATTTTTCCTTGTCAAAATCAGTAATATAAAATTGATTTCTACTCTTGTGGATTAAAATAACATAAAATGTTTCCCAATTATCCAATACGATGAGAAAATACTATGGGAAAGACCATGGGTTTTCATTTACCACTACCTAGGTGTCTAATGGATTTATTTAGAAATTAATAAACAAATCCTCCACTTTTTCAATAAATACCCATCAATTTATCCACTTCATTTCACTCTAAATTATTCCTCCATGAAACTATGATATTTTTACCTCCTAAGGATTTATTACAAGGTGTCCTTATCCCACCAATTTCCAAATTTTCTATTTTTGGGAGTTACTCTTCAAGGTAAGGGAAATATCCTACTTTTCTCTTCGTTTCAATAACCTCTTTTTGCATATGTCTTCTGAATGTTATTTTTAATCTATATTATTTCCTTTTTATTCATTACATGACTTAAAAATTAGACTTTATCAATGGGATACCCTTGTATCCTCTTTTTTACCCATTCTTAAAACTATATTTTATACCCATTACGCCACCCATTTAACTTCTCAAAATGATTCTCTTCTCCTCAAGAAATTACCTTTTATTTTCTTTTTTTTTAATACCAAAACCTCTTTATTTTCAATTTTTATTCAGACATATTAAAAAACGATTTATTTTATTCTGTTAATGACATACATAAAACCCTCATTCCCTTTCTGTTGGTTAAAATGAAATAAAAGTCATGTTTTTAAAGAACTTTTGAAATGCCATGATTTTGATATGAAACCCATTTTCTTTCATTCTCTATAAGTTATTTATGAAATGATTTATTATGTTATATTTTCCCTCATAATAAAATTAATATATATTAAGGGTGAGCCTTGATATCACGCCAATGTATTGGTTAAAGAATTTAATTTCTAGAGATGACATGTTTTACGATACCTTGGTGAATAACATTTTAAATTTTACGATATCTCGGTGACAAACCTTGGTGATATGTTTATGAATGTATCATTTAGATGTTGTATCCACATTTCTGTGCTATGATTCCAGATATATTTTTTTATGATATTCCTCTTTTTTCTTTTGGTCGTGTCTTTATTATAATCCTCATGTTCTTGTTGAGATTTCTCAAGTTCACATGTAAATTGTTTCCCTTGCTTTACCTTAGTGGGAATTGTGATCACCCTTTCCTTTGATATATCTCCCTAGGTTATTATATTCAATAAAATTACTTAGGATAAACCAATGAATAAGCCTTTCACATTGTGTTTTGATTTTTCATGTAATATGTACCTTGTTTCCAAAAAACCAAACTTCAAAAGATCCTCTATTTTATACAATGTAATGAAAAGTTATGTAATAAAAAGGAAGGATCCCATACTAGTAAACATTAAAAGAGATAAGTATGCTTCTGGTATAATGATATTATAAAAATTCACTTTACAATCAAAAAATAATTATTGTATTTTTCTATTTGGGTTTGTTTAACCACCTACCTAAACCACACTATGAATTTATATCATGGATGACTAAGGTAAAATAATTAATGGTATAATATGATATAGAAATGAAATTTAGGGTATTTTTTATATTTAATTATAATATGATTATTAAAAAAATTAATCACTAAAACAATATTCAATCATCGAGATTCACATAATCATAATCGTTACCTATTTCATCTGCATTAATTATAACCAAAACTAGAATGGAATGAAATTATACATTTTTATCTATCATATTCCATCTATTACTATAATGTTTATGATCTTAACAAAATGAAAAAGTTCTCTATAATTATTTTCAATAGATTTTTTATAAATCTAGTACAAGATATCAAAATATAAACACCTAATGATGAAAAATATGTTAAAAAATAATTGTAATTATAATAGAGAGTGAATATATATAAAGAGTATAATTGATGATAGATATGATCAATTTTTGGAATTGAGTGATTATATTTTCAATGGTTTTGGTAGAGTTCATTTTCATGAAGGTATAGATAGGATGTAAGGGTTTCTTGGTATATATTTCAAAATAATGAGACATATTTGATATTGTGCACCAACATTTATTTTATGTGGAGTGATTATTACATAAAGAATTTATAATTCCAAGTTCATGAAATTCTTGGGGAATTAATATATATATATTATAATTTACTTACATGGCCTTCAATTAAAAATATACCAATGCTTTAAGGGTTTTCATGGTCTCAATTTTGATTCTTTGAACCAAAATATCTTTTGTGCAAGTTTTTTCCCTTGTATGATGCATTTCATGGGATATACTAAGAAAAATAAAATCCCCTTATTCAAAATGGACATTTACTCCCTTATTACCATAGTAGTAAGGATTTTTGGAAACTCATCATTTCTTTATTGAGTTATGATTGTTCTCTTGAACATATTTCATATATGTTGGGTACATTCTACCCTTGATTTTATTATGAGATAATATATCATTGTTTAAAATGGATTTACATTACTATCTCATATATACTTTTTTAATAATTATTAACATATGGATTATATTTTCCATAAGCTATATTGATAGCTCAAATATCCTTTTTTGAGTTATAAAGTATTATCAAGATCATTGTGAAACTAAGAAATCCACTTTAAGAATATCCCATTTTAATTCCCACTGATTTTAAGGTAATTTAATTAGATGAAATAAATTTATTGGTTGGGTAAATTATTGATATAACCATATTCCATTATACCATATAGTTTTATATTAAGGTATTATTACATATAAATATATTACATTTTTATTGGGCAGCAGTTTAGAATCCATAAATTTTTAATTATGATATAGATGTTTATTGATAACTTAGGAAAGTTAAATATGCTTTTTAACCATCATGATTCATTCTATTGATGGGTTATGATCATGCTATCCCTTATATTTATTTATTGAAAATTATTGTTTTTTCTATATGTTATTATTCCAATATATATGATTATTGGTAACGTGGATTTTATATTTTTCACTCATTATCTCATATGAAAAATGCATTGTATTTAAACAAGTGAAAGGAGGATACTAAGATAATATATACCTTCGATGAATTGGTAGTACTCATGAGATAAAAATTTTCATGAATTTTATGGATGCATCACTGAATTGGATGTTTCTTTAACATAAGTTCATCACAGTATGAACATGATGTATAAGATCATGATGTATTGAACTATAGCAAGGAATTAATTGTTTTACATTATGAATTTCAACACAAATGAACCAAATATGTTTTCCTAGGTATCAATTTATTTTCATTACTATGTTTGGATATATTATCTTCTCAATTTAAATTGATAAAGACATTATAATGATAACATAATGCTACCAAAATATTTATTCCATGTTTCTTTCATTATTACATCAATTGTATGTTTCCACTTATTGAGAATTTGAACTATCCACTTCATATACTTCTATTTCCCCTATCCACGAAGAATTTTATTACTCTTGATATGTCTAGTAGGATAGCTATTTGGAAAATTTTTGGGAGATTTTGAATATTTATTATGGATTATGTAATCTATTATATAGTGTAAAAAAATATATTAATTAATAATGAATTGGAAATTTTTAGTTTATGTGTTTTCCTAATTATTTATAGCTCTAAAAAATTCATGGAATTTTTTTAATGCAATATTTAATTGAAGTAATGTAATTATGTTATAGTTATGTTTAGTAATATAAAGTTAGTATTTTTGCTAACATGTAAAATGTAATTTCCCAACCCAAGTTACCTAGATTCGGTGCATTATTTTATTACATTGGCTTGATCACAAGAAATTAAGTCCTGAAGGACCGATCATTTCAGTAGCCTTGTAAATACTATATACAAACATAAGTTTTACATTACATCTTGTAATGAAAAACAACATATTATCCCCATTGAAAAATCTCATATCCCTTAAAATATCCTGACAAGTAAATCATAATATACTTCTTCACATCATGGGGGAAAATGAAACATAAGAAAGGGGTGAGCTCAGAATCTCAATAAGTAGAAACAATATAACACAAGCTATCTTAAATAAGCATACACTTTTATGGTAAGGTATAAAAATAATACAAAATTATTTTAATAATAATCTTCAGTATAACATGGAAATAATAAATCAAATAATTCCATTTAAAAATTCACATGGATATTCCACTTTCTGAATAATCACATGAAATATCAATATCTAAAATCATAATAAGGAAATTTATAATACCAGACATCATAACCATAAGATCAAGGCCTCATGCCAAGACCATAAATAACCATACCATCAAGGCCTTATTCCAATACACTAGTTTCTTTCATGAGACCTACTAATGCATCAAGTGGATATAGTGGGCCCTATTCTTCAATTACTAAGTTTAATAAATTCCTCTTTTGAAAGGGGTTAAACATAACATAAACATTTTTTTAAAACTAGCATACAAAATGTTAATACTTTAATCATAAACCTTGGATGGTATCAAAATAGCACATCCATAGTAAAATATATAATAAAAACGTCAAAACAATATTGAATATTGTATCATAATAAATCAACCTCAATTAATCATGAAATCCAACAAAGGATGTTGACATAGATGAAAATAATCTAATAAATTCATTAAAATTCTATGAGATAAATATCCTTTTTTAGTTTAAAATCATATAAAAGTTGTGAAATTATAAAAGATAATATTTCTTATGAAAATAACTTTGTAATCATAAGGGAAGATTTAAAATTTTAATGTGTGATAATGGTGGAGAATAGTCTCTCTAACCGTATAAGTTAAAAAAACATTCTTTCCTTAATTTTTTGAAAAGGTTATAAAGTACCTTCTTTGGAAAACGACAGAAATATTCCTTTCAATTATTTTTATAAAATGTCAAACATGGATAAAAATTAATTTAAATAATTGTTTATAATATTTTGAAATACATTTTAAGAAACATAGACATAGATGATAAATATGTCCCAGTAGATACTTACGTATAAACAATCTCAGATAATAAAGCGATTATGAAATTAACCCTTACCTTGTACTTTCCTTTAGTTGAGGGTGATTTTAACTCCAAAATAATGGTTAAATTATGTTATTAAATTATACCAGAACCATATCCATGTTTATAAGATCATATAACATCCTCTTATATCCTTTGGGTAATAATATTTCAGTGTTACCATTGTTTCGGGTGTTAACTGCTTCATTTTCCAATTCCAGTTTTGTTATGTAAGTCAGGTTTTTTATGAATAGGATTTATTTTATTTATATAAAAAATAAAATTAAGTTCATAATTATTGTTTTTACTCATCATATAAATTATATAATCATTCTTGAATGGTTAACATTGAGAATGAATCTCATCACACCGTGGAGACGGTAGGCCGGACGTACGCACGAGCGACGATATCATTCCCTTGATGGTTAACTGGTATGGAATTGGAAGATATATTAATTATAAATATTAATTATCAATCTATATTAATTATTTATATCCATTATACTCATAATTATACCCATACAATTAATTTAGTGTTGAATAACAAGTTACACCATAATGTGGAGATGGTAAGTTGTACGTACGCATGTAGGGTGATATTGTTATTAGTATAATGGATAAAATGAGCAATATAGTTTTAACATGATTATAATAACTTCTAAGTATATGGGTGATACTGGAGTTATAAATTTGATATGGAAAGTACATAATAAGATTAAGTATAAGAAGAAAAGAACTATGAAAGAGGTGATAAAACAATTACCTTTTTTTTCAGGTATCTCCTTTTAATTTGTACAAAAGGAATCCTTATAGTGATTTTCTGCCTGAAGTATGGCCTCTAGGATGAATTTAGAGATGTTGGGAGAAGAAAGGGTAAGGTTTTGTTCGAACTAAATGGTTTTAGATGTGTTTATTAAAGAAAATGAGGAGTTCCCTTTTATAAGAGAGGTGAGGGTCACTTTTGGAAGATCTTAAAATATTAATTTATTATAAATTTATTTTCAGTTTCAAATAGCCCCAAAGTGATTTATTTATAGGATAATATTAGTATGGATATAAATCCTCCCATAATAGTATTTTTAGACAAGTTCATGTCACAAAAGTAACCTTATCTTTTGGGTTTAATCCTTAGTTAAACAATTTAACTCTTACAACGTATTCTTGTATTTTTACACTATAGGGTTAATATATTTACTATAAAATTCAAAAAGAAAACCTATTAGATAATTTATTACATATTTAACACTATAATATTTATTTGGCCTAACCTGATTTTTTTTTAAATTTTATAACATTTAATAAAATATTATTTATTTTAAAGTATAAGTTATGTGAATTTTGATACTATTAAAAATTTTCATTTTTAAAAATATCAAAAAAATATGAAAAATTCGAACCAATACTTCCAATATGTCACTAAATTTTCTATTTTATCTATAAAATTATTTTATGTCATTAATTAAGTAAAATTATATTTATTTTAAAAATTTTAATATAATTTAATTGATTCTTCCTTTAATAATTCATTTACTAAATTATTATTATGTCACCATTTAAATTAATTATTTATTTCCTAAAATTATAAATAAATTACCATTATGTAGATAATAATTTTAAATTTCTAAATACTATTTATAGTTGACCATTTTAATTATATATTCTCATATTAAAAATGATATAATTATTAAAATTTGAATATGACATTTTGAACTCTTCTTAAAATAAAATATAACAAATGTCCTAATCTTACATAAGTGGCTTAAAAATGATCATATTTTCGACCAAATGTTGAATTTTTTCTAACAGAACTTGTCCAATGTAATTAGGACAAGTGGTAGGGTAATATTATATTATTATAATATTATTTTTACCTTTAATTACCTTATTTAACTTTAACCATGGTAAATAAAATTCAAAAGTCATTGTTCACCAAAAATTATTTTGTTCATATTAGACCACATTTTTCATATTCATTACAACCACACATGTCTGTTTTTTGAAGTTCAATTCACAGAAGTAGTAAAATTACTTTTAATACTAATCTACAGATGTGATTAGAAGGTGGGTAAAAGAGACGTTCAAAAGTTCAATTAAATTTTCATAACTAATTATTTTAAAAAAATGATTCCTATAAACTAAATTGGACTAATATATTTATTATGTATCTATTTTGATATTAAAATAAAATAATTATTTAAATGAAAAGGTCTATTTTTAAATGATACTCAGTATTTTTCACTATTCCTCAAAAATTGAAACTGATCAGAAAATTACAAAAAAAATCACCATAGGCTAATTTTGATATTTCAAAATTTGAAAATAAAGTCTATTTTAAAAAGTAAAATTTATAAATTTCCTAAATTGGTTAATACTATTCATAACCGCTTTTTAAATAGCCAGTTTGATAGGTCATCGTGCGTTAGAACTCGATGTTTCATGCAACACAAGCTATTGAATTATTTAAAAGGAAGCATACCATGGATGCTTGGGGTGTTACATTCATAAATTCTTCAAATAATTTCATTCTCTAAATTTCTAGAATATCACTTCAAAAAAAGATTTGGGTGGTTCTTCATCATTATTTCATCAGGTTCCCACATCACCTCTTCCATTTTATGGTTTCTCCAAAGAACCTTTATTAGATGAGTTGTCCAATTATTCAACACTTGTTCTTTGGTATCAAGAATCTTGATAGGGTCTTCACAATAAGACAGATCGGGTTTCAAAACTATTTCTTCGTAGTTGAGTACATGCATTTGGTCTGGCATGTATTTCCATAACATAGATACCTGGAACACAACATGAACATTGGAGAGAATTGGAAGCATTTCCAACCAATAAGCTACAACTCTAATTCATTCCAGAATCTCAAATGGTCTGATGTACTTGGAACTTAATTTTTCCTTTTTACAGAATCGTATAACACACATCCATGGAAATACCTTCAAGAAAACACAATATCCCTCTTGAAATTCCAAATCCTTCCTTTGGTTATCGGTATAACTATTTTTAATAATTTGATCTATTTTTATATGGGTCTGAATAGTCTTAACATTTTCTGTAATTTTATCAACAAGTTATGGGCCTACGAGTTTTCTTTCACCAACATCATCCCAACAAATCGGTGTACGAAATCTCTTTCCATATAATACTTTAAATGGTGCCATCTGAATACTTGAATGGAATATATTGTTATAGGAAAATTATACCAGAGGTAAATACTAATCCCACACACCTTTAAAGTCATGTGATCAAGATCTAAACATATATTTTAATTTTTGAATAGTCCGCTCTGATTTTTCATCAGTTTGAGGGTGGTAGGCAGTGCCCAAATGAAGCTCAGTATCTAAGGCCTTCTGAATAATTTTCTAGAATCATGATTTAAAATAAGGATCATGGTCAAAAAAAATCTATAGGGGTACACCATGAAGTATTACAACTTCATTAATATATAGTATTTCTAAACATTCAAGTGGTAAATCTTCTCTTATAGCAAGAAAATGTAATGATTTGGTAAGACAATCAATAATAAACCATATCATATCATTTATTCTGGGTGTATTTGGTAACACCATGAAAATGTTCATCATAATATCATCCCATTTCAACAAAGGTATATGAATAGGTTTCATGGATCGTCAAGGATGTTGTCTTCCAGCCTTCACCCATTGACAAACAAAACATCTTGACACATAATCAAAAATATCTCTCTTTACGTTGTCCCAAAAAAAAATTTCTTTCAAATACCTATACATCTAAGTGATACTAGGGTTTATAGAGCAATTGCAGCTATGAAAATCATCCTATAGTTTCCTTTTTAGCTAAGGTATGACAAGAACACAAATCCTCTTCCCAAATTTTAGAATACCATCTTCAAATAAGAAGTCAATCAGTCTCCCATTATTCACAACATTAATTTTCTTTTGAAACTCCTCATCATCAGACCAAGAAATTTTTATCCTTTCCAGTAAAGAAGGTTATGCAACCATTTGAAAAAGTAGTGAAGTTTCACCTTCCATGATAATTCCCATGCCCGTCTTTGCTAGATCCAGGAATATAGGATCATTTTAGACTCTCAATTTTTTTAGAACTCCATGATCCTTTCTACTAAAAGAATTTTCCACCTTATTTTTTTTACCTGGGTGGTATTATATTGTAAAATCATAATCCATGAGTAGCTCAAGCCTTATCCTTTGTCTCATGTTGAGTTCTTTCTGTGAGAAAATATATTTTAAACTCTTGTGATCATTATATATCTCACATATTTCACCATAGAGATAGTTTCTCCATATCTTCCGAGAAAAGATTACTACTTCTAACTCCATATAATGTGTTGGGTAGTTTTGTTCATGAATTTGTAATTGCCTTAAAGCATAATCAATATCCCAATCATTATGCATAAGGACACAACTAATTCCTTTTTCCTGATGTATCACTATAAATCACGAACCCATCATTTCCATATAGTAAATTCAAGATAGTAGAATTGACTAATCTTCTCTTCAATTATTCAAAACGTTATTCACACTCTTTTTTCCAAACTAATTTAACCCCTTTACATTTTAGCTTGGTTAACGAGTTTTTCAATTGGGCCAAATTCTGGATGAAGCGCCAATAGTAACCTGCTAAACCAATAAAACTTTGTACCCCAGTTATACTCATCGGTGTTGGCCATTCTTGGATTTCCTTTGTATTTGCAGTATCAATAGAAATTACATCCTTAGAGACAATATGGACAATAAAATAAATTTCCTAAATCCAAAATTCACACTTGGTAAACATCCCATACAGTTCATTTCTTCTAAGAGTCTTCCTAACAATACACAAGTGCTTCTCATGGTCTTCATAACTTTTGGATTATACTAAGATATTATCAATAAATACTATGAAAAAATCATCAAGACATTCCTCGAACACTCTGTTCATTATATCTATGAAAAAAGAGGATTCATTAGTCAATCTGAATGATATTACTGTTAATTCATAACGACCACACCTTGTTCAGAATGTTGTCTTTGGAACATCTTACTTTTTTACGCACAACTAATGATATCCAAAATGAAAGTCAATATTTGAAAAATATTGAGTTCTATGATGTTTATTGAACATAATATCAATGGAAGGCAGTGGATACTTGTTTTTTATTATAATATCATTGATTTATCTATAGTTAATGCCCAACCTCATTGATCCATCATTTTTCTTAACAAAAAGAACTAGGGATCCCCATGGAGAAACACTAGGGCCAATAAATAATTTATTACTAAACTACTCTAGTTGTTTTTTAAACTATACTAATTCTATAGTGGCCATTATATAGGTAGTTTTTGATATTGGACTTTCATCACGAATTAAATCAACATTGAACTCAACTTCCCACTCTAGGTTATGTCCATCTAAATCCTCTGGAAATACATCAATATATTCTTCTATAATAGGTACATCCTCAATTTGAATATTTCATTCATCCCTATATATTATTTCCACTTCCTCCCTAATAATATCATTTAATAAAGCTACTGGGGGTGGATATTGATAAGAATCAGGTGATGATATTTCATCTCAAAAGATAATAGATTCTACATGTTACTCAAAAATTGAAACTTCCTTCTTCTTACAATAAACCTTAAGATCATATTTTGATAGGAAATCCATACCAAGGATTATATTGAAGTCAACCATAGGTATGATGATAATGTCAGCAAATAAAGAATATTTATATTCCATGATGCGAACTGCCTGACACATCTTTGTTATAGTGAGACTTACCTTAGGGTGTTTGATTGAAAACTTACTTCTTAATGTTAATTGAAAATATATAATTTCTAAAGAAATCCGGTAAGATATAAAAGAATATGAGAATTAATAATCAAATAAAGCTTTAGATAAATTTGAGGAAACAATTCAAGTACCTGCCACCACATCATTAGGAACGTCAATCTCAACAATTTTGATCACACAATATTTTCTTTTCTCCCTTGGCCTTTTCTGGGCCATGTTTCCTTGATTATTAAGAAAATAATTTTCATAATGTCCCATATCATTATAATTGTAACATTGAACATGGTTAACTTATTTCTTCCCCTTGAAATCAAGAACTTAGTGGCCTTTTTATCCACAATTGTAACAAACTCCCATCCTCTTTAGGAAAGTACCAAGGAGTTTTTCCCAAAATTATTACAAGGTGGAAAGTGAAATTTTCCATTCTTAACCTTACTTCTTTTTTCAGAGTGTTCAGCAACCCTATTCTTCTCTTTATTTACTTTAATGTTATATGACTTAGAGAATAATTTTTTGTCTTGATAGCACATGATTATATACCTTCTTATGATGAGAAATATTGTTAGACGAATTCCCTTCATGGGAATGGTTTTAACCCATCAAATAATTGATCAATATCACTTCTTGGGTTATGTATGTAGTCTACAGCATGGCTTTCTAGCCTTGTGAAGTTATCTTCATACTTTACATCATTTTCATCCTCCTTCTTCCTCAGACTCATAAATTTCCTCTCCATATCCACTCATAGATCATTAGGAAATTATTTTTCAAGGAATATTTATTTAAATTCCCTCCATTACATATTTTCTACCTCTTCACCTTCCTTTATGTTTTGAATTAATGACCACTATTGATCTGCATCTCCTGATACGCGATTGAATACCATGAAAACTTTTTCTCTTTCGTTACTCCCCAAATCAAGAAAATATTTCTTTAATGATCTTATCCAATGATCAGCTAAAAAAGGTTTTTTTGTCTCATTGAATGTTGGGGTTTTTTTTCTCATGAAGCGGTCTAACATTGATCCTTTGCATTGTAGATCATACTTCTCCATATATATAAGGTTATTATTCTTAACCTGAGTTTGTTGTCCCAGTATGGTTATAAGTTGTTCAGTGCTAGTTGTTTCACCAATTCCACTATCATTATCTTGTATTGGAGGGAAATACCTACATGTATTACATATGTTGATATAGTTTCAATTATTTCCACTAGGTTCCATTTCTAAACAATAGAATACACTATATTAGGTTATGAATCATAATGCATAATTCCAAATAAGAAAAACATTCAACATAAATTTTAAAATTTATTCATATCTAATCCATATTATTAAAAATGATTTCTTTGGGGACATATTTAATTTTAAATCCTTCATAATGGATTGTAAATCAAATGTGAATTACCCTAATAATATCCCTCATGAGTGTCAAACTAGGTGTGTAGTAAGTTCGGTTGTCATGTACCTGGTTACCTTGAGTCAATCCCAAAACACCTTTCCAAAGTTGTTACTCCTAGGTACATTTGTGAAATAACCATGTCCCCTTATAGTATCCATACATGTATATATTTTCTTAGAATACCCACATAATCTCTTTATTAAAAAAATTCTATAATGTTCTCCTATACTTATCCTAAATGTCTACCTTAGGGGTAATGTTCCCTAATCGAAGTTTTTCAAAATCTAATTTCAAACATTTGTGTTAAAATTCCTCTTATACCGACTATAATTCCTTAACTCCAGTTACCAATAGTTAGTTCATAATTTTATTACAATGGCATGATCACAAGAAATCAAATCCTGAAGGACCGATCAATTTAGTAGCCTTGGAAATACTAGATAAAATCATAAGTTTTAAATTACATCTTGAAATAAAAAACAACATATTATCCCCTTTTAAAACTCACATATCCCTTAGAATATCCTTGTTGGCCATTCATAATATACTTCTTCGTATCCTGGGGAAAAATGAAACATAAGAAAGGGGTGAGCTCAGATGCTCAATAAGTAGAAACAATATAACACGATCTATCTTAAATAAGCATAAACTTTTACGGAAAGGTATAAAACTAAAACAAAAGACTTTTAAACATAATATTCAACATAATATGTCAAGAATAAATCAAATAATTACATTTAAATATTCACATGGATATTCTACTCGTCAAATAATCACATTCAATATTAATAACTAAACTCAAAATGAGGAAACACATAATTATGTACATCATAACCATAATTTCAAGGCCTTACGATAAGACCATAAATAACCATACCATCAAGGATTTTTGCCAAGAAATTAGTTTGTATCATAAGAACAACTGATTCATAGAGGTTTTACAGAGTTCCACACCCATCACTTACTAAGTCCAATGCATTCCTCTTATAAAAGGGGTAAAATATAACATAAACATTTGTATCAAAACTAGCCTATGAAATGTTAATACATTAACCATATACCATGAATGGTATCAAAATAGAACACACACATTAAAATATATCACAAACCATTAAATACAATATGGAATATTTTATCATAATAAATCAACCTCAATTAAGCATAAAATCCAACAAATGATGTTGACATAGATGAAAATAATCTAATGAATTCATTAAAAAACTTTGAGAGAAATATACATTTTTTACTTTGAAATCATTTAGAAGATGCACAATTATAAAAGAAAACATTTCTTATTAGAATATACTTGTAATCTTGTAAGGGATTCCTTAAAATGTTAAGGCGTCATAATGGCAGAAAATAGCCACTCATGTCGTATAAGTTAAAAAATCATTCTTTTCTTAATTTGTTGAAAAGGTCATAAAGTACCTTGTTTGGAAATTTACAGAAAGATTCATTTAAAAACATTTTATAAAAAGTAATAAATGGGTAAAAATGAATTTAAATATTTTTTTATTATTTTTAAATATATTTTAAGAAACATAGACATGGATGAGAAATATGTCCCATTAGATACTTATGTATAAACAAACTCAGATAATAAAGTGATTTTTAAATTAACCCTTACCTTGTACCTTCCTTTAGTAGAGGGTGAGTTTACCTACTGCATAATGGTTAAATTATGTTATTAAATTATACCAAAACCATATCCATATTTATGATATCATATACAATCCTCTTATATCCTTTTGGTCATAATATTTCAGTATTACTTTTTTTTGGTGTTAACTGCTTCATTTTCCCATTCCTGTTTTTTTGTGTAAGTCATGTTTGTTATGAATATGATGTATTTTATTTATATAAATAATTAAATTAAGTTCATAATTATTATTTTTACTCATTATAGAACTTCTATAAACATTTTTGAATGGTTAAATTGGAGAATGAATCTCAACGCGCCGTGGAGACGGTAGGTCGTACGCACAAACGAGCGATGATATCATTACCTTGATGGTTAAATGGAATGGAATTGGATGATATATTAATTATAAATAATAATTATCATGTTATATTCATTATTTATATACATTACACTCATAATTATACCCATACAATTAATTTAGTGTTGAATAACAAATTACATCACGTCGTGGAGATGGTAAGCTGTACATAGGCATACATGGTGATATTGTTATTCATATGATGAATAAAATGAGTAATATGGTTGTACCATGATTATAATAACATATAGGTATAAGTATCATACTGAATTTATTATTTTTATATGTAAAAAATAGAAAGAGGATGTAGAAGAAGAAAAGAACATTGAAAGGGGTGATAAAACAATTACCTATTTTTCAGGTATCTCCTTTTGGTTCATACAAAAGGAATGCTTATAATGGATTTATTCATAAATTATAGAGTATAGTATAAAGTGAGGGTAGTTGGGAGGAGAAATGGGTGGGGTTTTTACGAATAAAAGGGCTTTAGATGTGTGAATTAAATATAAGAAGAAGTTCCCTTTTATAAGAAAGGTGAGTGGAACTTTTGGAAGATCTTAAAATATTAATTTATTATAAATCAATTTTCCATTCAAAATAACTAAAAAGAGATTTAATTCTAGGATAATATGATTATGGGTCAAAATAAACACATAAAATGATTTTTAGACATGTTTAGGTCCCAAAAGTAACCTTATCTTTTGGGTTTAATGCTTAGTTAAATAGTTTAACTCTTACCGTGTCTTCTTGTATTTTCACACTATAGGGTTAATATAGTTACTATAAAATACAAAAACACCCAATTGGATCATTTATGAAATATTTAAAACTATCATATTACTTTTTATAAACCTGATATTTTTATTAATTTTATATCATTTAATAAAATATAATTCATTTTAAAGTATCACTTATGTCAATTTTGATACTATTCAAAATTTTCATTTAAAAAAATATCAAACCAACATGATAACATTGAACCAATACTTCCAATATTTCACCAACATGTATACGTTATCTTTAAAACTCTTGTATGTCATTAATTAAGTCAAATTATATTTATTTTAATATTTTTAATATCATTTAATTGATTCTTCCTGTAATAATTCAATTACTGCATCATTATTGTGTCACCATTTAATTTAATTATTTATTTCCTAAAAATATAAATAAATCAACATTATATATATAATAATTTTAAATTTATAAATAATATTTATATTTGACCATATCAATTATATATTCTTATATTAAAAATGATATAGTTATTAAAATTTTAATTTGACATTTTTAACTCTTCTTTAAATAAAATATAAAAAATGTCTTAATCTAACAAAAGTGGCTTAAAAAGGATTAAATTATTTAAATAAGGTTGATTTTGGTCATAAAAAATTTCTAATGAAATTAGGACAAGTGGCAGGGTAATATTTTATTATTATAATATTATTTTTACCTTTAATTTTCTAATATACATTTAACCGTGATAAATAAAATTCAAAAGTAACTATTCACAAAAAATTATTTTGATCCTATTAGACCAAATTTATCATATTTAATAAAACCATTTATGTCCATTATTTTGAAATTCAATTCATAGAAGAGGTAAAATTACATTTAATGCTAATCCACAGATGTGCTTAGAAGGTGGGTAAAAGTGACGTTCAAAAGTTCAATAAATTTTTTTATAACTAATTTTATTATAAAAATGATTCTAATGACCTACATTGGACTAATATATTTATTTTTTATCTATCATGGCTTTAAAATAAATTAAAAAAAATAATTATTTAAAAGAAAAAGTTAGTTTTTTAACAATTACACAGTATTTTTCACTATTCATCAAAAATTGAAAATTTTCAGAAAAATACCAATAATTAACCATGAGATAATTTTGATATGCCTAATTTTACAATAAAATATATTTTGTAAAATAAAATTTATAAAATTTATAATTTGGTAAATACTATTCATAACCATTTATTAAACGACAAGTTTGATAGGTCGTGGTGTGCTCAAACTCAATGTTGCGTACAACAAAAGCTATTAAATTATTTAAAAGGAATCATACTGTGGAAGCTTCGGGTGTTACATACAATATCTGTTTAGGGGGACCAATCATGAAGTTCATTTCTACTGTGTAATATTAATTATTTATTCAAAAATAATTTATAATCAATAAGTTCATAAAATATCACAGTGTGCTCCTCTTGAAATTAATGCATGCCCAATATCACCAAAAATATCCACCTCATACTCCTAAACAAATCCTAGAAAGAATATATATCAAACTAAGCCCAATTGTTCAAAAAATATATTAATTTAGATAGAAATTCATATATTAAATTGAAAAAAACTTTCCTCCTCAAAATTTGTGGATGACATCCTATAGATACCGTCTTGAGAAATATTATTTGCAAGAAGTAAAAATTCTCGATTAAAATGGTTTTTTTACACCTTGCTACTATGGAATAGTCACTAAAAACAGAATTGAAACCCTTTTTTGAAATAATAATATACATCAAAATCAATGAAAAATGAAAAATGTAATAAAACACATTGAATAATGATGGGTGAATAAGGGGAGGAAGATAGAGGGAGGTGATGGGAGGATGGACATCTCCATGTGGACTTGGAAACAAAAAAGAATGGGGATGACAAATATAAAAAGGAAAGACCACTACTATTTATGAAAATTTCCAAGAACCTATTAAAAAATTGAAGTATAGTTATTATTTTAAAATCTAAAGTAATACCCTCATCCAACATCTTATAAAACCTTGCATACAGCTGATAAAAAGCATTCATCGCATGATCCCTCTTTCATGCTAAGAAAATGATTTTTTCAATAGTTTCTTTAGAAACCTGTATACTTGTCACTTCTTTGAGACATGATTGTGTACTCATTCATCCAATTCGTCCTCATTTATAAATAATAAATCCTCATTTGAATGTAAAATAACAACAATTCCAAACCCAATTCCTATTTTTCAAGATGAACCCCTCACTAACCTAAAAACTAATATTTTCAATGAAAATTTACAACAAAAAAATTAATATTGTCATTACATATTTAACCTATGTAAGATATAAAATATTGTATAGGTTATTATCCCCAAAAGGGAAAATAATGCAATGTCAGTGATCTATATCAATGGATTCCTAAGATTTGGGGTTTCTATGAGAAGTAAATTATTACAATTAGAAGGGGATCTTATAATATTATATTCCCATATGATGACATTAAAATCAATCAATGTAACTTCATATTAGTATCCGTAAAACCATGCATTATTAATTCAAGAAAGTGATTGGAATTATGTTCCCTTTATTTTGAGGAATATACATTCCCATGTTTTAATCCCTAACCTAAATATAAATAGGATATATTTTCTTCCTCATGTTATATGGGATATTGTATACTCAAATTTTACCTAAGAAAGACATCAAATATTGTGTAGGTTATTATTCTCAAAAGGGAAAATAATGCAATGTCAATGATCTATATCAAAGGATTCTTGAGATTTGGGGTTTCTATAAGAAGTAAATTACTACAATTGGAAGGGGATATTATTATATTCTACTCCCATATAATGAAATTAAAATCAATCAATGTAACTTCATATTTTTTCCCTAAAACCATGCTATATTAATTCAAGAAAGTGATTGGAATTCTGTTCCCTTTATTTTTAGGAATATACATTCCCATGTTTTAATCCCTAACCTAAATATAAATAGGCTATATTTTCATCCTCAAGATATATGGGATATTGTATCCTCACATTTAATTCCCATTAAAATAGATTAAAAAAATGATAAGCTTATATTTGGGCACAATTCTAGGTTTTTTATTGAATTTGATCTAGAAACCACTCTTTTTATTGAGGTGGTCCCTATAACAACAAAGGATAACATCATCTTTTAAATTAAGTATGAATGTATCCCAACATTCTACATGGAATGAAATAACATTTTTTACCTTTTAATTTCATGAAAAAAGTGTTAATGATTAAAATTTATGTATAGTGAAAAGGTAAAATGGTGGAACTTTTCAAAATAACCATTCTAAGCTAATAAATAAACAAATATCCATCACCTTATAATTTAACCCCAGGAATCATAATTCATGATCATGAATACAACCTTCAAGGAAGGATCCCACTCCACTTGATGATTTTATAATGAACATAATTCTTCCATAGAGAAGGATGGTGTAGTGTATATGCAAAAAAACCACTATAGACATATGAAAATGTGGATCCTATATTGGAGGATAATAATTTTCATGTGTTCATAGATAGGGAGGAAATTAATTCCACTTTTATGGTTAGTCATTTTGAACCCAATTTTTTTAAAAACCTAAAAATTATATTGGTAGTGGTAGAATATATAGCTCTTACCAGGGAACTTGTGACTATCATGGGTATGAAAACTTGAAATCATGAAATTGTAAAACTGTTTATGAGACTAATAATGTTAAGGTGGTTGATAATAATTTTACCAAATTGATTTTGTATTAAGTGAGATCACTTAAGTGACACATGGGGCCTCATTTTTTTTAAATAGGTGGTGCCTCAGTCAAAGACCAATGCACAATTTATTGAAATAAGAGAAAGGAAATTTAAAAAGTCCGAATGACGGAATTTTATTACAATCCTTAATGAAAAAAGGGAGAGAGTCTTCAGGAAAATCATCCAACCAAGTAATATCTTGATTGACCCCCTTGTTGGCAAGACTATCAGAAACCATATTCGCTTTGCGGTACACATGTGTGGCAATGTAGTTGAGATCCATGAACGAAGCAAGACATTTCATCCATCAAGAGGTAAGTGGCCATGCAAGGTGCACCACCCCCTTCCAAATAACTTGGACAATATTGGTTGAATCACATTCAATCCACACCTTGTTCCAACCCTTTTTCTTGGCAAAGTCCACCGCATGAATGACTCCCAACATTTCCGCTTCCAATGTTGAGGCTGTACCAAATCCACCAAAGAAGCACCTGAGGCATCTTCCTAGAGAGTCTCTGAAGATGGCACCACAACCTGTCGGATCCGGGTTTCCTCTGGAGGCGCCTTCAAAATTCACTTTGATCCATCCTGGAAGCGGAGCTTGCTAGAAGACTTCAAAGGTACATCGAGGTTTCCTATAAGATCCCACATGGGGCCTCATTTGAAATAACCATATCTCAATTAAATTATTGAGAACCTTTCAACCATATTTCCTCAAAAAATGTTTCTAGAAATATTTATTTTGTTGTCAAATATTCATGTGTAGAGAAATCTAGTAATAAATTCAATCCCTGTAGATAATTTTTTTGGTTTGATGAGGACAAGGAATCTAAAACACTGCAAAAAACTGACATTAGTGATGTTAAGTTATCTCATATTCTCATGAAACATGATATACTAGTGGATTGATCTAACCTAAAGAGGAAATGGATGAAGTGTAATGTGAAATATTTTTATATTTCTATGGAGGCATAATAGAATAAGTTCTTACAAAGCAGGGAGAAAAAAACCTTAAAATTATTTCCTTTTTTTAGAACATTATAGGGTTAGATAACTCTAATAACTATTCATTATAATAACCCTTCTATTTTTTATAATTCAATACATGATTTATTACATAATATTCTAAATAATACAACCAGAAATATTAATAAGTCTACTGAATTTGGAAATTAGTTACATTTGATAACATCTTGAACATTGGATACAACAACATTATTGAAAAATTACTTAACATGCTTCTAAAATTATGTGGATTTTAAAACTGCACGAGATAACCTAGGTCATACATAAGAAATGTGCGAGATATAAATCCTAGTAAGGGAAGAAAAATGGAATAAATTAATAAATTTTAGACAATAGGAATATCGAAAAGCATTGAGAATCATAAACACGAACATGGAGACATGATATTGCATGATAATCATAAAGGAAACCTGGTAAATGTGGTAACAACATAAAACACTACATCCTAAACATAAGTCAAAGAAAACATCCAAGACATACTGATGGAGAAAGTCTCATAAAAGAACTAGGTTCACTCCCTATCCCAACACGACTTCTCCTGAGACTAAACATTACCCAATGCATTGTGGACCTATATTATTCTGGTCGCACCCATCACTTTCATATCATTCTCATGCTTAAGTGTGACACATAGATCATAAAACATGGATTCATTCATCATAATATTTTATTAAAATATTAAGGAGTGTGAAATAAATACATTTATGTCCCATGTCAAATTGGTATAAGTGTATAAATTTGAACACCCATGATAGTAAATGGGTATGGAATTAACTACACAATTGTTCTAGCATGGAAAAATCACGGTGAAATTTCTGCAGCATAACAATGTCACTTAAAGATTCATAAAATGGGATTATGAGAGAGAAATGGGTCTCCAATCAACTGAAAATAAAATGGGTAGTAATAGGGACATGAAAAGACATATCCCAACATCAGGAATTGGAAATATAAGACATAAGATAACACAAAAACTTGAATAAAGAAGAGATGGTGAGGAAACTCAATGTGTGAATCTATACGATACCAATAAAAAAACTCCATTTATGGTTTGAGTATTCTTATAGACAAGAGACTCTAAGTCAGGATAGGTCACAAAGGATGGTATGCACACCAC
Source organism: Viscum album (assembly GCA_963277665.1). Taxonomy (NCBI): domain Eukaryota; kingdom Viridiplantae; phylum Streptophyta; class Magnoliopsida; order Santalales; family Viscaceae; genus Viscum; species Viscum album. Next base: position 434,519,672 of record OY728123.1, on the reverse strand, counting down.
ATTAATTTTCAGGAGGAGAGTCATAACATTTTTAAATCCTCAATAACCCCAAATAAGTGGGAGGATGTTCCTGATGATGGAAGGGTGATGGATACCCCCTTGAAAGCATTGGATCATGATAATTTCACATAAAAATATATCATCACAAATTGGAGGAAGAAGATGGTTAATAATGGGGCCTTCATCTCTTCCCCTAGAAGAGAAGATCGAGGAAGTACTACTCTAATGTTCCAATGACCATGTCTACCAGGTCCTCCTATAAGGTATCCAGAAAGGTGGATACAAATATACTCAATATATTCAATCAAGATAATTCTCAATCTTATGGGAAACTATGGATGAGTTTAATTATGGGAATGAATTTTCATATTATGATTTTTAGTATTTTCTTGTACTGGATGTGGGAAATTGATGTCTTCCGCATCTACTCTCCTTGTTATCTTTTTTCTTGATTTTTAATAAATTATTACCATATTTTCTTATAAATGAAAATTTATACTATAAGGAAAGGGCATAACTTAATAAAATACTACCCTTGATATGTGGAAGTGAGTCATACTCTTAAGGAAATGATTTAAAACCATAAAATATATTATATGTTTTGGAGAATTGATAATGGACTTATAAAATAAATCAAGTAAACATAAAAACACATTATTTTAAATTGAAAACAAATATTTATTCATTTATACCATTTATAGTATTTATTACATCTATTTTGGGTCATTATGATGTAATAATACACACCGTATATTTATATGGTATTTAATTTTTACCCAAAAATTCGACTGTCTCAGAAAAATATAAAAAATTAACCATTGGATAATTTCAACATTCAGATTCCAAAAAATAATATTCATTTAATCAAAATAATTTTATAAATATGTGTAGTTTTACTTTTTTTAATAATAATCAAAATTTATTGAGAAATTCTAGGTTCTTTGACAATAAAATTTTTCAAACCCTTATAAAAAATTAAATTTTACATCATAAAAATTATACAATCATTTATATTTGATAATAAATTTTTAATAATAATATTTTACTAAAATAATTTTTTTTAAAAAAAATCCATTAATTCATCAAAATAAATTCCTTAATTGAATTTTAATATTACGCAAAAATAATATTTTTTTATTATATCAAAATAAAAATCATTTATAAAGTAATAATAATATGCCGAAAACATATTCATTATTCTATAAAAAATAATATACATAATAATATTGATAGGGTCTTGATAAATAGAAATTTAATACACCAGTAAACACCATGAGAGTAAGGTGAGGGACAATGAGGCTTCCATGGGGTGGTTCGACGTACATGGTTTGAGATGTGATCTTGATGCTCTTAAAATTATCCAATAACAAATTTGTATTATGCTTAAGTTGTGGGATCTTAGATTGGTATTCATCATGGTAAAATTTTATAGATAATATATCCCTTTAAAGCTCCGATAAATCATCTTCATAGGGTATGATAATACTGGTTGAGGTTATCACTTTCTCTGCCTCTGTCAATTGGATTTGTTAAAACCCTATATTTATAATAATCATATGATCACTGTTCAATGGTTATATTATAAAAAGTAAAGATGATAAATGATATTTTAAATATGATAGGATATAATAAAACCAAATAAGTGCTTGTGTTCTATATAACCATATTACATAATAATAAATTGAATCAAATTATAAGGGAAATTTCATTTATAACAGTTCAGGTCATTATAATCTGCACACCTTAAGAAATTTCACCCTCAAAATTTTTATTTCCCATACTAAAACATATAAGGGTTACTCTGTTTCATCACCTCCTCTATTTCCCATGTCACTTCTTCAAACTTGTGGTTTATCTATAGCACTTTGGCAAGATGAATTTTCTTATTTTATAGATCTTTGTAAATATGATCCAAGAACTTATCTGACTGCTCTTCATAGGAAAGATCATTCCCCAATGGTACCACATCTGGATTAAGTTCATGTGAGGGGTCATATATGTACTTTATAAAGAGTTATACATGTAATAAATAATGTATATGTTAGGTGTGAGTGCTAGTTGATAGGCCAACACTCTAATGCGATCAATGATCTCAAAGGGGTAGATGTGTCTTGGACTAACCTTTCCATTATTCCTAAATCTCATCACATTCATCTATAGTGATATGAGGATGAATACAATGTTTCTAATATCAAACTCTAGGCCTTGTAGATGTTTTTTAGCATAGATATTCTATTTAATTTGGGCTACCTTGATGTTATGCTGAATTATTTTCACCTTATATACAATTTCTTTAACCATTTCAGGACGTAGCTATTTTTCATTCCCCAACTTCATCCCAATATGTAGTTGTTCTTCACCTCTTCCTATGAAGGGCTTCATAGGAATCCATTTGGATGCTATAGAGTGGAAACTATTATTGTGTGATAACTTTACTAGAGAATGATTTTGATCCCATCCTTCTTTGATCTCTATATAATATTCTCTAAACATTTCTTCTGGTGTCCAAATAGTCCAATTAGATTGATCATCAATTTTAGGATTATAGGGCACAATAAAAATCAGCTCATTGTTTAGAGTATAAGGCCCTGACCTTAAACATTACATAATCTTGAATTAAGTTAATAATTCAAATTTAGTATCTTTTCATGTTTATATTTTTAGTGAATTAGTCCATAACATATTATATTACATCTCAAATATTACAATGTATACACTTCTACTCAGTATCCATTTTTTCATAAAATAAAAACTCTAAAAAAAGAGCCATGTATAGTTCTATATTTTAGATAGCATTACTTTTCCTTGATCCCATCCCTGACCCTATTCATCATTATGTCATGTGAAAGAAATTTCAAAAAAAGAAACTTGAGATGAGCATAAAAGCCTCAGTATGGGGTAAACAAAGAAGGAAAACTGTTAGTTTTTCAAAACAACAAGTAAACCATGAATACTTTATCATAAGTAATAATTTTCACCTTTATGAAGTAGAAAATACTCTTAACTAAATAAAATATCACTTCTTACCCTTTTGTAACCAAAATATTACCATAAAACCCATATAAAGAACAAATAATATATAAAGGTAACTTGGGACATAAACATACTTAAATGGAATAACCATACGATCGACTTCCACACATATCACTAAATGGAATAGCCATACAACCAACTTCCATACCCAATTCATTGGAGGATATAACGTAACCACCCATCCTAGTTTATCATGGCTCCACCCGTTATTTGGTTTATCACGTAACCACCCGTCAAATATCCAAGTACCATTATAATATAATAACACATAAAATATTAAAAATATAAATATTTCACTAATAACATTTCATTTTTAATCAAAATAAATCATTTCAAGATATAAAAATAATAAATCGATTTCAAAAACCATTTTCAATACCAAAACACCCAAAAACATAATAAGGGGTTTCTTTTTCATTTTAAAAACAGTAAGTCTTATAGAGGAAGCCAACTAACGATTACAGCAATAGAGAGATCATTATTTCTACAAACATTAAAAAATTCCTTTTATCATTTAGTAAAATGATTCGTAGGAAAAATATTTCCTTTATATGAAATTAAAAGTCAACGGGGTTTATTATATACCATATAAAAGAAGGAGGTGTATATTAACAAAACATGCCTCAATGAAAGGAGATTGAGACGAAGTCCCTTACCTCGTGTCCAACTTGACTCGTTTGTTCTTTAATTTCCTGAATAATAAACTTAAGTTAACTTTTACTTGCTTAAGAAACTTTTTTAAGTTTATTATTCTTTTTATATCACTTGTTACCATGTTATAAACATTATGTAATAATTTAAGTTAATAACGGTTGTTTTGTCTATATTTGGTACTTGAGTCAAAAATGAACTTCTTATAAGTACAAGTTGTTCATGTGGTCAAAAGTCTGTTAACTCTAGAATGATATTCATGATTTTGATATCATATATATCATATATATCTAGTATATATATAGATATATATGTATTTATAATAGTACATACATTTGGAGATAAGAAATGAAATGCACCGTTCATGGAAACGGTAAGCTGTACGTACGCATGAATGCTACTTTCATTTATATTTCATATTTAATGGAATGAAAAATTAATGATAATAGGTATATTATAGTTATAGTATAATATAATATATAATTTCATTAACCCCATCCTTTATACGTCCCGCTTATGGCATGAATGAGTCATATCACTTTGAGGGGGCGGTAGTCTGCCCTTCCTCAAATGAAATTATCACGTTTACCCATTTTGGAAACCATAAATTTATGATATAAATGAAAAATACAGAAGCATAAATAGAATTTAAATATAATATATATCACATATTAATACAGTTCCATCATAATGGCTGCCATGACAGGCGGTTGGAGATAATTTAACAATCATCGTTTCATGAGGCAATAGTTCGCCATCCACAGAAACAAAATGTTCTTTACCCATTAGATGGAGATGTGTGTAAGTGTAGTTCGAATCCTTCTCATAACAACAACCTATAATATTTATTATACTAGTGTTTCTATAAAATAAAGGAATAAAAAGAGTTTAGGGGGTTGTAGAAGGAAAATAAAACAGAAGAACTTAAGAGAAGACATTACCTTTAAATCGGATAACTCCCTTTGGTTTAAACCAAAAGGACTTATTGCAGTGCCTTTAGCCTAAGGTAAGGCTTCTAGGTAGAAGATAGGGTCTTGAGAGGTGTTAGTAATGATTTAGAGGTGAGGGATTATTATAATGGGGAGGAGGGGCTCTTTAGAAAAGTTTGAAAATATTATTTTATTATATAATGATTTTTTGATTTCTAAATGTCCAAAACTCATTAAAGTCGAATATAATATGAATAATGTTTGAAATAAAATCATCTAATAATAATTGGATAGGTTTTTGATATTTTTTTAATCTTTTTAATCTTATTTATTTAAATCATTCATTAATGAGGTAAACAGTGCATCATTATTGTGTCATAAATAATTTTATTTATTTGATGTCTAAAAATTATAAAAAAAATACCATGATGTAGGAAATATTTTTAGATTTCTAATGAATATTTATATCCAAGGAGATAAATTATATAAACCCATGTAAAAATTGATTTACTAAAAGATATATGTTTATGTAATTTTTCTCATTACTTTAAATTAATCAATATAAAGTGTCATTATCACTCTTAAGTGGCTCCATGGGCTCCTAAAATCGACCCAAGAATGCCCATGGTCAGAAATGTATCAACCAATAGTATTAGGACACATGTTAGGGTAAATTAATATTATTATAACATTATTTTTACCTTGAATTACCCTATTTACCTTTAACGGCAGTAAAAAAGTCAAAAGTCACTATTCACTAAAAATTATTTTCATCATATTGAACCACATTTTACTTACTTATAACAACCATGTATGTAAGATTTTCAAAATTCAATTCATAGAAGCGGTAAAATTTCATTTAAATGAAAAAATTGATTTTTTTAACTAATACTCTATAATGACCCGACCCTAGTAACCCAGAGTCGGTGCATTATTTTAATACATTAGCATGATACAAGTAAATCATGTCCCAAAAGGCCGACCAGTTTAGCAGTCTTGGAAAATATATTACATACATGAACGTTACATTACCCATTAGAAAATAAAACACAACATAAATGATCCTTTGGGAACACCATTAATCCTCTAGCTTAACCCTACTTATTAAACATAATAAACTTCTTGGAATCATAGGAAAATAAAACATAAGAAAGGGGTGAGATCAAACACTTAGTAATGGTAATAAATATAGCGGAAGATAACATAAACATTAGGCATGGAGAATTATTTAAAACACATGGCTTTACAGATAATAAACATGAACACTTTATGGTAGGAATATGAGATGAGTAAATAATTAAATAATAAAACATAGTCATGGGTATTCTACTAGTTTAATAAACACATGAACCATCAATATTATTTTCATAATTAGGGAATGTATAATGCCAGACATTCTGAAACATTTTTTCAAGGCCTCAGCCAGGATGTCTAATAATGATTAAGGCCTTGACCAAAACCATATATAACATTGGGAAAGGTCTCGACCAATTCCATGTCTAATTGTCTCATGATACCTACCGATGCATCGAGGAGCTATAGAAGGCTCCACCCGTCACTTACAATGTCCAATACATTCCTCATATGAAAATTTTGAAACATAACATAAACATTCATATTAAAACTATCATACGAAATGTCAATACTTTAACCATAGAAAATGAATGGAATAAAAATAACACATCCAGAGTCAAATATATCAAAAAAAATAAATACAATATGGAAGATTTTTATCATAATAAATCAACTTCAAATTTTTTTAAAATCCATCAAAGGATGTTGACATAGATGAAAATGATTTGTAAAACTCATTGAGAGAAATATACATTTTTCATGAAAACATTTAAAAGTCACACATTTATAAAGGAAGTAATTTAAAAGAGATTTTTGAATCAAAGTGTCCCATAACAATTTGAAACTTTTGAAAGGAATTATCATTTCAAAACATTCAGGTTCATATAAATAAATCCTTAAAATAATTTTGAAAACATGGACATTAATTAAAAGGATTTAGAAAGATAAATATTTAAAACATTTAAAATGATAATATAATTAAATAGACCATCCCATAAAATATTAAAATATTACTTTTGAAAACTTTTTGATGAAATATGGGTATCGATGATGAATATGTCCCAATAAATACTTACACATAAACAATCTCAGATAATAATGAGATTGAGGAAATAACTGTTACCTTGTACTTTCCATTGGTTGAGGGTATAATATTTATATAATATGTACTTATAATATAAATATTTATAATAGATAGATAAATGAAATGGAAGACATCATTTATGGAGACGGTAGGTCGTACATACGCATAAACGCAGTTTCGATTTTCATATCGTATTGAATGGAAGTAAGTGAATAACATATATGTAAGTACATAAAAAATATATATATATATATATATATCCAATGTCATTATTATTTCATATATTACATACTTATTAATAATATATATTTTTATAATCATTGTTGAATGGTGAATGTGGGAATGAATCTCATCGCGTCGTGGAGACGGTAATCCGTACTTACGCACGGGTGACAATATCATTATGTTTATGGTGAAATCGTATGTAATTGGATGCTATATCATATATAAAAAATCATTAACATGATATATTTATTATTTACACCAGTTATACTCATTATTATACCCATCCAAATAATGAAGTGTTTGAATAACAAACTACACCATGACGTGGAGACGGTAAGCCGTACGTATGTATGTATGGTGACTTTGTCATTAATATGATGGATTGAATAATGAAAATGGTTGTAAAATTTTTATAATAACATCAAAATATATAGAAGATACTGGATTTATTATTTTATAATGGAAAAAACAAAGTAATAGGAATTGGAAGAAGAAAAGAACTTGAAAGAGGTGATGAAATATTTACCTCTTCTTTGGGTTCTTCCTTTTGATTTGATCAAAAGGGCTTCTTACGTTGAATTTATTCTAACACCCCAAGCTTCTACGGTACGCTTCTCTTTGAATAATGTGATAGCGTGTGTTGTACGCAACACCGAGTTCTAACACACCATAACCAATCAAACAGGCCGTTATGAATAGTAATACCTACTTTTTGAAATTATATATATTTTATATTTTAAAATGGACTTCATTTTTGGATTCGGAATATCGAATTTAGCCTAAGGTGAAATTTTGGTACATTTCAGATAACTTTCATATTTTGATGAATAGTGAAAATTACTAAATTTTAATTAAAAACAACTTTTTTAATCAAAATAATTAATAGTGATAAATTATGAATTTGAGTGGTTTTAAAGTATATTTAGAATATATTTTTACCATTTAATATAATTTTGGTCATTGGACATAATTTTAAAATTAAACCGAACGTAAACAAGTGTCAATCTTTTGATAGTTATTATCTCTTAAAAACACGCTTTTTGTTTTGACAGCGGGAATTAATTTTAAATTAATTTCTGCTACTTCTGTGTTTTGAATTTAGAAAAATGGATTCCATATTTGGAATCAGGATTTTCAAATTGTGTAAGTAGGCAACTTTTATTTTTAGACATTTTGAATAATTACTGCGGTAAATATTTTATTTACCATGGTTAAGGGTAAATCCGGTAAATAAGGGTTAGAAAAATAATATTATAATAATACTAAATTACCCTAAAACGTGTCCTAGCCTTATTGGTTGATACATGTTCGACCATAGGCATCTTTGGGTCGATTTTGGGACCCCATGGTGCCACTTGTAGGTGATAGGGACACTTTATTTTAATTATGTTAAAATGAATACAAAAATGACACAAGCATATATCTTTTAGAAAAAAACATTTTACATAGGGTTATATATGTTGTATTTTAGATTATAAATATTAATTAGAAAGATAAAAAGATTTCCTACATATTGATAGTTCATTTATAATTTTTGGACATTAAATAATTTAATTTATTTATGACACAGTGATGATGAATTAATTACTATAATAGTGAAAAATTAAAATAATTGATATTATAAATACCCAAATAAATATAATATGAAACTTTTAATGAATTAAACTAATTTTCTAGGATAATATGATATATTAGGATTTATTTAATTGACTTTTTTCGAAGTAATCAATCTGTTATGAGTTTCAAAAAAATCAACTATTAAATAGTGTCAAAATTGACATAAAAGAGTTCTTAAAACAAATATTATATTATTAATTGATATTAAATTCCTAAAAATATAAGGTTCGGCCAAGAGACTTATATTATGATAGGTTCATCATTAATGGACCACTTGGGGGTCTCTTGGATGTATATAGTAAGTTTATTAACCATATTATATAAAAATACAAAGAGACATTGTAAAAGTGAAACTAATTAACTTAGAGTTAATACTTAAAGATAAGGTTAATATAAGTACCCAAACCTGTCTAAATTCTATTGGTTGAGTGGTTTTCGACCTATCCCCACCTTAACCTTTGAATAATCAACTTTAGAGCCATTATAAACCGAATATGAATTTATTATAAATTAATATTTCTAGCTTTTCCAAAGGTGCCCCTCACCCCTCTTATAAAAGGGCACTCCTCCTTCTCATTTATTCACACCTTCAAAGCCTTTTGGTTCGGCCAAACTCTGCCCAAATACTCTCCCAACTTCCCTCAATACAACTTAGAGGCCTTAGTTTGATCAGAAAGCCAACCTAAGGAGCCCTTTTGATCAAATCAAAAGGAAGAACCCGAAGAAGAGGTAATGTTTTCACCACCCCTTTTCAAGTTCCTTTCTTCTTCCACTTCTTATTTCTTTGTTCTTACCATTATAAAATAATAACTCTAGTATATCACATATATTGTGATGTTATTATAAATATGGTACAACCATATTCAGTATTCTATCCACCCTTTGAATAACATGTCACCATACGTGCGTACGTACGGCTTACCGTCTCCACGTCGTGGTGTAATTGTTATTCAATATATTATTATTTGGATGGGTATAATAATGATGTGTAACTCATGTAAATAATAAATATAAAATGTTAATGATTCTGTATATATTATATACCATCCTTTTATATATTATTTTAATATCAAAAGAATGATATTGTCGCTCGTGCGTACGTACGGACTACCGTCTCCACGAACGCGATGAGATTCATTCTCCATCGTATACATTCAAGTATAATTATCATTTGATGATTTAAAAATGATGTTTAAGGACTTGACATCATTCTGGATATGAATAAGATACAACAAACAAGGCTTATGTAACAAAACATATTAAATAAAACGAGTAAGTTAACACCCGAAACGACGATAATTCTAAGATATTATTAACAAATCAATGTTAAAAGATCATATATGATATCATATTAATATATATGATTCTTGTATAATTTAATAACAATTATTTCACCATTATACAGGAGGTTAACCTACCCCATCCAAGGAAAATTACAAGGTAAGGGTTATTTCACAATCTCTTCATTATCCGAGGTTGTTTATACGTAATAATCTACTGGGATCTCTTTATCATCCACATCCATGTTTCTTAATAATGTATTTCAAAACATTTTTAATATTTACAAGAATATGGGTTAAAGTCATTTATACCCTTATGTGTTTCGAAAGGAATCTTTCCGTCGTTTTCCAAACAAGGCACTTTTAACCTTTTCGACAAATTTAAGGTAAGAATGTTTTTTTTAACTTATACGGCGGGTGCGGCTATTTACCACCGTTATAAAATCGTCAAAGCTTACCTTACAAGATTATAAGAATATTTTTAAAGAAAATGTTTTATTTTATAGGGATCTTAAATTATTTCAAAATAAAAATAGATATTTCTTTAAAAGAATTTTGATTTCATCTATGTCAACATCCTTTGATGGCTTTTAAGCTTATTTGGAGTTGGTTTATTATGATACAAAACATCCATATTTTATTAAAGGTTTTGTGATATTTTTGACTATGGATAAGATATTCTTATGTCACTCATGTTTTTTTAAATTATTGACATTTCATAAGTTATTTTTAATCCGAATGTTTATGTTATATTTCAACCTTTCATTTAGATGAATGTGTTAGACAAGTATGTTCCGGGTTGGGGACTGGTAAAAGTAAGCCCTCCGGTTTGGTCTCCGGTTATTAGAGGAACTCCGGGTTGGTGTCCGGTTATTAGAGGCACTCCGGGTTGGTGTCCGGTTATTAGAGGCACTCCGGGTTGGTGTCCGGTTATTAGAGGCACTCCGGGTTGGGTTCCGGTTACAGTTAGCCCCTAGGTCTTGGGACGAGGCCTTGACAAAGAAATTAAAGTTCAGCATTATGCATTCCGACATTATGAAAGTGGTTATTGATATTGCATGTGATTATTCGATTAGTAGAATATCCATGTGAATAAGTAAATGGCATTATTTCATTTTACTTTTTCCATACTATGTTGAAGTTCAAATTTAAAAGGCTTTTGTTTTAGTAATGCATTGCCTTAAATGTTTATGCTCATTTTTGAATGTTCCGCTATATTGTTATCCTTACTGGGCATTTGAGCTCACCCCTTTTCTATGTTTTATTTTTCCCAGGATGTGAGGAAGTAAGTTATGAATGACCTGCAGGGATATTATGAGGGGATAATAGTGTGGACTATGGAGACATTATGTTGTCGTAGTAGTTTTTAACTTTATGATGTAATGTAAAACTTATGAATATATCTAGTGTTTCCAAGGCTACTAAACCAATCGTTCTTTCGAGATTTGATCTTTCTTGTGATCATGCCAATGTTATGTAATAATGCACCAACTCTGGGTAACTAGGTTCGGGGCGTTACAGTTGGTATTAGAGGAAGTTTAGTACAAACCTTGGAAGATAGATTTAGATAAACTCTGATTAGAGCACGTAGACCTAAGATGAACTTTGAGGATTAGTATAGAAGAACTTCCTAGAATTTTGGTATTGTAGAGATTTTGTGAGTTTTCCGAGCAATACATCCCTGTCTGGATACGAGCAGGTAGAGGTGGCTCTGGCATAGATGTACCTAGGGGTAAAACCCAAAAACACCGCTTTGAGCTAGACTCGAACGGGAACTGGTGCACGACAACGGGCCTTGCTGCACTCTTGGTTAAGACACTCCCGGGGGATATGCTTAGGATCACTCTCATTTTCTTTACAAATAATTTTGAAGGGATTATGAGTATATACTTCCTCAAATAAAACATTCTTATGATTATGGATTATATCCATAAATAGTTCAATTTATGTTAAGTGTTTTATAAGTATGGGATTATGTATTTTGATTCATAAACTGATCTAGTTTATGCCATTGTTTAGAAATGGAGCCTAGTGGAAGAAATGGAAACTGTATCAATGCACGCAATACATGTAGGGATTGCCCTCCTGCTCAAGATAATTATAGTGGAGCTGGTGATGCAACTGGTGCCGATCAGCTAATCACCATACTGGGACAACTTACTCAGGTTATGAATAATAACCTTACCCGTATGGAGCACCTTGATCCGCAACGTGGAGGATCAATGTTAGATCGATTCATGAGGAAACAACCACCAATGTTCAATGGGAGTACAAATCCCTTATTAGCTGAGCAATGGATATTTTCCCTAGAGAAAATATTTCAGGCTTTGGGGAGCAGTGAAAGGGAAAAAGTTATCATGGCAGTTTACCGCCTCACTGGAGATGTTGATCAATGGTGGTCATTGATTCAAAATATGAAGGAAGATGATGAAGTATCAAATATGGAATGGAGGGAGTTCAAAGATCTGTTTTTAGAAAAATACTTTCCTCGTGACCATCGAGCAGATATAGAAAGGCAATTTCTAAGTCTGAGACAGAAGGAGGATGAGAATGTCACAAAGTATGAGGCTAACTTTACAAGGCTAGCAAGGTATGCTGGTGATTATATACGTAACCAAAGAAGTAAGATTGATCGTTTCTTTGATGGGTTAAAACCATTTCTCCGTCGAGCATTAGTCTCACAATCCTTCTCGTCATACGAAGACATTGTCTCATGTGCTATCAAGACCGAAAAGGAATTCTCTAAGTCTTATGACTTTAAAGGAAAGCAAGAGAAGAAGAGACCTGCTGATCAATCTGCTAATGGAAATAAGGGGAAGAAGGGAAAGGTTGAATATCCATCCTGTGGTAAATGTGGGAAGAAACACCCCGGTACTTGCTTGAAGGGAATGGGCGTCTGTTACAAATGTGGTGAAAAAGGCCACCAAGCTCATGATTGCAAGGGAAAGAAGGAAGCTACCAACATTCAGTGCTAAAATTGTATGGAGATGGGACATTATGCAAATGAATGTCCTAAGCGTCAAGGGAACTTACCTCAGAAAATGCCAAGGGATCAAGTCCATGCTTATGCTATCACTACTGCTGAGGTAGAAGCTCCGAAAGACGTGGTGGCAGGTAATTTAATGGTTTCATCAAGTTTAGCAAATGCATTATTTGATTCTGGATCATCGCATTGTTTCATATCTTCCCAGTTTTCTAAGAAAATTAGATATTTCCAATTTGATTTAACAAGGGAGTTGTCAGTTAAAACTCCTAAGGGAAGTATCATTGCAACAAAGTTTTGCGAATTAGTCCCCATTAGAGCACATAAATGTTCTTTATCTGCTAATCTCATTGTCAAACCTATGATTGAGTTTGATATAATCCTCGGTATAGACTAGCTTTCGGACTATGATGCGAAGATTTATTGTAAGAAGAAAGAGGTTACGATTCTTGATGATAATGATAAGGAACACCTCATCTTTAGAGCAGAATCGTCACCACCTAATTCTTATTTAGATCCACCCCCAATAGCTCAACTAAATTCAATTATTGGGGAGGAAGAGAATGAAATAACTGTGGGTGAGGAAAGGAATGTTCAAATAGAGGATGTACCTATTGTGAAAGAATTTGTAGATGTATTTTCGGAAGATTTACCTGGACATCCTCCAGAACGAGAAGTTGAGTTTTCCATTGATTTAATTCCTGGATCAAGGCCAATATCGAAGACCCCTTATAGAATGGCCACTGTAAAGTTAGTCGAACTAAAGAAACAACTAGAGGAGTTGAGTAATAAAGGATTTATTCGCCCTAGTGTTTCTCCATGGGGAGCCCCTGTTCTTTTTGTGAAAAAGAAAGATGGATCTATGAGGTTATGTATCGACTACAGGGAGATCAATGCTATAACGATAAAGAACAAGTATCTCTTACCTCGCATTGATGATTTATTTGACCAACTGCATGGAGCTCAATACTTTTCAAAGATTGACCTTCGATCTGGATACCATCAGTTGTGTGTAAAGAAGGAAGACATTTCGAAGAAAGCATTTCGAACCAGGTACGGGCATTACGAGTTTACTGTAATGCCTTTTGGATTGACTAATGCACCCTCTGTATTCATGGATCTGATGAATAGAGTTTTCAAGGAGTATCTCGATGAATTTTTGGTGTTATTTATTGATTATATCTTGGTATACTCTAAAATCTACGAAGATCATGAAAATCACTTGCGCATTATCTTGAAGACTCTGAGAAGACATGAATTATATGGGAAGTTTAGCAAGTGTGAATTCTGGCTTCAGGAGATTTCTTTTCTTGGCCATATTGTCTCTAAAGATGGAATCTCTGTTGATCCTTCTAAGACCAAGGCAATCCAAGAATGGCCAGAACCTACGAGTATAACTGAGGTACATAGTTTTATTGGTTTGGCAGGTTATTATCGACGTTTCGTCCAGAATTTTGCCCGATTGGCTAACCCATTAACGAAGATCACACGTAAAGGGGTTAAATTTGTTTGGACAAAAGAGTGTGAAGAATTTTTCGAAGAACTGAAGAGAATATTAGTCAATGCTCCTATATTGACTCTACCATTGGGGAATGATGGGTTCGTTATTTATAGTGATGCATCGAAGAAAGGACTTGGTTGTGTCCTTATGCAGAATGATAGAGTTATTGCCTATGCATCACGACAGTTGAAAATTCATGAACAAAACTATCCTACTCATGATCTCGAGTTAGAAGCTGTGGTCTTTGCTTTGAAGATATGGAGGCACTACCTCTATGGTGAAAATGTGAGATTTATACTGATCACAAGAGTTTGAAGTATATTTTCTCACAAAAAGAACTCAACATGAGGCAAAGGAGATGGCTTGAATTACTCAAAGATTATGATTGTACGATACACTACCACCCGGGGAAAGCAAACAAGGTGGCAGATGCTTTGAGCAGAAAAGACCATGGAGTTTTGAACAATATGAGAATTAAAAGGGATCCAATTTTCATGTATCTAGTGAAGATGGACATGGAAATAACCAGGGAAGGCGAAACATCAATTCTTTTTCAAATGGTTGCCAAACCATCTTTACTAGAAAGTATTAAGAGTTCTCAAGCCAATGATGAAGAATTTCAAAAGAAGATTAAAGCTGTGAATGATGGGAGACTGAGAGACTTTGTGTATGAAGATGGAATTTTGAAATTTGGGAAGAGACTTTGTGTTCCCGATATACCTGATCTAAAAAGGGAATTGTTGGATGATGCTCATAGTTCCAATTTCTCTATACACCCTGGGAGCACCAAAATGTATAGAGATTTGAAGGAACATTTTTGGTGGGACAACATGAAGAGGGAGATTGCTGATTTTGTGTCAAGATGTATGGTTTGTCAACAAGTGAAAGCTGGAAGGCAACAGCCTGGAGGAGTCATGCAACCTCTTCCCATACTGGAGTGGCAATGGGACAATATTACGATGGACTTTGTCATGGGGCTACCAAAGACTCCTAGAAGGAACGATGAAATATGGGTTATTGTTGATCGTCTTACCAAGTCAGCACATTTTCTTGCTATAAGAGAAGATCTACCCCTGGAACGTCTAGAAAGACTATATATTAATGAATTTGTGAGACTTCATGGAGTACCCCTATGGATTGTTTCTGATCGTGATCCCCGTTTTACTTCAAGATTTTGGAAAAGTCTTCAGAAATCCTTGGATACTGAACTTCATTTGAGCACTGCTTACCATCCTCAGACAGACGGACAATCAGAACGAACTATTCAAACCTTAGAAGACATGTTGAGATCTTTCTCACTTGACTTTCAGGGTATGTGGGATCAATATTTACCTCTGGTAGAATTTTCCTATAACAATAGCTTCCATTCGAGTATTCAGATGGCACCATATGAAGCGTTATACGGAAAGAGATGTCGTACACAAACCTGTTGGGATGATGTTGGTGAAAGAAAACTTGTAGGCCCAGAACTGGTGGAGGAAACGGTGGAAAAGGTGAAGGTAATCCAAAATCACATCAAAGCAGCTCAAAGTAGGCAGAAGAGCTATGCCGATAATCGAAGGAAGGATTTGGAATTTCAAGTCGGTGATCATGTTTTCCTAAAGGTATCTCCATGGAAGGGAGTCATACGTTTTGGTAAGAAAGGTAAATTGAGTCCCAGGTATATCGGACCTTTTGAAATTCTAGAACGAATTGGGGATGTAGCTTACCGATTGGCAATGCCGCCAAGTCTCTCCAAAGTTCACGATGTGTTCCACGTATCTCTGTTGAGGAAATACATGCCTGACCCAACGCATGTACTCACTAACGAGGAATTAGAACAGGAACCTGATCTGTCTTATTGTGAAGAGCCCATCAGGATTCTTGATACAAGAGAACAAGTACTGAGAAACCGGACGGCGCGTCTGGTAAAAGTTTTGTGGAGAAACCATAAGATGGAAGAGGCAATGTGGGAACCCGAGGAACTTATGATGAAGAATCACCCGAGTCTTTTCATGTGATAAGTATTCTAGAAATTTCGAGGACGAAATTATTTGAAGGAGGGGAGAATGTAACACCCCAAGCTTCTACGGTACGCTTCTCTTTGAATAATGTGATAGCGTGTGTTGTACGCAACACCGAGTTCTAACACACCATAACCAATCAAACAAGCCGTTATGAATAGTAATACCTACTTTTTGAAATTATATATATTTTATATTTTAAAATGGACTTCATTTTTGGATTCGGAATATCGAATTTAGCCTAAGGTGAAATTTTGGTACATTTCGGATAACTTTCATATTTTGATGAATAGTAAAAATTACTAAATTTTAATTAAAAACAACTTTTTTAATCAAAATAATTAATAGTGATAAATTATGAATTTGAGTGGTTTTAAAGTATATTTATAATATATTTTTACCATTTAATATAATTTTGGTCATTGGACATAATTTTACAATTAAACCGAACATAAACAAGTGTCAATCTTTTGATAGTTATTATCTCTTAAAAACACGCTTTTTGTTTTGACAGCGGGAATTAATTTTAAATTAATTTCTGCCACTTCTATGTTTTGAATTTAGAAAAATGGATTCCATATTTGGAATCAGGATGTTCAAATTGTGTAAATAGGTAACTTTTATTTTTATACATTTTGAATAATTATTGCGGTAAATATTTTATTTACCATGGTTAAGGGTAAATCCGGTAAATAAGGGTTAAAAAAATAATATTATAATAATACTAAATTACCCTAAAACGTGTCCTAGCCTTATTGGTTGATACATGTTCGACCATAGGCATCTTTGGGTCGATTTTGGGACCCCATGGTTCCACTTGTAGGTGATAGGGACACTTTATTTTAATTATGTTAAAATGAATACAAAAATGACACAAGCATATATCTTTTAGAAAAACAATTTTTACATAGGGTTATATATGTTGGATTTTAGATTATAAATATTAATTATAAAGATAAAAATATTTACTACATATTGAGAGTTCATTTATAATTTTTAGACATTAAATAATTTAATTTATTTATGACACGGTGATGATGAATTAATTACTATAATATTGAAAAATTAAAATAATTGATATTATAAATACCCAAATAAATATAATATGAAACTTTTAATGAATTAAACTAATTTTATAGGATACTATGATATATTAGGATTGATTTAATTGACTTTTTTCTAAGTAATCAATCTGTTATGAGTTTCACAAAAATCAACTATTGAATAGTGTCAAAATTGACATAAAAGAGTTCTTAAAACAAATATTATATTATTAATTGATATTAAATTCCTAAAAATCTAAGGTTCGGCCAAGAGACTTATATCATGATAGGTTCATCATTAATGGACCACTTGGGGGTCGCTTGGATGTATATAGTAAGTTTATTAACCATATTATATAAAAATACAAAGAGACATTGTAAAAGTGAAACTAATTAACTTAGAGTTAATACTTACAGATAAGGTTAATATAAGTACCCAAACCTGTCTAAATTATATTGGTTGAGTGTTTTTAGACCTATCCCCACCTTAACCTTTTAATAATCAACTTTTGATCCATTAGAAACCGAATATGAATTTATTATAAATTAATATTTCTAGCTTTTCCAAAGGTGCCCCTCACCCCTCTTATAAAAGGGCACTCCTCCTTCTCATTTCTTCACACCTTCAAAGCCTTTTGGTTCGGCCAAATTCTGCACAAATACTCTCCCAACTTCCCTCAATACAACCTAGAGGCCTCAGTTTGATCAGAAAGCCAACCTAAGGAGCCCTTTTGATCAAATCAAAAGGAAGAACCCGAAGAAGAGGTAATGTTTTCACCACCCCTTTTCAAGTTCCTTTCTTCTTCCACTTCTTCTTTATTTGTTCTTACCATTCTAAAATAATAACTCCAGTATCTCACATATACTGTGATGTTATTATAAATATGGTACAACCATATTCATTATTCTATCCACCCTTTGAATAACATGTCACCATACGTGCGTACGTACGGCTTACCGTCTCCACGTCGTGGTGTAATTGTTATTCAATATATTATTATTTGGATGGGTATAATAATGATGTGTAACTCATGTAAATAATAAATATAACATGTTAATGATTCTGTATATATGATATACCATCCTTTTATATATTATTTTAATATCAAAAGAATGATATTGTCGCTCGTGCGTACGTACGGACTACCGTCTCCACGAACGCGATGAGATTCATTCTCCATCGTATCCATTCAAGTATAATTATAATTTGATGATTTAAAAATGATGTTTAAGGACTTGATATCATTCTGGATATGAATAAGATACAACAAACAAGGCTTATGTAACAAAATATATAAAAGAAAACGAGTAAGTTAACACCCGAAACGACGATAATTCTAAGATATTATTAACAAATCAATGTTAAAAGATCATATATGATATCATATTAATATATATGATTCTTGTATAATTTAATAACAATTATTTCACCATTATACAGGTGGTTAACCTACCCCATCCAAGGAAAAGTACAAGGTAAGGGTTATTTCACAATATCTTCATTATCCGAGGTTGTTTATACGTAATAATCTACTGGGATCTCTTTATCATCCACATCCATGTTTCTTAATAATGTATTTCAAAACATTTTTACTATTTACAAGAATATGGGTTAAAGTCATTTATACCCTTATGTGTTTCTAAAGGAATATTTCCGTCGTTTTCCAAACAAGGCACTTTTAACCTTTTCGACAAATTTAAGGTAAGAATGTTTTTTTAACTTATACGGCGGGTGCGGCTATTTACCGCCGTTATAAAATCGTCAAAGCTTCCCTTACAATATTATAAGAATATTTTTAAAGAAAATGTTTTATTTTATATGGATCTTAAATGATTTCAAAATAAAAAGAGATATTTCTTTAAAAAGAATTTTGATTTCATCTATGTCAACATCCTTTGATGGCTTTTAAGCTTATTTGGAGTTGGTTTATTATGATACAAAACATCCATATTTTATTAAAGGTTTTGTGATATTTTTGACTATGGATAAGCTATTCTTATGTCACTCATGTTTTTTTAAAGTATTGAAATTTCATAAGTTATTTTTAATCCGAATGTTTATGTTATATTTCAACCTTTCATTTAGATGAATGTGTTAGACAAGTATGTTCCGGGTTGGGGACCGGTAAAAGTAAGCCCTCCGGTTTGGTCTCCGGTTATTAGAGGAACTCCGGGTTGGTGTCCGGTTATTAGAGGCACTTCGGGTTGGTGTCCGGTTATTAGAGGCACTCCGGGTTGGTGTCCGGTTATTAGAGGCACTTCGGGTTGGGTTCCGGTTACAGTTAGCCCCTAGGTCTTGGGACGAGGCCTTGACAAAGAAATTAAAGTTCAGCATTATGCATTCTGACCTTATGAAAGTGGTTATTGATATTGTATGTGATTATTCGATTAGTAGAATATCCATGTGAATAAGTAAATGGCATTATTTCATTTTACTTTTTCCATACTATGTTGAAGTTCAAGTTTAAAAGGCTTTTGTTTTAGTAATGCATTGACTTAAATGTTTATGCTTATTTTTGAATGTTCCGCTATATTGTTATCCTTACTGGGCATTTGAGCTCACCCCTTTTCTATGTTTTATTTTTCCCATGATGTGAAGAAGTAAGTTATGAATGACCTGTAGGGATATTATGAGGGGATAATAGTGTGGACTATGGAGACATTATGTTGTCGTAGTAGTTTTTCACTTTATGATGTAATGTAAAACTTATGAATATATCTAGTGTTTCCAAGGCTACTAAACCAATCGGTCTTTCGAGATTTGATCTTTCTTGTGATCATGCCAATGTTATGTAATAATGCACCGACTCTGGGTAACTAGGGTCGGGGCGTTACAATGTTAATGAAAGCAGATCGAGGCCTGTTACTCAACAACTGGGAGAACTGAAAACCCATAAC